>CM049374.1:27943240-28678240 GCA_026937815.1 Etheostoma perlongum | reverse complement strand
CTTCTCTTCTGATAGAAACTGGTGATTGAGAACATGGACGTCCTGGTACAGATGAGGAACATCTTTGATAAGCCAGAGGAAATGGCCAATCTTAAGAAGAGGCTGACAGGTGAGAAGTGGAGACAGGAAGATGAAGAGGTATAGGGGTTGAAAAGGAAATAATAAATGAATAAAAGCTCTAGGTGTAGAGAAGGTGAGGTGGGGGGCAAAGTACAAAGTGAGGAAAGGAGCAGAGAGAAAAGGAACAATAACAAGAACCCAAGATGGGGTACTTTAGATATTTCCCTTGAAACAGAAGTCCTTATCATTTCTATACTGACTGACATATACAGACAGTACATATCTTTGGTTTACCAGTGGACCAGCAGTCCTTTGTACGTCACTTATTTTATTCAGGCTAACATGATAGAAGCGGGAACTACCATCAGTACTTTCAGGCACCAATGGTCAAGCCATTTTTTTTTAAACAATTAAGGAAGAGCAAACCCTATATGTTTTTATGCCAAGTGTCTTGAAATTCTTTAGGGAGCCATTAGTCAGAAACAAAAGTTCATTGAATTAACACAGGGAATTCTCTCACAAATGATCTTCTTACATTTTTCTTTTTATTAAATCATTGTCTGAGGATGCTGTAGTAAACTGTTGCTAGTAATTTAATTTAAAAAAAATTTACAAAGAAAAATAAGTAGCCTAAATAATAAAATGTATCAATGTTTTATCTTAATTTTTGCCTAGATGTCCTTTTACAAAGCTCATATAAATTGCATGACAAAATCTTGTTACTTAGTCACCTTTTTCCCAAGCGGCACAGAAATTAATTGTAAATTTGCAGATAACCAGGTGAGAAGTCAGACACTTTAGAATCATTAGCCGACATCTTCCTATTCATTACAACAGCAACTAGTCACACATCCACCCACAGTGTTGTAAGTCACATCTGTACTGCTTCTCAAAGAGCAGCGAGCATCTCATCAGTTTTAAATGCACTTCTAGGTGGAGAGAACGTGCTGAAGAGGATGACCATAATTGGCGTGATCCTGTCCTTCAGGTCGATGGCACAGGACTGTCTGAAAGATGTAATGTACAACAACACTTCATGATAATTGAAACTGGCTGATACACTGATTAAAATGTTTCTAATAGAGTGTATGTACAAACACACAAGAGGGTGTGATACCTTTAAAATTAGGTTAGTAAGTTAACACCGGTAGTCAGTTCTTGACGTTGGGAATAATAGTTTGACACATTTTCTTTTTAAGTCTCAAAGTTCTCAAGGTTCACTTACTAGCTTTCACTAGCAAGGACCACACCATCAACCACATATGATTTGAACAATTTAATAATGAAAGATGATTGGAATGCGAGGCATGAAATCACTGGAATGTGAGACATAAAGTCGCATGTAGTCATCAGTTGACTTGATGTTGACAGCGTTTGGGGAGGCTTCGGTAGGGAATCCGCCGTAGCACCTCAGGAGAAAGGAATTGGAAGAGGAGAAAGGATTGGAACAGAAAGAGGGTGGGAGGGACAGGGACTGAAAGCGGGAGCGAATAAGAGGACAGGGTTAGGTGGATAATTACAGTGATACCGGAAGAGGCATTTTTTGAGGAGTGGCCCTGCTCCTAAAACTCTGCTAGCGTAAATTCTGTCTTCATCAGCAGTTGGAGTTTTTTCAGTCTACATGTACAATATATTATATACCAGTTATTTTATTCAACCACCTGTTGTCACGTGACTGAAGTTCCATTCCTGGATCAAGTCAACGCATTCTCCTGAATGGATTTGTTTGATATTATTTGAAAGCGTATGCATAGCAATTTGAATGATATCTGAAAAAAAATTACTGTGACCGCCGGAAGGCTCTAGAAATAGAGCTAGTAAGTGGACCTTGAGTTGAAATTGTCTTGTTTTTGGTCAAAGTTTACAACAGTTTTACTTTTTTTTATAGTTCTATGGAATAACAGGTTATAGTACATTATCGTCCTGTAGTGTCCTGGTTTATATTTTCAATATTTAAAACAACAGATAAAACATAAAACATCAACAGGAGAAGTATGGTTTTATGCATATCTTGTTACTTTATATAAAGCTGGGAGAAAACTGACCGCTTGCTATATAAAGTCTTTCCCTCATCATGTACTGTGTGATCACAGTAATATTGTTTCATATTATCCTATAGGTCCTGGAAAAGCATTGTCCATATCTGATTGGGCCCATGGAGTGCCTGAAAGACTTCATCTCTCCTGAAACCGACATCCAGGTAAAACACTGCATTTGTATTACAACTAAAATCTAGAAACAGCATTCCATATGTTGAGATCCCACAGAGAATTTGAAGAGCAATAATCAGGGTCTAACTGTACATGAATCATCCCATCAGACTTTATAAACAGTATTAACGGTTTATTTTCACTGGGCCGACTTATTGTGGGAGAATTTGGGTTGAAGGCATATTGTTGTGTTTACATTAATCCATAACGTATTTACAGTTAAGACTGGGGAATTGACTGATTTCTATCAGAGGTTAAGAATGAAGAATATACTGTACAGTGTGCAACAGCTAATCTGAGAGATGGAGAGGAACAGTTTTTTTCTTTCTATTCTCTAGTACCAACCAAATTAAATTCCTTATCTCCCTCTGGAGCAATCCGTGTCACAGTGAGCCATGAACTCCTCCTCCCTTACTTACGTCTGGCCTCAGATTGAGGCATGACAGCCGTGCCACAGCCATGGCCAGCATAACCCCAAAGACGTCAGCAGCCCTGACATGCTTCCGTGAGAGAGACTGTGATCGTCGCTGCAGCTCTGCGGTCTAAACCACATCAGTGGAAACATTCTGCTCAGACAGGCTAACCATGCATGCAACCAGAAATAGGGCAGATCAAAACCTGTGTGTCATGACAAAGGCACCCACTGCTGATTTAGTGTCATCACATGTACTGTAGGCCTATGTCACTTTTGTGGCTACTACATAAAATGCAAAGCACACCTCATCATCCTACTGATCGTCTTTTTGTGGGGTTTATCAGCAATAAAATGCAACTAAATTATGAAAATTGAAATGGTCCATTGCATTTAAATTACACTTAAATTATGTCTGCATTAAGCATCAACCTGCCAATTTTAGCTGCACTTCACTTAGTGCTTTATGACCATACAGGTGACTCTAAGCGTTTTTGAGCTGGCTTCTGCTGCAGGGTTGACATGTGAAATTGATCCTGCCCTCGTCGCAGCTATCCGCAGTATGCAGACAGGTAACGCTAAAACTATTAGTGCCACTATGTACACAGCTTGATCTAATGGCTTAATGCAGTCATCGGGAAAAGGGAGTTCTTTCAAATCTTAATGTTTTCTATGAAAAACCGGTAGATAACACGTCACTTGATGAGGAGTACAAGCTTTCCTGTTTGCTGCTGGTCTATGTCGGCGTGTCCCTGCCTACCCTGGCCCTGGACTCCAACTCTATCTACAGCCGAGAGCATGGAGGTGCATATCAACTTATTCATTCATAGATATAAATATACTGTATAGTATATGCATATATTAACTTATCATTCTGTCACATTATTTTTGTCTTTTGCCTAAGATTCAGAATTTGCTTTTACTTGTGTTTTTTATTATTTAATGAGCATTGTTGGAGGTGCCTGAGGCCTAAGACTTTCATTGCCAATGAACCAACCAAATGAGCCAACTTTTTTTTATTGTCGTGCACATGTCAATAAATCTAAAATAAAATCTTGATCCTTGAAAATACTTATCCCTACCTCTTCCAGCCATTACTTACAGAACCAGCTGCTGATAGTGTATAAAAACGGTGCTCCAATCTGAAACATTAAGGCTTATTAGCATCTCTGTGCATCATACTTTCCAGTCCGGCTGACGTGGTCCGAAGCACAGTACGTTGGTTAATGAGAAACACGTTTCTGTTGAGAGAGTTTTGTTTACAGATAAGTTCGGCTGACGTGCATCGATACAGTTACTGTTGGCATGTGGCCCTGCTGACCCTGACTGCTTGGCTCCGAGCCTGGACCATTAAGAGCAGCAAATAGCCAAGATTTCTATCAAAGCACAGGGTGGCGTTTGTCTCAGATTATTTTCTTTGTCTCTATTTTCCATTGGCATGTTGGAAATAGATTTACCCTGTGAGCCTGAGGAAGTACACTCAGTATACTTCCTCTCTAGGGTTACGGATCATTTAGTAAATGTCTGTAATTGTTGGGCCACAAAAATGTCCTCTCTGTGGCTAGGGCTACAGGAGATGCTATTCTGTTCTTTGTATTAGTCAGTATTTAATGTTGTGTTTTTATTTTGCTCAGGCCACAACAACAACATCCACTGTTTAGCTACAGCTATCAACCAGCTGGCTGCTGCCATGTTCACTGTCCAGAACAAGAACATAGAGCAGCACCTGAAAGAGTTTCTCCTGGTGAGTGGCAAACATTTTATTAAGTTTCTTACTATTAAATTCAATAATAAGGTCAGATTTTTTTCTTAGTCTATATCCATGACGTCCGCTTCCAGGATTGCTCCAGTGCCGCCTTTTACCCGAATGTCCATTACCTTTCGTTTTGTTTTTGTTGGAATTTACACTCCAATGAAATGGATTAATGAGGACTATGGTTAACTGCTCCTCAGATCTCTGCAGGGTAAATCCAGACAGCTAGCTAGACTATCTGTCTAATCTGAGTTTTCTGTTGCACGACTAAAACAACCTTTGAATGTACCCATCTTCCACCAAAACAAGTTCCTTCCCGAGGCTATTTTGCAGAGGCCCCTTGGCTTTTCTCAGTGCTTAGCTCCTCCCACAATAATTGTGATTGGTTTAAAGAAATGCCAATTAACCAGAGCATGTTTTTCTCCCATCCCGGAATGCCCTGGAGCCATAAATGTGTTAGACAGACGACACAGGATTAATTGTTTCTTGGTCCCACTACTCTGACAACATTTCAATTTAAGAACTTATAAAAAACACTGCCAACCTTTGCCCTAGATGAGGTTGAGTCCAGCAGTGTAAAAACATTCCAGTTGTTTGATCTTTTTTAACTTTGTGTTATTCCACAGCTGGCTTCCTCCACTCTGCTTCAGTTGGGACAAAACGTGGAAAGAATGGAGATCAAAAACCGAGATTCCGTCTACCTGCTCCTACACTTGGTAGGCTTCCTAGTACATTGCTAATCATTGCTTTTTAAATCGACAATAAGACACATTAAAAATACATCAATGAGCAACACTGTAGCACTGCGTGACATGTTCCTTCATTATGATGAACATGGCTGCAGTGGTTTGAGTCAATCCCACACACAACGTCCAATGTTAAATACTCACAAACACACCAAATGTGTATTAATCCACTGCTAAAAATAGTTCCACTATTTTCTCCTGTTTGAGTTATGTTTGCTAAAAACGACAGTGTCCCGCTGTTTAGGAAATTAGTCATAGTGAAATAAAGATTTACGTTTTCAGTAGAAGTAAACAGACCTTTGGTGTTTTAATGGGATTTGTTAACAATAAGAAAGAGTTTTAACACTTTCAACACTAATTTATTCAGGTTGTGGAGGAGTCTCCGTTCTTAAGCCAAGACATGCTGGAGAGATGCTTCCCGTATGTCCTGCTCCGTAACGCCTACAGAGAGGTGTACAGGGCCTACATCGTCACTCTGGGCTAAAGACCGTAATACTGTAACTTTTATTTATCTAACATACTATTTTAATGTGCATGCATGTTTTGAGTCATTTTTCAGTCTCTTGTTCCTACAGGGCTGCACAGTTCCTCCAAGTTAACCATGTTGATAATGCTTCCTGTGAGTCAGCGTTCCATATGTACCCATTACAAAGATCCTTCCTGGATTAACAAACTCTAGCCTTACTTTAGCCAATATTACAGTGTAGATCTATGACTGCTGTTGTAAACTGCTTGAAATATTCAAAAGCAAATCAGGTATCTTCTGTAACATCTCTCTAATAATTTACACATCAGTGCCATGACAAAGAATATTTTTAAGAGATTATTGTTTTAATTGTTGGTGTATAACATTATTTCTTACATTTTCCACAAATAAAGAATATAATCCTATGCTATTTGTTTTCTTTTTAGTCTATTTTCAACAGGGTTCCTATTTCTAGTCCGTCATCCACCCTCGATACCTCCCACCAATCCTCCTTTTCAATGTACAGTTTAAATGATGCACTCGGGTTTTGCAGAATCAAAGCGGTTGTTGCTAACTTCTAGACAACATCTAAATTTTTCAAGTAGACTAACTAAAGAAGGCTAAATATATTTTTAAGATCTGGCTTCAAAGGGATTTTTCTATTTTGGGCAGAGTTCTCCTCTCCAAAGCTGAGGGCCTATCTCATTTCGTGTATCCATCTTTATCATTATTTGTAAATAATTCAGCAGCCCCTGACGTAAATGGAATTTTTCTGGATTTTATTTGGAAAAGTAAGTCACATAATTTCAAAAAAACACTTTCCAGTAGTAAATAGTTCTTGAAGTCCTAGATTGCATTAACATTGTGAACACCTTTAAAGTTAATTAGTTAAAAAGATGTCTTAAAAACCCAATTCAAGTCAATTTGGTATTTTATCTCAAATCATATTTTTAACAAAATTGGAGGTCTAGCTTTGCTTTTAAAATGTAATTTTCTGCCAAATAAATTGCCAATTAATTTATCAAAACTCCCTCAGCAAGCCCTTCTAGTTTGGAAGATACAGTAGCTTTTGTCCACAATTTTTCACCGCACAAGACTTTCCTATGGAACAATTGTAACATATTTATTAGAAAAAAAGAAATTCCTAAATGGTTCCAAAGAGATTTAAATCACATTCTTAATCTTTTCAATGAATCTGGTGCTATGCTAACAGTTTATGAATGTACACAGATTTCCAATTCCTTTCAGAGAATTTAATTCTTTAACACTTGCAATCTCATATGGTTTAATTCTTCTTATCAAAAAATACTTAAGTTATGGTGCACACGATATATCACAGCCTCTTCTATCATTGGATGAAATTTAACTAACGCTGATAAAGTGTAACAATAAGCATATTCACAGGATTTTTCAGAGAAAAAATACAGTTGTGCCAAGTTTTTGTGTATATCTTAAATTGAGAACATAAATTGGAGAAGTGCTTGGCTTCAAGTACAGCGCTTCTAATGAAGCTAAGGAATTACATAACGTTGACATAACTTATACCCTACTAATCTCCTTGTTGCTTATTTAGCTGACATTGACTCTTATTGTGAAATATCTAAAACATTTTGGACAGATTTGGAGTCTTACTTTTTTGAACCCACCAACTTTGTCTACTCCTTTAACCTTAAAGATATAATCTGTTTCTACAATAATTCAGGAAACGGTGCTCTTGAGAATCTAATTAATCATCATTCTGTATGCCAAGCAGAAATGTTATTATTCATCTCCTAATTTTGTACCCTTTCTTGTTGAATTTAAATCTCTACTGAAGTTACTTAGACCGTTGGATAACAAAAAAGTATTAAAAATATATATATAGAGAGGTTTACTCCTCAACCTGCGGCCCTTTGCTGTCATGTTCATGTGCTATTACCTGATTCTCTGTAAACTGCATTTTGTCAATAAAAAAGAGCTCAGAGAAATGAGTAACTTGCATAAAATAAAAAAAGCTTCTTGCCAATTTTAGACACTCCTTTAGTGATTTATTTTGCAACCAGCACTGTCCCTCTTTCCTTTTCTTTTTTTGTCATCACTTTTCTATATTTTGTGTGCCTCACTGGAGATCTGGATGTTCACATCCATTTGGGTGCAGTGTGTGTGTGTGTGTGTGTGTGTGTGTGTGTGTGTGTGTGTGTGTGTGTGTGTGTGTGTATGAGAGTGTGTGTGTGTGTATGTGTGAGAGTGTGTGTGTGAGTGTGTGTGTGTGTGTGTGTGTGTGTGTGTGTGTGTGTGTGTGTGTGTGTGTGTGTGTGTGTGTGATGTGTGTGTGTGTGTGTGTGTGTGTGTGTGTGTGTGTGTGTGTGTGTGTGTGTGTGTGTGTGTTAGAGAGTGTGTGTGTGAGTGTGTGTGTTTGCGTGCAAGTTTGTATTACGTATCTAAGGCAGAGGGAACCAGCCCTCTCACAAGAGATTACAAGTTGAATTCCCACTACAGGCAACACTTATGTGAACATTCATGAATAAACACATGAGCAATCCTTAAAACAGCACATAACCAACTCATATTTGATGTAAAATCACAAACAGAAATAAACAGTATGAGTGTGTTTGTGTTTATAAACGCCTCACAGACTATAAAACAGATGGGCCTTAGTGAGATAATGAAGTATACAATAAGCCATTTAGGGAAAATGAATGATAACGGGCAAAAGTAAAAATAAAAATAAACATTTTCTTTTATTTATAATTTTGTTATTAGCAGAGGGAACAGCCAGATACCAGATGGGAGGTTTGCTCATTCTTATTTCATCATGCTCTGCATTAGGCAGCAGCCAGCCTTGTAAGCCAAGTTAATGGTTCTGCCATTTCTTTTTACTGTTAAAGATTTCATGGGAGTTATTCCTTTTTGCTAGTGCCTCATCGCCAGCATTTGATATGACATT
Source organism: Etheostoma perlongum (assembly GCA_026937815.1). Lineage (NCBI taxonomy): Eukaryota > Metazoa > Chordata > Actinopteri > Perciformes > Percidae > Etheostoma > Etheostoma perlongum. The sequence continues at coordinate 28,669,667 of CM049374.1, read as the reverse complement.
TGATATTTGGTTACACAGAGCCTCTCCTGCTGACACTGAGAATTACACGCACACACGCACGCACGCATGCATGCACGCACGCATGTACGCATGCACTCCCACATACTGCAAAATTTAGTACACATACACAGAATAGACTATGACAGTGTAAACACAGAGTGTGTAGATTAACATAAACTACAGCACTATATACACACATTCAAACTGAGGACACATGCTGGATTTACAGTAATACACAGAGGCTCAATGGTTGTGTCTCTGTAAAGCTTTCAATCACACACATGGTTATCAGCAGTGTTCTTGGCACAGGTCATGACATCAACTAACAAGATACACAGAACACACATGTCAGTCTCCTGACATGAAGAACCACACTGATCCCCACAACAATAAGACTGCCTTTAATGGTTTATTCTTCTAACTCTGCACTTTACAATTTTTAGTAACATTTTCAAGTTGTTGTGGACCATGAGAATGCAGCAGGGTTAGATTTTTCTTTTCAGTTTATTCTTTTATATTTTTTCTAATATACTTTCTCTGACTACTTAGATACTTTCTTGTCACATGCATGATGATGAAAGATTATTCTCCCAAATTACAACAAACAGATTTTCTAACTTACCTCTGAGATAAATTTCTTTTTAAAGTATATTATTTTATATAGAAACAAAAAAGTGGGAAGCAAACAAAGTACATACAATAGGACACAATATTATTATATTACTTAATTAAAGGGTCAGCTCACCCAAATTACAAAAACCCTAATTTTACCCTAATTTTTGTTTTTCATAGCATTAAAAATTTACTTTTACTTTACCTTTTGTCATCTATGCTAGCGGCCCTGAGCGGCTGTATACAGGCACAGAGCTAAATTTAGCATGCTAGCATGCTAATATTTGTTAATTAGCACAGAACACAAAACAGCTGGGTTAAAGTATTGAACAGATAACAGAACTTGAACAGAACTTTTTACCTAATGATGGCGCTACTGTAGAAAAAAATCAGTGCATCACAAGAGTTTGACAACATGAATGTCCCTCCTAAATTTAATGGCAATCCATCCAACAGTTTTTGATACATTTCACACAAAGAAAGACAACCTCAGGTTGGTGGAAAACAGTCAGTGGACATTCAGCGTTCGAAAGGTTTCTTCTTCTGGTAACCATGAATGTCTTTACACAATGCCACAGCAAACCGACCAATAGTGGTGGAGATATTAGAGTCGCGACGAGACTGGTGGACAGACAGAGCGACATTGACATCTCTAGAGTCACACTGCTAGTGTGGCTAAAGATTGTATTAATAATATGTCTTTGAAAGGTGCCCTGCCACATAAAACTTGCATTTTTTGAAATACGTTAGGTCCATATGTGTTTGTGCTATGTCGTGAATGTGAAAATGAACTGCTACCTCTTCTGTCAGCTCTAGCCACTGAAAAGAAATAAGGAGAAAAATCAGGCCAATTACAAAAGCTGGTCAGTCTGACGTCATGTGACCTGAGCTCATTATTATTCATGAGCTCGCCCAGTTGTGCTGGGTAAAGTATGCTGATAGCCATGCTCTCATTGGCTAGCTGTTAGCCAATCAGAGTCAAGCAGCTTAGCTCATTGAATATTAATGAGAACTGGCACAAATTGAACTGACTCTTCCTGCAGGCTTTCCATACCACACTAGAATGGCTTGAAACAAGGTAACCAGGGCATTTTTTACAGAGACCATGTTAGAACTTCAGAGACTATTCCTTTGGTAAAAAGTAGTTCCACTGAAAATTGTTTGCATCATTTTTTTATGTTTACTCATAACAATGGCAATGCTGTTCTTAGAAAGAGAGATTATATTAAAATGTGATTTTGCTGTGAGCACCACAAATTTAAATTAATTCACATCATTTTTACAAAGCGGGTGGCAGAAAACTCTCTTTGATTGAACCAAGATGGTTGCTTCGGTGTGAAATTCGTTCCAGAGAAATAAAAACAGATAATAAACCTTTTGACCCTTTGACCATAATCATGGTCAAGAAAAGCATTTGACTTGGTAAATCTATTTTGATTTGATTCTCTTGGACATCTCGTTCCCATGCAGAGACACATCGCATTTAAGATTTATGGTGCTACACAGTCAGATATCTCTGTTTGAAGTGTAGAGGGTAGTGAGTAATCATGGCCTTGTGTCAACTGAGTGGACAGAACGAGAGATTTTGTCATCATCAGAGGGAGACTGAGAAGATGACGGACAAAGACTAAAGCAAAATAAAAGCATTTTAAGGCAGAGGCTGCAAACACACAAAGGAAAATTTGTTTTCAGTATTTTAAGAATTTTAAGAATTGTAAGTCCCACAAGATAAATGACTCTTTTAGTCTTAAATTTACATTTTTCACTGACATCACAGTTAGAATATGAGTGTAAGTCTACCTGGAGCATCATTCTCTGGCAGTTCTACGTGTTGACTGTCCTCATAGCTTTTGGTAAAAACAAATCAGCTCAAAGTGACACAGGAGATTGATAATCATATGTTGCGATGTTACTTCTCTTCATTTTTGCAAAATGTCAAAGAGCATGGGAGCATGAGAGTCAGACTGACCCAGCAGCCAAAGCAGTACAAGCCAGGAGGAGGCAGACAGCAGGCAGGGGGTTTCCCATGCAAGCCACGTTGTCGCATTACTCTCACAATTCTCTACTAACGTATTCTGGACCTAAAACCATGAAAGTGTCTTGGGACGTCTTTCATTGTCTTGTCTTATGTTGCAGGTGTGTGTGATTTCCTGTTGTGGTTTCTTAGCGGACAGAAAGCTCTCTTTACTGCTCAGAAAACCCAGCTGAGATCAATTGTTGTGACATTTAAACATATTTTGACTCTGCTGTTAAAGTAAATTATTGATTTGATCATAATTGTGATTTGAGCTTTGTTCTTGTTGATTGAAGCTGCCACGGCTGGCTTCGTCACTGCAGGTTTTGTATCTTGTGTTATGCACAGTGAAACCATACTTATTTTTCTTTCTGCATTATGAATTCTGTGAATCAACTTCAGCTAAAGCAGAGAAATGAAAAAAGCAGCAACCTGTCAAAGCAGTCAAAGAAAATTCATTTTAAATTTACAGTAAGAGTGCCTTGTTTTGCCTCTCACATTTTCTGTGTGCTGCAGTATTGAGAACAGCAGTTCACCTGGGTGGCTTTTGAGGACAAGCTTTGTTTATGTGTTTGGTTCGGGTAACTCTGGTGGGTTTCAGTGAAAGACTCTCTGTGTAGTTCCCCAATTTGTGGCTGTGGTGGAAAATTCTCATTTGGGATTTGAGAACACGCGGCTTGAAAGCCTCGCAGTCAACACTTCATCAGTGAGTGAGGTCAACTCACTCACACTTCACACAACGGGGGTACACATATACACAAACACTCACTTACTCACTGACAAAGACGCATACACACAAAGATACACACACACACACACACACGCACACACACACACAGAGAGTTTGGGCCTGCCTAACCAATCAGAGTAAAGTGGAGTAGGTCCCCCCAGAAGTGGGTGGGAGAGCTGAACAGAAGTCTGTCTTAGGACACACAAAGTTTGCATTGGTGGTTTGGAGAACTTTTCTGCTTACAACTTCTCTGCAATAACTTTCCTTTTTTTTGTCCTGTGTTTGTTTTTTTATTTAACTCTGGGGTCCATTAGGGCACATTTTGAGTGTGGAATGGCTGAACTGGTGCGAATCCGTAAGAAACGTCTGCAAATCCCCATCTCTAGGTAAGACAGGGTTAAGATAAGTACCGATGATATTATAGTATACACGTTCAGCCCTCCTGTGACTGCATACATAAGGCTGGAGGACATTACCAAACATGCTACATCTTTAAAATGTAACATGGTTGATCACTGTTGGGTGCAGTACGGCTGTCTGGATCACATTCTGATGTTGGAGATTTTTTGTTTTGCAGCAATGGACATATGTGAGTCAAAAACTAAACCCTGTGCAGCACAGTGATGAGTGACAATATAGCAGTCCTTTTTGACACATTTTGATTCTGCAGATTACTGCAAAGCATTCCTTACAGTCCTTTGAGCTTGTCCCCCTGTTGTTTTTTAATTTGTAGTAGATTCATCAAATGTATGCTTGTTTCACAAGAGGTTGTGAGAGCACTCATGTATGCTTTTTTGTGTGACGAAATGTGCTGCAGAGATGTTTGGTCATGTGTTTTGTTGTGGTTAACACATTGATGCATCAGCGTCTGCAGTGTTCAGAGCTCAATATCTTGTTGAGTGTTTAGGTGGTGGGGTTTGGCCATAATCTCTCATGTCAATGTAGTCAATATTTAATAGCGTCAATACATAGTACTTTTATGGTGATATGATCTGATGTGGTTTTAAGTTTCTGGTTACTTTTTTTCTCAATGGAATCTACACTGACAGAAATCTATTTAGAGATTTGTGCTGACAAAGCTGATACCATTCAAAGTCTTCCACACTGCTTTGCACCTAGTAAGGATGACACTATGCAGTGTGTAGATTCAACAAAGTCTGAGCCAAAGGAGGATTTGTCATTTCTCTTCTGTAAACAATGTTTCACAAGTGCACTCGAAGAGTCATTTCCTGTAAACATTCTGTCATAGGCTCTTCTACTGCAAACAGTTGAAACAAAAAAGACTGTGTTATCACGAAAGATTACTTGAGATTGAAAGTGAACGGTGGCATTCAGATGCATGCTATTTTTATGACACAACAGCTTTTGAAAGCCCTTGCCAGCGTGATAAACACTTGAAAAGCTGTGAGCGTCTCATCCCCATGAGTTGGCTCCGCAGACTGGCGCAGTTTGAACACAATCATTTTGGTCAGGGCAACGTACAAGCAGCATACCAAACTGTTTTAGAGAAATAATCAGTGGCACAAAGGTCTTTTCAGATCAAATAAATCTAGTTTTCAAATGGCCACAGAGAAAATAAAATCCAATCAAAGTTTAAGAAGTACATGGGAGATTGTTCATTGGAGCTGTATTATGCTTTAGTATTTATTGCCATGATAAGATTACATTAACACATTGCAGGTGGGTAACACTGTAAATAGCATGTGTCTCCAAGCATTTGCTTTTCATTACGCTGCAGGAGATCTATTCTATTACATACTTCGCTCATATAATTTGATTAAAAGTTACAGATTGTGCAACATGTTCTCAGACAAGATCAGAATGTGGCCAAGACTTATAAACTCAAAAACATAATTTTGCATGGAGCCAATTGGACACAATGTGGGTTACATAAGACTTCAACCATGGGAAATATGCCTCTCATGGAAAATTTGGCATTAATGATTCTTATTTGCCACTGGCTTTCTTTGGACAGCTTGGCATTTAAAACACTTCCAAATGAACTCTTTGCTTTCAGGGGGATTTCTCAAACTGTTAATGCACTCCTCTTACCTTTCACTCACTCAGTGATACATGCTGTCAATTTATAAGGCTGTGTTTAAAAAGCTTATATCAAACACAGTCCTCAGTTTGTTCAAACTGACTGACTTTATTCTGGAACTGCAATTTTTTTTGCTGTAACCAGTGTGATCATTAGAAACATGAATTATTAAAGTGGGTTTCAATTCCATTGATTAATCCATTATTAAATAAAGGAACTATAAAAATGAAATTAAACCTTTCCATGGAATTTCCATTCCAACCTGATGAGATAGCCTACTCTAAAGTTTTCCCTCAGCTGAAGCAACGTTGTCATAGCATACTCATAGTTCTTTGGGACAATACTGCTGACACAGTCATGATTTCTGCCAACTATACATTAATCATAATAATAGTCATGATTATGGCATTTATTGTGTTATGGCAGGATTCTTCTTCTTCTGTTTTGGTGCTTATCCATGTCATACTATATGATATGCCAGGTGTTAGCCAATCAGTGAGATTGTTCCTATGCTAATTTGCATTGTTTTACCCAACAAGCATGGTAAGGCTAAATGGATCCAAAATTGAAAATTAAATTTTGAAATGAACAAGGATAAATAGCAAGGAAATGGATTTTAAAATGAGAAAAGGAATTGCCCCTTCAATTGTCTTATTAAAAGCTGTATTCTTAATTTGGTTTGTGAACTCAATTATTTATTTCTGTTTTTAAAACTGCATTTTCAAATCAATTTTTAAATGCTGTTTGATTTATAGTTTGTATATTTAATAATGGATTAATTAATATATTTTAAAACAAATTTATTAATTCCTACTATTAATGTACAATTAGATATTAAATAAAGAAATGCTCTATTTCAATTTCTCTTGACGTCCTCCACAGGGCTCTAATGTAAGAAACTTGATGCCTAACTGCTGTAGGCATAACTTCCATTTTCACACTACCACCTCTTGGTTATTGCTGTTTCGAGAGGTGAAAACAGCAGTTCCAGTACTCTCAAAAAGGACACATGCCATTTCATTTTTTGCATTGACAAAATCCAAATGATGTCCTAATAAATGATCATGTTTCCTTTCAGGCTGAGGAGCATGCTGAAGCAGCTGGAGGAGACAGATGTTGACTTTCAAGAAATCAAAAAGAATCTTGATTTCACAGCGTCGTTACTGGAGGCAGTTTACCTCGATGGAACAAGGTAGGATATAGTAGAATAATATGATGTTGACATGTTATTTTTTATACCAGCTCTTTTAGTTCTTTCAGTGAACAGTTACTTTAAACTTGCATGAAGTTAAAGCCCCCCCAAAAAATATCCAAAATGTCCATGAAAGATTAAAACTAGTATTATTCCTTTACAGTATCAATACCCACTTATCCTCAGCAGGGTTGCAGGGGGCAAGAGCCCATCTCTATTCACTTTGGGCATAAACATGTTTAGACAGACAACCACTCAGACTCACATTTACACATGGTAGACTCGCATTGCCAACCTATCTCCACAACGCTGTGTCAATGGTATGGTCTGGCTGCACGAGTTTACATTCTGGTATAGGGGAAAGAAATGTTCTGGTCATCATCTTGGGCACCGCTAAGTCATGGATGCAGCAAAGGTGTCCTAGCAAAATACATAGTGGAAGAGAAGGATGTCAGGCTTTATACCAGCACTGTCCACAAAGTGGGCCAGACTCCACCCAAAGGCCATGTAGAGTCACCAATTTACCTGACCTGCACTTCTTTGGATTGTGGGAGAAAACTGGGAACTTGACGAGCCAGATGTTTTTTTTAACACAGAATCTGAAACTGTTTGGAAAAGGGCAGGCGCTTTACAAAATACCTGGCAGATGATTGGATGAATCATCTGTCTATCCAGTCTGCCGTTTTTTTGAACCAGCTGCCAGTTTTTCCTCACAGGATTCTGATTGGTTCGGTCCACTGTTTTTTAGACATAAACACATTACATAAAGTTTGACGAGATGGATTTTTGTGTGCATTTTTTCTTGAATCTCATGATATTGCGATATTGCGAGAATCCAGCTGCCGTGCAAGGTAAGGAAACTGGAGCACCCGAAGGAAACCCATAAAGGGGGTTGTGAGGCTACGCCCCATACCAAACTAGCATGACTTTTTATCTTTTTCAAAAACAATTAATAAAACATAAAATAGTTATGGACTGATTTCCTTTGCACAACTCCACATGTAAATATCATTGTAACACTGATTATCAGGTGCCAAATTCCCAATAGAAAGTTAATCTTACAGAAATGGGCATTTAAAGACTAGACCACCCACAATAAATCACTTTTAGAATTTAAAGAAAGCAGCCCCATTACATTTTATTATTCCATACTTTAACTAATGTGTTTACACATACAACCACTGTAAACAGACGAGATTTGTGTCTTGAGTAACAAAACCTTTTGTAGAATTGTCATATACTGGTTTGTTCTATACGCGCTATATAGTGCAGAAATGAACACACAATTCTGACTCTCAAATAAAATGATGGACAGTAAATACTGTGCACTCGTAAGTGATTTTGGACACTGGGACTGATCCCACAGTGCATTAATCTAGAATTCATCTATTTCTTTGTTTTCATCCTGTCTTTCTAACAATCACTGTGTGTGGGTATGTGTGCTGTATCTCTCAGACAGTGTCTCGAGACCGAGGATGACCTACAGCAGCTGCAGTCAGATGGCGTGCCTTCAGAGGTCACTGATTGGCTGGCGTCTACCTTCACCCAGAGGGTTCGGCGGCCTGTACGACGCTCAGACGAGAAGCCCAAGTTCCGCAGCATTGTGCATGCAGTGCAGGCTGGGATATTTGTGGAGAGGTAAAATAAAACATATGTTCATTTTGCCTCTATTTCAGATTTTAAGGGTTATGAGTTTATAAACAAGGCCTGTATGATTTGTCAGGATGTTTATTACTTGTATGAAACAGCGCAACTGCAGCAGAAAAGAAACAGAGACAGTCATACAGCTATATGATTTATTTATGAGACTTAAATACAATAAAATAAGTAATCTATAATCTCATATATATAAAGCTCTGTATATTGGACCTAAATGACTGATCTCCACGTCTGTACTATAACTGTAAAGTGGTTTAAACTATCACAGCCACAGACTGCTGCACTGGACTGTGAAACATTAGCCTCCTTTTCTCTTTAAAACATCCTTCCACAGGGGACAGGGGCTTTGGAGGATTTATATAAACAGCTCCTGAGACGAGTTCGCTGCACAGTGTCAACATTTGAACTTTAACTGAACTCAACATAAACATTGCATTATTTCAGGATGTTCAAGAGGGCTTACACGGCAGCCATGCCAGACCAACCTGCAGTGGTCGTAAACTGCCTCAGGGTAAGCTTCCACTGATCATATGTAAATCTTTCTGCACGTCATGTGTTATAAATCGGAGAACACAATAGGGATCGTATGGATAAATGTAAGTATGCATCAATAATGCTGTTACTTTTGCCTTTTTCTCCTCAGGATGTTGACCGCTGGAGTTTTGACGTCTTTGCTCTGAACTCAGCCAGCTCTGATCACGCTCTACGATCTCTGTTATTTGAACTGATCACCAGATATGGCCTCAACAGCCGTTTTAAGGTTGTTTAACTATGAATGTTATTGAACAGGAGATATACTGTATATAGTGAACTTCCCACACAATATGTTATGATAGAAAGGCAAGAATGTCAGTGTTTTAGAGGAAGACCTTACAGTAATATGATCATTACTGCCCTTGTTATTTCTGCCTTTGTGTGAAATGTGTGTTGTAATTGCAGATATAATCAGGCATATGGGTTTTATTATAAATTTTGAACTCTATGTTGCCAAATTATGTGTGCAAATCACATTCTTCATACTGTAAGCCCTGTCAATCCCAGCCACAACTTTATTTCAACATTCAGGCTGTTTTTATCTTAAATTGTTAACAACAAACATTAACCTTTGATTTTCCAACAGGACTTTGACTAAATGGTTATGTGATGCACTTTGCAGATCCCCATCTTGTGTCTGACAGAGTTCCTGTCTGCACTGGAGAGAGGATACTGCAAACACAACAACCCTTACCACAGCCACGTCCATGCTGCTGATGTGACTCAGACACTGCACTGCCTGCTGCTGCGCTCTGGACTCGTGGTACACTGGGCTCACTTAAATACATTTATTTTTGGAGCTGCATCGCATTTTTAAAGGATGATGCTGGAGTTTCTGCAAATTGTCAAGAGAATTGCAGAAATAAGTCATAAAACCCAGAAATGAGTTAGCATTTATACATTTCCGGTTCCTTCGTTTTGTCACGTCATGAATTTTGAAGCTTTTACATTTCTTAAAAATAGCGGTTGCAAACAATGTACTGTATGTAATGTATTATTTTGATTCGTTTTGTCTCTTGTTACTCTAAAGCACTGGCTGACAGAGCTTGAGGTGATGGCGTCACTATTTGCTGCAGCCATCCATGACTATGAACACACAGGAACCACAAACAACTTTCACATCCACACAAAGTAAGCTTTTTTTCTAAAACATGTTTCATTAAAGAATGTCTTATATAGAATGGGCTATATATACGCCGCATCCTGTTGTGAAATTTGTAAAATGGTAAATCAGGGAATGTAGGAATAGTACGCTAGTGTTTCTTTAATGCACTTCTAGAAAGAGGGAATAAAGGACCCTAAAGCAAACACATTTTCATGGAGGGAACACAGTATTCTTAGATGTTGATTTTCCACATTGGAGAACTGAAGAACTCGGTCTCTTGGCACCCATCCCTGTTATCATCATCCTGCTTTATTTTGGGTATATACAGTAATCGTCCACAATATAGAGCAGATCTTATTTGCTGAATCTAAACAGTCTTAAAGTTGTACTCCACCCAAAACATATCTTTTCAGGGTGAAACACTCACCTCCTATAGGCTGAAAATAAATTCTTAATTCCTGAAGAACATTAGCTTTCGCTTGAATTTATGTTGGTTACAATTGATTCCAGGGGTTATAAGTTTTAACGTATCAAAAACGTCCATAGCAACCTTTCAAACCACACCTGCAGCAGTATGCACTTCTCCAATATCCAATTGTGCTGCAAACACTGAACATTTTTTCCAAAATATGACTAAATAAACAGCTTCATGTTGTGCAGCATTAGGCTCCTCAAAGCTTAAAAACTCTGACTGAACCTGTGGATAATGCTGCAGGACTAGACTGGATGGCATTTGAAGTTGTATACTGTATGTTTATTTTCAAAAGGGGAATTCATTCCCAAAAGAACCAAGGTACAAACTTAAAAGCCTTTATTATAGTTGTCATGTGTGTTTGTTTTATGATATAGCTTTCTATAGTTTCCTAAATAGGGACTGATACGTGACTGGTAATTCAAATGAACATTCCTCATGAAAGATGGTGTAATTGTGTGGTAATTGTAGAGTAAAAGGAGACGGTGTTAAATTGCTACATATCCAATTTACTCATTGATTAAAATAAAGAGCTAGCATAAATATTTTAGTCAAGCACGGCAGCTCAGCTGGCCTTCAAGTTTCTAATGACCAATTAAAAAGAAATAAATATTTATTTTGGTTTAGATTGAGCAGTTCTTTGAAAAAATTCCTCTGAAATCAACAACTCCTTATGAACTCAAGACAAACTAGTTAAGATGAGATCTGGAAGTTACAGTGAAGGTTTTAAATGCTAGAAAGGTGCAATAACTAATGTTTCACCATAAATCCTATCAGCATATCTTCTTCAGAGTAACAAGAGGAAATGGCTGCATAGATTTTAATATTGCCTGCAGCTTTGCTAACAGCTGTTTTTCACAGGATTGACAGGTTCTGGGAGTTGCTGATGTCTGTAGCCAATGTCATATTGCTAAAGCATACATAAATGTACATAATAACAAATCAGGGATCAAACATCTGAGAAAACCTTATAGAAGACAGAATAGATTAATTAATTTAGATCACATGATTCAATTTGTTCAGTACTTTATTTACAATGCCCCCTCCCTCAGGCGATAGGGAAAGCTTTCCAATTGCCAACATGTGAGTATAATTACTGCCAAATGACATAGTTTTTACCAGGACATTACCTTCCTAAGAAATTAAAGGTATTTGGAGATTACAAATCCATAAAATAAATTGCTGTTGTTTTTTTCCCATCATTAAATGTTGTCATTATTAAAAAACATTGTAACAATCATGATTTCAAACTGACTATGGCCATTCTCTCTGTGAAAAATGAAACTATCAACAAACTTTTTTAAACAGCCCCCAAAAGACCATTTTACACACAATTGAATGTTTTCTTTGAATACATTTTTACAAGTGTTTTATTTTATGTTTGGTTTAACAAAATAATCACTAGGTGGAAAACTTTTAAGAGTGTACTTGTTACCCATTTAAACAGCCTAATAAAGTAGATTATGCAAACAAATGGACCCAGAATGCCTGATTGAGAAATGAGTTAATTACTTATTGAGTCATTATACCCACATGATGGCAGTTTTTATCACATCCCACTACCTCTTCAGCATTTCAGATTTCTCATTACAAACCTACACTCATAGTGCACAAATTACTCCCTGAGGACCATCTCATTCTCACCTCCCTTCACACTACAGAATTGTACTACACTTGCACTAAATGCATACACACTCACTCTGTAAACGTTCTCTTGTCTGTGCTGATCTAGCCTACTTAAATCTTGCTCTTTAACTGTCTGTCTGCCAGGTCAGAGTTTGCATTGATCTACAATGATCGATCGGTACAGGAAAGCCATCACCTGAGTGCAGCATTTCGCCTGCTGCAGGATGACCAAATGAACATCTTCACAAACTTGACAAAAGAGGAATGGATGTAAGACGACTATATTTCTACCTTCTTAAATTGTATTTCTTCTTTTGCGTTTAGTTAGAGACACTTGGACTGGCCATTTATTGAAAATAAATCACAGATTTGGCACAAAAGAACTCTCAAAGACTTCAAGCAGCAACAAGGTTTCTGCTGGGAGACCTAACCCTCCTTATAAACACATACATAAATATGAAATCTTGAAAGTTACATCTAGAATAATAATCTAAAATACTATTAGGTTTGGATGGGAGTTGCAGCAGCAATCAGTGTTGGCATGACAGTAGTAGCAAGAAAGTTAGAATATAATTGGATGTGAGCTGATAGACACACAGCTGTGAATAAGCCCACAGATTGTAAAGCATGAATACAACTGTTGTCAATTGTTGTCTTGTCATGCTCCAGCATTTGTCTGAGCTTACGCTGCAGTATGCTTCATTTACTGAGAACTAAATAAAGATGTTCTTAAGAATTGGTCCACATTCGGGGTGGATACAATAGCATTTGCAATATAAAGGATAAAATGTCATATGAAAAACTTTCATGTTTATTCTTACTATATTTTGCACAGTTAATTGCTTTTTGTTTATCTTGTTCCTGTTGAAGTTTTGGGCCATTTGAAAAAAGTACATATCCATATAATTAAAGAGTAAAGGTTTCATTGTGATTCTGTATTTTGCCCAAATGATCAGACTGGAGGTAAATGCATCATAGAATAGACATAGATAATTAAAATAAACCCATGTTGCAGTAGACCAGGATGCATTTTGAACAAATGGCATGACAAGCTTTTATTCTTGGAAAACTCTACTGATCTCCACCTACATGACAACACAGCTGAATGCAACCAACCGTTACCTTTTTGTCAAAGGGCAATCTGAGAAACTCACTGCCTAAAATTGAAAGTGAAGAGAAATGTTGACCAACAACCTTTCAAGGTTTGTACAACAACAAGAAAAAAAGTCAATCATATCACTTTCTGTAAAGCGAGCAATGAAACATATCTGCCAAAATCCAAGAACATACTTTTTTAAAGGATTAAGCTTTAGGCTGCTGCACTGCTAATACTCACAAGAGCATTAAGCAGTATACTTATGTGTTTTAATACACAGCAGAAAATAGTGTGAATAGAATGAAATGAACAATTCACTCCTGTTTGAGTGACATTTGCCAATAACTACAGTCTCCAGCTGTTTTGGTCAAAGCCCCTTGAGGAAAACTTGTCCTTTATATTGATATTGGTCTATATAAATAAATACATACATTGTTTTGACTTTTCTTTTCTTAAAATATTTAGCCTATACAAAATGAAACTATACATTTGTGACCTATTTTTTTAAGATGTACAACTTCAGTTTGAAATAATGTATTTGGGGCTCATTATCACAAACACAGCTGTCTAAAAGTATTGAGACTAATGCATGGTTGGATTGGGTCTTTTCATGAGCTTGTTTGACAATAAGAAAAACGTAGAATAATGTAGACTAACTACAGGGTGATGATATCTGAAGCGAAGGGGACTAAGTGAGGGCAATTATCAGCCAAGCATGAATTTGTCCTTAAATGAGACTTTACGTCCTTACTAAAGCTACAAGGCTGCTCCTCTTGCTGACCTCTCTTTTTAAGATAGCATGTTTCCTTTAGGAATCATTAAACGATCATGTTATTATTTCCGTTTGGTGATTCATACAATAATCAGCAATGGAAAAGTAAATGAGCCACTGTCTCACTTACTGCACTGTAAGTAACAATCAGAGGTGTCGTCAGTGAGCTACCCTCAGCGTATTTTATCATTTTCATTTACTTGTACAATGTGATATGTAATGTACTTAATATAGTATATATATATATAAAAACAATTCATTTCTGCACTGTGTAAACTGGTTTAATACTCATGGAGGCTGATGCTTTACATATTACAGTTACAGTAGCCTGCCTATGTGTTTTATTAATGGAAGAGCTCTGCAGATATCATCAAAGATAAACACCAGCAGCATACTGTATAATGGCCATTTCTAGCAGTCAGGGTTACCACGGGAACAAGAAAATCCATCAGGATATCTAAAAAGATTACTGTAATGAGTCTGTTTTTTACTCTGCACAGTTACTTCCCGTAATCCAAGTCAACTATAAAACTGTGTCTCTGTGTGTTTTTGTTTATAGGGAGTTGCGATCGCTTGTTATAGAGATGGTGTTGTCCACGGACATGTCCTCCCACCTACTCCAAGTCAAAGGGATGAAATCCTGTCTACAGCAACAAGAACGGTAATGCTAATGGACTGTGCTGCTTGTTCACGCTGTGGTGTATAATCAAGAGGTCATAAAATAAAATGTTGAGAGGAGATTTCACTGAGTCAAACATCCTGCACAAACAGGCAGACAGGCAAATTAGTGTCATGCCAGCCATGTCATTAGACCTGTTGCACAACACAGCAACCAAAACAAGTGCATTATGTTTTCTCCGACAGGATTGATAAGCCCAAAGCACTGTCTCTGTTACTCCACACGGCTGACATAAGCCATCCATCCAAGCCCTGGGCCCTGCACTCTCGCTGGACCAAAGCCCTGATGGAGGAGTTTTTTCAGGCAGGTAGGAGCTCTAATAGACCTCAACTCACAATGTGACTCTTTCTCTACTTCTCTTCTCTTGTTGTTTTGTCCACAGACATAGATTATTGTTCAATAATATGGTCAAACAGAAAATAAGATAAAAGTTAAAATGCATAATTGTTAGTTTTGGTTAAAGGAATAGAAAATTCGCGTTCATGTCAAGTTTAGACGAGAAGATCGCCACCACTCTTGATATCTGGACAGTAGATGTGTAGTTGGAGCCAGCAGCAGGTTAACATACTGTAGCTTAGCTTGTAAAATGGGAACAAGGTGAGACAGCTAGCATGGAACTGCTCAGAGGGTAACAAAATCGGCCTACCGGCACTTTCAATATTTTGGCACATAAACCCTCTAAAACACCAACATTTAAGAAAAAGAGAAATAACATGGTAATTGGTTACATTGTCCTTTCTTTTGGGGGTCTTTTCCACCTATATTTGATTAGACAGCTAGGTGAAAAAAGTGAGAAGATATGCAGGAAATCATCACAGGTCAGATTTGAACCATTGACCTCTGTGTCGAGTAACAAACCTCAAAGTATATCTGCGCCTACTCTACCACTGATCCAACCTGGCACACGTCATTCTTCCTTAAGGATGTGAAATATTCAATTAAGCAAATGACCTAACCACACATACAACGAGAGAATAGAACTCTTTATGTAAAGAAAAAACGAGTTGACTTGATTTTCTCTTGAAAAACTAATTTTTAATTGACTAATTGTTCCAGCTCTACTGGAGAAATAACAATATTTAGACCATATGGGGCCATAGAGTTAATAGAAAATATCTTATGTATTGTGTAATATTTTCACTGAAGTATTGTGACTAGACGTGTTACCTTCACATACAGTATGTTCACATTATTTCTACTCTGTTCTTTCATGTCTTACCTACTACTATTCTTATCTCAGGGGTTTGATAACTTAATAGCTGCAGTTTTGTAAATGACTCAGTCTGAAAGGGAGAAACCTTCACAGAAGTTTATTGCGTCAGAACAAACAAAAACAACATAAATGGCACCTCAGGTATGAAACATAGACAGTCAGAGAGAGGGAAGTCTCTTTGAAAGGTTTGTTGAAAAACTACCTTGTGTAGTTGATGCCACACTAGATCTTACAAGGTCTGATTTCAGACAAGATTTAAGACTGGGCAAAAAAATAATCCACTGAGAATCGATTAGGTCAGATATACTGTATATATATATATATATATATATATATATATATACACACACCAAACATTTTGATCTTGTTGAAATGTGATGTTGACTTTCAAAACTTCCAAACCTCATAAACCCACTAACCCTAACTGAACTTATACGTTTATTACTGACCATTGGGAATAATATAAAATACTTTAAGGAGAATGTTTGGGGCTGGATTACTTTTTTATTAATTGTTAACCTTGGAAACATAATTTGAAAAATGTATCACACTCAAAAAGTCAAATAAATAATAGACTTGATTTTTTTATTATATGCATAGTGTAACAAAAGACTGAGCACTTAATTGTTATTGGAAATTATATTTGTTGTTTAGACAGTGGGTTCATGTTATTATATGATAACTTTGTTATTTGCAGTGAGTAAGATGACCTGCAGTGCTACAGAACAAAAACATGGATAAGTAGTTTTGAAGAAAGTAAGCTATAACATATGACAACATTATAAAGTATTCCTTTGTACAGAGAACCTCAGTATTTACCAAAGAACAAGAATATCCACCTCAAAGATTTAATAGCTGTTGGAGCTTATGATAATACAGTATAACAACATCCTCAGCAGATGGAGTTGTCATGGGATTAGAACCATTTACATGTTTTTCAGCTATATGTATAAGCTTTACATATCTATCAAAATTCCTTAAAAAGCTCTTAAAATGAATTTGAATATAGTTGAAAGCTTCAGCACAGCTAAATGGACCTTGAGATGAGATTATTTGACAATGTATTTGTCTGAACTAGTTTTTATAGATAGAGAATAGCTGAAGCATGAGGCACCTCCCCTGATTACTTTGAGGGTGATTCTTAGCTCAGGAAGAGATGCAATTATCCAGTCATGTGTAGGAATGGTCAATTGTGCATTCTTACAACCTACTTAAAATGCCATTATTTTCACACAAATGCCTACTGACTCCTGCCAGATTGGCTGGTATTGTGAGGCTTGTACTTTGACTGAGTGGCTTTCCAGTAAATGCAGCAGTACGTTTCAATGTGCTGTCCTCCTCTTCTATTTTCACTGCCTGGACTCCATAAAGAAAAAATAGAATATAGCAGATGTTAGGTAGCCCAACTCTCTTTGAAAATAAGATGTGAGAAACAGCTCTCTAAAAGGCTCTTAATATGTGTTGTGTAACCTTTAAAAACAAAAGCATGATATTTTTTGAACAATCTAAAAAAGTCTTGGCGAGTGTTGCAGTTAAATAACCTTTAAAAAGTTATTTCCAGGTGACGTGTGGGATGCCCTTTAAGATATCTTCTCTCTCTCTTTCTATCTTTGTGAGGGTGATAGAGAGGCAGAGCTCGACCTTCCCTTCTCTCCTCTGTGTGATAGAAAAAGCACCCTGGTAGCCGAGTCTCAGATTGGTATGTCTCACAAAACATATTTCTATATTTAAATTACATTTCAATGTATTTAGTGGTGTAAAAAATAATCATATTTTAACGCTCAGCAACATTTTATTTTCACATGTTTATATGGCACTCTTTTCTTCTGCAGGGTTCATAGACTTCATTGTGTATCCTACATTCTCTCTGCTGACGGACATGGCTGAAAAGATTGTTATTCCTTTGGTGGAAGAAAACCCAGGGCCACCTGACCCCTGCAACAGACACAGGTAATCTAAAGAGTAGCATTGCACTTGTATTGCACTAGAAAACTGTGCTACATTTTTTGGTTGGACATTTGGTTGGTTTGTCTTTTAGCATAAAGACTGGAAACCATGGCTGCATAAAGAGCTCAATATGGTGCCGCCGATTAGCTTTGCTGTGGTATTGCAATTAAGAACTCCCTGTGGCCCAAAAGTGTCTCCATTGCCCACCTTTTCAAAAGAGACATCTAAAGCTATTGAAGGGACACCTCAGAATGCTAACAAGGTCAATTATTACTCTTTACATGCTGAGTGGAAGCGTGCAGGCGGGTCCAGCAGGAGAAACACAAATGTGCGCAATGTGGAAGCAAACCTGTGAGAACTTTCTCTCGCCATTCTGCTCAGCCGGGTTCCACCGCGTCTATCGACCAGGCCACATGGCCTAAAACTACCACTATGTTTGACTGCTTCATGGAAAAAGCAGACACATTGAATCTCTACATGAACCACAGCCGAACCATGATGGATTGAACCTGCAATATGTGTTACAAGTTGAGGTTTATAATAAAACATACTACAAAAAGTATGAAAAAAAACTCTGCCTGTTACCGCACAGTGCAAGTTCTGCTATCAAATGTTTAGTCAAAGTAAAAAGAGAGGCATTATGACTCAGTCTTATTATGACTTAGCACAATGTACTTAAAGGTGAAAATTTTCAACTAATATTTATAATGTTGGATGTTATATTTTAATTGTGGTATTTTGTAGGTAGAATCTGAATCTGCAACGTGTTCTGTCAGGTGACTATATGTTTTCCTCTGAAGTACAAGTACACAGTATGTCAGTAGTATAGGACTACAGTTGCATATTAAATGCTTTGGGGGGCAGCTGTAATGTATGTTAGAGTACAATGTTTCTGGAAAAAGCTGCAAGCAGAGATAAAGGAGGCCAAGCAATAGAACTAGCTATCTAAACTAAAGAAAGAAAAAAAGAAAG
The DNA here is from genome assembly GCA_026937815.1 of Etheostoma perlongum. Classification (NCBI taxonomy): domain Eukaryota; kingdom Metazoa; phylum Chordata; class Actinopteri; order Perciformes; family Percidae; genus Etheostoma; species Etheostoma perlongum. The sequence goes on along the minus strand of CM049374.1, from coordinate 28,651,003 downwards.
GTGAATTGGGGTAACACTGGAAAAACAAGTATTGTCATGAGAGCACTGCCATTTCTCAACAGTAATCTGTGGAAGGAGAGCTCCAGAGGCCTGCAGTGGAGTCTCGCTCATATCACAGCTGAGCTGGTGAGCTTTCGCTCCACTTGGACGCGACACACCGAAGACAACAAGCTCAAATGGAAGGAAAGTGGCTCCAATGGTATGTTGCATAATCATTCATTCTTTCACTCATCAATGTTTTGAATGTACTGTATATCCACTGGGTAAAGTCCCACCTATCACAGCAGGGCTTATCACTTAACAATCCTGAGAAATGGTTATACTTTTCCACTGTCTTTCAGAACTAAAATGATCACATGAAAGGTTTGACAACCTTTGCTCACACAGAATGAACGATCATTGTTCTAGAAAGATGTGTGGCTGATTTGGCAGAGACAAAGCCACTCCGCTATATAAATGTGCTCAGTCGCCCTGATATGATTTGTTATTTACTCATTTCACAGTGATCTCATGAGGAGATTAACAATTTCCTATTCAGTTTAAGAACATTTTCCATTGTCTTTTCCAATATCCTCCAGGATTTTCAGACCCCAGTGTGACAAAAGGGCAGAGATCCAGCCAAGAGGAGCTGTCAGAAAAGTCCCTGCAAGACCCCACTGCCGATTCAAAACAGTAAAAAAGGACATGTTTCCTGGGAAAGTTAACTGAGGTGATGCTGAATCATTGTTTGTAACAAAACCACAATGCCTTCTTATGTCATGAGTGAGGGAGGCGGAGGGAGGGGGTTAGGGGTGTTTTAAGGTTAACATCATCTTCCCAAGGTAAGATGCTGTAAATTCACAGACATGTCCAAACGTCTTATTTCAAGGATAGTATACTGTGCTAATTTAAATGCAGAAGTGTACATGCTGGCCATGTTATACAGTATCTTGCATGTTATTAAATGTTAAATATTAAATGTAATTTGCCACCAACACTTGTAATGAACCTTTATTAGTTTGACTTGTACACATATTATTTAACCATGCAAAAAACATTGAATTTAGGTCCATGTGTTTCTAAAGTATTAAGTCATTTTTAGGCTGGCCTTGTTATGTTGGGATATTGTGAAATGTAGTTTTTAATTAAAACATTTAAAGGTCTGTCTGTGAGGTTGCATTGTTGTTTTAATTGAAGCTGCTGGCCTTGAATCACTTTAAAATTTATTTTATTTAGTTCCAAGTCTTCAAAGTTAACTGCAGCACATTCAGCAGCTTACTCAGCAAACCATTTTGACTTTGCAAGTTATCTCTTTTCTAAATTGGAATCCCTTTTTAAAACCACATGAAATCGTTTTAAGTAGTTAGAGGGAATGTTTTTAGGACATCAATTATTACCCCTGTTTGGATTTATTAAGTCAAAATTAGTTGACCATTCTCATTAAAATTCAAACAGTTTACTTAAACATTACAACAGTATCAGGCAATGTATATCCACCCAAAGTCAATCGCTCTGTCTCATTAGATAGACTTGAGCTGGACAGAGGAATCACATCTGCATCTGCACGTGAGCATAGAAGCATTAATCACATGGCTAATACTGTTGGTAAAAATACAATTTGAATATAGATCCAACACTTTAGAAAAACATTAAGAACAATTTATTGCAAATATAATTGAACATTTAAAGTGTCTCTCCAGCAAGTAAGTATTATATTTCTATAAAGTTGGGGGACTTGCAAGACCAATGTATGAGATTTCCTGACTTTTAATCCTTAATATGGGTCAAGGTTGAAAGCATCTAAAACCTTTATCCCAAACTTCCCAAAATGCAATTTACTGTAAGTGTCTTGTTTTGTTAGACCCTCCTTTGACTTTTACATGCACAGTAAATAATACTAAAGTCAAGGGCCCATTTGTCTTGTGCCTTGTCTTCTGGTTAACCCAATGTTTCAGTTCTCTGCTCTTCCAGATGGAGGGGTTGTAGAGCAAAATGACAGAAGCGGCTTCAGGCTACCCCGGAAGGTTTAGCTTCAAACACTCTTATTTTAACAAATGTCAGTTAAGCTGTGTGCCATTGCCTCTTGAGACATATGAAGCTGTTCTCCATTCAAGTCAACTGGGTTGCTTTAAATAGCACAACAAGGATTCAAGACACAGTTCTGATATGTTATATGCAAAACCCCACACACACACACACACACACACACACACACACACAAAGCTTTATAAATGAACAGTGAAAAACACCAATCTTTTACTGTACATATTTTCTATGAGGTATCTGCAGCATCTTGATTTGCAAAATGCATGATATTGTACATTTTTAAGGTATAGTCTTTAATCAAGACATATTACTGTAAAAGCTATGATTAGAGTGTCTCCCACCCTGATAGAGAAAGTCAATAAAAACTGCAACTTTGGTCTTTTGCTCTTAAGACATCCTTGCAATATAAGTGATCAATCTCACTCAGGCCATCTTAAAAGGCAACTGGAAATACCACATGTAGCTTAAATTGCTGCAGTTACAAAATATATTTGTGAAACCCAGTCCTGTGTATGAAAAATGTATGCTTTTATGCTCCCAGCTCTGAGTGCATTGAATTATTTATTGGCAGAGTGCCTATTTTAAGGATAAAATCTAGTAAACACATGACCAGTGGTGCGATGATGTCACACACTGTAGTTTAACTTGAAGATTTTGAAAACTTTCCCCTAAACTACTTCTTTTTATGTTTTAGTAGGAAAGCAGATCCTAGTTTTTGTGCTTTGAACATTCAAGACTTAGTAGTGAGCAGACATCATGCTGACTCTAACTGACTAACATGCTTTTACTGTAACTTGACTGGATGCAAAATTAATAGACTGTGCCAGGATAAGTGCAAGAGAAAAACAGTCAATCACCAATTTAAACATTTTATTGTATCAAACAAATTTTAGATTACAGATGTAATCATCAATTCAAGTACAACTGGAACAAAACTCCTCTTTTTTAATCCATGTAAAGTACACTATTACCATTCAAAAACAGAACAAACATTACATGGTCCATAAATACACTGCAGAAGAAAAAGAAAAAGCTTGCACAGGAATGTTTTCACTGTATTTCTTGTTCATGTGGTCATTGCTGTGATCAGTACAAGAGTGGCTCTGGTTTTGTGTTTCAGTCTTTTTCAGGCATGTCAAGATATGTGAAGGTTATTGAAGGATTGTCACATAATCTACATGATAAAACCATTTCAGTGATACACATTATAGATGAAATAGCATGTTAGAGTGCTTTATAATGTCCTTGTTTCATACAAAACTTCAATGAAAAGTGAAGGCCTGTAATTACAATTTGTGTGTTTGATTCTCTGTTTTAATTAGTTCCTGTACAACGTAAAGCACAGCAAACACAAGTCACTGTACATTCAGCGCCGTGCAGGAAAGTGTGTTATGACCAGGATGTAGATTCCCAAGAAGCATTCATGTGTCAAATACAAGGATGCAATTTGAGATGGGTTTTTCATTGTTAAATCAAAATATGTAAATGCAGCTGCAGACACAACCCTCTATAATCATATTTAGTTATCCCTTTTTACAATTAAGAATAAACTTTTTTTTTATTTTTTTATTTTTTTTATTTGTTGACAGCAGCTAGCAGATGAACTCTGGAGAGTCAGAACAAATGTGGTCACATGTCAAGGGCAGTCAGGTGTTGTTAGCAGTGGTGTTGAAGAGTAAGGTCGGCTGCACACTGCCTGCGTGGCGTGTGCGTGGCCTTTCTGTTGCGTGTCAGTTGCGTTGCGGTTGTGTGGAGTTTTCTAAGTCTTTGCACACCAGAAACGTGTCTGACGCGGCGCTGCTGCAGCTAGCCTTGTCTGTACACGTTTGTTTCTCATTGATAAAATGAAATAATCTTCAACTATATACTGATTTGATAACAGCAAAGACAACGTCGGCAGTATTGACAGCAAAATAGGCTACAGAATATTTTGTTCTGTATTGACAGGTGCAATATCTGCATTTATGTCAAAACCTAGGGACTTTAAAACATCAAAATGTCATGTATTAAATGTATTTGTGTCAAAATGACACATAAACATCTTTTCATATTCTATTTTGCCTGAAACCGCTTCCAACACGGTTGTGTGTCGTGTGAAAAATAGGTGGCGATGCTATTTATAGCATGCACTCGTCTTCAGTACGACTCGACACGTGCATGTCACGCAGGCAGTGTGTAAGCTCTGGTCCTTGGGCAGGAGGCCTAAGGACCAGACCTGCACCTTACTGTACATTTGCAGGTAAGTTAACATGCAGTTTATGTGCTGCAGCTGACCTGCTAATAAGCTACTCTATCAAGCCTGCAAATTGAGGTTAGCAGTGCACTTTTCCCCCGTTAGAAAAAAAGAAGCTTGTTTGGACTCTCATTCAACAAGCTAAGGTGAAGGACATGTTGTTTGTAAGTTATTAAAAGGAGACTTTAGCAGGAGAGTGTGTTGTGTTGCAGGCAGATGTCTGGCCGTAACATGACGAGGTTTACTGCTTTATGCATATGGTTTAAAATGAAGGGATTATATTGGCTGTACGGAAACAAGGTCCCTATCTATGTATACCAGAACAGTGTTCCCACAAATTAATGCTAAGATAGAGGGCACCTTCATGAATCCAATAATGTTTTCCCTTTTGGTTTCTGTTTTTTACTCAAAGTTGAACACAGAACAAGTAATTTACAAAACAGATATGTAATGCTGTTCAGGCTACAACTTGCAATTTAATTAATGAATTTTCTGATTATTCACTCTAATAATCAATGAACTGATGAACCAATTTCTCTATAAAATGTCAGAAAATTGTGAAATATGGCCCCCAGAGTTTCCCAGAGTTTAAGATGACATGTTGTTTTGTCTACGTTTTGACCAACAGTCCAAATATGTTACATGTAATAGAAGAAGACTAAGTGAATCAGAGGATTATGGCATTTATTCTTCAAAACATGAATCAAAAGGATTAATGGACTACCAAAATAGTTGCCCATACATTTTCTCTCAATCAATGAATTGACTAATCGCTGCAGCTCTACATGCAATGCTGTTAGTGTAAACAAACATGGATATATTTTTGATAAAAACTGTAAATCTGCTCAGTTGTCTTACCCATTTAAGATTCCGCATCTAACTAACTAAATGATGACATTTGAATTTAAAAGTGATGATTTTGGCCCCGGTTATCTATAATAAAAATACATTTGTATTGCTTTGAGATGTAACAATTGCAGTAAGAGGGTACGGGCACATTTAATGACAAAAACTGAAAGGAATACAAATTGCTTTGGAACATTAAAGTGGGCATTATTCATTTTAATGGTGGTAGTTTATGATAATGATTATGTGACTGAAACAGGAAAAGACTCTCGCTTTCCCATTAACTAGATAGTAACTCACAGTCTGGCACAGTAAGCTAGTTTTATTAGTGAGGGGAGGCTATAGAAAACAAATATATTATAATTAAATAATTCACACAGGATTAAAATGAGTTTAAAAACCTTTGTTCTTGTTCTTGGGATAATAAGACCTGATGTTTCTAAAAATTGGATCTGCAGACACAATATTCTGTCATTGTGTTGGGCCGTCTGAGCAGACTGAGCAGCTTTGTGTTATACACAAGGCCGCTCTAATTCTCTTTCTTCAGGCTACATTTCTTTGTTTTCTCCTCGGCCGGCTGACTCGCACTGGATGCCGCTGCTTTTTGTTTCTGCAAAATATAGACAGATACATAAAAGACTGAGGGACAATAAGAGAAAGAGTAGTGGCTGCCCTCCTGGGATTTTAATGGAGTCTTGCAGTTAAATAATAAATAAATATTTGGGAACACGTTTTATTAATTCAATGTAGGGATGGTTCTTTCTCCAAATGAAGAGAATAGTACGCTCTTGTTTATGTAGCTTGGTGTTTAACTTCATAGACACAAAGGTCATGATATACATAAATCCAGTTAGCTTTACAGGAGAGGTAATAAATAGCGTGTTTGTCTGTTCTAGAGTAAGCTGAAATCGTTAGCATGTCCGGCTAAGTATCTTATCACTTAGGCCTGCGTTGGCCGTCCGACGGTCCAGGAAAAAAATGCAGGTCTTTCGATTCAGTTTGAATGGGGTTAGTGCGTTTAGGCACTAAGGGTTGCCACAGGGGGGACCTGGTCAAACACAGAGGTTGTGTGATTAATATTAGTATTATCACATGCAAATCTGCATTTCTGTGATTTGGGGTTTGTATTGGCTTCATAGTCAATTAAAATGGATGTTTTGACAGAGCCTTGACATCATATACATGAAATAATGTCAGTAATTTGAGTAATATACAGACTTCACTTTTCCTGTGTAAATGCGCCACACGACATGGGGGGCGACATTTCTAAATCACACAAGGTCCCCTGGTAATACTAGTCCTGTGGGATCAGCGCTCTAGCAAAGTAAAATAAACTCATTGAAAATAAAAAAAAGCATATTCAAAACAAAACAATAAATCAGCTGGAAACATATTAAAAGTGAGTAGAATTTGCTGACACTTGGCCCTCACCCTGATCCTTGTCCTTCCAAGTATGACAAAATAAGTATATTTACCCTAAATTTTAAATATTCACAGCTGTAGTCTACCAAATTTGTCAAACTTTGAGGTTTTGATCAAAATAATGAAGGTCCTGATTCAGTTGATGAGCTGAAATTAAAAGAATAAAAGACTAACTGTGAGGATGCTACTCCGGAAAATGGCGTGACATGATCCGCCAGAAAGATGACCTCTCACTCTGTCTCGTATCCACTCAGTCCACTCACGATTGAACGACAGTGTTACAGATCGTCAGTTTGTGCGTACAATATCGTCTTTACATTATTGCTTTGTCCTTACACACATTAAAACATCATAATTCATAATCAAGTGTTATAGCCACAGTTATCCCTTTGTTTTATATATACATGATGTATAAAGTGTTAAGCAGTCATTTGTTGCTACAAACTACATTTTCTTGATTACTAGGTCCACAGTCATACATTAAATCAGTTACAATACAATTAAATCATTAATTCAGTGGTGAAGAGAAAGAAAGAAAGAAAGAAAGAAAGAAAGAAAGAAAGAAAGAAAGAAAGAAAGAAAGAAAGAAAAAGAAATGAAGTCTACAGTATAGGCAGAACACCAGACTATCAGCTCAGCCCCACTGGCCCTACAAACACATTTTCCACTTCCGTATAAGCGGCTTCCCAAGCTATTTCAGCCACAGCACAGCGCTCTGTGATGTGTGGATCAAAAAAAAACACTTCATAGATGTTTTTTGACAAGCCATGATTACATGACACCAAGTCAAGTCTGTTGAACTGTTTAACATTTCTAAATAAACCCTGCCTAGTGAATGGATGAGTCCCCTGAGGGAAAGGATTCTTGCGTAAACGTGGCTCTTTTGACTCTACCTGCTTGCGCGTTGTTTTGTTGTGATGAGCGATCTGCTACGTTGGAGAGGGGGCACTCGAGTCCATCAGCAGCTTCTAATAAACTCTCCCTTGAGAACTCTGCAGGGGGCAGAGAGACAAATAAAGGTTGAGATGAAGGTTAAAAGAGACATATCTAACCAAGGAAGAACAAATACACCACACAAAGCTCCTATATTTTCAGTATACATTTACAGTAGCATGTTATTTACTCATGCTGAGTAAATTGAAAAGGCTGATCTTTTGAAGCCACCACCAACTGAATCTGTGTTAATGGTCATCGATTGGTTTCCCCCAGCTTCCCCTATGCTCTTTTCATCTGAACTGACAACTTAATTAGCAGCCATAAAGCAATCCATAAGAAGACAGTCACGTTGTTGTTGTGTGTCCCAGTGAATTAGAATGAAAATAGATAACATTTACAAAAAATACATTTCAGCAATTCAGAAAAAGAGCCCTCCTGATGCATTACTGCTGGGTATATGCTAAATGTGTATTTTCTGTACTCTGTGACCAACTTTTCACTTGTCATTAAAGTGAATTCTTGGTGTGAGCTGAAAATCTGTTTTTCTCATTAGATGGTAATGTATTTCGCATAATAAGGAGACAATATCTGCTATGGTGGCACTTTGAACCATGCAAGCGTTTTCTTTATTATTGTATTCTACGATTATAGTGTGGTCTATTTGCTCTATATGGAGTGTGTGTCCTGAGATAACTTCTGTAATGATTTGACATTAAATACAAATAAAAATGTGTATTTTAAAATTTCAATTTCAATTAATGGAATAGTTCAATTATTCACTTTCTTGCAGAGAGTTAGATGAGATGATTACACTCCCAAGTACGCTATATATGAACATTCAATACAAATACACATTATTTATTGTACAGACATGAGAGCTTCTTCTCATATAACCCTTGGCAAGAAAGTGAATAGGCCATTCAATGTCCTCTTTTCTCCAAGCTCTTTGATTCACTTTTCTTAATTCTCCTCTTTCTCCATAACGCTATCATCTTTTACATGCATTCCTTCCAGATATTTTCTTTCTTCCTGACTCATGTACTTCACTGCTCCAATGTTCTCCCAGTTCAATGCCATTCCTTCATACACTGTATTTGGCTTAATTTCTCCCTCAATATTATTCCTCAACCTCTCCTCCCTCTCTTTCCCTTCTCATGGTGCCACACCATCCATTTTTCAGAGGCCAGTGCAATGACCTCCTTATCTGTCCTTCTTTATTCCAGCATTCTATTGACCTCTTGTGCCCATATCATTCATGGGCCATTCATATTACGAGCTCACACTGACTGACATGCACAAGTGGAACGTGTGTTTGCTCTAGTACCATGCTTACAGTATAGGCACAATTTTTAGGTACTTGTACTTTACTTGAGTGTTTTTATTCTCTACTTCCTACTTTTACTCCAGTACATTTCAGAGGGAAATATTGTACTTCATACTTTTATTAGTTGCTAGTCCAGATTCTACTTAATACCCTATGATTGCCTTAAAGTGCTCACGTCATGCTAATTTTCAGGTCCATAATTGTATTAAGAGGTTGTACCAGAATAGGTTTATGTGGTTTAATAACATATTTTTGTTGTACCGCACATTGCTTTCTTTTCACCCTCTGTTTTAGCTACCGAGTGAGGCATTGCACTTCTGTACCATCTTTGTTGGGAGTCGCACATGCAAAGTAACTAGGTAAGGACTACTTGCTAATCAGTTAAAGAGTATGAGTTCGTGCCACGCTAGCAGCTAGGCGAGCATTATCACATGTGTTACAAAGTGATGTGCGTTTGTCACAGAAATAAAGGCTGGACTACAATAGAGCTGTTTGGAGCAGTTTGTGAACAGTGTTTTCTCTGAAAGATGGTAAGTCCCATTTGGGTGGAATTTGGGCGTTTTCACTTTGTAAACTTACAATGTGCACAAAAAGATATATAACATATAACAAGGAAAGGGAAAAAGTCAAAACGTATAATACAAGCACTTTAAGGAAAAACACATGAACACGAACATGGAAACCTCATACTACTCCACACATCTACAAGTAGGGTCTAATTTTATAATAACATAATTTTAAAATGTTTTGAAGTACTTCTGCTTGTGGCTAAGTCAGTTGTAGGTTTGTTGCTGAAACAGGGAGCTGCAACACAGTAGGCATGCAATAAAATCCTCTTCTTCTTCACAGTCTCCAAACATACCCTCCATTTGGCAGCGTAGTTTCTCAAAGGCCCCTGCAGTGGCCTCATCGTCGTGTGGGAGCTCCTCCCCGGTGGGAGCAGAGTCGGGGCTGGGGCGGTCCGACAGGCAGCTCTCTGAGGAGCACTCATCCCCACCTCCCTGCTGCTGCATGTACAGGTGGTGCTCTACCATAAACTGCAGCTCTGGGGGGAGGGAGCCCAAGATAAGTGAGAGAGAAGCAGGGAAATGAAATATTGAGGAAAGAGTTAACAGGAGAGGGAAGATGAGAGGGGAAAACAGTGAATTGGAAAAAATAGTGGAATGTGAAAAGCACAGAATCATTGGGGGAATGTTGGAAAAGGAGGACATGCAAGAAAGAAAAATGGAGTGAGATAAAAGGGAACCGATAGGAGAAAAGAGAATTCAAAAGAATGTTGTAGGTTAGGCAATATTAAATTAATATCCAGCAGTGTTTGGAGTAAGGGGGCAAGTACAGATACGTCAGAGTTGGGAGATTATTAGTTTAGTTGCCTTCCTCGACCTCCTTCATTCACAGTTTTATTACTCTTAATCTCCTCGTACTGGGAAACTAAAGCGATTATCGCCTGGTTTACCTCTAGGAAGTGACTCATCACACGCAGAGCTGTTTAGCTATGAAACTAATTGAAGAATAAACTTCCTAGCATACAAAATTTCACTTATCTCCTCATTATTGTTCCCTTGCTTCAGTTTCTTTGCTGGAACTTAATCTCTGCTGTGCTGCATAAATCATTACATTCTGTATTTGTGTTTAAGTGGATTAAAGTAAGATTTGCATTGCATTGCAGTAACAAAAACAGCCTAGAGAAATAATCAGATGCTGAAACACTTCTCAGAGTCTGTGTGTACATTTATTTTTTACAGTTGTTCTTAAGACTTTCTTTAGATGGTGCATTGTCACACAGATCTGCTTTACAAGGGAAATTGAGAAAAATGATGGTAAAAAAATATAGGATTATGAGTCCTCGCTGAGACAAGTGAGGGACTGATTGGCTTCGAGGTTGAAATAGGACACTCAAGGGAGAGCAAACTTCCATCATTAGCTCAGCTACTTCACCAAGTAAGTTTACCTGACATCTGACATCCTGGACTCTATGGGACATACTAATAGCTTTGTCACTGCAAACAATATGTGGGCCTTTTTGAAAGTTTGTTTTAACAATACTGACTTGCAAAAATGTATACACAAAATACACAAGATAATGATGATGACTCTACCTTTCATTGTCGGTGTTCCCTTTTGCCCTTTTCGCCGTTGCCGAGGAGAATTTAATAACGCTGCCTATAAAACATCAATGTTTCATATCAGCTGGGTAGAGAGCACTAATATATAGAGAATTTAACAAAAAAAGATTCACATAATTCTATTTCTGTAAACTTATTCCAATACTATAGACCCTCAAAGAACACAAATTAGATTACCTTGTACAGCTGGTTTGGGAGACGATCTTCATCTATTTCTGTAAGAAAGCAAATAATCTGTTAAGTAGGCCTACTGCACACGATAAAACAATTAAAATAAGGGGGTTTAAAATTAAATATAGAGTAGAACAGGCAAACATTGTGCAGGTTTGACACTGTTTATAATTGCACAGATGACCTCTTCTCTGGAGCTGGAGTCTGCTGTGTCTCCAGACAGAGTGGATATAAGGTGACCTCATGTAACCCAGATGGTTATCTGACACACTACAAGCTAATGCAGTAAGTGCTCAATTTTTATCAAGCTTGATGGGCGGAATTATTTTGTTTTTGTATTCTCCACTCTCATTTATGACTAAAAACAGATTTTTGCTAACAAAGGGGATGATTATCCACTCTCATCTTCTTTCTATTAGACCCCCGCATGCAGCCAACTGCTGATGATAGATAAACAATACAACACTGTTTATCCAAATCCCCTTAAGAGAGTAGTGTGTAACATAGTTAGTGTGTAGCATACTGAAGTATAGTCTGGAGCTGAGTTAATTTACAGTCAGTAAGCAGTGTATTAGGTACATATACCTAAAATGAATGCAGTCTATAGCTTTTATTTGTTAATTTTTTAATAAAAAGCCTCTAATGGAACACTCGAGCAACGAATCTGGTTTGTCCATTGTAATTGTGATATCCATGTCAAATAAAAATCTCATAGCATTAGTAAAACAACAACAGTCCTGCAATAAATTCTACCTTCATGTCATGTTTCTAATATTTTGTTTGTCCATTTATATTAGCATAGGCTAAATAACAGAAACACTTCTCTGTTTCCCCACCATCATACATTTGAACACCTCTCTAAAACAAAAACTGAACATTTTAACCTTTATAAAGGTAGGATTTACTGCAGGGCGGTTTTCGTGAGCAGAATTCATGGTTCTGCGGGGGGCTCTATGCAGAGCTTTCACCGTAGCCTTCGTAAGTGGCCTGAGGTTGATACTTGTGCGCTGGTGTCTGCGTTGTTCTAGCGTATCTGTTTAAGAGAATAGCAGAGCCGGCATGTGTGTATGCTGGGGACAGGGTGGTACAGTGAGTGAAAGCGTGACAGGGATTAGCTTCGGAGCAAGTATCAACTCTAGAGGCATAGTGAGAGAAACAAAGTGTCTCTCCTGTGCTTTCTGACCACGGTGGGAAAGTTGAAGAAGGAAAAGTTAACCTTGATTTTATGTTGTTTATGGAGAAGGAGAACCAGGAAATGAGTAATGCGTTGCTACCAAGCCACGGCCAAGCAGACCAATCACAGTTGTTGGGTTCTGCGTAACCAATACGTGTAGTTACATTTTTTGATTTCACGACACACTACAGTGTAGGGTCTGTACCTAAGTGTGTACCTTTGGCGTAGATTTAAAGCAGGATCGTAAATTAAACTGCATTAGTTTTAGTTAAAAGCTGGTAACTGAGTGTATTTTACTACAGTGTAAACAGCTACAATGTGTATACACATACTGTGCAGAGATTATGTTTGTTTAGGAGAACAAGGAAACTCCAACATGATACTACACTATCATCTGTAGTCAATACATGAAACATGACTCTGTGTGTGGTCACTATATGAGATGAATGAAATAGAAACAAAAAACATCAGTTTACTGGAGTACAGTGAAACCATTATCTGTGATCAATAGTGAGGGCTTTGAACCTGCATCCAGCTCTGCATTTCCAGCGCTGGAACTTTTTTTCTACAACACCACCTTGTTGCTTGGCAACCTATGCATCCCTTAGGCACTAGGAAGGCACTAGGAAGGCACTGTGTGAGTGTGTGTGAGCATGTGCATATATTATTTCCACTTAAAAGTATGTGCTAGGCTGTTGAAAATGCCAGTGATGTGCTTGTTTCTTTAGTATCTCTCTCTCTCTCTCTCTCTCTCTCTCTCTCTTCTTTCTTTTTCTCTGCACCAAACACAAACCCACTGGTGTTTAAAAGCCTGACACAAAAGCCATTACATTTCATATCAAGAAGGATTTATATTCACGCTGTGCGTGTTTACAGTGATGCTTGAAACTGAATCTTATTTTTAGCATCTCCAAGGAGTTTGAGAAGGTTCATATAACTATTATGGATTTTTTTTTTTAATCAATCACAGGAAATGGGCCATTCTTGGATTGTCCTTCAAGCAACAGAGTAAAGCTGAAGATTTATAAACTGGTATATGACAGACAGCTGTCAAACTAGATCAGTTGGAAATTCATCCCATCCGCAAAATGTAATCTGAAACATTTTGTGCAAAAAGCAAAAAAGTTGGCAAAAAATGTTTTCTAAAAAAGACAGCAAATATCTTCATAATATATATATAATCTCTTTTGACATTTACACATCGTTTTGTTGCTGTTTAAGTTGTTTGTTGTTGTTTTTTAATTACATTTCATTATTATAATCATTATTATCATAACATAAAAACAGTAAAAAATAATTTAAACTAATAAGTACTGTTCCTCATCAGTGACGCTGGCAGTTTTAACTGCAGAAGTATTGCATCTTAAGTAACAATTTACCACCAGCAGTATTGTCAAAGTAGACACTGTAATTAAAAAAGATGCCATTGTCTTGACCCGGAAAATATAAACTTAGTAAAAACTTGTAAAATTTGGCAATTTCAAAGACAATGACATGTGCACTATAGATGGAGTGAAACTGTCGCTCCAAATTTATCAGGTGTCACTGTTGTTATAATGTGGTGCATAGGAACAATTTACTGCAGATGAAGACCTAAAACCTTAACAATGAGCAGCTGTGCTCAAGTATGAAGAAAAAAATAACATGGTTATTATTGTTAATAGAAGTAGTAGTAGTAATAGTAGTAGCAGTAGTAGTAGTAGACATTTTTGCAATATCATTTGGGTCAACAACGGCTAAGAAAGCTGATATTTAGATCGTTTTTTCTGTGTACAGATCCCATCTGTGCTGCAGAATGAGAGAAAAATGCCAATAAAAAAGGCCGTTCCAGCAGTCATGAGTCTATCACTACAACTCCCAGCTTTCTGACACAAAGCCAGACGAAAACAGAGACAGTCTTCTGACTCCACTTTATTCAGCCAAGCACTCTAATTTAGCTGCCTACTGTAGCTGGTGTTGATTTATATTTTCTGTTATGCATTTGATGGAGAAAAATGAGCAAATCAAGGAAATACTTTGACTGTGTGTTAAACTGAAAAAAGTCTAGAGCGTCATGCATTTAAAAGGGTTGTTTTATCTTGTACAGTTGTTTACTGTCACTATTCAAAGGGAAAAGAGAGTGGGGAAGGAAAAGAAATGTATTTCTCCCTTTTTACACAAATATCATTATGAAGCTACTTTCTTATCATGTCAAAGAAAACATTGATCTTCCTCCTTACCTCCAAAATATTTGAGTTTAAACATACCAGCTACTAACTGTGTTCAAAAATTAGATACCATCTACTCAACAAAAGAAGAAATGATGTTAATTAAGTTACTGCTGGCAATTTGCTGCTGCTGCTGTTGCTTTAAGACAGAATGACACAAGAAAATCTGCATTGACTGGAAAAACAACAGGCATGATTGCTCAAAGTTTAAGATTATAGCCCATGAACATGAAAGAATATCTCAAATGTATAGTATTTGTCCTCTTGCACTGCAGGGACTTGATCTTACAATGCTGGATTAACAAAGTGCACAAAGTACCAAGAGAGACACTTGAGACAGAAATGAATGTTTGTAACAACAAAAACAAACAAAAAGCAATTTCTACACAATGTTTAAAAGTAATTGATTTGGTGGGCCAGAGAAAGCAGGAAGTTGGGTGAAATCTGTGAACTTCAATAACAACAACAGGATCAGCGTTGTCAACTAAGATTAAAGTTACCTGTTACAAGTTCACATGCTCCTATAGAGTTGCTTACAAAAAACTAAAGCTTGAAGCTACAAGCTTTTTTACAATACTAGTGGCAGCAGGGCTAGCTGAGCATGAGGATATGTTTTATGGTTAACCAACTTGGTTTAAATAAAAGGAAGAATCTGTGAGTGGAAGAAAGTTAAAGGTGAAGAAGGATTAGGCCAGCAGTTTGCATGGCAGTGAAGAACAGCAATGCACATATAAGCAACATGTATGCAATAAATTTATAAAGTTTATAAAGTTGTAAACAATCTGCAATTTGTCCCTCAGTCACAATGGCAGTGAATGGAGTTTTTTTCATTATTGTAAACTCTGAATCCATTTTAAATTGAAAGATAGTGTACATAATGTACAACGTATTTTCCTGGACCATTTTAGTTGTTGTCAATAAAAATACCCAGTGTGTGCTGTGTGTCATTATTTCAAAGATGTATGTACTATAACACATTTAAATATGCATCTTTTGTTAAGCTTTATTTAATCCCACTCAAATTGTATTGTTGTGTTGCTCCAATAATCAATAAAGACATTGATTCTCCTCTTTAGGGAAGATCAAATTAGATCAAAATTTCTGCTTCCTCATTGTTCAGCCCACATTCTGCATCTCAGTTTTCTGTGGCTGTTCCTCTGATGTGCTATTGGGGTTCACAGTGCAAAGGGGAGAGCAATCTGCAGAGCATTAAATAATGCAGGGCTCTGTCTGATGTGGGGCACACCATTACTGCACCGGCATAGCTCCTCATCATCATCATCCTCATCCCCCTACTCTCTGGCACAACCTCCCTCTCACACAACTGTAACTGTCTCGATCTTTGGTTTTCTCTGTGTCTGATTTGAAGTTTGAAGTTTTTTTTAATGGTGGGACCATCTTTCTCATTATGTCTTGTGTTGTGTTAAAGACAAAGACACAGTGAGATACAGCCTAGTGTGAAGTCCATGAAAATGAAATGAGTCACGGAACTTTTCCCTAATATTAATTTTTAAAACATTGTCAACACCCATTGAAGGTAAGATGGCCAAAAATAGATTAGATTAGACTTTTACAATTTGATTAATTCCAGAAGGGAAGTAGTTGTGTTACCCTGTAGAATAGACAAGTAACAAAGTAGTTTTTATGTTTAAACATATTGCAGACATTGCTTTTATCCGAAGACAATTTCATTCTTTCCCTTGGAATTCTGCCATTGACCCTTAACTGGAATCAAATATGAATTCAGTTTAAATAATTTTCTTTTCATGTTAGTCATTCTCATTTATGGAGGCAAAGCACAACCAAAAAGCGAACAAAAGTTTAAAAAGAATATGTCTGCAAAATACAGGTATCACAATATAATATCAAATTTTGCACTTCCTCTTTTCTTGTAATATTCTATACTTTATCTCAGTTTCTTCTTGTTTTTTCCCCAATTTTTACACTTTACATGTGATTTCTTTACCCTTTTCTCTCTTTTTGCCTCTGATTAACTAAGCAGGGAGGATTGTTAAGGGTTCTCTCTGCACTCCATATTCTCAGTGTCCAATTACTGAATCAAACACAGCCACGTGGAATCACACGCAGAGACACAGATTAAGCAAACAAATCACAGACAAAGACCCCAATTTATAATCACACCGTATTAGAAATTTGAACTCTCAGTGATAAAATGCTGTGATTGAACAGTGTCAGTCTCTACTGGTATCCTCAATGATGCATTAACTCTTCATTTATTCATACAAAACAGAGAACACCACCCTCTGTTTTCTCACCTTGAGCAAATTGCACTTGCTGCCCTATATTCCCAGCTGATTATCTTTTAATTTGGGTCACATTACACACTCGCACACCACTACAGCAGAGGCAGAGAGGATTGCAGGGAGCCACTGGATGACTCATAGAAGAAGATAACTCTCAAGAGGAGCCCTATAGTGTTTGATCATTAAGATCCCATGAGAGGACACACACACACACAGCTGTTTTTGTTGCTCTAGCAGCAGGAAGATTCATTTGGTGCATAACAGACTCATGATGCTGCATCACAGCAATCACAATAAGAGATAGAAATGTCTGGAATATTTTGAAACATATTGTAGCTATGATTGGTATTGTATGGGCCTCTGTACTGTACCTACTTTAATCACATTGTGGGAACTCATCTCCCATCTGGGAATACATGTGTTTATGTTAGTATTGAGACTTGGTTTAAGGTTGAGGTTAGTTTGGGTTGCGGGTTAGTCGAGCTGTATTTAGCAGTTATAGTACAAGGATTTAGGTCTCATTTTTGTAGTTTTTTGCAATCACTTATATTGACTACGTTAACACTGTATTGACCTGTACTTGCTGACATTTTTGGGGGGGGTGCAGGTCAGACAAGGTAGGACACACAAGTAGTCAGATGAACAGAAAGTTTAGAACAAGCCAACTGTTTTACATGTACGGTTAAAGATGAGCCAGGTATTCTTTCTGTTTACAACTGACCATTTGGGTAATCATTTTCAAATATGTTCAGCTAAGGCAGTGTTACTTAGTGACTTAGGCCATGCCTTTAAAACAATAAGGGTGCTAACAAACGCAGAGGGCTCCGGCAAAAGAAGTTGTACCTGGCAAGACATCCGGCAAGACGCTGTGTTGGCCAATCAAATACATGTTAGCACACAGTCGTACTTTGTAATGGCAACATATGTATTTCTACTGTTTACCTGTCACTTGTCTGGATATACTTGCCAACGTGATAGTTTTACATAAACTGGACTTCCTGGATTGTATATTATGTCTTACTAGTACCTGAAGTAGTACGCCGTACCAGCACAGTCCCTTGTGTTGTTTTAATGCAGGGATGTTTTCTGTCTGATAACCTGGAGCTTTGTTTTAAATCTGTATGGTCATTCTGTCAACTTTATTTAAAACTGCACTGTAGGCTGTACTGTGTGTGTGTGTGTGTGTGTGTGTGTGTGTGTGTGTGTGTGTGTGTGTGTGTGTGTGTGTGTTTCAGTGCCTTACCAGGTGATGATTGATCACTGGATGCCACTAAAGTCGCAGGTGTGGGTCTGCGTCTTCTGATCTGAAAAAGTAGAACAGTTTCATTCTAAAATGAGAATAAAATATGTTGCCTTTAAGGCTAAAAATGTCCTTAAAACCTTAAACATGCAGGTTTTTCTTGAAGATCTTTAAGTTTGAAGGGAGATGTTGAAATATTGATTGATACATCTCAAGCACTTCCAGGCTGTAATTACGCACAAGCTTTGGCCTCTAATGGGTTAGACTGGCTCAACCAATCAAAAGCTAAGCAGTGCACTGAAAGTTGCACATTCATTACTCAGCCAATCAGGGATAGTCTAGCCCTAAGTACGGGCTGTACGGCCAACTCAGCATCCATTTTCTCTCATGATGCTGGCAGCACATAACACAGCCTGTGTGATCCATTTTTGGGGTTTGGTTGTCTCTGAAGATGTCTGAGCTGGTTGAGAGCAATGCTGGATCTCACAGTGCTGGGCAGTGAGATCAGCAGGGCAGCCTGCCACCACCTCCTTTCTTCTTGGCTCTTGACTAGTAGAGTGTGGCAGTTATGGACCATTCTGCGATAATACATGCAATAACATGCACATTTCACTGAGCTGTGCAGCAGAGAGTCCAAACCTACAGTCAGACTGTTAGAAAGCTCTGCTTGTGAATATAAAAAATATAGTTACATTGCATAACCTTCCTCACATTTAACTACTAACAGGCCAAAGTCCTCATTACTATAAATCTTCTGAGAATGTGTTTTTTAACTCAATGAAGAAAGTTTGATCAGGTACTAACAATTAGATTGTTATTAGGTCTGATGCAAGATGAAACTGGAAAGAATTGATATTCATTTTCCACAAAAGTACAACTTTTGTAACGTTGTGTAAAATATACTTTCCTCTACATTTAGGTACAACTCCACACCAGAATCTTTCAGTCCAAGCGCTACCCTTTAAAAATATCTGCATTTTTGCTGACTTTAACTGTCGCACCCACAATCTAAAATGTATTTTCTATCCCAGGGCTGATGGATAATTTTACAGTTAAATATGTAGATATGTAAATAGTTCTGCAAATATCAAATTAGATCAGTTATACATCTATGTCTTCAAAACTTTCCAACCAAAGATTTTTTAATAAAATTAATCACTGTGTTTAATTGTCAGTTGCCTCCAGGACCCTGTGATTACATTTCCATTTTATTGCTTCATAAACCTAAAAGGCTGTGATATAGGAATTTAAATAGAGTCAATCTCTCACACATACACACACACACACACACACACACACACACACACACACCTCACACAGAACTGACAGGGTTGCTGACTACTGCTGGAGCTCCAGTCCTCCATGCATCTTTTGTAAATGCTGCTTGTGCACTTACAAAGCTGTGTAACCTCTCCAGTCAGCCATATAGCTTAACCTCAGCCTGCCCAGTGCAGCATCACATTGTAATTTATGAGACATTTAAAATTAGATAGTAGTAGTAAACTCTTTCTATCGAGATGAGAAACTAAAAAAGCAATGTTTTGAGCTGTGCTGTAAGTCTGCAATGGAAAGCAAAAAGATAGGACTCCTTTTTTATTGCAGGTGCATTCAAAGTAACAGTAAAGGTAAAAAGAAAAAAGCGACAGAGGAGAATCAAGAAGTGAATTGTTGCCCTTGGCTTCAATGTGCAGGTTTGACTTTAAGGCTTTGCTGTGTTCAACAAAATGAGGATATGATTAAATAACAAAAATAAGCAAAAAAAACATCACTTTAGACGTTCAATAAAAAATATAGATGTCACTGCAGAATATATGGACAGTAATGATGATGAGCAGTCGGTAGTAGCACAGTCTAATTAGGTTTTCAAAGCCTCCATCTTTATTACCTTCAAAACACAACCATGGAGTACAAGCCCTGTGAAACAGAAGAGGCATAAAGTGGCTTTCTTTTCTTACAGATGCATGTCAGTTTCAGTGTCACCTTTTCCTTTCTGTATCTGTCGCTAAGTTCTCACTGTCAACATGATCGGTTTAGGTTGACAAAAACACAGGTAGTTCACATGTTGATTTTTTCTTGCATGAAATTGTGTATTGTATCAATGCAATCCAATGTTCAATTGCTCAAGCTATATTTGCACCTGCCCACATAAAGCACAGTGTGCTGCAATGTGAATGCAAATGCATTTAGCACATTGGTTGCAACTGGTACTCCACATACAGTTGATTTTGTTTGCCAAATACCTAGAACAAGCAAACAAGATGAGGTACTAAATTACTACCACAGTCCTATTCTCTGCCCGCATGTTGGAATGGAAACTTCATTTTTCTGTTCACACAGATATATTACAGTAGAATGTTACGGGGGAAGCAAAACCCAAAGGTGCAAATTGCCACCAACTGATTTAGACACAGCATGGATATACCCTAACACCTAAATGCAACACATTATTTGAAACATGCATCTACTGGGGTTGGAACAAAATTACAGTTACTCTGATTATATTTACAGCTTAAAGTGTCTTTGAGAAACAGCAATCCTATTAAGTTAAGTTATTTTGCTTGAACATCTTGCTGAAATCAATAAAAAAAAACATTTAGACTACACCACAGCAGTCTGTGGTGTAGTCTAAATCATTGTGCTTTGCACTCCTAGATTAATGTTAACGGTATCTTTATTATGTTTGTTTTGTTAATTTTATATAGCACAATAAGCCATGGCTGTGTAGAACTAATTATCCTTCAGTCATTGTTATTCTTCTCACAAACTCCCTGATCCTTCGCTCACACAAATACCACTGCATAGTGGACAGACTCAACCCTCGAACCACCATGCCTGCCTTTCAACCCACTGTCTGTTTAAAATGCAGTTCTGTCACTTCTCACAACAACGAACAAAAACAGCCTTCAAAAGTGATGGCTGGGCAGGAAAAGTCATGCATGCCTAATAGTCTTGTGTATAATAGGGGCAGCAGAAAAAATACATTTGGCAGGAAGATATAGGTCATGCCAAGAGACAACTTGCAAGAGTCCTATTTTGTATATTTAACTTTTGTGTCATCTTCTTTAGAGGACTTTTAAAATATGGCATCAAAATCATTTTTTTAAACTACTCTCTTGAATATAAAATCAAGGGCCAGGAGCTATCAAGCTGATAAAGCAATGTCAAGTGTGTTTTGTCACATAAACAAATTTCAATTTCCATGGAGGTCGATTAAGAGGATTAGAGACGCTATAGCTATTGTTTAGGAGTTATTGCTTGAAAAACATGTTGTGTTTTGTTTTGTTGTAATGTATACTTAACAGTATTTTTTATATTTCTTACTGTCCTTTCTGTTTACGTCTGTGTTGTACTTTGAGAGCAAAGGTTACCGGAGTCCGCTGATTCTGATTCTGAACTCTTTTCTTATAATGTGTTATGTTTTAGTCTGTGTCAGCCGATAGTGTGTGTATTCAGCCTGATGAGGAGGTCAGGTTGAGGAGGAGATTTAGATTGAGAGGGAGACAATCACGAAAGCAGCATGCTGCTGGCTGAGGCTGAAACCATCGGCTTCCACATGGAGCACACTGTTGAAGCCAAAGACTAGGAAAGACTATTCTTGTTGTCCCACAACACAACTTTTATAAATACACCTTTTAAAACCTGAACTAAGACACAAAGGAGCGGGCTTGCGGAGAAGTCAATGAGAGATGCTGGAGCTACTTGAAGCACACAAGCAGGGTATCCTTCCTGATGACCGACGCTAGCAGGCCCAGCATAACCCCTGTTAGGTCGGCAAGTATAAACTAATCCAGGCCAGCTTAGTCTCATTCTCACGTTCAACGCAACACGCAGGGAGCGGAGACAATATTATTAATGAGATATGGTAGCCTTTAGTAGCTGTGTTTCTTTGTTGTTTAACATACCCAGGTTAGCTTTGGCCTTGTAACAATATGGAAAGTCATGAATAATTGTGGTATCAGAGGTAGAAAAAAGTTTTATAGTTAAAAATGTACTATGGGAAATTCTGAGGCATAAAGCCTTTACCTTCTAACCCTAATTTCCCTTTAAGAAAACCAGTGGTAGTTATGTAATATCTGTGCTATCAGAGTTGCTCTGTGACCTTCACAAAAACAATGTGTTTGCACCATGCAGCGCCATAAATCAGAAAAAAGACATTCAGAACCAGTAAATTGCTGCAGAAATAAAGGTTAAAGAAAAACTTTGGCCCACCCAACATCTTGTTGGGTGGGCCAAAGTTCTGCAGTTCTGCAGTTCTGAGCTGTCACAGATTCAGTACAATGCAAGGATTCGGTGTCATTTGAAATATGATATTGTTTTTTTTCAGGCTAAAATCACTGCTCAGCCATTATACATCCTCACTGACTCTCTCATGGTCTCATTTGCCTCTGAATACAGGGAATAACTGTATTCACAGGACATTGAAAACCCAGATCATTGACTTCCACTTTCTTTTATCTCTGTGTTTTCAGTCCTCCCTCTCCCTTTCTATCAATCCTTTGTCTTTCCCCTATAACAGCCCTCTTATCATCTTCTCTCTCACTGCATATCATACAAACCAGCTGCACTAGGGGAGCAGTGGTTAGATGCAATGCATGAGTTTGTAATGCAATACAATTTAGGAGCAATGAGGGCTAATCATTGGGTTTTCAATGAATGCAGTGAAGTTAACTGCTCAAGCCTGTTATTGCAGCAGCTGTGAACCTGCTTAATTGCCCGTACTTGTGCAGACAAAAATCGGACAACATGTGTACAATAAGGAACTGGAATTTGAATCAGTGGGTCCTTGATCTCAGACAGAAGTAGACAAATGCAGGCTTCTCATTTCAAACCATGGGCGTCGGAACCATTGTATGTGGCTGGGCCAACTATTCTGCTTTTCTGTATTTTCTCTCATATCTATAATGTTATAATGTTGGATTTTCATGTTAAATGTGGCCAGAGCTTCATGTAAGGAGTTAACTGTATTTCAGAGAAATCACTGTGAGCTAAAACGTTCAGATTTCACAGTGTTCTGAACGCTCTGGTTTCAACAGTTTTTTCTTCTCCGGCCTTAAGCAGAACTGGAGTGTTTTCTTGTTTTTTGTTTTCAAACTACTGCGGTGTTAACATTGTCTCATGTAGCTACATGCTAACAACAGTGAAAGATGTTATCTATGCTCCCATTATTGTTAATTTTCCCCAATTCCCACATTATTGTTGAAACATCTCTGGTTATGTAGTATTTGGTTCTGAAGCATTTACCTGTGATAAATTATTTTTACACTGTAAAATACTGTAATTACTGTACGTTATCCTCACTGACTAGCAAGTGAGGACCCACCGACATTTATTATGCTTCCAACGCTCATGCTGAAAACTGTAGATTTTTCTGAATTGTCACTAGCAGAATTTATCAGCTGTAACTCTATCTCTGAAGCATTTACCAGATGTACTTTCCATTCTTACCTTTCACAATAGCTAGACATATGCTACATTCTTCAGTTCATGGCAACTCTACTACCAGAGGGAATTGCATTCACTTAGAAAGGAAACTCAATAAAGTTGCTTAAAGTAGCTTAGTGTTGGCTTCTCGACCCTGTCAGACAGCACAGGGGACACAGAGCTGGAGTCTCCGGAGATAACCCCTGTCACACCACTCAGCAACCAGGGAAACAAAAAGATAGGACACCTCTGTTGGTCTGGAGGAGCAGTAGCATTTATTTGCACTCAAACTGCCAACTGTATAGCTACTGTACATTCACTTAAAATCTTTAGCCTTAAATATTAAAGCTCCTCTGGTCCAATCACTCTCTCTTGTCCGCTCACACCACATCGCTCGTCACCTGTGCAGCTTAAGTTAAAAACCCACATTTGAAAGCATTTCCCATTTTTGCCCTTAAGTTTTTGGTTTTGGAAAGTTTGGTTCTTCAGTGTGTGAAGAAACCCAAAGCTTGACAGGTCTGCCGTGCTTAGCTACGGTTGTTATGATCGGACAATCACTGCTGTGGACGGGAGTTTAGCAAGCGCTCAAAAGGCATTACAAGTTACTATTAAAAATGTAAAGTTTCCCACTGTACAAAGCAGTAACGAATATGTCTCCTGGTGAAAACCATATAGTTTTTGTTTAACAGGACTTGATTGCCTTAATGTGCAAGAAATATGCATGGTGTGATATTATAATAGATATAATTTACTGCACTCGAAGGCTCTTCTTGGAAAATAACCCTCCTGAAGCTATACAGAGTAATGTTATGTTCTCAGTCAAGGACAAAGATGGTCTGACACACCAGCGTAGGGAATATTAGCAAGGACACTGTCAGCCCTGAAATAACTGTAATAAAATTACCTCAAAATGTTGAGGTTTATCATCTCAACGACTATATTACCTTCATCTATGAATGTAGTTTTCTTAAGCAAGTGCCCTTCATCTAATTGATAAGGGCAAGGTGTTTGATACCATATGTCTGTTAGAGTGGGAGAAGATTTTATTAGTGAACAACATTGTCTCTGAAAGCTGTTAACAAGCAAAGGACTCCTCTGTTTGACAGAACACCCCTATCAGGATCTTTGAGGTTTTCAAGCTTGTATTGTTAAGGAACAGTTTTACATTTTGAGTGACATTTTGAGAGATATATTTGTTCACTTTCTGAGAAGAACGATACCACTCTATTGTCTGCTGAATATGAACCTGGAACCAGGAAGTGGTAGTTAGCTTAGCATAAAGAATGAAAGCATGAGGAAACAGGTAGCCTGGCCCTGTTTAAAGGTAGTTTCTGCTATCCAGCACCTTGAAAGCTCACTCATTTTCACATTATATCTTGTTTGTTTAATTCGTACAAAAACTATGGACTCTTTCTTGCTAAGGCACATGGACTTCCTAGAGCAGGGGTCGGAAACTTTTTTTAATATAAAGTGCCATTTTATTTTATTTTTTGTTTTTGTTAATCATTGTGCCTTATCAGCATTAAACCTGCCACAATCTACCAAGCTCAATCAGGCAGTGTTATTTTTTTTAACGCATTCTGTGAAGAAGGCAACGAGTAGGCTACTAGCCAATCGAGGGCGGAGTATGCAGGTTCTTTGCAGAATATGGATGGGGAAAAAGTCAATCAAACTGCTGCCAATGGCTGTGAAAGAGGTCAATTGGCTTGTGAATCGGAACATTTCCAATAAAACTCTCTTGCACACTTATTGCTAGAGTGGCATTGTTCGAGCTACCGCATGTAATAATGGCAGTGTTTGTGTCTAAGGTTGCTGACTCCTGTCCTAAAGTCTTATTGTCTGATGAGGTTGCCAGGCAACCAGTTGTTTATGATTAAACTCTGAATAAAGCTGGGCTAGCTGTTTTGCTGCATTTAGTCTTAATGCTCTAAGCTAACCTAACAAGCTCCTGGCTCCAGAGAGAGGAGGTATAGAGTGGTTTAGATATTATCAAATAAACATATTTACCAAAATGCCAAAATGTTATACTTTCTTTAAAATTGTCAAACAGTAATGAAATATGTTAGAAACTAACTTCTAGTGAGAAATATCAAAACAATTGCAAAACAATATGAGAAAAATAATCTGGAAACTACTATCCAAGTTTTAGCCTCTATCCGGTGCAGTCAGTTTGTGCTCGTAAGTACAAAGTGAACTGGAATATAAGGTCATGATAAGGGTGGCACACACTGTATCTGTGAATAAAAAGATATGCGTTGTTGTGAGGGTCAGAGCTCAGGGAGGCTGTTCTGACTGATGTGCAGGTCTCCACGGAGGTTGATTAACCATGTTTGGAGATGTCAGGTTGCAGAGATTACTGAACCATGGGTGAAGGCCCCTGGCATGACAGGTATTACTGTGTTTGCAAACGGAGACAAGCACATACTGCACACACATTTCCTTTTTGTGTTTTTTTGTCTACACACACACAAGCACACACAAGCACACACAAGCATATACTGTATAAATCCACTCAAGATCCATGGCGTGCAGGTTCAGGTCTTAGAATAAATAAAACATGTATCCTGAAAGGTGAAGTCTCAATGGCAATAAGCCAAGCTTTGGCCATACTTATTGAGACTGCGAGCTAACAACTCTCTTGAGTTGTTACAGAAGAGGTAAAGGGAATTACACTTGTATACAGCCAAAAGGAGGCCTGTCTGCTGGTGAAGAAGAGTGGGTAAACACTAGGCTAGAGGTGCTTAAGATCCTGTATTAAATGGCTGCAGCATGGGATCAGACAAGTGGCTTAACAAATACAAACAGTGGACACAAACTCTCTTACTTGCAGACACAAAGAGGACAGACAGGGAAACATGAGCAACCTTTAGTATGTCTGTATTATTCACAGATGTACAGAGACAAAGAAAAAGAGAGACAAATGGGCTGCAAGGATGCACTCAAAGACACAGACACACGCACAATTAGACAAACAAACACACTTCAAATAAATGTACTACAGGTACCAATTTTACAGACACAGTGTCCCTACTATCACTTGGCAAATTACACACAAACAATGTTTTGTTCAAACAGCAAAATAATGAGCTCCACAGAGGCACAGACTAATAAGTTACAGGCCTGAATAATCACGCCATCCAACCTTCATGCTCATCTGCTGGCAGTTTCATTAAAGTTATAATCTCAACGATTTCATTCCTGGTTAATATGGTGATGCTTGTGGTTACCATAGAGACAGTAAGTGCTATTTGATACTAAAGATCGGAGCTTTCTTATTCATTCAATAACACAGCTGTAGAGCTGCTCAACAGTAGGTACGCATCCGTAAAACAAAACGGAGCATTGCATTGTGGGATTTTTGGCAGAAAGTAGTGTACATGCCATGGATGCTACTTTTTTGTTCAACTGTAGAATATGTGACGGCACATGTAGTGGATAAACACTTGAAGACTTGAATAAAATGGCGGACTGTAAATATGCACTACATATAGGGAGTGATTTCGTACACAACCAATGAGATAAATCTAAAAAGAGTAATGCTTGATTACATGACACATTGTTTTTTGGTAAATATCTTGTAGGCACTATGAATAGCTAGATAGATCGTAAGAGTACTTTATTATTCCCAAAGGGAAATTGCAGTATCACAGTACAGCAGCGACTTCACATAAATCACAAAAACTAATGAGATATGTGAGAAACAAATATAATTAAAAAAGGCCAAATAATAATGATATGCATTTGAGATAGAAAGCAAATCCTTAAACTTAAGTTTTTAATTTAGGATCTAAAAATATATAAAAAATAATGTATTTATACCCCTCTGTGGTCTAATCCATTTTTTCGAATCTTTGGGTTGCCTAGTTTCATGTATAATAATGCTTGTATAATAATTAAATTGGTAACATAATAGGTTCATAGCTGTGATATAACAATATACAACAGCTTGAACAAAAAGTATTCACATCTGAGAAAAAAAACATTAGACAAACAGCTAGTACCAAGGGTGTGTGTGTGGGCGGGGTGGGGTGGGGGGGCTGCTCATCTGTACACTGTTACATGGTGTTACAATCAACAGCACTACAACTTTTATATATGTCAGTCCCTTTATGAAATTGAGTTGCTTCTTTGTTTTATAAAATAGGTCAGTGTTCAGTAAGTCAGAGTTGCTCTCCTTTCTATGTGGATGAAATTATTTCTCTTGCAGGTAATTCCAGCTCAGGGGGAACTTAGAGAAGGACATTATGGAGTCTTATGATTACAGTACATTCTGCACATGAAAAGTCTGCACATTCAGTTCCTCACATCTGAGCCTCACAAAGTTATAATACTTGCTCATACCATTAGCTCTAACATTACCTCTGACCACTCTGTTCCCAAACCATCCAATGAAATGTCCTCACAAGGGCAAACTCACATACACACACATGCCCAATGAAGTCCTCCTAACATCTCCTTTCAGTCGCAGTGGGGAAAAGAGTAGCAGCAGAAAGAGAGAGAGAGGGAGAGAGAGACAAACAGGGTGTAGGCCTAGTCAGACGCATACATCTTTGCCAGTGTTACTCAAGGCTCATTTGTTATTAATAAACTGTACTGCTAATGTTATATTATTAAAAACAAGAAAATGGGACACCGTTTTTCACTACATTATCTAAAGACAGATGATTGCACCCATTGTTTTTTTGTTCTTTGCTCTTGAGTCTGTGATAGATGTTGACTTTATAAGATCCTAAAATAAGTGATAATGTTTATCTTTTCAAACTTCCTCCGGTGACAATTTGCTTTACACCAAGCCACATAATTTAATCATGTGCTACCACGCAACTTTTGTCAGTAGCTCACTGCTGTGCAGTGTATGCAGTGTGTTACTCCAACCAAAACAACAGCATGCCCCCTGGAGACACATCCATACACTGCAACACCCCTTTCTAACACTGCTGAGATACTATGTCTATAACGTGCTACACTGTGACTGGGAGAATCAATCATTCATCACAATGACTTTAGCCCTGCATTCAGAAGACACAGCATGCTTATTAGGTGCAGGGGGTAATACAAAACTGTGAAAATGTGGTTCTCTCTAAAGCAGCAATTTGATGTCAGACTGTACTCCAGCATGTTGGACACAGCACACTGCGCTTTTTATTCCAGTTAAATGGCTCAGCTATGCCAGAACTTGCTTGTTTTGATGACTGGAATAAATGTTTCCCAGTTTGTTTTTGTGACAAGTCTTAATACTGATCCCTCTGAAATATATTTCACAATAATCTTGCTTAAAGACCAATAATGTCACTGATGCATTAAATAACTCTTTAAAAGCCTGAGTTCCACATCATCCAAACCACCTCCTCCTTTTTCCCCCTTGCTTCTGTTCTCCTCTCCCTCCTCCTCACCTGTTCAGCTGCCTCTGGGTCCAGGTGGGTGTCCAGTAGGGGAACGGTGAACTGTATCTTCCTGGGGCTGCCGGTGTCCATGGTGGCTCTGTCTGTCAAAGAGGAGGACAGGACGAAAAGGAGGAGGAGGAGGAGGGAGAATCCGTACGAGAAAGAGATTGTAAAGAGCTCAGTGAGGGTGGCATAAAATTAGTGGGCTTCAGCTTAAGAACAACTAAGATTGTAGTAGAGTTTCTGTCTGCCTATTTTCTGCTCTTTAGTTATCTTTTAACACACTTTTCCCTGACAACCTAGCTTTTTCTTGGCACCTTGTTTGTTTCTATCCTCAGCACCTGCTGGTGTCTCTATCCCAGCTTCACTCTCCTTCCTCTCTTTCTCCCCCGGCTCTCAGCGCTGAGGCAAGGGCATTCTGGACTAGGAACACCTCTCCTTCGCTCTCATTTGCTGTGACTGATTCCCTTTCATGCAAGTCCCACCCCCTGTTCACATTTCTTTCTGTCTGTATTGGATGTCTGGGATCAGGGCTGTTCCGCAGCAGCCCCTGCACAGCCAGGAGAGAGAGGATGACGAAGACATCCTCTCTCTATCTACTGGATGGGCAGGAAAAGATGCATGATCCAGCCTAAGAGAAAGTTTTTTCAAAATCACCTTCCTACACCTGCGTAAATATAACCTGTATAAAATGTTATTTCAAATCCCAAGAGGCTTGATCAGAATAAGTCATCTCTCTCACACTTATAGGCCTATTCCTCTAAAAATATTTCAGTATTCAGTCATTTTAACTGTAAATTACAGACACATATAGAAGCATGTTTTTTTTTTTTCTTTTTTTTTAATAACAGCTATTTTCCCCACATCCCTATTTTATAAATAACTAAGCTGTTAAATGATCATCAAAGCTTTGTTCATATCTGACCAAGCTTATCCTTGCTGCAGCCTGGCCAGCACAATCTTTTATTGATCGCCTCCGTGCCTAAGTGTCCCTACATCACACGTCTGCTGGTCCCTGATACATGACACCAGCCAAGGCATATGGCTGTTCCAGATTTGCAGTACATTTTAGGGGGGGATATTGAAAATAAACCTGGCAATTGCATCCCCAGAAATATAATTTTGTGTTTTAACTCATAGGTCAATCCTTTAATTCCATATCATTTAATTGGAAACTGATATTTTACACTAGCATCCCTTTAGCTTTATAGATGATTTAGACCACTATAGACTATGACTGTAAGCAATATGTAAGGCATAATGTATATTTTAATTCGCTAAAATCCCCTGCTCGCCTCAGATATTTGAGACAAAATATTGATTTAAAAATTATTTTAGTGATTTACGTAAAAATGGTCCTTCAGGGTCTATGATCAGAGCTGCATCCATAGCAACAGTCTGTTATTCATAGCAAACGATCTGCTATTCACAAATATCATAGCGACCGTCTCTTGTTACATAACAAACCGTAGAATGCTGTTTTTGACCAATCAGAATTGAGTATTCAACAAAGTAGTGTAATACGCATTGTATAAGCTATTTTTCCTTTGCATGGTAGTTCACAGTTGAGACAGCCAGGAAATATGAGAAAAGAGCAAGGGAGGGAGGGGGTGTGGGGGTCCCCCAACAACAAAGGTCCCCAGCTGGAATCAAACCAGGGACACTATGGCCATATGGCCCAAGCCACAAGCTACTGAGCCACAGGGGTGCCTTTAAGTGTGTGTCTTTTATTGTAAGTCGAGTGGCAGTTTTTATTTTGCCTAACACATTAATAGTAACTGGATGGGAAAGACCTACAGTAAGCTGGATAAAGAGAATATTTTCATCATCTGACCTGACTACCTCCCTTTACATTCATGTATGAATGAATAAATAAGTGTTTTTTTTAAACTCGACCATTATGTTGCTCTGCTAGAACTGCGCACAAACCATCCACACACACAAAAGACACATTTTCTTTTTTCTTGCAGCTGCAATAGAAAGTGTCAGTGTGATAATAAAAAAACATTTACACTTTATTGAGAGTTTTTTTCCTGAATTATGTCTTTGTCATCAAAGCAGATAAGTGTGTTAAGTGTGTGTGTGTGTGTGTGTGTGTGTGTGTGTGAGAGAGAGAAAGAGATAACAATAGCTGGCTGCGTAATCTCTTATGCAACCTCTTTCCTGCCTTAATTTAAGCCACAAATTATCTCTTACAATAGATAAAAATGTGCTGCATAATATGAGGTCGTGGTCAGTTAACTTCCTAAAAAGCTAACTCTTTACATTGCTCTCTTTAAGGACCATACTAGCGGTTGTGATTGTATTTTTCCAACTGTTCAAGGCATTGGAATCCATTTATATAAATATGGTTGGAAAGTCTATCAACAGAAACTTGATTGAAACCTTTCCGAAATCATACTATGTATCACAGTCCTGGACCATCATTTTACTATATAATGTGGAAAATATAAACTCACCAAACCGTTCCTCATAGCAATTTATAGGATGGATAGTAAAACATATTGTAACATATTGTGACAAAAAAACGTGACCAGATGAATTTTTTGCTCATCGACTGAGTGCAGTGCAGTCAGTTCTGCCACTGATGACTGGAAGCCTTTTAAAATTGTTTATATATCTTCTAGCCACCAGTTACAATACTGAGCTGCACTATAGTAAGTGAATAAAAAATACATTTTATAATATTAGTCTGTTAATAGACATTCCCTTCATATAAATGGAAAACAAAGGATTCCTGGAATAGTGTAAACACAGCAGCATGATTTGCAAATTATTTAGCTGTGAAGTAAAATGATTATTTGCGCTTTTTAGTCATGTAGGAGAGCAAACCTCTGCAGTTTACCCTTGACACTGACATTGCTTTTTCATACACAAGATCCTAGCCATTAAAGGTTGTTGTGTGTGACAAATTGTGCTGTGTCATGGCGTTGGCCGCTAACGGGTGAGGGCTGACACTCCACTCTCCACAGTTTAAGATGGCTGCCTTCCAAGATGATGACCATGAGTGAAATTCATTGAGGAAAGGTCAGCGAGCCATACAGTAGATAGAGAAGGACATGGTATCTAAAAGGTTACTGCAGTTCATACTTTTAATTAGTTACTGCATACAGTACAATAAAACCTCTCTCTCTCTCTCTCTCAGTCTTTTTTATTTCTCTGTCTGTTATAATAGCTGCACACCGGCTTTTTGTGTAAGCCCCCTGCAGAGTGCAGACTCATGAAATTCAGATAAGTTGAATCTTTCTTTAACTCAGCTGTGCAGATCAGAGGCTCCCGCTGTGATCAACAACACCAACACACTGCTCTCTCTCTCTCGCTACCTCTCTCTGTCTTATATTTTTGCCTCAACATGTTTCTGGTTATCTCACATTTATTTTTCATATGTCATTGTCATTGCCCTTGTTGTTGCATAAGTGTACACCTATTGCACTCTGAAACATCCTGTTGGGGGATCCCTCTTTGCAGGGATGTGCATAGACATTTGGAGGGGCCATTGCTCTAATGTGGAAAAAAGACAGCCTCCCCCCCGTTCAGCCTTCAAAGATGGATATTTCTCCAAAGAAAACATTATAATTCTGAATAGGTTCTACAGTATGATGTACCTTTATGTTAATAATTCTATTGGCCGCAGCATCTATCTTTTTCCTTATCACCCTTTTACTGACATGGCCCTTTTATAGGAACACTCACCACTCTCATTATGTACTGTAGCTTTCTGATTTGTTGAGTGATGCTCTGCATGCTCTCCTTGTCTCTCTCTGGTTTGGAGACTGGTGGTAGGCCTCATCTTGAATAGAATTATTAGAACCTGAATAAAGTAACATATACAGTATACTGTTCTTTTCACTGCTAACACTGACACTAGTGCTGCCAGTTAACCTTTCAGTGATTTTGGTTGAGATAACTAATGTTATGATTTGGCACCATATTTAATATGCATGTGTATATATTATAAAGAACAATTATAACATGACTACAGCTAGTAAACGTATTTTACTCTACTTTTGATATACATAAAATAATAACTAATTCACAATGCTATACACAGCACTGACTTTTTTTATGAGCCTACTCCAACTTAAAGTAAATGCTTCTGATAAAATAGGCCAACTTCACATGAAATGAATAATGTAGAATGGTTGTTTGACACTATCAAATGCTTCTCTCCCAACTGGCCTGCTGGCAATTTGAATCCAGCTCTACAAAAGTTGCAGATCTTTTAGCTGCTTCTTGGAGCTGTTTCTCTCTCTCCTTCAGTCGTCTTTGTTGTGAAGGCATACTTAAGCACAAAAACTAACTAACATCAGGCTATATATATACAGTATAGACATGATGCAAACGTTACAAGCTGAAGCTGCATATTATTCAAAGCTCAAGTGGATTTCTTTGGTTACTATTCACAAGGCATTTGTCATAATCTCCATAACTTTAATAAACTTACGTGAAGGCACAAGGGCTTGGCTTTCCCCTCTTTTATTTGCGGTGTTCCGTGTGTCAGAATAAACAAAGTCACGTGACTGGGGGGCAGAGGGCATCGCTGAGGGCAAGATTGGATGATTTGGCGATTTAATTTGATTTAACTTTAGTAATGATTGCCGTATTATCGTAATAATGCAGCCACCACAGCAAAAACAAAAAATTTTAAAAAAGAAAGAGAAAAAAATGTATTTAGGCTCATTCACCTGAGGGGCAGCTAAGCCGATCAGGGCAAACGGGTAGTTGCAGCAATAGCTCGTACCTGTGCACGTCCCTGCTCTTTGAATATTTTAGCTGACAGTTTATTTATTTCTCTATAAAAAGGATTAGAGTATTAAGGAAGAGGATTAGGGTCACTGGTGAAAAAGTTGTGTGAGTTCTGACTTTTTTCTCAGAATTCTGACTTTTTTAAAATCTGAGATTAAATACTCATATCCATAATTTACAAGGACCCAACAGTTCTAGTAGTTTCCTCCAGAGCAAGCAACAGTGCGACAGTTGCGAGGAAAAACTCCCTTTTAGGAAGAAACCTGGGGACAGACCCAGGCTCTTGGTAGGCGGTGTCTGACGATCGGTTGGGGTTAGAATGAAGAGTGGCAATAACAGTCATAAAAAATAGTAGTTTGTAGTAGTTCTTTGTAGTAGTTCATGGCATAGCAGGGCACTGTGCAGCATTACAAGGCACAGCAGGCCGTAGCAGAGCACAGCAGAGCGTAGCAGGATGTAACAAGGCATCGCTTCCCACCCCCTACTTTATTTGTTATTTTCAACATGCTCAACATAAACTGAATCAAATCAAATCAAACTTGTAGTGCCCTTAATCAGATCACACCCATTTTGGAACTCAGGCTTTATTTTGATGTCATCTACACACCTGTAAAGTTTTTGGACAGTATCTTGTACTCTGGCCAGGGGCCTGAAGTGGAGGAGCCAAGGCTGTTGTTGGGACCACACCCATTTTCGAACTCTGCCTTCATTTTGATCTCAACTACACATGTAAAAAAAAAAAAAATTGACACTATTGTGTTGATAAAAAACTGGTCGCAGACATGTAAACACCTGGCAAAATACTCAAAACTGACTCTGTAGTAGTTTTCGCCACAGTAGGTGTCTCCAGGACAACATTTTGCCATGATGACACACACACACACACACACAGACTCAAAGGGTAAAAACAAAAATAGTATTGCTGTCATGTCTGGTAATAAATCACCTTGATTCTATTCTTCACATTGTGACACACTCTTTAAAGCGTTTTTTGGAGCACAGATCATAAGGATCTAACTAGACAGTCTTGAGGATGATAAACTGGGAATCCCCATTGGATGTGAGACGTAAACGAGATGTGAGATGTTTATATTGAACATTGTTTATATACCTTGTGTTTGGTTGCATGTATTTTCATTTTATGAATCTATTTTTGTATCCTGCTTCTTGTGGTGATGATGTTCAAGCTAGGTTAGTAAAAAGAACAAGACCTACAGTATACAATATGCACATTATTTCTGAACTTCACGAAGTGTTGAATTTTTGAAAACTACATTTAAAATTATAATGGTCGGTGTAAGAGAGATAACTAGAAAAACACATATGCTATGCCTGTGGATGTTATATATTGCAACAATGCACATCGCCTATCCATAAAATGGTCAGAAAAAAACAGACATAGGTCAGAAAAAATCAAAACAAAATCTGTCAATAGTTTCCAATCATCACGGGTTATTCTTCATTTTGGGTGGTCAGGCTAATAAAAGACTTCCTAAGAGGGACTGACGTGCTTTTCCTTCCCAGTAATTGGAATCTGTGAAAGCGTTGAGTAATTGCATGTTGCTGTGTTTTAATTAAGCATGCTGCTTCCCCAGGTGGCTTGTAAATTTACCACACACACAAAACCACGGCTAGTCTGTAGAAAAGGTCTGTGCATCAATGTACATTAAATAGATGGTAAAGGGATAAAACAGTCTCCCTCCATGTCCCATGAAACCTGCACACGGCTGTCTGTGGGTTCTAGAGATTAAAGTCCAGTGGTAGCTTTCCAAACAAGATGTTGTCTTTCGTATATGCGTTGCAGTACATGTTTTCTTACATATGGTGTGTCCTTCACTGAATTTGCATTCCTCCCATGTCTGAGCAAGCCAGGCAAATTTAATGTGGTAGAAAAAGGATTGTGGATGTTTATGTGCTCTAGCAGATGTCTGTGCTGTAGAAATCTCCAGCCGTTAGTGTTTAAATTATAATACAATTTCTTGCGACAATAGTTTCATGTTTCTGCATGCTCAACACATATGGAACTGTACCATATACATCTGCTGATCATGTGTTTGTATTCTAAACAATTACAACCGAGCTGATGTTATGCCACAAAAGTTTTCCAGCAACCAAAGCCAAATAAATCAGAAAACTAAAAGATTACACTTTATTACAGATTACACAATACTGTATAAAGGTAAATGTCAAGTATCAAATATATTATTATTAGATGATGTGTAGTACTCAATACTGTAATTGTTTTGAAAAGATAACTGTAATACAGATCTTTGTACATTGATTATTTTACACACACACACACACACACACACTGTACATTCAAAGCTCTTTTATTTGACCAGAAAACAGAAGAATAACAAAAAATGTAGCAATCAATTTACAGTAAAAACTTTTGGTCCTAAATAACATTCAAGTGAGGAAAAATGAGTTCTGCTAAGAATTACCTTAATAGGCACCCCTTAACATTTTTGTTGGAAATAACAAAAAAGAAACTCATGTCATATTTAACTAGACGTGTCAAGCAAGGCCTAACGGGATGGGACAATGTTGAAAAAAATAATATAATTCAGATTTATCCATTCAAATTTGGTCTCTCCACAGTTGCCCACTGCTTGGCCTTATCCCAGGACGTTGATGCATGGATCTGCCTGCCAGATCATTTCTTGCCAAATCTCTGGGGCACGGCCATACTCCAGATCTGACCGGGGGCAGCCTCCCACTCACGGGAATGTATGTGATCATCCGACACTACTTGCCCTCTAGAGCCGCGGCCAAACCTGCAAGGGAGAAGAAACAGAGGCAGAAACTAATGTAATTTAAAGTAAAAGTATGGTTCAAATGAAATACTTTTTTACACATTTTTACAGCATGATGAGGGAATAACATTGACAGAAATAACACATGATTCAATATGCAAATATAAAAGAATCAGTTATTGTTTCTGCGTTTGTCAAGCAGGATGGAGTGTTACATAGGATGTAGGTCAAATGTTAAAGAGGTAACAGTTTAAGTGTGTTTTGTTAAAACACTCAAAGCTGAGACCACAATTTCAGTTCAAAACATGATCTAATCTTTACCAAAAGAGAGGTGGTTGGCTCCTGAATCACTTACACAAATAATCTCAAGAATGATATTTAAAAATGGTACTTTGTGTCATTTCAAAATTCAGATATAGAAAATAGTTGCAAATGGGTTACATTAAAAATCTGCTTGTGGAGCTGCTGCTATCAGTGGATGATTAGTTGGGTGACAGAAAAGCTATTTTAATATTCATTTAAGTCAATTTAGAAGCCAAAATGTCTTGTGTTCCAACTTTTAAAATGTGAATATTTGCAGCTTTTTCTTGTTATACATTATAGTAAATCAAATATTTTTGGCTTATAGATTGCTGATCAGATTAAAACACGTCAAAACATTTGATGACATCACCTTGAACTCTAAGACATTGGGATGGACATTTTTCACAGTTTTTTGATGTTTTATAGGCCAAATATTGAATCAAAAAAATAAGCAGCAGACTGTTCAGTAATGAAAATATTAATGCATTAATAATAATCAATAAATAATTGAAATGAAAAGTCTTATAGATTTCGGTACTGTACGATTGTTTGTAATGTATGTGTTTGACCAATACAGACTCTTAATGGCACTGACCTCTGTGGCTGATGGAGGACAGAATTCCTAGTTTCTCTCTGAGATCCGAGCAGCAGAGCTCTCAACACTGCGGTCAGCAGACGATCATCATTGCTGTTATCTGTGTTTTCACTCTCCTGGAGCACAGAAGCAAACACACAAAGCTATGCATCAAAACGCCTATATTCTGTTTTTGAAGACCCCACACAAATATCTCGGGACAACATCAAGTGTAACTGTAATGCATTCAATTTTGGGGTGCATCACAACTCCAGTCATTTAGTCCTGCTGTGGCAAGGGATCTTGAGATGTGAATATTAGTGTGCAAAGTCAGAGCAATATCAAAACTCAAATATCCATCCACCCGTATCTTCATGCTAAATAAATCTGTCTGTCTCCTCATACCACAGTGGGAAAACCTTATAATTTTCCTCATGATCTGAATCCTCCTGCTCTATCATGCTCTGACTGACTGTCACGCCTCGAATATATAACAGTGTATTTCACACTGTTGCATGAAGAGGAACACCATCTGAAATCTAAATGAGAGTTGTGTGATTTAGCTTGTCTCACTTGATAAAAGGATTCAAATGTCATTTACATACTTCATCACATGGAGTGACAGACTTCTCTGAAAATGTTGGCACGACTTCTGGTTGTGAATAGACTTTCAATCAGTATGTGTGGCACAGCAGACAGACTTTAAATCCTGCCTAGAGACACACACATTTAACACGTGTGTGCCAGAAATATGTCTCAAAATTTTGATTTTCAGATGCAAAAATTATGTTTTTCAAATTGGTTGTAACATGAATTAACTGAGAAAAACACATATGAGTAATGCTATATATTTCCTTGCTACAGCAGGTCAAATTAAAGACTTGTAATGAACTTTGAATGGTTTGTTGTCTTACCAGCCCCAGCAGGTGGTTGTCGATGTTCTCCTCTGAGTCTGGCAGGATGTCGTTGTTGTCGGGACTGCCTTTGATATGAAGAGCCTGACTGACGCCAGCCATTGCCACAACCAGAGCCAGAAGAGTCACCAGAGCAGCTGTGTCCATGATCTCAAAAAGAAGGGATGGTCAGATGAATTCTGAGTGAGGATTTTGGTTGTCCTATTACACCTGTTGACTTTAAAAGGCTCGGCTCCTGGGAAACAGAGGAAAGACTTGTCCTGGTCAGGGTTCACTGTCTTCTTTCTGCAGTGTCCTGGCTAACTTTAGTGGTCGTAACATCCTTGCTGGGTCTTATATACACCTCACTGTCACTGGCTCAAACCCCAAAGGAGAGCTGGAGAAGGATGCTCCTGTACATAAGGGAACAAGGGACAGGATGGAGGAAGAACCAGTCCCCTAATATGAGACTTAACCAGGTCCATTTAGCAGGATCAGGGCATTAGTGATGACTGCGTGCCAGAGTGCATTATTATGTGGCCCTTAGGGTAATGAAACACAACTCACCCAGTTATTAAACAGATAAATCCCTGCAAATGGACTCTGATCCACCAGTCCCAGTTGCTCAATAGTCCACACTGCATGTACAGATCAACAATATGTGAGAATACTCATCACCCATTAAACCTTGCTAATAATAAGCAGATTAATCCAGACAACTTTAGTGATCTTAGGCAACAATGTAATGAACCTAAGAAAGCAGCAAAACAAAGCAAACCCAAAATAATTCTAAAAGAAACAAACAAGAGAGTAACACATTACTTACATATACTGCTTATTATTTTTTTTCTTTTTGCTCCAATGTCTCTAAATTAGAGAATATCTCCACAATTTCATTTCACACCTCAGGGTTTACAATAATGTTGCTGATTCATTCATAGGGGAGGATCAACTGCAAAGTTTGTATCCTACGCAATGGTGTCTCAGATTAATGTTGTTGATCTTTATTTTCATTTTACGGATCATTTTAAAAGTGTATGAATGAATTGTCCAAGATTATGTTCATAGCATATGTAAACTCTATTGAAGGGCAACAAATGTTTATTGTTTCAATGTTTATTACAGTAATGGGAGCATAAAAAAAATGTAATTTAAAGGCTTCACACATTCTCTCTCCAAATGGTTACAGTTAGGAATGTAGCACACACTATGGTTCGATATGGTCATAAAAATCTTTGCTTACCCACTAGAGGTGGTTTAATGAGTTCTTCAGACAGAAGGAAACAACGACTTAGAATATAAACTCATTTGTTAAATGTCAGCCTCCTCTATTTTCAAACAAAGGATGTGTGTGCGTGTGTGTGTGTGTTTGTGTGTGTGTATGTGTGTGTGCACGTCATAACAAAATAGTAGATCTAATACTGACTAAAGCCACCATATAGCCATATATGGTGAAGACGCTGTTACTTTTACCCATTAGAACGGAGGGGACCTGCTGCATGCCAATGGCCCAGGATTTATGTATCTAACTGCATTTATAATATTTTTATCCCTGTAAAATATTCTTTTCAAGTGGACTTTACTAAATTGTTAAAATGTGTGTGTGTGTGTGTGTGTGTGTGTGTGTGTGTGTGTGTGTGTGTGTGTGTGTGTGTGTGTGTGTGTGTGTGTGTGTGTGTGTACGTGTATATGTATATAAATATGTATGTGTACAGTGTATGTGTGTTCCTGTAATAATTAGTCACTTCCCTAATACTGGATGAGATGAGACATTAACAGATTTGGCTCATTAAAGTGCCTAATGGGTGACAATCCGCTTAGACTGCAATACACACACACACACACACACAAACACACACACTAACTGTCCCTGTTTAACTGCCATGGCAACCAGGATGACATCTGAAGGGGACTTAGTTTTCATTACGATAATAACATCTTTTGGATTAAAGAAAAATGTAATTCACTCACTCTGACGTGATGATAAAATGTTACATGTACAGTATGTTTAGTCTATGTACAAACTCGGTAAGCACTTCATTAGGTACACCTGTACAGTCAAATGCAATCGAATACAACCACCCTGCCATGAAGTCTACTCTTATGATGGCAATAATGATGTGTTGGTGTTGACACAGTCATAGCGACAGAGCTGTTGTACTGGATTACAATAGATCGTACAGGTGTAACCGAGTATATAATACAAATGCTATTACACAGTTTTACGTGTTCACTTTGGATGTGATTAGCTGTGAACAACTAAGAGATGGATACTGATTGGGTTTGATCAAAGGTCAATTAAACATTTTCAGTGACTATAACTAAATCCTCATCTTCATTTCCAGACACCCCCCCATGGGTAGAGTTAAGAAACATCAATGTGCCATTGCACAGCTCCAAACAAACAAACAGCTCACACAAGGTACTACTGTAAGTGAAATATATTTTGATATTTGATTTTTTTTTAAATATTGCCCTTGTGTCTTATATACATCTGAATGAACTAAAACAACGTCTTCAAACATAAAGCTGGAGGCTAAAAAATCTGGAGTACAGAATTTGATATTCTTCCATTGCAAAATATAAAATCATTTATGTCCTCCCCAGATCTGGAGGTCATCTACATTCAATCTTTTTTTACTCTGCTGCAACATGTAAAGTCAAACATCTCTCTCTGACACTTCCCACTTGTTTAGCTACAGCTGCAGGGATTTGAACTGGCCCGAAAAGGAAAAGATTCTGTATCATCTCCCTGCTGGTAGCGAGTTAGAACAGGAAATGAAGGTAGGGTTTGAAGGTCAGTGTGACATCAAGCTATGTATGGCTAACCTGTACACTCGTTTATGAACCAGAGCACAAGCTGAGGTCCTGTGACGTATCCTGATGATGATTGTTATTAATAAATGACAGAACTGCTTCACCGGATTTTGTTTCCTTTAAGTTCATTCCATCCATGTGTTGTTGTCTTGTATTCTTTTTGTTAAAATGGAACCTTTACATACTACATCAGTCTTTATTACTTATGTGTATCACGTCAACAGTTCTTTTTTTATAAACAACCCCAAATTGTAACAAAGCGGTATTTCAGACTTTTGCCTCCATCTTCTGTTCTCAGAGTGAACTGCAACTAGTAACTGACGTGCAACTGGCTAAAATTCTGATAATGACACACCTCATGTTATCTGATTGGGTTTAATTCCTTTTATTTTATTTACAATGTTAAAACAGTGCAGCCAAACTTAAAATAAATAAAACACGGGGAAGTTTAGAACAGCAACAGGGGCTTCATGCAGCTAATACAAGATTGTCCAGCAATACCTTAAAAACAAAATGACTCTTCATGCTTCACAGCCCCTCCATTGACCCATATTAGATCCAAAGAAAGTTTGACTGCTTCCTTGTCCACATGTTCTGCTCTTCTAGAATTCTCTCCTCTCTTCAGGTTGTTTAAGTGTTGGAGGGATGTTTCACAGGTGTCCAACAGATGTTTCAGGACATCCTAAGTCAATTTGTAAATAGCCTTGTGTTCTTTAGTAGTGGTTCACAATCTGCCACTTTTACCATAAGGCACTTGTATGCAGTTAGAAGTGTCAGTACTGAAATGACTGCACTACCTTACCCTGGTTGTTGTGAGTGGAGTACAGTACCAGGAACAATGTGACAAGCAGGTTAATATAGTCCAACTAAAACGTTTTAAAACTATTTAAACAAAGGTCTCCTGGTGAAATTTTTTTTTACATACCAGTAAAGACATAACATAAAGGTGGTGTTGTTGAAAACCTCATCATTATGACTTATCTAATTCAGAAAGTTTTTAATTTGAGCCATGTTGAGGCCATGTTTTCACACATAATACTTTTATACACTGGTTCAGAGATTGTAATGCTTACAATGCAAACGTGCTGACCATATTATAATTTTTTTTATATTTAGCGTTTCTTATATATTTGGTCTTTATTCGACTACAGTGCAGTGGCCGTGGCTGTCACATAGGGGGTTTTGTGGTTTTCTTCTTCAAGTTCACCCAGGTAATAAACTATTGATGTACAGTACATTTGAATGGTGTATTAACAAAAACGTTTTAAAAGGCAATTGACACAAAAAGGCAATTATTTTCCTTGAATAAGGACATACAAAACCAGCAAGTCCAGACAACACATTCAGCTACACATTACTTAACTAATATCTTACATACTGACATTTCCCAATGTTTACCAGTGCTAACAAGAAGAAAACCCCAAAACATCTTTTATAAAAAAATATTTTTCATTGCCCATGTCAGTCATCAGTCTTACAGTAGTAGCAAAAAATAGTTTTTGTCACGGGCAGTGGCTTGTTCATCAACAATGTCCAATGTGTCTATGCATCTAAGATTATACTGTACTGTATGTTTGTGTATTCATGCATGTCTTTAAGTCATTATTTTTTTTCTCCTGTCCTGATGACAGACAGTGAAGTGCATGGCACTGTAAAGAATATAAGCAGCTAGACTGGTTCTAATATTGTTGTTGGCCTTCAGTACTTACTGTAACACACTGATATAGATGCACAGTATAAATAGACTATGCAAGGCCAGCCATCATCGGGCTACAGCAAGGGAGAGTATAGATCCAGTCACAGTGTAACAGGCCACCGAAATGAAAGTGCACAAGATGTCATGATCTCAGTCTGTGTGCACTTTTTTAGTCCGTTAGTTCCAATGCAAAGACACATGAGTGCCACACATGGTGATTTGAATTAATTTAGTCAGTCAGTACTTCGAAGGGAGTTACGAGGTCCCGTCGATCCAATGCGTGGCCCATTCCTTTTTATAGACAACTCCTGACTTCTCAGTCTGGAACTGTGGCCGGTCCTCGCGAGGAATCTTCACTGCGTGGTACTGAGGCAATTTTTCTTTGTAGTGGGCCCGTTGGAAGAAGCCACACTGTTGGCACAGTATAGGAAAGCAGGCAGGAGTGCAGATAGAGGAAGACAGGGAGTGAGGGATGGAAAGGCAGGAAGGAAGGAAAAAATAAAGAATTAACTGATGTCATAATCGTAAATCAGGTGCATTTGTTAGCCTTTAGTCCTTTG
Organism: Etheostoma perlongum; assembly: GCA_026937815.1. NCBI lineage: Eukaryota > Metazoa > Chordata > Actinopteri > Perciformes > Percidae > Etheostoma > Etheostoma perlongum. The sequence continues at coordinate 28,607,885 of CM049374.1, read as the reverse complement.
GTCTACTTTGCAATATAATGCCAAGTAAGAGTAATCTCATTTATTCCATTGTAATGTAATGTGTTCTAGTTTTTCACTGACATAGAAAAAGTAATTGTCTGATGACCTTGTGCACAAAGAGATATAACAAAAAGACACATCTACCCAAAAAGCACATCCACATGCTCTACATTTTCAAATTCAACATACGTGTCCTTGATTAACACACCAACACACTGCCAAAGTGCCATATTTTTGGCACATATTAATGCAAACCAAAAAACCTGCTGATATTAATAACACGTTGATTCTGGCACCTGAAAAGCCAGTTGGTCATGAGATGCAAGTTAAATAGGGGTGTTAATAGATTGAAAAGTGCATAACAAGCACATAATGAAAACCATAGTCTCCATAGACTGGTGCCAGAAGGAAGTGTAGGTCATTAAACTGTGACAACAACAGCAAAGGCACAACACACAGCACAGCAGGCATCTGAAAATCCATGTAAAAGAGATGACTGGATGGTGTTCAATAAGCACAGATTAAAAAGGCAAAATAATATATGTATATTATAATAAATGATAATAGGAATCAGTTTTGAGTTCATTTATTCAAATAATTATGAAGCACTTTGCTTGACTATAGTTGAATCAGCCAAAGTGGAATCGAGTGTGTCTGTTCTACTGTAAGCTGCTAACGTTAGCATGCCTGACAGTCTACCTGTAGTTACCTAAAGCCTTATTTTGAAAGGTTATTTTGGCATGTCTTTTGTCAAAAGTTATAGATGGTACCAATAGAACCTCTCCATTCTGTAATTTTTGTCGTTCACCACTCTGTAGAGGTATCTAACACACAGATCCAATACCAAAGATTGAGCTAGCAACTCAGCAGAGCAATGAGAAATGTAAAGTTTTTTTAGCTCATTTCTTAGCACATTGCTGTCCATTTCTTTTATTGCACAGCCAAGCAATGCAGGAGAAAATGTAAAAACTAAAAACAACATGCTATGAGGTTGATGCAACTCTTACCAACCAGTAACATTTAAGAGTACTGTCTGCCGTTTATGTACGTTTTACATACTATACTGAAAGTGTTGGATGGAAATGTGTCTTAATTTAGCAGTAATGTATACAAAGACCAATATCATAAGCTAGCTAACTAAGTTTTTTGGGATTACAATAAATATAAAACCACAATAATGACTAACACATCCATGACATGGCATTTTCTTGCTGTGTCTGTCTGTCCCAGCATCCCACTGCTACAATATCTGTGATCTGGCATTATGAAATGTAAATGGAATTTTTTTGTTTTTTTATTGTCTTCTCTTTTGTTTTTATGTTTCTGTTTGGACCTCTGGATTTGTGTACTATTAAAAATAAAGTAAACATCTGAGTTTTTTGTTATTGATTGTGCCAAAATTTGGTAATATTTCACACTGTAATGAACACCACCAGCTACACTACAGTGCATTGAGAAACAAGGCGATTGTGGGTGAGCATTTTTACCGCTTGGAGGGAGACGAGGAGGGGAGAGCAGGCCAGAGTGAAATATTTTTTTATATCATAGTTCTGATGCCTGCTTCTCCGCCTCCGAGGGTTGGACCCCCAAATGGGCGCGGTAGTACTCCGTCTCATAGTGCTGGCGCCGCTCACTGCGCTTGAAGAACCCACACTGGGCAATGGATAACCACAGGAAAGTAAAACAGGGGAAACATTGGAAAATGAAACAGAAAGGGGATTTTAGGATAGAAAGTTCCCAGGGAGAGGACACAAACCCAAAAGGAGGACACACAGAGGACAAACAAAAGAGGAAAGGAACAGATGAGAGTAAGCTGGAGGGAATAAAATGATTATAGGACAGAACAGAACTAAGTAGATAGAAATAATTTGACTACCATGGAAAGTGATGAAAAAATGCCAGGGATACATGGGGATAAAGGGAGGAAGTCAATTTCACTGTAAGGACCTCTTATGTATAGGTCATTGGACTACATTAATCAATATTTGATATTAAAGTGAATCATTATTCATTGCTTTGAAACACAGCAAAATAAGCTGTATAGAGAGTAGAAGTGTTACACAATGCAGCCTGTACAATTCAGTGACATTTATGTATCCTGTGTTTGTTACCTTCCACAGTATGCAGACCAACAGAGTCAGTAGCAAGATGCCGGCCAGGACGGCTATAAGGATGATCCACCATGGGATCCAGTACTGGTCAGTGAGACCAGGCTCAGGATAGATCATCACTGGAACCTGGGGAGGAAAGAAGGATGCAATAAAAATGTTGAATTAAAAATAAAAGTAGAAGAGATATTTCTCCTTGGCCTCAGTCACATTTGCCTGTAAGATAAGTGTTGTAAAAGGAGTTTAGAAATGTTGAGATTCCTAATTCCTTTTATATTTTAGATACTGCTGGTAGGGATGTGTAAAAGGTGCTGCCATGTACATGCCTTATTACATAACAAAATTACAATTATTTGAGGATACATGATGAGTACCTGTGCAGCAGCATCCCTGAGGATCAGATGTTTGATGCTGGACTTCACAGTGATGTTGGCTCTGACCAGCAGCTCCAGAGCACTGACTGCTGAGAACTCCTGACAGACAGAGAGATAGGAACAAGGATGAAAACTTGGTATTTAATAGTTTATCAGTTATATACATAACTGTTCAGAGCAATACTGTGCTTTGTTCAATCCGAACCAGCTCTATTTACCGTCAGATAAAACAATACATATGTAGATCAACTGTACAAATCTAAATCCTATTCTCAAATTGTAGCTAATGCAGTCTGACACATATATTAATATTCCAGCCAATTAAATACCTGGAGATGGAAATTCTGTTATTCTATAATCTAGTCTTCTTTTTGTAATTTGGACCATCATTCACATCATATAATAGGAGGGATGGCTAAAACTATGAAAGACCCATATAAATAAGTAATTTAATAAGTTAATAAAATAAGTAATACCTTAACTGAATACGTAAAATATTTACTGTGATAAATCCTAAAATGACCTCAATGCATCATCAGATATTAAGGAAAAATGCTAAGTTGCAATACTATCTTTTCTGACATATATATATATATATATAAACAAAAAAACTAAACTCTGGTCTGTCCTCCATGTAATGAACCACCCTTTCTTTATGAAGATGCTTTTTGAGACAAACATTCTGGAAATGACAACCAGGATTTAAACCATCTGTAAAGCCTCAGAGCAGCTGAGCTCTCATCTCTGCAGTAGCAGCAGCAGTCAGGGTGCTGCCAGCGGATCGGCAGCTCCACTACCCCGCAGAGAGCTAGGGCTCTCCCTGCCCTGCTCACCCACTCCTACGTTGGGCTTCGGGCCGCTACGTTTTGGCAGGGGGCAAAACTGATCAGAAAATGTAACAAAAAAGTAACGGAACGTTGTAGAGGATGTAGTGGAGTAGAAAGTATCATAATTGCTTCACTATGTAATGAAGTAAAAGTCAAAATCTATTGATTCTACTTAAGTGAAGTACAGATATGTAAAAAAAAGAGGACAGCAAGGTTGTTGAGCTTTTAGCAGTTCCTACTGTAATTCTAAGGAAAAATGTCTGCCTGTCAGTTGGATACAGAGCTCTGCATAGCTTGTATGACGTTAGCTACTCTGCTGTGCTGTGAAGTCATTTCTGGCTATAAGCGCCTAGCAGAATTGTAGTGGATGCTGGCGTCTCTGCCTGGCAACCAACGTAAACCTTGAGTCTGGGGAGGAGGGGGCAGGGGACACGACTCTCTCCAGTATTTTGAATTTGTACTGCAGTAACTATTTTCAACACTGGATATCAGTATTACATATTGCACCTTTAACAAGCTGACAAACACCTCTTGTCAGTCATTCTGTAAGTGCACTTTCTGCAGTTATTTAATCACTTACATCAGATCAATGTGAGTGCCGGCAGCAGCTGTAAAGGCTGGACTGAAGCTGAGATGGAGAGTAATGTGCAGTAGGGTGCTGATGTAATGATGACAGGGTTTTTTATACCTCTATGAAGCTGCTGTTCCACAGCCTGGCATGGATCTTCAGGACAGCTTGACCAGAGAAGCTGTGGAGGGGACACTGTATCAGGACACAGCGTGCCGACCCCAAGAGACAATCCTGGAGAAAGAAATTACCGTTGGGCGCTTTGGGATTCATTTCATTCAACCGGAGACATACATTAGCAGCTATAAAAGTAGTGTAAAGCAAAAGTTACAAAGCCTGCATCTTTTCTTTTGTGCATCTATATTTTCATTTCCTTCTTACCAGTTTGAGTGACTTGCGTCTCTCTGAAGCCGCCACAGCAGGGGTGGTTCGTCCCATGCTGCCTTTTGTCGTCACTTGACTGCCTTCCTCTGGGTGGGAGAGCGGCGCGTTCGCCCGGCCTGGTGAAAGTGAGACATTCAATAGGCAGATAAAGATTAGTTTCTAAAAATGGTCATTAATTTGTTAGTGTGCACAAGACAGTGTAGAAAGGTAGAACAGGATGACAAGTTTTGACAATAACATATTGTTACATGCAGCTGCATCAAAAAATGTTCTTCTTTTCCAAAAGCTTTTCTTTGAACTGGATGGATATGGAAATTACTATATATTTAAGAAGGAAAATTTGTGCTTTTGTCATCTAACAAATGTTTTCCATTTCCAGCAAAAATCCTTAATTTCTCTACAGTCAGAAGCATTGTGAATAAGATAGGAGTGTAGATCTAAGAAAGACGTTTTCTATTGCAGAGCATTTACTATTATTTTTTTTTTTACACAAAGTAGCCTCCCTTTGTTAATAGCAAACCCAGCTAATATAAAAAATGAGAACTAGAAGTTGGACAGAATAAAGTGTGAAATGGTAATTGCTGAAGTGAAAAATTCCCATTTCAGTTATGATGGACTTTCAAAAGCACTGAAGCTGTGTTTGTTGGCGTTCAAAGAATTTAGCCAGCATTTAACACGGCTGCCACTTAGATACCTTTGGGTCAGTTCACTCACTTTAGGAACCTTTCACGTCAAAAAAACGTATTAATCGGCAAAAAAAAAAGTGAATGCAGACTAAATGTTGTTGTAATTTGTGGGGTTAGAATAAGATTTCCTAGCAGAGTCAAAAATGAGCTCTGGTCTGCTTACACTGTGACTGACAGGCTGTGGGAGTTCTGCAGGTGAGGAGCTGTGTAGCTTCAGAGGATTCAATGCCCCTGTTGGGGTGCACTGTGTGTTTGGGTGACCTTCAAACTTCAAGCTGGCGGGATACAAGAGCCATTTCTCATTGGCCAGCTCGTAAGGCCACATGATGTTGAGGAAGGCCGAGCCGAGCGTCTGCAGAGTTTGGCCGGGATTAGCAACCTAACGGAGAAAACATAAAACACATGTTATATTAATGTGTGTCTTTAGCCATGATATATCAGACGCTGCTCACCTGTGTCCATGTGGCAATTAGAACGCACATACACAGGGTCCTTTTATACACACACATACACACAAACACACACTTACGCACACACACTCGTTCCTCACCACAAACTCAATATCAACGGGGCTGCCGATGTCCTCCAAACTGGTCATGGCACTCTCTCCCTTCACTGTCCCGCTGAAGAACAGCTGGTGCGGAGTAGCAAGCCTACAGTAAAACAGGATCATGTCAGTGTGCTGGACAGCTGTACACACACTCACACAGCTTCATATAGCATACATATATTTACTAGGCACCGTACTGGCCCAGCTAGCCTGGGATTATATCATGTCTCTCATAACTGCTAAAGAGCAAGATGATTTATATTTAGTCAAACTCATGCATGTGCAGTACGTGCATTTTATATTCTTAAAAAGATTCCAAAGATGACCAGTATGTGAGGCTAAATTTAGTGGAAATGTGTAAAAAAACATCAGCTCACAATATCTATAAACATCATAAAGTGTCAACAAAGAGTTGGAACATGCTGATACGGAATAAAATGATTTTAGCAAGCTTAAAGCTAAGAGAAAACAAGGGGAAATGTGTATGTTACAAGTTTAAGTAAGCTATCCTAATATAAATAAGCGTTTATGTGGCAAATACATTGAGGGAGAAACAGCTTTAAAAGGTTTCACTCACCCACTGACAGACAGAGGGAGCTCTATCACAACTTTAGCAAAAGCTGTGACTGGCACCAGATTAGGCTGCTCACTGATACTGAGGACAGACCCACAAACAAACACTGTGATGAAAGGATTATTTTGCCTGAACAAGTCAAATATCAGCATTTAAATAACTGAAGCTTGATGTGAGTTAAATTAAATGTTAATCTAAAAAGATGTGGAGAATTTACGTGGTCATTAAGAGATCTGCTGTCAACTCAGTGGTCTCAATCGTGATGTTTGATGTGCTCAAGTTGATTGAGAATTTCAGCTGAAAATGCAACACATGTTTCAGAAAAAAAAAAAACAATAATTGCAAAGGCAATATAATTACACTTATGGCTGAAATTATGCTGGTTTTGTTTCACACTATAGGAAAGACATTTCTGAAGTCATGAAAGTATATGAGATGAACAGTCTTCCAAGCTTTAACTGAATTCACACTGTTTTGTTTCCTTACCTTAGTATCTCGTTTCACAGGGTTTCCCAGGTCACATTCAACTTGAGAGCCATTCTGGTTCGCTTGGCACCTCATCTACAGTCAGTCAGGATAGCACACAAATACTATCAGAAAAAATCTGCAATCCAAACATATGTGTTTTAACGCTGATAAAAAGTGTTTTTCTTTTATTAGAGGCCATACTTGTGGTGGGACCCTGGAGCCGGCATACAACAGAGTGTTTGGAAGGGAGATTAGCAGCTGAGCAGCGTGGGCGTCGTCCGCCCGTCCTCCTCAGGGTGCAGGGGGTCAGAGGGCACGTTGGTGACGGTGATCTCCAGCACCACCAGCCGCTGGTCCGACAGGGAGAACACCTGCACGTCATCCTCATCTCTGCATGAAGAGAGTGGGGGGAAAAAGCATAGACATAGAGTATCAACTTATAAACGACCATGACAGTAAAACATGAATTATATTCCTGTGGTAAACATCTGTTTACACATTATTGCATACAGAAAGTTGTTTGTGTTGGGGGGGATCGGTTGCTAAGTAACAGTTTGCACCAGCTCACACAGAGTGTTTTTTTTTGCACGCACTAACTTTGGCAGAGGAGTGAAGAGGTTGGAGGTCAGGGGGTCGTGTTCCAAACTGGGAGTTCAGCTTCAGGTTGCTCTGGCAGATTTTGTCGCTGCCGCATCCTTCTCGCAGGGAAGTTCACCTTCGAGTGTAAACGAGACAGACATGAAGTTGTTTTTTAAATCTCAAAGCACATTCTACATTTACTGTCAGGTAATCAATTAGCTCTGTCAAACTGTAACGGGCATGTTTCTCTTTATTTCTCTTGCTTTTTAATTTACCTTTTGTAGATTAAAGGATTATTAACGTAATAAATGTGGGCCATTAAAATTAATTTCAACCATAAAATACTTCAGCTTCCTTTTGTTACAGACCTCAGAGTGCAGCGTGTTGGAGGGGGAAACATTCAGTACAGGCAGCAGCTTCTCCAGCCTCTTGGAACCTGAGTGTCTGCGTGGTGGCACGGGCTTGATAGTGTGGGTAATCGCCAACGAGATGGGACGCAGTTTGTCAATGATGTTCTCCTGCGTGAACAGAGATTATGAAAATATTCATTTGGACAACAAAAAATTGGTCAAACAAATCATGTTTGTTTGTGCTGCAAAAGAGTGTGGATTTTTTTTTGAAGTTAAACTTTCATTTTTTTGAATCAAAGTTAAACTGTTCAATGCCCCAAAACTTGGTACAAAAGGTAGATTGTCATAAGAAACATGTTATACCTTTACTTTATTATTATTTCCATAAAATGTTTGCTACCAGATTTTAAAAAAAAAAAAAAATGGTTGTAGGACAAAAACTATGTCCAAGAACCAACTATTAATATTATTTAATTCACTAACATGTCCAAGAACCAACTATTAATATTATTTAATTCACTAACATGGAGCTGGAAGGTAGCAGTGGTTTACCTATGCACACAGGGTGTGTCGCTGCCGATGCAAAAATAAACATAATAAACATTATAACTCATATAAAAGCCATACTATTTACATTTCTGGCCCAAATATATAATATATAATGTGAACTCAAACGGGCCATTTCCAGGGAACTGCGTTCCGCCCAGGCTAGAGACGTTGACAGGAAGTGTAGGACGTGTAGGAAGGCCCAGCCTCCATCCTTTTGGCTGATGTCTCTGTGTCCCTGTACTTCCTGTAAACACAGTGCACCACCAAGGCTGTTATGGAATAAAAAATCTGAGAAAAGGATGCATGAAGACAGATGGATAGAAAATCACCTGTAGATAAAAGGAAAAATGTCAGGACACCATTTTGGGTGACTATAAAAGTTATTAAACATGAATCAGAGGTGATTTTTTTGATGGACTTAAAGAGCCCCCTGGGGGTAGAATATATATGACACCCCCATCTGAGGGAATACAGTATTACACAGCTGGGATTTAATGAAAATAAAGTCTAATGTTACTCCACAGATAAGGTTACTTTCCACTGCATATAGAAATGACTCCTGTCCCACATGAGAGAAGAACAGAAATGGTCTTGAAAAGTGAGGTGTGACTTACTGATGTGTGGTGAGTAGTGTTCTGGGTGGGCTGTGAAGGTGAAGCAGGCCTTGACCTCCACGCTAAAAAAGGACACGGTGCAGATTGAAAACCATGCCGTTTTTAAACAGTATTATAGATTGAGATAATTCTTTATTTTGAAAAAAAAAACCATAGACAAAATTACATTAGCAGTTTTAAAATCTGGGTTTAGTTCAGTCATCTTGGATTATTTGTCACATTATCAGTACGTACCAGACTCCTTCTCTGCCCTTGCAGTTGTACTGCTCCAGATCAATGTACTCAGGATCGATTGTTATTTCTCTGATCACATGGATGACTGGACGCGACCTTGGGGACACACAAAAACACAAAACGATGGGTCAGGTAGAACAAATTATGACTAAATCATGATAAAAATAGATTAAAAAAAAACATGCAACATTTGCTTAGATTTGGAATTTTTTTCCAACAATATATGTAATATTATTAATAATATATATTTATGGTTCCTGTCAAACTCATGCTGTTATCAAATTGAGGTTCTCATTTGGGTTTTTAAATAAGTCTTTTCTCACCTGAAGAGGACCACTGAGTCATTAAGAGAGCCCACTGCAATATCTGGGTAGTGGTTATTATCAATATCCAAACTGCCTGAGATGGAGTATCCAAAACGTCTCACATCAAAGTCACGACCATCCAGCACCTGACGGGATAAAACACACTGTTAAGATCTTGATTCCTTTGGTCTATTCCTTTTTTATTCTTCCTGTCATCTTTTCTTTATTCTGTTAGCTAATTCCTTAACTGCTGTGGGAAACTCACCTGAGCAGGTTTGGTTTCAATTCCAGCATCTGAGCCTCTGTAGATGAAAACTTTGCCGTCTCCATCAAACGGTGCTCCCACAGCAATATCTGAACAGATACAGAAAGGATTGAAAACTATTGTAAGTGTGCAAACATTGAATTAAACTATTTATAGTGTAAAACAGAAACCACAGTATGTAAGGGACAAGTGGGAAACTAGTTACTGCTCAAACGGCATTGCTCAAAAACTTCATGAATGAATCAAAACCATTTAAATCCCCATCTATATTAAACAACAGCTGCATAAATTGAACAGAATAAGTCCCTTTCCATAAGTGAAATTGATGATGAACTGTGTGAAAAAAACATTGTTCTCACCTCCGTATCCATCCTGGTCCAGATCTCCTACGTTGCTGACCGTCATTCCAAACATGGAGTCGTATGTCCCATTGAGACGGATGGGTCGAGCCTGATCGTCCCAGTGACCGAAGGGGTTTAGGTACACATACACAGCTCCACCAATCTCTGCCTTACGGTCAAAGAAATTAGGAGCTCCAACAATCAGATCGGTCCAGCTAGGAACAGAAACAGAGAATTAAAAATGAAAAATATTTTATAAAGCAGTTTTCAGGAGACCCTAGAACCTCTTACGACGTTTTTTCTTTAAAAACACCCAGTCTCATCTACTCTACCCCAAATGGTAGAATGCAACTAAATACATTTATGCAGGTACTGTACTTAATTACAATTTTGAGGTACTTGTACTTTACTTCCAAATTCCATCTCATACTACTTTATAATTCTGCTCCTCTACATTTCAAAGGAAAATGTTTCACTCCACTACATTTATATCACAACTATGGTTACTAGTTACTTTTTAGATTCACTTTACATATAAAACATGTGTATCAATATATCCAATTTATGCATAATTTTAGATTAAACTGCCCAAAATGATTTAAAGCAATTAAATAAGCTCTACTTCAACCAGCTATAGTAAAGTACTGCAATATGCTAATATCATCCATAATAGTTATTCAGCTATATAGAAATATAACACTGACAGGGCCAATTCTGCCAAACTTTTAAGGGCATTTAAATAGATTTTAAGATTATAAAAATATTGCTAAAAAAAATCTTGAAAACACACAATTGTTGTTTGGAAAAAAAGTATTACGTTTTATTTTTATTTTTTCTCTTTAGCCTAACAATACTTGCCTCTACTTGCCTTAAAAATACACGTGTGTATTATTTGTATCATCTATTCAAAGATGATCATCTGGACTGACTCCTTACCCGTCCCTGTTCAGATCTGTCGTAGCTACTGAGTACCCAAATGAAGACGCCAGCTCCTCCCCCCAGAAGATGTGCTGCGGCACGAGCCGGTACACATTGTCCTTCCTCAGCAGCACCACTGCCCCTGTGTGATTTGCCCTAGGTGCACCCGCCACAAAGGTCAGCTCCCCGAGGCTCATTATGTCCATGGCCGAGTCCACAGAAAACCCTGTAAGAAAAAGAAGATGGAAGGCAGGACGGAGGGGAAGACAAGGGCCAGGAAGAGGAAAGGATCAGGGGTTAGTATTGACAGAGGGGCTCGGGGGCTCATCTCCTCTCTGTGTGGCTTGTTCTGCTCATCTTCTTACAAATGAAATGCGTGCCTTAAGTGACTATTGATTTTATGCCAAACTCATGATGGGTATTTATGTCCTGTGTGCATGTGTTTGAAGACTGCTGGGGGCCGGCGAATGGTTATGCATCCACTGGTAAGAGCAGGAATGCTGTTTGTGACGGTAACAGAAGGAGATGTATGGGGCTTCACCTAATGTCTTATGAGATTCACGATGCTGCTGCTTTGTATCAGATGCCTCACGTGAAGGCCGGATGTAAACACAGTGGGTGGACGTTAATCAGATTTATAACCTAGAGCAATCCCTCTTTTGTGTGAAAGTGTACGTCTGCATGTGTGTGTGTATAAAGGAATGTGTGCTTGCATATAAATCAGGTAGAGCAAAAGAGGGAATGAAAGGGGGGTGTGGTGTGTGTGTGTGTGTGTGTGTGTGTGTGTGTGTGTTTGTGTTCATGTGTTTTGTTCCAGATGTGTGTTGAAATGTTTTTATCAAGCTGTGAAAAACAGAACATCATATTAAACATTTCACCTGAACAGAAGCAACCACATGCATTTGCATCACTGGTTTAAAAGCATGCAGAGGATTTATTTTATATAAAAGCCAATAAAACATCAACCCTGTTGTCTACAGTGAAGATAGTCATTTTTTCAGGACAAACTGGGGTAGAATATTTGGGGCAATGAGGTCACATTTAAAAATGGTTGTAGGACCTGTTGGAATGTTAAAAATGGTTGTAGGACCTCCTGAATAAACATGCATGGGGAGACACAACATAGACACACAGTGAGCAGCTCCAGGGTGGCAGGTGAGGAATGGAACAGTCAGCTTTGCAGGTCCTGTAAAAACCAACGGACGGGGACAAAGATGCTACTTTTTCCACACAGGGTGGCTTTTAACACAGGCTAGCTACAAGGTTGTCTCTATAAAAATAAATTGGAAATGAAAGCTTAAGGCAGCAAAAGGTTTTTAAAGGGGCCCTGCAACAATGGTAAAGTAATTGCACTATAACTTGCAAATTACAGTGATATTGCACATATTGTACATATGTTTTTTGTGTGTATATGTTATACTATTATCCCATCCTTCAGTGCTATTTTTAATATTTTGTTCAATTTTGTCACCTATTTTGTTGTTTTGGTCTATCTAATTTAAAATATGTTCTGTGAGTTGCATGAAGGGGGCTGCAGCTGTATTTCATTGTGCGACCATGTGCTGCAATGACAATAAAGTTGAACCTTGAGCCTAATTGTTTGGTTTCACTTTATTTGGTTGAAGAAATTATTTTAAATAGGTGGGATACTCTTTAACTTTTTAAATATTTTTTAAAGACTAAAGACTTTGAGCATAAATGTTGTTTTGACCTGAGAAGTACAAATTACAGAAAGATTTTTTTCTGCTTTTTTGCAAAGGAAAACCTGAACAACCTTTGCAATTGTTGTTCCACCTGGACATGTGGAATCAAGTCTCATGAAAACCAGGCTTTGACCACACACCCTGCAATAAAGAGCTTCTTTCTATTCTCTCTGACTGGATTTTATTCGCCTTGATGGAGGTAATACTCTTTGAAATGTCATTTACGTTGGTAACATAAAATAGGAAAAGAACTAGAATTAGTTGACATTTTTTGATGAATGATAGTTCAGAAAGAAAAATAATCAGAAAAAAAGCTACAACATTGTCTCTATCATTTTAGTAAGCATGTAAATGTGTAGCATATCACCTGGTTAAGATCAAGGGAAGCATGTGAGTTATAAAGGAAGGCTAAAGGTCATGTGGGAATTAGCGTTGTCAAGGGGGCTCAATGGGTGGGGGGTAGCAGGCTTGGAAGTATGCGAATAAAGAGATTTATGGCAGACTTAATGAAATGTAATAACTGGAATTATAACAACAAATAGGTTGTGTTTAGCAGACGATGAGTTGCTACAAATGGACACTGAATACCCAGACAATCAAAACATAACAAACATCAACTTTAGTCCAACACTTTGGTCCAGACTGAAATATCTCAACAACTATTTCATGGATCACCATGATGACTTTGGTGAACTTCTGGCTTTACCTCTAGTAGCAGGTCAAAGTGTTCAAAGATCAAGTAAAACATCTCTACATCTACAGATGGGTTGGTACTCTGTACAGACATTCATGGTTCCCAGAAGATGAATCCCTAATGACTTCAGCGATCCTCTGACATTTCTTCTACTGCTGCCATGAGGTTGACATTTGTGGTTTTGAATAAACGGTGTCAACAACTATTACATGGATTACCATGACATTTTGTACCCACATTTATGATCCTTGCAGGATGAATTGTAATAATGGTGGTGATCCCTCAACTTTATATAGCTATGTTTTTAGCACCATCTTCAGGTCAATATTTGTGTGTCCAGTACTTGAGTTTATGACCAAACCTGCTAAACTAATGACATTCCCCTCAGCCTCACCTGTACTTTATTTTTAGAGCCAACAAATGTCACCTGCTAAATACCAGCATAATAGCATAGTGAGTATATTCAACACAGTCTCACGGCAGTTCGTGAAAGGGTCACATTATTTAATCTATTCATTTGTGTGCACAGACATGTTAGCCTCGTTTTATTAGTGTTGGTGAGCACAAACTTTGATCTAATGTATTTGAATGGGAAGCATGTTTTATAATCACAGCACGACTTCGGTAGTGAGTAGTATGAAAAGCTGAAAATCAGTGCTGGGAGGTTGGTTGAGGTGTTGGATGGGTTAAACATCACAGGAATTTCACCCTGGAGACTAATGTCCTTGTTTTTCTTTTCCTAAACCCAACCGTCCCGTTGTTGTCACACATGCCCCAGAGTCCGATCGGGTTGCGTTCTCCAAAGCCAACCACTGTGACTCTGGCGTGTCATTTCCCACCACAAAAAAATTTGTTCTTTTCGACATAAACACAACAATTAAAATTAACGTGACCATTTACAAACTGCCCCCTGTTGTTGTCATTAACTTTAGTCCCATTGTTGTTGCTCTTTGCTATAAAATAAATTAGTAGAAAACCGAAAACGGATTTCATACCGTGTTGCATTTAAAAATTTTATATGTTCTTTTTCAAGCTAAACCAAACCACTGTAACTCTGTAAGTTTGTTGTTATAGATATAGTTTCATTAAGTTGTTTAGCAACACTTTTGTTTTAAAAAAGATGGATAAATCTAAAATTGTCATTAGATTAAAGTGTGCTCACTACCACAGAAAACAAAAGATAAGACATAAAAAGACGTGTCCGTGGGTAAGAATCAATTAAAATGAACATTGACCATTTTACAAACTGCCGTGAGACCCTGTTGGTATATTAGCACCCTGACATTAGCATTTAGCTCAAAACACTTTTGTGCCTATGTACAGCCTCACAAAGGAAGGGAGGCTAGAAAGGGATAAAGCACATTTCAACATCTGAACCTGTTAATATCACTAGCTTGGTGTTAGACTCTTTGTCTAAAATTTACAAATTTGAGATGTTGAAAAAAGTTAAATTAGTAAATATAGCTATGAAAACTAACAAGAAAACCACCACCTGGAAAGTTTCATACCGACACGCATGCAGACTGACTCAACACACTACAGGCGACAGATATCTACAGACAGAACAGACAACCACCTTGCTGCTACAAAAGAGACAACCATCTTACTGCCAAAAATGTCAAATCAGCAGCAATCAGGAAGCAGATAGTGAAAAATAATAATACTAAAAATTTAATTAAATTAAATTAAATTAAATTAAATTAAATTAAATTTAAGTTTTACTGAGACTGACTCTCCAGTTTGGGATGGCTGTCTCTTTATAACAGTACAGGTGATAATAATACGGTCCCATGAAATGAAATGGGACATAGATTACACATTAAAAATCTATCTATCTGGAATTAGCAGAAAGGATTAAATGAAGACAGAGGAGGAGAGCGGGACTACTTTCACTACAAGCCCACTCCGGTCCAAACAAAAACACCTCACGCCTACAAACCTAAGTAGCTATTATGAGCTACATCCTCAAACGATGTGGGCCGGCTGGAGGGCTCCAGAGTTTTGTACAGCAGAGCATCTTCAATGGGGCTAGCCATGAACAAGAGCCCTATGGCCCAAGACAGGAAAAAGAAAGACAGAGAGAGAAAGAGAGATGGAGGGACGAGTGTGGGAGAGGAGTGATGGGGTGGTGAAATGGTGATGGTGGGGAAAAAAGAGTGGAAAAAGAAGGGAAGAGGGAGGTGCAAGTGAGACAGGCTGTGATTGATTGGTGTTTTGTCTTTGAGGTGCCGCAGCGGTAGTGTAAAACCACTGGGTACCTGGAGGAGAGACGACGTTTAAGGCTCAGACTGCATCCTGACTGGTTGTACACCACCCTATTCAAAGTGTTTTCTTGTGCTAGAGGGTGGTGGATGGAATGAGGATAACATCATTGTTGTTGGGGTAATTTGTAAATAGATCCCTTGTTTGCTCATGAAAGGGAGGAAGGCCAAACTGTGCTGGCATCATACATTCATGTCGAGCCAGTAATACGGTCTGGACAATTTTCAAATGTCCGCCCACATTCACACGGGAAAGCATTGGTTGAGTCACATTCAGGGCTCTGTAAATCACACACAGATCCAGACTCATCCAGAAATAATCCACAAGGGATGACTAGTTTAAGGCAGTTTGGCAGCTGCTACCATTACTAGCTCCTGTGGTTTTGGCAGCCATGTTGGAGTACAGTCCGAGCCCTAGTGTCGCCCTCCACCGACCCTCTCTTTCTCTGCTGTGCACAGGCAGCAGTGAGCAGGGAGGGTGAATCCTACCCAGGTAACTGTGGGAAGCCACAGGGATGAGCTGGGCATTAAGTTGTTTCTGATCTGCCACCTCGTAGGGCCCGTCGTCATAGAAACCAAGGTCAAGCAGAGTCTGGTTTAGGAGCTGGACCCGCATCTCACCTGGAATGGAAACAGGTGAGGCCACAGAAAAGCAACAAGCACACACAGCAGACATCGGAATACTAAGTCTTGTATTGCTTGTTGCATACATATCCCAAATCTGTTTTGTATTTAATGCAAAAAAAAATGTCATGAGATTTATTCTTTTTTTTAAGGATTTTCCTGAAGCTTTCCCACCACCATTTACAATTTATTTATTTTTGTGTCAGTCATAAGCAGCTACTCCATTTCTTTTGTGCATAGCATTGGAAGTGAGAGAGTTGAGTCCATAACACACTGTGTCAATTGCAGGAACTGAGATAAATTAAGACTTTGATCTACGGTGGCCAACAGGGGCAAACGCACTGCAATTGAAGAAAACACATGCAAATAGACAAAACACAAGCAAATTAAGAAAACAACTCCATTAATTTGATAAAACGTGTGCGCAGCATTTAGCAAACGCGCTGTAAACCAGTCATTGAGATAGCTTTATAGAGACCTTGGAATTTATCAAACTGAATAAATCCCGCCTGAACATATAAACAAACTGCTATTTCCATCGTGTTGTAAGTAAGACATCTGCTGAAAAAGTTGTATTTGTTAGCAGGATTGCCGTACCATTTAGTTCAAAAACATCCAAAACACCAAAGTACAAAGACATAGCAGACCAGACCCAAGCTTTTATTTTGAAAAGTCAAAGCTTGGTGATGGCAACAGCCAGGAGGACATGAGACGGGAGCATTGACTATATATTAGTAATATGTTATATTAATAATTATAATTTAATATACAGTCTATGAACGGGAGGTATTAGACAGGAGGTCTCCAGGCTGCAGCCATAACAGACTCTAATAAAAAGGCAGAACGCTCTCTCCCCGTGGGGTCGAAGATCAGCTGTTCCACTTAGTGCTCCCTCTAGAGGCCTGGAGAACGTCCATTGTGTAATCTGTATGCAGCGTTTTTTTGTTGCATCTGCTTTTCTTTTTGTATCGATTCTGTGTTTGCAGCTTGTTTGTGTATTTGGTTGTGTTGTGTGTATTTGCAGTGCGTTTGTGTATTTGGTTGTGTTGTGTGTATAGCGCGTTTGCTAAATGCTGCACATAGGTTTTGTCAAATTAATGAAATGGTTTTCTTAATTTGCTTATGTTTTGTCCATTTGCATGTGTTTTCTTAAATTGCATGGTGTTTGCCCCTGTCGGCCACCGTATTGATCTCATGTGCAAACAATATAAATCAATCCAGTAACTGCTTGCTGCACCAGATAAATCTCAGTGCATTCTTTAATGAAGTGCATGCCATTGCCATGTCCAATCACTAGATTGGTTTATAAATTGATTGAATTTGTTTGTATAATATATTACAAATTGTCCTGGTTATAGTGCTGTTTTAATTAGACAGTTCATGTGGATTGGCCATCTTCTCTAGCTCACATTAGTTGCAACTTCTACTGTTTTTTATATCCATTGAAAATTGTTACAGTATTCAATAATGAACATCATCCTAAAATCCAAAAAACATTTGGCACATCACAATGGTGCAGCACAAATAAGTGCAAAAGTGGGGTCATTGATATAATAATAAAAATAGTAATAATACTTAAGGCTATTTCATACAGCATGTGTACAGATGCTGAAGTTGTTTGCTCACAATTTAGGTACGACATATTGAGAGGGCAAAATATAGCTCTGAGATTGGGTTAAAATGTGTTAAACACCAAAGTTTCAGATTTCTTGTTGCTGCCACCTAGTGTCCTGAAAATAATCAATGCAGCTTTAAAGGCTCTGAACACCCAGACAGGTGTTTCTAGTTAATGTGGCTGATTAGACCTCTTCCCAGGACTGTGTGGGTGTGGGAGCTCTGTTGCACCTGTTAGAGTGGGACAAATTACACCTTTATCATTCTTATTGGTAGATAAAGACTTGTGACTCACGCTCTGGCCCGCCTTCAGCTTGAGCAAAATGCTAATCAGCCACTGAAAACATCTGTGTGAGTGTCCAGAGGCTTTAAAACTGCAACACCACAATAGTCAACACATTCTTGTATGATATCATACAAAAAGGACTGCCCACTGGTCACATGGCATCGGCTCCCAAGCTCCGTGCTACAGGGTGACAATTGCTAGCTGTCACTACAGGAAGAAAAACACGTTTCCTGGGTGAAAGCCTTTGTTTTCCCCGGAAAGCAAACTCCACTCCCTGGCTTGAAAAGAGAGTGGAGCTTGAAAAACGTCCCCCATCACCCCGAGCACTTCCCTACATGGCCAGCTGCGTTATTATACAGCAGCAGTTTAAAAAAATTAAGAATGTGGAAATCACACGAATTACAGTGCTTATCTTTTCATGAGAACAGTTTACAATGGTACAAATCTCTCCATTGGAAGTAGCATGTCAGCTTTTTCACAGCCTTGTTTCCTTTAGTCCTCTGCAGGTCAATCAGACCCCTTACCTTTCCAGTTGTAAGTTCCTGGAGCTCCAAACAGAATATAGTTGTTGTCTGGTGTGAAACTGACGGACGTTCCCTGCTGACAGAAGCCAAACTGCTCATGTCCCTGAGGCCGACCCTCGCAGAACTTCCACTCCCCTCCGTCCAGGTCATCTCGCTCTGTCAGATCCTCACTCAGGACGTAGCAGCGTCCAATGGGGTCACGAGTCTCTGAAGGTTGACCTACACGTTGCCTGAGCTCATACAGGTGAGCACAGGTCTGGTGAGGGACAGGAAATCGCATTATAAGGATTTACTGTCCTTGAAAAACAAGAAATTAATTGACTCTTTCAGAAAGTCAACTCTTTACCCTCATACATAAAGGTCTAAAAGTTAGTACAATTTAACGGATGAACCAATTGTGAAAATGTGCCTTGTACGTTTACAAATCAATGGCAGGCTTTTTTTTTTAAACACAACAAAGAATAAGCTTCCTGAACTGATGCAATTACAGAATTTGGTCTTCACTTACCACCACCTTCCCTCCAATCCCTTGACTCTTGACGGTGACTCCCAGCCACTGGTTGTCTTTGCTCTCTCTGTCCAGACTCACTGAGGGAAAACATAGAAGGAAATGGTAATCATACTGGAGTTGTTTCCATATTTTAAACCAATTAGGATCTGAGCCACAGTAGGCAAACAGCACTTTGTTATTCAACTGAGTAATCAAGTTAAGATTATAGTAAACTGTTTTACTAATGCAATGCAAATGACTAAGTATACATACAATTTAGAGTAAGTACATTTTAATGACAACATTAGTTAGAAGCTTTCAAATAAAACGGTATGATGGCTTTTACAGTTAATCTTGCAGCAAGTGAATGAACCTAGAAGGCTATTTAGGTTAAATATAGAGGAAAGATAAAGTCGATAAATTATATAGTTGATGATCTTTGTGGAAAAGAAAAGAAAAGAAAGCGCAGGCAGTATACAAAAAAAATCTCCTGCAACCAATAATTTTCATTATTTATTAATCTGCCTATTTTCTGATTTAATTGAAATATAATATATTCATCAATTTATTTATAGCCTATGAGAACTTTTATCTGACCAAAAGCTGAAAACCTAGAAGTTCAGGGTATAATAAAAAAAACAACAACAAAAGCAATAATAATAACAAGAACAACAGCAAATATTCACATTTCAAAAAACTAGAACAGAAATATCTTTGGCCTTTTGGCTTATACAATCCCTAGTTGATTGTCACAATTGTTGCTCATTCGATGAGCAGCAAATTGTCACTGCTAATCAATTAACTGACTAATCGTTTCAGCTCTACACTCACCTTCTCCATCAATATCCACTCTCTCGCAATCGTACTCCTCGGGGGTGATTGGACACCTGAACAAGGCTCCTGGCCGGCTGCCTCTCAGCAGGCCCTGCCCCGCTGCCTGCGGTGCCCCAACCAGGATCCTGAAGAAAACATCACATTGAACATTTAATTGTAATAAATATTAAAATAATAAAAAGATTGATTGCTGATTTTACCGTAGTATGTGTCATAGGTTCATGACAGAAAATATCGTCTTAGTTCCACTTTTAGTTGCAGTGGTTAAACACTATTATTGACGTTATTATTTCACACATGACCGGTGGCTAATTTCACACTTTAGCTTTAGCTGACCTAATCCACCATTACTGTGAAGAACAAACACCTGCACTTCAAGCTATTCAAGTCCTGCTGACACCACCTACAGTTGAACATGTTATCTTGACTTAAGTTGATTCAAAACAGCTCTGTGACGTCTTTAAGTACTGTATCTTGTTTGAACTAACATGCTGTGGCTCATTATCAATCATCCTACACTATCAAGACAAGGAAAAGTTGTATTCTCTGTGAGGTGGTTGCTGATATTTTAGGGCCAGTGTCTCTGCCCTCTGCCTTATTAGGAGCGGCTGATTCAGGCTAGGATGCTATTTAAAAACTGAATGTTGAGCCACATTCCACCCAACACCGTCAGCCATGGCCTATGCATGGAAGCGAGACGTGGGGAAACAGAGGCGAGGAGATAGATCAGAGAACAAAGAGCAGATTGTACTGTAAGGTGAAAAAAGTGAGAGGAATCAACCTTTAACTGGGTGCCACAACAATAGCAGTTGCAAGGTGTGCCTGCTGCCTACATATACAGTAATTATTACGGTGATGTACTAGCTGTAATGCCTGTGTGAAAGGTTCTCATCCAGCGTAAGGAAGAAAACCTTTGTCCTCACTCTCATCCAAACAATCATAACCACACACTGACACAAAAACTAACTCTGATACTGCAGAGAGTGCCAGATAGCTTAACGTTCTATTTTCTTCTCTTTCCAGACAAGTACTTCTGTTAAGGTGCAGCTGTGTGTTGCCTCTGGAGTGATCCCCCTCACCTTAATGAGTAAGAACCCCTAACAGCCACACAGAGCCAAGTGATCACAGAGGTAATGTAAAATAACAACTGCTACACATCACTGATGGTCTACATAAAAAAACTTGACCAAACGGGGGTTAAGCTAACACAAACGTGTATTAAACAAAAAGGATTTAAGAGGAAGAAGGTATCACTAAAAAAGACCTGATAAGATCTGATCCCCCTCTCATAGCTCGACATTCCTGGGGAGCGCTGGTTTATGTTAGGAGTTGAGGTGATACCTATCTTTCCCCTAACATGTGCAGACACACTGGCAGGTGTCAGGGTGCAAGGTGGGAGGTCTGTTAAGCTCTTATACCGCCGGTATTTGGCGGAGAGATTTGGATTGCTCCCAACCTGTCCATGTGCTTAAACATTACATTTTACCAACTTTGACAGATTTAAATTATTCTTTGCGGAGAAAACACCATGAAAGACATAAAGTATATGCAGCAAAAAAACTAAACGATTAGGGGCCTTGGCCATCTTTCAAGTCAAGAGGTACGCATAAATTAGAAGCAGGGCTAAGAAACAAATCTCTACTTTTATCATAAAATACATAATGTAGATGGCACATACTTTATTTTATTTAGATAATGGGTCCAACCAGCACTTAAAAAACTAAAATTTACAGTGGAAGAGAATGAGGATTGAGTTAGTGTAAGGGAATTTTACACTGTGTTAATTTGGCTTTATATTTTGTCATTTATTTTAGCATGAATTACTAATTATATTTACTAGCAAAATATGCCTCCATTGTCTCAAATATGAGTAAATAAAATGTGTAAAAAAAATCATTAGTTACCCTTTTTAAGAACATGTATTCACTCATTCCCCTTCATTATTACCTAAAATGAAAAGCAACTTTGCTTGAAAAGTCTAAAGGTTTAAGAGAACAAGGTTATGGTGTATGTGTGTCTTTAACCATCGTCACAGCCCTGAATATTTTATTTGTGAATCTGTTTGTACCAAGTTAAGTGACTGAGTTAATCAGAGGTTAATCATGTTAAACATACTGACAGGCACACATGTCCCAAATTTGACACAGATTGTCATGACTGAATGCTTTCATTTTTTGTCCTTTACTCACTTCTTAGCTCACTTCATTGTTCAGGATTGAGTCAGTGCCTGAATATGATCTCCACTGCCAAGCTCATCTTTCACTAAACCCATATTTGATATTGAGTGTGTGTGTGTGTGGGTGAGTGTGTAACATGAGTGGTTGTGGATATGTTGTTGCTGCTGTGGGCCTGAATGGGAGATATCAGGGCCTTGAACCCAACTGTGATGGTGTCTAGTGAAATACCCACATTCAATTCAATTCAGTTCAATTTTGTTTACATAGCACCACATCACAACAACAGTTATTGCACAGCGCTTTTCAATAAAGAGCAGGTCTAGACCGTACTGTGTGATGTTATTTACAGAAACCCAACAATGAATCGTGATACCACAGAACCTGCGGTGTGTGTATGTATGTGTGTGTGTGTGTGTGTGTGTGTGTGTGTGTGTGTGTGTCATTGTGATTGTTTAATGTGTAATCTGCTTTGCCAGGTTGTATATACAGATTAGATAATGTACCTGGACCCTGTCTGCAACAGCAACTCCCCCCTGACAAACTGATTAAATAAGGCTTAGAGTTTACAGCCATGCTAAATGTGAGCAGAGGCGTGCCCCATGGTTCAGTTCTGGTGGCGCTCCTTTTTACTATTCACTTTAATAGTCCTACTTTTGATATCCCATACGAAAACCTCTGAGCTTTATCTTGGTATGTGGTGCTGCTTTCCTGGCAAGGGCACTTGGCAAGGAGATTTTCAATCTCAGCGAAGCTCTTTCCTGGTTAAATTGGAATATTGTTATATCATTATTATGTCTTAATGGTATTTGTATTTATTATAAGGCTTCCCATTAGCTGATGCCTAGATAACCTGCTAGTTTTCCGGTGGTCCAACAAAAACAATAGTTTAGCAACTTTGTGTAGCGTTGATTTTGGACCAACAAAGCATGCAGAAGATTTTTTAGGCATGGTATACTGTGTTTTACATGTATGTCGTTTTAAATGCATCTAGGAATTATGAATATGGTATACAGTACAAGGATTAATTGATCAGCTGCTGTCACCAAAAAAATAACAGTGTATTAAACAACATTGTCAAAACCCCTCCATTGTGATGAAAAATCATGCTGGTTTTTCCAGCTAATCATCACAGACGCATGACAATCACACACAGGGTCCTCATTACACTACAGTCACACCCATGTGTTCACTGAGGGAAGCATGTGCAGTGATCCCAGCACCATCCACGACCCTGTCCAACCCTCCCCCATA
Source organism: Etheostoma perlongum (assembly GCA_026937815.1). NCBI lineage: Eukaryota > Metazoa > Chordata > Actinopteri > Perciformes > Percidae > Etheostoma > Etheostoma perlongum. Next base: position 28,584,733 of record CM049374.1, on the reverse strand, counting down.
CAAATCCCATCCGCACACACAATCCCATCCTCCTTCACTCCTCCCCCACTCTCAGGGGTCACATCCCTGTGTTTAGCTAGCTTCCAATACAGGCAGATTACGTGTGAGAGACAGACAACAATACACCACACATGTAACCATTATCCAGACCAGAATTTTTAAATATCAAGAAAGCAGTGCAATAAGAAAAGCAGCTAAACCCAAAAGAGTTGGTCCATCTCATCTTAATGATGACTCACAACCATGAAAAATGAACCAGCAAGTCCAGCAATGTGTAGCTTATCCTTATATCCTTGCACTTGTAGCTTGTAAATTCCAATGAAGTCAATTGTTACGCTTTTTTTGCAGGTTCCATGATCCTCCTAGGTTGACGAAATTCCCCATCTCTTGTGTCAAAAACTAAAATCAATTTTATATACTCGAAAGTCCACTGATATTTAGTTAAAAACAAGGCTGCCTTTTCTTAGGTACTGAAAACAACTGGCAATACTCGCTTGTCTGAATGTAAACACACCAATACACATTCAAACAAGACTTAATCTCAAGAAAATGTCTTGACGTCCCGTTATGTTTGTTTGTGAAAAGTGAGGACTTTCACTGAAAAAAAGAGACGTGAGAGAGAGACAAAAGACTGGAAAGCAGTTCAGATGTTAACAAGACGGCCATATAAGCTATGTTAGTAAAGGGCCTCAATGTGACTTCACATCATTCAAACAATGTGCTTAAGGGGGCAGAAGCTTTTTCACACTTTCATTTAAAAGAGCAACTGAAACTTTTAACAGCTGATACAAAGGTTTTTTTTTAAACCCAACCCTTCCCTGGAATTTTACAGGCATGGGCCTTTTGAAAGCTAATAAAGTTTGTGAAATGTTGAATCAAATAAACCCTAAACATTTCCAATATTTGTGAAAGGATCATTTCAGTTGATCCCTCCTAATCTGTCTGCTCACATCCTTTGACATCTGTCTGTCGGAGCACAGCACAAGGCTGTTGCTCTATAGACAGTGGCTCTACAGGATCAGCATGGGGGCCAGGGGCTCTTTAGGCCTTCTGTTATCCTGAGGAAAGACTGTAACCTTTGACCTGGACACACAAACAGGAACCCACACTGACACACACACACACACACACACACACATACACATACATACATATATATGCAAAGGAAAACATGTGCAAGCATGCAGACATTAATAGAGGCATGAACGTACAAATGGATCTGAACATAGTTCATACACACACACGACCACACACGCACACATGTGATACACACCAGGCAACAGAAGGCTGTGAAACAACTGTGTAAACTATGAATCAGCACACTGACTGCAGCCCGTCAAACAATGTCGGCTGTGACAATCAGTCTCATAAAACAGAGCTCTTTCAAAATGCATGCTTTCACACCTGACTCCAGTATCTCCTTTCAGTTTAGCTGACGAGACAATGGCAGCTGAGAATGAGGTGACCAAGCTGTGAATCATCATGTTTTTAACATCTCAACTCTCTCCCACTGTGGGCAGAGAAGGGAAAGGGGTGGGGAATGCACAATAAAGGGCAAAACGAGAGACAGAAACAGCTGCCAGGCCATGCAAAAACCCCTTTGGGATATTGTGGTTTACTGGCCACGGATGTGACTTAACTTCCTGCTTAAACGATTTGTTTGGACATTACAAGCGCAGTTTCAATCAATTTTATTTAAAAAGGCTTTATAACTTTCATCTCCAATCCTGACAATTTCTTTCACGACAGAGAAGGGTACAAACACTATGCTTTCAGAAGACAATGGTAACCCCATCCTCACTTCACATGCATCTTTAACAACCCCTAAGCTCACCACCTGCCCCTTTACTGATCAATATGTGAACAGTCATTTCCAGGCATAGATGGGGCAATGATTGGCCCTCAGGTCCAAAGTGTAAAGAGGACACAACCTCTACACCAGCCCTACCCTGTCCCTTTTTCTTCCCCTCCTTTATCCATTTATTGATCCATCTATCTAGAAACACTCTGTCTGATTTACATAATTTGTCTGTATTTTAATTTTTTCTTTCCTTTTATCTCCATCCATCTATCTATATTTTTGGGGAGGGCAGAGACAAGCAGTTATGCAATGGGTGAAAAGCAGAGAAACACTCTGGACAGACATGTCACTCCGGCAAACATGTCACAGAGTCACAGGTCAGAGTCACAGACTGGTCTGTATGTGTGTGTGTGTGTGTGTGTGTGTGTGTGTGTGTGTGTGTGTTAAGGCAAGATTCAGATGCAAAGAGAGAGATACATAGAAGTTAACACAGTTAACAGTTACAGTTAAGAAAGAAAACAGGCGACAGAAAACATAATTACAAAACAGAGATTGAAGTGATAATTGTAATAATTGCTGCTTTGCCATTCTAGACATGTCAGCTCCTGCTTGGCTTTCTTTCGAAATTAGTAAGATAAAAACATGATGTAGGGCCAATCTAAAACTACTCCTTAACAAATGTAGATGTTATTTTGTTTTATTTTATATATGCGTATACATGGAGAAATAAGCTACGTGTTTTAGATTTAGTATTGTGTAAAATAAAAGAAAATGCTAATTCACTTAAACCATACAAACGATAAGAATGATGACACATGCTAACATTAGTGGACCTCTTTAACCCACAACTGTTTGAGGAAATTAAAAAAGATAAGCAGGTAACAGTGATAACGCAAAGGGCATCTACATAAATCATTTTTTTTTAAAGTTAAAGTAATTAGACCATTTTTATCCAAAGACTTTCCTGCATAAGCAATCAGCAAATCTCATTTAATAAATGCAAACAGAAAGCCTCCACATCCCTCGTCATTTCCTGTTTCGGTCAGCTTTTCAGTTTTTTTCCGATTCTGTATCAGGTTACTTTAGATGATTGATTAAACTGGCCATTTACCAGAGTCAACACAAATTGTAACACACACATAAGTGTGGACACACACACACATAAGTGTGGACACACACACACACACACACACACACACACACACACACACACACACACACACACACACATATTTAATCAAAGGGGTGGCCTTTAATGATTTATTCATCCCTGCATCTTCCGTCACCATCGAACCCTCGACCCCTCCCCCCACATATCATGCCATATTTGTAGTCAACTCATACTACACCTACCACGCTTTAACCACTGATTTGTTTTATCCAGTGACATTGAAAGCAAACCTAATAGCACAAACAACATGAGTCAAACATGAGTCATTACCCCGAAGATGATAATTATGTGTACTTAAAATGCAACAAAATGCCAGAATTATTCTCAGGACTTTATCTGCTGTATATCTGTGAAGTGAAGATGCAGAATCAGCTCCTGCTTCTCCTGTGAAGTAATTGCACCTCCATCAGATCTAAATTGTGTGTTTCCTTTTTGACTCAGTCTGCAGATTGTCCCTCTCCCTCCAGTGAGCACGTGGTCCGCAGAGTAATATTCCTGAAAGCTCTCAGCCAAGCAGCACTGCTTCCCACCGAGCTTTTGTCCATGCAGCCCAGCGTGGAGGAATGGGAGAATGTTAAATAGACAGAGAGTAAGTGGGAGCTAGTAAAGAGCATTAATTGTGCGTGTGTGTGTGTGTGTGCGCGCGCCTGGTCAATTCTATATACCCTTTGCTCTTCTGATCTCTCATATAAATAAGCACTGCAGCAGCGTGAGCGCCTACATTTACAAGGCTTTCACATGAATGGCCTCTAGAAGGTCTAGCAACAAGAGAAAGAGAGCAGGAGAAAAATCATGAATTGAATTAGGGAGGGAAAAGGGGGACGGTTCATTCTCAACTCTTAAGCTGAGGCTGAAAAAGCAGCTTTTATTTGGCTATTTTAATGCAAATGAACCCAAGAAATTCTTTATTGTGTTTTGAATGTGTCAGGCAGTTATGCTGGGCCCCATTTACACACATATATATGTGTATTATACAATATAAATGGTACTGGAATGCACAGAGGGCATTGTGTTTGACTCATAGGGCAAACAGCAAACACAGTGTGGATTTTAAAGTTAAAGACTTAAAGAACTTTAGTTTTTTTTACATTTGGGGAAATACGCTTATTTTCTTTTTTGATGGGAGTTAGATGAGACGATAGGCCCAGATTAAATTCTCATACCTGAATAGTAAATATAAAGCTAAAGCCAGACGACAATTAGCTTAGCTGAAGGTAAGAAAAGCCACCTGCCTGCACCTCTAAAGCGTGCAATGTGCCCAACTATTTGTTGGCTGGTCGCAGTATTTATCTGTAAGCCAGTTAATTTGATATTTAGTGCACAGACAGGAGAGCCATGTCAAGCTCCTTATCTAACTCTCAGTCTCCACAAGAAAACAAATAAGAATACATGTATCATCCAAAATGTGAAACTATCACTTTAAAACAAATACCTGCTGTGTCTCAAACCTGCACACTGCTGAGTTACTGAACTTTTGCGTTTGTCTTCTCTTGATCTCTGTAACCTTTTTGGAGGTCTTCCAAAAATCACTTCCACGCGCCACTCTTGTTTTTTAAGATGTGTTAATCAAGCCTCCAGTTCAGTAAGAGGATTTGTTCAGCTTCAGAAAGCTCTGTTTGAGATCCTTACACAGGCAGTGAAACCGAACTCCAGACTACTGTACATGTCCGGGATTATATTGGCTACCTGTATATTGGCCCCACTGGACTGAATCACCTCAGAAAGGCACCAAAGCAGGTCCATGGTAAACATGAACCTCATTGCAACCTGAAACTTTCTACTTTCCCTCTAATAGCAATGCAGCACAGCCAACAGCACGTCTACTGACATCAACAGCCTGACAGTAAATCACACTGTAATAATGTTAATAATGTTATCAATGTGAGGATATGCTGCGCCCGAAAACAAAGGGACGGACGGACACTGTTAAAAAGTATTCATTTGCCAATAAAAGTTCAGAAAGAGGATTACTGCTATGATTATAAAATAAAACAAAAGGTAGGCCAACAATTAGGTCAGTAGAGAGTAAGCACAATAGCACAATAGATGTTTTTCAAGGCCAGATCCATCACAGATGATGTGCACCAAAGCAGAACTGCCTTCCCCCACCTTTGTCAAAGCACTCTCAAACAGAAAAGACATTTACATTAAATCAAGAAGATAAATACAAAGAAATGACCAGAAATTGTAGGTCTCCACTCTTTTCAGCATACGTCTTAGGTACAAAATTATTTACAAGCCATTGGCAGTGAGCTAAACATTTATACATGCAGAACGCTTCATGCAATATCATCGTGTCATGGGTTTGTTTTAAGGATATTGATGTGTGACATTAAAAGTTTGCAGTACGTAGAGTCAGCTGAATCCTGAATCGTGAATATCAACAGTGCAGCATGTTTCTTTTTTTTTGTTAAATTAGCCATGCTGCATGACGCTATAGGCACGGCAATGAGTGGTATGAGCAGTGAGCTGATTTTGGGAAGATTAGATTGGCAGTTGTGGGATAACAACCGAGGATAAGGGGGCTTCCTGTCTTCACCAAGCAGGGAACTGAAGCACAACTCATATCAGTATAAATAGCAGAAGCACACATAACTCAGACTGAAATACCCTCTCATCTCATCTTCTGTCTGGCACCAGCAGCAGCAGGAGAAGCCTACTAAGTTCAGGGCCTTCAGGACCACAGCAACAACCAAGAGAGATAACATAAAGTTTACAGAAATCCGGGAAGCCAGAGTGAGGCTCTTATGTATGGCATACTTCCTCCCAACATGTGAACAGAATCTCATTACAGCAGACCGCTCAATATGAGATCATTGTGTCACATGGGGTTGACCTTTGCTACCATACTGAAAAGGAGCTGTAGGGTTTGGGGTAGATATAAGCCTGTACTGAAGAGAAACTGTAAAACTGAACAAAAACACATTCATTCCATTGACCTTTCAGCTGTATCTGAAGCTGAATGAGCCCCAACACTGTATGGTCCTTCCTTTGAAGAAATACACACAACTCCTCTGATGCTTTAGGGCAGGGGCTAGATAATAAACACACATTCATATTTATCAGAAAAAAAGGCCTATAATTTCTTTAAAATCCTTTACTTTCAAATTAATTGAGGTCACAAGTGCAGAGGGTTGTTACTATAGGGACTCTCCCATGGCTCTTGGTGAACAAGCTCTATTTTGATCATTTTTATGCAATCTGGCACCTTATTTACATTCAAAGTACAAAAGAAATCCCAGTGTGAATTAATTTATTTTAGATTGTGAATTGGAAAATAGTCGGCGGGCAACCCAGCACTTTATCTGGCCTGCAGGCCCTAAGTTGAGTATCACTGCTTTAGGGAAACAAATTCCAATTAACAATGCAACTCCAAAACCAGAGATGGTGATACTCTAAAAAGGTGACAGTATGACTAAGCTGATATCTATTAGCACTTTAACGTTATGGGTTTTGTCATACCGCCATGAGTAAGCACAGAACATAGCATCAAAGCAGTAATATCATTTTCACAATTGACTCCGGTGGCACAACACACAATGAGGATAACACAGTGTGGCCACTGGCGACAGTAACCCAAACCTTCATGATATAAAGAGAAAATGAGTCAATAGCATCTAATTACAATACATTTGAGGCAAACTGTTTCACTACAGTGTATCAGAAGAGCAGAGACGATAATGGGAGCACCTTGGAAACTAAGCTCCTAGAGAGGGCAATATCAAAAGCTAATGTACTATTCAGACAGGAAGGATAATGTCTCTGTTGCTGTGTGAATAATATATTTATCTGACTGAGAGTGCAATTATATCAAGTCAAAATGTTTTGAACTCCTACAGTCCACACTGCTAATGAAATCCCCAAGTCATTGGGGATGTAACAGTGAGGACTCTGAGGTCATGATTTTCGTATTTTTTTCTGGGAATTTGTGAGTTTAGGAACCAGCAAATTTACATACTATTGTATGACAATGTGAAACAACAACAACAACAACAACAACAATGTCTTACTCTAACCACTTAAAAATGCATTGGATTATCTAAAAAAGATGAAACCAGGGCTATTTTCATTAGCTCATGAAAAGTTGGTGTGTTTGGAGATACATGGTTTTCACTCAACTAAAGATCTGCATGTTGGGAAATTGAATAATAATAATAATCTTAGAATTTCTAAAATCATGGCTACAGCCCTGCAAGTCATATTCAAATTTGGTATAGGATGAAATCATTATGAAGTCATTTTTTTCAAACAGTGGGTGTGATGCTACAGCATACTAGCGACCACATTATTCATCCAACTCTTTTCCAGTTGGTGCATCACATCAGCACATCAATTAGTTTATTGATTGTCTCCTCCTGGCACTAACTCCACTGGTGCAGCACATGCATTTTCTCAGTCTTCCCTCTGTAGCACTTTGAAATGGCCCACAGCAGAGCACGATACAATACTTTTAGCTCAGAGTCAATTTTTCGAACAAGTTCCAGGAATGCTGCTGTACAGTAAGAAGGTTCCAGAAGTGACATCACTCCACTTTCCAACTGTCTGTGTCTGTGTGAATGCTGATGTCATTCCCCTGGTCTTACCAGGCGACAGGGTGACTCCAGTCCGAGTAAACTGAGGAGTCAACGGTTATATATGGAACTTCAAAACAGGGACATGTAGCAAATAACACCCCTTATTCAAAAAGTGTTTTCATTTTTTTTTAACTGGTGTATATTGCATCAGTGTTGCATTTTTCATATTCACAAGTAGAAAGTAATAAAGTGCAAAGTTTGAGCTACCTCTATTTCCTCTTCTTTTTTTTTTACAGTTTCATACTTCTACCCAGCATTATTTCATAGGGAATACTGTACTTTTTAACAATAATCCTAGTGCTTCATTTTATGAAATATGATGCGTTGTCATGGAGATTGAAAGCAACTAAAACTATAACAAAATAAAAGTAGTATTTTAGCATTTTACTGTATTTAAAGCACTCACGAAGACCATGAACGGTTAAAGTGGATGGCTGTTTTTTTAAATGAGTAGTGTTTGTATGAATATATAGGTACACATGCGTAATTAATATGTATATTTATTTATTTGATTTATCTAGAACTAGACTTTCTATTTTTTTAAACTGATGTAAATCCTGCTTTTTGTTCAGTTGTTTTAACTGTGAGCATGAATTCAATAAACACAATCAACTCAAACTCAATCAGCATAATGTACAGTGTAACACTCACAGGGGCCGTTTTAAACAAATACTTCTGATACTTTGTGTACTTTTTGTTCATATTGTATCAGTTCTTTAAGCTATAGTCCGTAATTTCTGTCTTGAATTCTAATAAATGACAACAAAACGTTCGCTGCATCCACATGATACAAGCCTTCCGTGATTGCGCACCACCTCCACCCCTCCTCCACGAAGTTGCTAGTAGCCAATGACGACACGGAGGATGTATATGTATAGCTTTGTATCAACTCATTTGGACAATGATTAATATCAAAAAGGTATGCACTAAAGCTTTAAAGTGGCTATGTAACTTTTAGTTTGTGTTGATTCTAACGGCAGATTTGGACAAAAGCGGTAGTGTTTGTTAAGTAATTTAATGTTGGCTACTGGCGTACAACCACATTGCACACTGTAAAGTTATTTTATGAAAGAAATAGACATATTACATTCCTTAGGGACGTTTTTGAATCATTTACAATAATTGTCTTCATCTGTTGAAAGCCCGACAGAGATTGATTCGGGTTTCACTTGTCATCTTTCACATTCCCTTTTAGCTTTTAGTTCCTTGTTTAATTTCTTTTTTTCTGTGATGTTCCTGTCCAAGAATCAGCCATAACTTACTCAGATAACTTCTAAAAGTACATGCTTTTCCAACCTGCCGTAAATCATTTTGTGACTTTGCGGGAAAAATCGGACTGTAAGTCTCGTTTCCTGTTATACGTCATGTATGATCATCAGATGAAAAATTACAGTTTCACAATCATTAAAAAGTTACATATAGTCACTTTAAGTAAGATTTCAAATTCGTGACTTTGACTTGTATTTTTACATTGTAGTACTGCTACTTTCACTCAAGTTTGGAATGTGAATACTTCTTCCACCATTGGCTATATTTATATATCACATTTCTGTGCATTTCTGTGCAGTTCTGTGCTAGTTGGAAACATATAGGTATGTTTAGCTATAACTGTGCCAACTGAATTTGTAGAGGAAAATACAGTACAGAGCTGTCTTTAAAATCCTATGGATATATTTACAAAACTGTTCTCTCTGGCGCCTCATCAGATGAAATATTAATCGCACAGCTTCAGGAGAGATATATTAAGGCTGTCTCTTATTAACCGTCATGCACTGAACATTTCCAGAGATTTACATTATATGTGAATATTTATAGATATACTTTATGCATAATGACAAGAAGATGGAAACAGGGCTTCAGTGTTCAGTCACACTAAAAGACACAGCAAAACAGCTGTTGCCAAACACATCAGAGAATAAACACAAGAGAAGCAAACACACATCCTCATCCATGAACACATACACACGACACACTATAGGACACATTTTCTACTTCTCTTGTGTGTGCGAAGTCAGCATCTAACCTGAACTGTTTAGGAAAATCACCCTTTTTTTCTTCAGAAATCACAGCCTGCCAGCTGATTCAGCACAAGCCTACTCTCATCCACTCTCCACTTACTGTAAATCACCGTCTATTAACGCCGAGCTCTGGCTGCTCTTGCTGTACATGGTGCACATAAACATGCTGAAACTCCTGCATCCAGTTCAGAGTTATGATAATTATGTGTAACAATGATTTAGCAAATCTGAGGACTGGTGCAGCATAGAAATGCTGACTGTAGCAGCCACACAACTCAAATTTCAGCTTTGAACTGCCCTAAAAATTTAAATTCATGGTATAGTTAACATTTTGCATGAAGAGCAGGTTCAGAGAATATACCACACATGTACACTGAGTATGTGAAGGTGCAACAAAAAGTCAATGAGGACACACAGGGCACATGCTTAGTGCTGCATTCACCCACTCACCAGCTTTGAGGCTCTGGGGTTAACTGCTGGTGAAGTGCTAGAGAAAAACCAAAAAAGGTGCCATGGTCTCCCAACTTATGAAGTGTGTGAGTAGTGTCCAGGTTAAAACCCCACACTTTGCCTAAAAGGAACAACAGAGCGCAGATGAGGGTAGTCCAACGATGAGAGGAACAAGATGAGAGGGAGACAGTGTTCCCATGTCCCACCAGGGCTGCCATAGCAGGGTGCAGGTCCTCTTAGCAGCAGAGCCAGTTCAGTTCAGGAATAGTACAGGGGAGAACCCTTTTATGGCTCCCAGATAGATAAAAGAGGGCAAATCCTTTGCCGTCTCCTCTCCTCTGTTGATACCTCCCTTGTTTCTAATCCTCTTTCTCTTCGTGCTGCCTCTCAACTTCGTTTGCTGCTGTCAGTCTGAAGAGCAGGCTGTGAAAATGTGGCCGCCACTCGTATGTGTGTGTCTGTGAGTTTCTCTCAATGCATGTGCGCCTCCCCCTCCTCTATGCTCTGATGGAGACAGAAGACAAGTGCCTTGAATAGCCCGCTCACTCCTCCCCCTCCCCTCTCTCTTTCAGTCCCTCCCTGCCTCCCCTCTCTCAGCTGACATCAACACTCAAGGGACTGCTGCCAAAATACCAGGCAAGGTTGTCAGGATACTTGGGGGCTATTGAATGGAGAGAGAGAGAGAGGGAGGGAGAGAGAGAGGCTGAAAAGACAGCAGACTGTTTTATCTGTTCGAGTTCACACGGCCCAAAGTGCCTCTTTCTGTGGCCACACTTTGCTGCAGGTGCTTGTGGATCTGGGGAGCATAAAAGAGGGAAAAACTTGAGGTACAGACTTAGAAGTTAAAAAGTCAGACAGATCAAAAACTTTTTTTTCTTACTCTGAGCTTGAAAGCCCTGATGTCTGACTTGATCTGCAATGAATGGGAGTCAAAAAGGCCTACATATGCACAGTGACCTAGGAAACTTTATTACACACCTGTGCACACATGTGCTGTGCTGACATCAAGGAAATTGCAGGACTCCAACAAAGCACATTAAGTGATTTTATTTATTCACGAATATGTAATATGTATAAGTGTTTCAATGATGTTTCTAGACAAGTACCTCAAACAACAACATAACGGCAGTCTTCTTCAGTTATGCCCTCTCATCCACAGCTGCTATTTTAACCAGCTGATCTCTGTTTGTCTCGACTCAATCTGTGTGCAGCTGTCAGTGTGTCAACTCAACTCTTCCACACAATAAACCTCACACACACAACAGTTGCACGCCAACAACATGAGAAAATGAAATACTAAGAGGGATGGGACTTTAGATCCCAAAGTCATTTAGCCAGTGAGCTATTACAGGATGAAATTCATGTTTTGAATTAAGTGTTGAAAATTTCACATGCAGCTAAATATGCTAAATGAATATATATACTGTATATATTTTTTACTTATACCACAGGTTTGAGTTGTTTGTGCAGAGTAGATCCTACAGGGGACGGATGTTATATTGTAACATTAAAATGAAGACAAATGTTTTATATTGATTACAGAGGTTGAAACACACTAGGACCACAACGCATGAAAATGCACTTCCAATTTTATACGATGCCAACACAAAAAAGACATTGAGAACTAGAGTTCATTCTGTGGAGCTTTTCTGGTTCATAATAAACACTCAGTGGCCACTTTATAAGGTACACGTGTACAATCTAATGCAGAAGATATCTTTGAGCATTGGCAAAGAGGCAGCAAAACGTCTTAAAAAAACTTAACCACATTAATTTAGGGGGATTAAAACTCACCTAAGATTAGTGTCTTTTGGCACTATCGTTAATGTCTGACACACCTGGTCACTGCAAGGATGAGACTAAGTTCCTCTCATGTGATCTAGTTGGCATCATAAACCAGCTTCTGGTGTTGAACACTATCTGCCCCCTGCTGCCTTGATGTGGTATTTATAAAAGATCTGATGAGCTTATACATTCACCTGCCTCTAGGTACACCAACAACTAATGTAGTCTAATACAACAGTCTTGCAATAAATCCTGCAATAAGCAATTTATTTTTTGTTATACTGACAGATGTTTTTATTATTTTGTCCAACCCCATTGATAATAGGCTAAATCAGATACTCACCTTTTTATAATAAACAGCACAAGCTACATCCTTACTGCAGGACTGTTGTGTTAGACTGCAGTAGTTTTAGCTAATTTAACACCCTGGCAACTTATGAGTGTATCTACAAGTTCAGAATAACATATTTTAATTGTTTTACTATAAGCCTCTTTATTTGTTGGCTCTGATGGTTATCTTCAGTGTACTTGAAAGTGTCTACAATCATGCTAGTGGCTCTGTGAGGATGTCCTTTAAACTAAATGCTAAAAGCATGCTAAAATGACAATGCTAACATTTAGCTGGGTGGTTTAGGGTGTTAGCATGCAATCATATGCACTAAACACAAAGTACAGCTGAGTCTAGTCTCACATTGCCAGACCTACCTCCACTGCGGGGTATTGTGCTTTGGTTTATTGGCAGTTCTTTAAACCAATCACAGTCGTCTTGGGTGTCACTAAGCGCCATATAGAGCAACTGTGCCTCTTCAAAATAGCCTCGGGAAGGAACTTGTTTTGTTGGAACGTGTACATCAAAGATGGTTTTAGTCATGTAACAGAAAACTCAGATTGGACAGTCAGTCTAGCTAGCTGTCTGGATTTACCCCGCAGAGATCTGAGAAAAGGTTAACCATAGTGCCCATAAATTGACCGGAGTTTAAAACACCAACACAAAGAAAGCCCAAGGCAACTGATTTGGTAGGTATTTAGTCATAAATGGACAAAGTAAAGTTTTTACTTCATGATGGTATTAAATGCCAAGTTATGGGATCACCAGAATTATTAAAATGTAATGAAAATCCATTCAATAGTCAAGGTATTTTACAGAAAACAGCAAATGTTAATCTGCTGGTGGTACTATAAGAAAAGTCAAGAATTTCATCCTCTGGGGACAGCGAATGTCCATACTAAATTTCATGGTAATCTATCCAATAGTTGATGATATTGGACTGTTGGATGAGATGTTTCAGTCTGGAGCACGGTAGTTGACCAAACTAACCAACCGACATTGCCATCCCTCGAGCCATGCAGCTAGTAGGTCAGTCTTTTGTATCCTAACTGGAAATTTGCCAACACTCATATTTAGTATGAAAAACAGCAACATATAATTAATGTTGGAAACTTGTTATCACTTATCTTTGGTAATGAAACAGATTGAGAAATATTGAAAGATAAATAATGCTGTCAAGGCTGTTTGTGTTTCCAAGCATGTGGGAAAGTTCATCATGCCTGGCTATCTGGGGAGCATGTTGGTCTGAGCGAGAGCACGCAATGGGCAGTTTGTCAGCGGTTGCTCCCACACACAGCTCATCTAAAACCTGATCAAAAGGGTTTATTTCTGATATCCAATAACATAATATCTCCTGTTCGTTCACCATGTGCCGGGCAGCTCCGACTTGAGATAAAAAAATAACAAAATACCACAAAAATTCCACAGAGCTGAAGAAAAGGCGGAAGAAGAAAAGAATGGTGTGGGATGTTGAGAAAATGCTGAAAACATCTTTATGGCAGCTTGGGCAAGAAGCCAGACAAGAAAGCTTTCAGACAGAACAAAGCACTGTCAGAGGGACAGATGGAAGAATGGGAAATAGTGAAGAAGAAAGGGATGGAGAGGAGGAGAACAGAAGTGATGGCTGGATATGAAGATTATCTGACACATCGCCCATGACACTGGCAAAGTGCTCATTAGCTGTCTGAGCCACACTTCAAGGAGAGACCTTATTTTAGATGGCAAGCAGAGACTAGCACTCACAGGCAGGGTCATTTTTCCGGTTATAGCCCCCCCCGTCACTTCGATGACTGGGACAGCCGCAGTCAGCACTATTACTGTATTGATTAATGGATAGTGTGGGATGCTATAAAAGGGAGTGGTGCTGGTTATTGTTGGATTAAATGCAAGCACTCCCACTCTGGCTATTCAACTGCATGATCCCAAAGGAAGAGGCTAAACTGAGCACAGTGGTTTTGTCAGACTGTAGCTAATAACATTTAAACTTCAACATTATGGATTTCTCGAACAAGCACTGGTTTCATTGTATAAGCGTTTAAGAAGAAAGATAGTAAATGTCTCAATTGCTTTGATACACTGTTAGAAACAAACCCTCAGTTTTGAGAATAGGTGACACAAACAACAAAAGTGCAAAGCTCCATAAGGTGTTGTGTCCCAAAAACTCCTCATGCTATGCAATCATCACATATGCACACACTGCTGCAACAAAGAACTCCTAACTCGAGACAGCAAAAAGATAAACAACCATAAAAGTGCATAAACCATTAAAAGTGGAAGTATTTAGTTCTTTACAACCAGGAAAAAAAGTACTGCATTCAAAATGTTAGTAAAAGTATGTATGTACAATCAGGAAAATGTCCTTAAACTAGTAATGTAACTGATTTTACTGATGGAATGAGTATATGAATATTTGGACAATATTGTATAGGACTGTAAGCAATGATTATTTTCCTAATGGATTAATCTGCTGATTATTTTCTCCATCCATCAATTGATCGTTGATCAATGGTTTGTAAAAATTAAGAAACGAAGTGACCAATCACAAGTTTTCATAGCCCAAACGGGCGCCTTCACAAAGCTTGTAAAAGTCAAAATTATTGAAAATAAAGTAATTATTAAATTATTAAATGTTTTAAAAGATGGAACCATGAAATATATTTGTATGAATAATGACTTAAACGATTTTCAAAATAATTGTTAGTTGTCTGTTTATTTGATTGACAACCAACTATGCATTACAACAAGCGGTTAAAATACAGCTCCTGTAATTTTAATCCTTGATCTCTGCAAGAAGTATGTTTAATCATAATCAGACAAAACAGAGTCATAGCTTTTTTGTCTTGCATGTAAAACAATATGCCTGACAACAAGACTTAGTAGCTCCAACATGTACATGGTTTCCCTTTTCTGTACAAAATAAAAGCGAGGAAGAGGCGACCTCTAGAGGAAGTTGGAGTATATCAAAAATAGAAGCATTTTCAATACTGTTTCATCATAATTTCAACTGTTCTTATAGCACCACAGTTTAATTTAAAGTGCCTCTTTTCAATAGTCTCTCTTTCTGACTTGAAATGTGTGTTTTTCTCCTGCATTTTTCAACATTCAACTTTCAATTAAAGGTGCTGTAGGTAGGATTGTGAAGATCCAGGACTTTGCCTAAAAATGTGAACATTAACAACTTCTAAGTCCCTCTCCCCTTTCTGCTAAAGTTGAAAACTGTCTCCTAAGCCCCACAGCTCATAAAGGAGAATGAATGTGTGTGCATGAGCAGTGATTGACATGCAGTGAGACACTGAGTATTGGCAGTGCATAAGGCTGACCGGGGCAGCCCAGTGAACGTGACTGGAGAGTGAACTGGATCAGCAAAAAATATAAGACAAATTTGGTTTGTTGTTACTGAAACATAGAGTGTTGCTTTCCCAATTATTATTTTCTTCTAAAGAAGTTGTTGGCCTGTAACACAAATGAAAGGATCATGTTGGTACTATTGTTTATTTTTGTTATTGTCAACATATATTTATATATCCAAATAAACAAAGACTCCCCCTCGTCTGTGTTGCTCTCAGCCCATCTTCTGAAGAAAGCTTTTAAAGAATCTTTGAAAATTTGAAAATAAAAAAGGTATTTTAAGTTAAAAATAGCAATTGTCTTCAGATGTGGATTAATACACATTTTAGTGACAAAAAGTGTATTGGAGTATTTTTAAGAGAGAGCTGCTAGTTACAAAATGTTTGTTTGTTTGTTTTGTTCACATTATGTATTATAATCTTTCCATGCTTTGTGGTCATGTGACAGAATTTGTACCTCTGTAATTGGATGTTTCTTGTCATAGTTAACTTCTACCGCAAAGTGTAAAGTACACAAACTTGCACCTTTGAGGTTTTATCAAAGAACCAGTTATTTTCACATGCAGTTGGTAAAACTACTCCAACTTTGCAACTCTACTGGTTTTGGACAAATATGGAGCTCCATAGCACAGAGGCATAAGGTATATTAGTCTTTAGGTACACACGTTGTTAGTAAGTTGTAGTTGGTCTTATCCACAAAATATATCAACAGACATATTCTCAAAAGGTTCCTATTATTGCTGTCAGTAAAAACTGAGAAACAACACTGATTTATTATTGGGAATCAGATGATAACCTCCTTCCACCTTCCTCCCAGGATGATTCAGTCTCAGCCACCTCTATGTTTATACATGTCATAAAATAACTCACTAGCTTCCATGTTTGATGGCGGTGCAGGTGCTGTAGGGAAGGGCAGGCCTCCATATCATGTCTGAGCAGGTACAGGCTGGTAACCTGACTGATGTCCGGAGGGAGCGAGAGGCTGCTGTGGCACGTTGACTATGGTGAGGGCGTTTGTTTGCAGCTAGAGGTAAGTTGTAGACCGCGTTTGGTTTGAAAATAAGGTACTAATATTTTGTGATTTGTTGAATGAGACAAAGTGTGCCACTATAGAGTGAAACAAAAGATCAGGTTTTTGTTTAAAGGAAAAGTTTGACATTTTGGGAAATATGCTATTTGCCATTCACCTTCTTGCTGAGAGTTGGTTGGCCCCTCAAAAGCTCACTAATTAACGCTTTGCATCTTTTTTTTTTAATCTGTACAAATACTAATGTGTAAAAACATCAAATCACAGTTTTATGGGAGGTTATGTGCCAGATAACTGTTGGTTGGGACCAGTTGCCAGGCAACCAGTAGCGATTTTAGAAAGTTACTGGTCCGGTTGGCTGCCTGGCAACTGGTGGCGACCAGCAAATATCTGGCACATAACTGCCTATAAAACCGGGACGTTGTAAACAAGATATACAACGGTTAGTCAGTGAGATTTAAAGGTCCAGTTAGGAAGATTATGTTACCTTTAAACAGAGCCAGGCTAGCTGTTTCTACCTGGTTCCAGTCTTTATGCTAAACTATACAAACCGACTGCTGGCAGTAACTTTAAATTTAACTTAGCATCCAAACATACAGTATATGAGAGTGGTAGCTATCATTCTTCTTGTCTAACTCTCAGCAAAAAAGCTAATAATTGATTTCCCAAAATGTCAAACTAACCCTTTAACTGTGGTCGTTTGCACATACAGTAGTAGCCTACATTAAAAAAAAATAGAGTTGCCTTCACAAAATGTAACCAAAAATGTGTCCTCCTTTGGGGCCTCCGGTTGCATCATTTTGGACACGTCTTGTAGAACATCAAGGAGCCACACAGCAGATGATGAGACCCACACACAGAATATTAGGAAAAATAGGCCCTAAGATGCTTCCCAGAAGAATGGAAATATGGCTGTTTTTGTCATAGCTAAGCCTGGGCGATTTTAATTTCTTAAAAATGCTCATATAGTGTCTAATCCTGTAAAAACAAATGTTCAAAACAGGAACACACCTTGTACAGTGTTCTCGTTTTTCTTCAGTTAGACAGTATTCACTTTCACTGCAGCCGTACTTTCTGTCGCAGTTTCCACAGCAGTATTGAGAGCCAAAAGCTGAGTATCATGGTAGTAACCTTCCATCTCCCAGTAGCTGCTACAGTAATCAGCTGTAACATGTAAAACACAAGGTGATGGTGAAGAATAGCGAGGGTGAGAGGTTAAGCACTTACACATCTTTGATAAGATAAACAGCTAAATAGTTGATGATACATAAACAGACTTTAAAGCATGTGTCACTGCCAGAGAAGTTGTGAAACAGTGGCACCTGATAAGGAACTGATCTAACTTGATTGGGTAGTTTAGGTTTCCTTTTGTCCCATCCTACAGCAAGTAGCCCAACAGCATTCCTCAATTAATGAGAAAGACTTGCCACTGACTGATCAATGAAAACAACAACAAGACATGTTGCATTTTGTTGTACATGTATAGTCGAAAACAAAAAGACAAATTTGCATTTACGTGTATAGTCGAAATAAAACAAATTGCACACTAGTTTTGCTTCCCCTTTCTTTATGTACACACATTCAGTTAAAATGTACATTTTCTTTGCAAGGTTTTCATGGATTCGCCTTTATGGTAATAAAGAAAACCCATGAAATTTCCATCCACATTTCACAACTTTTCCATTGAAATTGTAATTTTTGAATTGGTTCCAAGTTCCAATCCTATACTCTTCACTAACTTTTATATTTGTTTAACTATTATTATGTATTCCTATCCCTGTTATAGTTATTCTTTTTAGCCGTGGTAGGTCATCCTGAAGTAGGCTATCTCAAAACTATTGGATGGGTTGCAATGAAAACTGAACAACTCTAGTGATCTTCAATATTTACATTTAGCGCTGTCAGGTCACATTTTGTAATGTGTCCAATACTTTGATTTATGACTTTATTCTTGCAAAACTGACAACATTCCTATCAGTCTCAACTGGGTTTGGTGCTTATTAACAGAACTAAGATGGTTAACATGGTAAACATCGTACCAGCTAAACATCAACATGTCAATGTGAGCATGTTAGCATGCTGACATTAGCATGTAGGTCAAAGCACAGCACTTACAGAGCTGCTATAGCTGTTCAGTCTTGTTTTTATCTGAGGGTCTAAAGATAGAAGATGCCATACATTGTACAGATTGTAAAAACATTCAGGGATAAATGTGTGATTACACACATGAAATTGATGTACACTACCGGTCAAAAGTTTGGGGTCACTAACAAATTTCCATGCCACTCCATTATAGACAGAATACCAGCTGATCTGAGTGGGGGGCTGATCTTTAATGCAATATCTACATTGCCCATTATCAGCAACCATGCATCCAATGTTCCAAAGGCACATTCTGTTTACTACTCTGTTATTTTAAAAAACTGAGGAAACCCTTTTGCAATTATGCAAGCACATAAAATAATCTGAAACCTGCTGCCCCAGTTAAAAACACAATGCAACTGGTCTCTGCTGGTATTCTGTCTATTAATGGAATGCAATGGAAATTTTTAAGTGACCCTAAACCTTTTACCGGTAGTGTATTTTCTGTACCTTAGTCAGGTTATGTATTCATTATTTTTGGTAATCTAATATATATATATATATATATATATATATATATATATATATATATATATATATTTTTTTTTTTTTTTTTTTCAGTTGTCTTGTGTAGACATAAGTGCATAATAGTGCATCTATTCTGAAAATTCAATAACCAAAGTTGGGGAAAAAGAAAATATACATTTTATTGAACTCTGCAGAAGAAGTGGTGGGGCGTTAACAAAATAAAAGTAATGTACATATATTATCAAAGTAGCATCAGTGACAATTATTCTTGGACAAGAAACAGATGGAACAATAATAAATCTCTGCTGGCATGTCTTTTATAAAGAACAATGGCTATAATCCACACACACCCACAAGTAAAACACTAACTAAAGTCTTGTTGAAGAAACAACACCGACCAAAAGACTGAAATCACAGGCAGAGCACGTTTATAAAGACAGATCTTACACAAAAGGCAAGGTTACAAGGAAGTACACAGACAGATTGCATGGCCAATGTAAACACATGCATATTCCTCACAAATTAACTGTTTTGCAAATTACAGATGTGAGGACATTTAGCTGGCATATCCCATATGTCAGCTGGTAAAAGCATAGATGTGACTGAAGGCTCTTCTGAAAGATGTCCCACTGATACTCACATATGATGAATGGAATATATGAGGTACTTCTTTCGTTGACCACAATCAAAGTCTAAATAGAAGAAGTTGAAAAGTCAGGGTGGCTCAAACGATAAATGGCTGGCTCATCATATGAGCTGTGACTGAAATTCTCAAGTCAATTTAGCAAAACAGTGTTCAAGTCATTTCAGTTGACAGAAAGCAGGGCAAGGAAGGTGTATTCATTTAGTTAGTAAAACTTGACTGCTACGCTGGTGCAGTCAAATATAGGCAAATGTGATCATTTCCAGAATAAAAAACAACACTAAACACTAAAACACTAAATACAAAATGATGACCTTTAAAGATTCATAACATGCACAGTTAGAGTTGTAACTAAAGTTGAAAGGCTGCATAATGTGGCAGGTTGAAGTGAATGTAAGCCTTTGACAGTCAACTAAAAGTAACACAACACTATGTGAAACAGAAAAAGCAAAAGTGCATGAATAACTATAAAATAAGATTTTAAAGGTAGAACGAGTAGAATTTGCCGGTTGCGGTTTGTAAAAGCAACTTTTAGAGTGTGCACTTCCTCCACCACTCAACGAGGGTTATGCTGTCTGACAACGGGTGAAGGACAACCCCAGAATCCCTCTCGTTTTGGAACAAGCTTTGACCGCTTGGCATTTCACATCGCTAAATTTGTGTTTTCTCTGGCGCTGTTTGCCATTTCCGTAGCTTCCTCTTGGATGAGTGCTTACGATCTGGTCGCTACGTTTATAAATATTGAAGCCCAGAAATGTCCCAAACACAGCGATAAAAAAGAAAATACAGGCAGGGTATCTGCAGATACAGACACCACCACCCAAGTGATGACTGAGAGGGATTATTTTTGTATTAGTACGTTTGTTTTAGAAAAATCCTACTCATTTTGCCTTGAAACTGTTAAGAATGACATGCACACTTAAGTTTGATAAAAGTAATGTGGCTTAAAGGCCCAATTGTTTCTTGTATTTTGTAAGTATAACATTTGGATTGTTTTGTGGTGTTTGGTTAATTAAAAAGAAAAAAAACTCCTTTGGTTATTTCATTCAAAGCTGCCGATGCATTTCAGCTCAGTTACACTGTTATGTTGTAAGATGAAAACAATGAATGAAAACAACCTGAGAAAAAAAAGAGACATAACGTCAAGTGAACTCTCCCATTTACATACACACATAAAACTTTCTGTGTGCGAGGCTTATTTTGTTGAATTAACATGATGAACGTTCCCTTTTGCTGGAGGGTTAAAATAAGACCCTTTATCTTAAACATTAGTCAAGTGACAATAGCCAAGTTTCTATTCAATTGTCACGCAAATATTGAGCAAAACCTTTGAAATGTTGCATAAAAAGAAATGTGAATTAGGCGGGTTTCCATCAACTGGTTTTTGGTGAGCAAACAAACAGGAGTTGACACCATAGGCTACGCATGGCAACAATCACCAGTGAAAATAGAAGTAGCAGAAGTTGAGGTTGCTAACTGGAAACAAAGCAAGTCACTTTTGCCATCGAACCCATTTATGAGAGAGAATCAGAGGGAGGAGGGAGATCAGCAATTTGGTTTAATTGGACAGGTTTTAATTGTTCTTTCATGTCAGCAAGTATTGGCCATGTTTCATGCTGTACGGTAAGGAAGACACATTATGGAATATTCTGCAAAGGCATTTCCATATCCCATTTAGCGCATTAACTTTTTCTCAAAAAAAAGAAGGCAAAAACCACCTCAAGCGAGCGCAATTGAAAAGCACATCAAAATATGTGATGGAAACCTGGCTAATGCATCCTTTCCATGTTACTTCTAGTGCGAAGTATTACACACTTTGGACTTGATTTGTTCCCACACTTATACAGCCTTATAAAAGTACATAAAAAAGGTTTAAAGCACTTTCAGTTTGAAATACTGGCAGAAAAGCAATGCAATTATGCCCGTGACTACCAAAACCCCTCCAAAGTTAGACCCCTGAGTCTCTGTAGATGGTGAAAGAAGAGGTCAGGCAGGTTTGGCCAGGGCATAGTAACGATGGGGACCAGGAGGGAGGTGTTGAGGCATGTCCAGAAGGCTGGAAAATGTCTACTCTTTTAAAATAGACTCAGTAGTTTTATGTGTCACTTACCAAGATGATAATGTGGAGCCTCTAAAAAATATTTAAATTTTTTTTAAAACAAAACAAATTAATCTCAACAATATATTGTAATATACTATATTGTAAGTCAATGCAATACGAGCTGAGAGGTATCAACATTTTCTCTTGGCAACTTGCACAGCAACTACAAATGTGTCAAACATTCCCATATTTAACCACCCAAACACGTGAAGCAAGACACATTTCTAGTTCTGCCAAGATTGAAAATGTTGGAGCACTTCTAAAGTGGCTAGGAGTGAGGCAGTATGGTTCATTATCCAGTCTAAGGGGGCGGAGCAACATAATCGGGGTTGTACGCTGGCTGGGCTAGGTAGCCTGTGGGCGGGGGTGGAGCGTTGGGCTGAGGCTGGACAGGAGGCTGCAGAGGGTACGCTGGCTGGCCAGGGTGAATGCAGCCTGGCTGTAAGGCATCGGGTTGGGATGGAAGCCAGGACCGACTGTACACAAAAAAGAAAAACATGGCAGGATGGGAGGATGAAAGGGCTGAAAATGTTTCAACAGTAACCACAAGTTCAGTTCTGTCAAGCAAAGTAACCATAAAAGTTTCATTCCCTTTTTTTTTTACAAAATCCAGACATAACCAAACTTTATTTCAACAGTGATTATTCTACCTCCACTTCCGACTGATGGTATTCTAAAGCACCAAAATTGCATAATGATTTTTTTCAAAGCTACAATGTAATGTGTCATTATACTGTGGTAAAAGGGCACTTATATTTATTAGTTTTCTTTTCTTAGTATGCTGTGTTTTTTAAAGAAAACACTATGTAATCATCAACTTAATTTCTGTCCATTCCCTGCAGATGCATTTTAAAAACCTCAATTCAGTTTGAAGTACACAGACAACTATTATTTCAAAAAAGAAAAACAGTGTACTAACTTTAGTTGGGAAATGAACATTTTCATTTTAAGCATTAAGATGAATCTCTGAGAGTGAAGGCTGCCAGAATAAATTCATACTCGTTGTCTACCACTTTCAGAAAGTTAGTCAGACAGTAGTAGTTTTAGCCACATTTAGTCCAATCCAATCATTCACAACTTATCAATGCTTGAAAATCTGCTCACAGTTCATAAAGGCTACTTTTTAATTTAGTGTCTTGTCAATAAATATGTTTTATCATTTTTTCTGTTAACAAAATAAATACTGGCAGGGTGTTATAAAAAGGGAAGTTGTCACAGGCTGTAGTCACAATCACGCACCCCTGCACCTCTTTGTTTAGGTTATAAACAAATCCACACTCACTGGCTTCCTGATATGTTGGTGGTGGTGCAGCTATGAACGGTTGCCCATGGTAGGGTGATGTTGGCATGTGCTGAGCTCCGTAGCCCTGGGCCATTGGCTGCACTCCGTAGCCCTGGGGCATGGGCTGGGCTCCATAACCCGGCTGCACTGGTGCGGATTGGTAGGGTTGATACTGGCCCCCCTGGTAGGCCTGAGGCTGCCCAGGTGTTGCAGTAGGCTGCTGGGGGTACTGCTGAGGAGCGGTGGTGACCACTGTTGTGTGGGTAGTGGTAGTTACCACAGCTGTATGCAAAATCCCAAACAGAAACACATTTAAAATACGGATGATATAACATAGGTAGAAAGTCCAATCACAGTCTCAGTTTAAGTAATGGGAAGTTCTGCAGAGCAATGAAAAAATGAAGAACTAAATTAAAATAGCTTTGACTAACAAAATAGTTAGTATAATATAATTCATATCATATAATAATATTCAGCATAAGTCACAATGTTTACCAGCATTTCTTTCCAAAGCTTCACCACCAATTACACAGAGAATTACAAAATGGTGTGAACAAAGTATTACACCATTACCAAAAAAGAGAAGTACAGATGTCAAACAGAGAACAAATCTGTTTGTTCCTCCAGTACGCAGCAATGCTTAACTACTTAACTAGACTTATTCATGCAACTGTACAAACGTGACAGTGACTGTAATTAAACGGAGCTGAAAAACTATTACGTCAACAAGTTTCTACAAATTGTCCTGTCCTATGAATGTTACGTTATTTGGTGTTACAAACAAATATTGCATATTAGGGTGTATTTCCACTGGGGTAAACCACGGTTTTAGTTTAGTTTAGTGCCAACCGATGTTAGGTTCAGTTTCATTTACACACTAAACTCCATCTTAACGGTTTCTTCTGACTGTCCAGCTGCCAAAATCCAGAAGAGAAATCTTCACTGAGTCAACTTTAGTTCATTTCTTGTTAGGGCACGATTATACTCCGGAACGGGCACGTACATGGACAGCTTCCGCCTCCATGGGCGCATAGTAGGTCTGTTTATACTATCTGCTTGGTGGATGGTATAATTTTGGCTTCACACAAATTAAGCTTTGTGAGCAGCAGTGTGTGCTTTTTGGACATTTTTTGCCCTGAGCCATGTTTTTCAGCTTACACAAATCATTGAATCTATTATTGTATTCCTAGAAAATATTCTCATAAGAAGAAACTAAACACTGCCCCACCACATGGGAGTGGGAGTCATCATGACCACTTCCTGTAAATGACGTGGCATGGTCTTGAGTTTTCCCCACTGTGGTTGATGTTGAAACAACGAGTCACAAGAGGTGGAGCTCTGACATTCCTGGATGTGATCCCAGCCTGCAACTGCCAAAGTCGGGGGAATCCACATTCTTTTTAGCCTAGTGCTGGCTCTGATAGAGCTGAGTCGCTACATGGCAAAACCTGAACCAGCTGGCTGTAAAAAGCAAACTGAGAGGAATGGCCAGTGTAGTATTGTCAACTCAAGTGTCAATACAAACACACACAGTCCTCGGGTGCTTTACTCCACTGTGGGTACTTTTTAAGGAATTCATTTAGAAAAGAGGGTTAATTGTTGACGCAAACAGATAAGAGAGTCTAAGTACTGGGATGTGAAATGAGCAAAAGTAGAAATCTTGCAGCAGAAACACTGAGTTGGAGTACTATAGAGACATAAACTTGAGCTAAATCCACCCGGATGTAATTGGAGAAAACAGGATGCAGGCTGTCTTTCTGTGATTGCACAAAGCTCATAAAAAACAAGGCGTGGAAAATACCATGCCAAGATTTTTCCCTGGTAATGTGCATTAATAACAATTATTTATATGTTATTGTTATTAATTATAACAATAACATAAATAATACATAATATACATACAAACCGTAGATTTCCACAGAGCTGTTTTTAAACATAAAATGCTGGATTTTATCACATCTATGGCTTAATTCATAACACTGAAAATGAACAGGCCCCTAAAGGGCGTGATCTTTAGCACAAACTCCAAATAGCAAATATCACTGATGACTATTCTGGGTCATCAACATGCGAGATACACTGCTCACCACAGAAGATCACTAAAAAGCCAAGTAAAACATGACACTGCCTGCAGAATGATAACCAACACAAATACCAGGAACTTCACAGCTCTGGACAGAGTTTACTTCATTGCATAAATTACCTCTTTGTGTCACATATCCCAGTGATTTTGGGAATGCTCTGTGTCTCAATGTCTGTGTTATTGGTAAGACTAAGTCACTGCAGTAACGAAAGTCATGTGGTGGGTGGGACAACAGACCTCAAACAAATCCCCTGATGTACAGTTTTCAGAACCAGACGGACAAATACTCCAACACATTTGAAACCAAGAGTCTGGCTTCTTCCTTAAAACAACCCCCCCAAAAAAAAAAAATAAAATCAGACAATGCATTTTACGTAGGTTGAGAAGCTGACAGTCAGCAACTCATAAATGTGATACTTGTTGATTGTGTGCAGGGAACCTACGTATATGTGTAGCTACAGTACATGTTGCAGAAGCAGCAACACATGACCACATGCTTTTTGACTAAATGTTTATGTATAGAATAATATCAAAGTGATAGTAACACCGGTCACTGTTCATTGGTTGTGTGTTAGAATGCGTAGTTACATGTTTTTGCTTTGTCCTGTCTAAAATTCAAAACCCCAAAAGTATTTAGTTTAGTTAATAACAGATTAAGAAAACCAGTAACTACTACCATTTAAAAAGCTGGAACCAGTGAATTTATATCCTTAATAATTATAAAAAACAATCCGTCTTAAATATCTTTGAGGAAAAGGTCACTAATTACTAATTCTTAAAACACCCTTTTTTGTAAATGATTTTCAGTTGATTCTCACAATACTGTTAAAATGATTATTATTATTTATTTATTTATTTGGCATCTTAAATTGTTAATTTAAGGAAAAGAGTCAGGCGGGGTTGAAAGTAGGTGTACATTTGATTTTCAGGGTTATGTTCAGTCTGCAGAGAGAATGCAGCAAATGGTAACATGATAGTACCATAAACACTGATGTTGTTGTTTTTACATAAAAGATGGCATGAGTTAGTAGTATCAATGAATGGACAATAGGATATCCTAGACTCCTCCATTACAGTATCTGTAATTTCATATTGTGATACAATATTATACTACATTTTCTTAAAATCAATTGAGAGACTACTCATGATTAAAATAACAAGATAATGCATCTGTTTTTGGCTAATCTAGATAATTAAATACCTTAAATAGGGCTGGGACGGTTACCGCGGTCACGTGCCACTACCGTGCTGAGGACATCATCACCGCCATCACCACATTTTTTTATTTTTTGCTCACGGAACAGATATTGTGAGATATGAAATATAATTAAAGCAATAATCACTGTGTTGTCCATTGAGCTGAGGTGGACGTGGACACATTAACATTAGTGCTGCAGGGTTTGCCATTGCACATTAGCCTAGCAGCTAGTGCAGTTTCTGTCTGCTTATTGCTTAATCCCGACTAAACAGCACAGCACTGTCTTGCAAAAAAAAAAAAAAATCTTTTTACTTTATTGACAATAGAGCTTTCTGAACTGTCTGTGCAATAGATCAACGGAGAGGAGAGAAAGCAGAGTGGCTGTAAATGACAGCAAAACACAGTATAGACTCTCACAATGAGCTGAAATGGTACAAACAGTGTGCTAAGGGTTAATTCTGATGTTTTTCGGGCGTAACGCAATTCACTTTACCGGCAGCATTGACAACAGATAAAGCCACCGTGTCTTGAGAAGCTCTAGCTCACTTTACATCATCTTTGCTTTTTCCTCTCTCTTCTCCTCTCACAGCACCTGTTCAACACCTCCTGTGTTAACTTTTTCAGGTAGTTCCAGAATATAACTTTTTAGGATTTGGCTGGTTAACTAGTAAACAATACAAAACGTCTGCTGACAGTGAGTAACTCATGCCACCATTAATTAAGAACGTTGAATCGCCCCTTTAAGATCTTTTTTTGTAATCTAGCAGGTACTTTAGCAGAAACGTTGGACTGTCCACATGTGGCTGCAAAATGATGTCTTTCGTTCGTCCTTCCAAAAAAAGAGGAAGATTAGGTTTTCTTGCCGATTTAAAAAAGTGGCCACTTTAAAGGGCTTAAGATTTAGCTACTAATTATGGAGACCACAAGCATCAGAGTCACACACAGATACAAAATTGTTTGCATCCACATCTAGGTACCTACTACTTTAAGTCTAAAAAAACCAATAAATCCCACCCCAGCCTGTTTTGAGCTCCTGTAACATTAGCTGTGGGGAATATAAAGGCGGTCCAAATCCTGGCCAAAGACTAGCTGTCCGTTCTGCATCTAAAAACATAACCAACAATAACAGACAGATTGAATTGCTAGAGGAGGGATACTTACGTCTTGGCTTGCGGCAAATCTTGTACAGGCAGCAGCAGGGACAAACACAGCAGCTGATGAAGATGATTAAACTAAAGATGGAGCCAGCAACAGCAATGGCCATGGGCAATGCTGACATAGAAGGGCCTGAGGTCAGGCTAAAATTAAAAAAATAAAAACATTTTAGTTGCTATTATCTCCCTGGTACAGAATAATAGACAATAATAATAATTTACTTAGCGCTCTTACCACTAATGATAGTGAACGTTATTAATAAACAATATTTGTCATGACAACTATTCATTCTGCAATTATCACAACTGAAAAACACAAATACATGCAGTGTATAATTACATAAATACAGAATATTACCCAGTTTATAAAATTCTATTCCTTGTTGTCTTTGCTGATTAAATGAGCATCAGGTATGTAAGCTGAACATTATTTATGAATCTGTTATGTTAAAGGTGACTTCTGCTGCAAGCTGCAGTTGATTCCCACTTTATCTTCATGTCGGTGGTCGTGCACCGGAAGACACTACTTCCTGTTACTTGACTGCATGATCTTTGCAAAACAGGCTACAACGGCACACCTCTACTGAGGTTACACAGGAACGAGAAACTGTAGTTAGAGGCAATTTACCATCTATTACAGAATAAAAATAGAATACCAGTCTTCTTGTTGATCCTCAGGAAAACGCATGGAATTTGCTCTACAGCAGTATGTGTTGAGACAGCTACCGCAGCAAAAACTGTCTTTTTCGCATCTTTGGTATGGGTTATTTTTGAAGGCCAGACAGTCGCGGTCTCCTGCTGTAACAGAGCAAAGGGGGGCAGGAAAGGTTAGCCTCGCTACCACTCAAGACAAAGCTGTAGTGGTGATGAACTGCCAGAGATGGGTACAATAGGAGTAATAAAACATGAAAAGGAGATGTACATGCCTCAACCCACAAAGGCATCCTTGCTAACTTTAGGGGTTCATATTTTGGTTTGATGGTCTAAGTCTTGAGCAATTCAATTAAACAATTAGTCCATTGATGTATTAATCTATGGACAGAATGTTAGAGGGAGCTTTTTTCGACTAATTGTTTTTTTGGAGGGGAGTGGTGGGGGTGTTCAAGCAAAAATGTCAAACATTCTATACTTTTCTGAAATTTTATAGACAGAATAACGAATTGGTAATCAGAACAATACTAGGCTAATATTTGTAATGCAGTAATACAACAGTTTTGCAACAAATCCTACATGCATGAAGGTTAAACGGTTGTTTTTATATCAACTGAATAGAACGGTGTTGATTCAAGTCTGGTGTATTTCGTTAATCTGACGTGTATTTTTTATATTTTTTCCACCTTTATTTTTGATCAATGAGGGTTATTGTCATCTTTACAACGGTAACGGTACTGCAATATATTATGGATTTTGTTATAAAAAGACAAAACGTAATCTGTATTTAAAATGATCAGATGTTGGACAATAGCTAGGGCATAAAAAATATCAAAACAACGACCAGTTGAGCCACGTTAAATATCTCGGTGTGTTGACCGAATCATAAAAAAGATGGACGGGGAACCGGTTGATTCCCAATTTGCAACTTGAAACAAGCTAACAATATTAAAACCACGTTCGGACCGAAAACGGCCACTCTAATAGACACTCCTGCTAAGTGGCGATGCTAACGTCGCTGACATTTCGGGCTGTTTGAGTCCCGGTTTCTAGCTAGCGTTAGCTAACTGAGCATACGTTACTGCAGTAAAGGAAATGTGAGAGACAAAGAACAAAACAACGACCGTTTGGAGATTCAAATTTAAAACTCACCAGATACACAAGGGGCCAGGAACGCACATAAAGCAAACACAACAACACTGGGCAGGCCTGACGCCATGGCTACTTCAAGACTCGTCGAAACGACTCTCCTCCGACTGTCTGATCTGAACCATGGATATGAACCGAGGTGCCGCCGCAAAGATCGTCTATACACCTTTGCGTCACTCAGTCATGCACTCAGACGACGACCCGCCCATGTTCCGGGTACAGATTTAAGGTTTTTACAATACCATTCTGTGTATTTGTTTTTTGACTTTTAAATTGTGTCTTGTTATAAAAGTTGAATTACTAAACTAAGCATGTACGTGTTCTTTGATTTGATGAGGACAAAGAGAGGTCGAGGGTCCAGTTGAGAATTCAGAAAAGGTTGAATGAAAACAGCATGATGAAGATGATAAGACAAAGACAATACAATACAAGACATAATAACACCTCAGCTGATAGCGGACTTGATCCATAATTCTCCCTGATGGAGTCACATGAGACCAGTCCCGAAATCATCTCCACGTCTCCACGCCCAAATTTATCCCAAATAAATTGAGGGTGGCTCCTCAAATCAAATCTTTCCCCATTGGTCAGATGTTTTCTCAAGATCAAATCCCACCTCTGAATTGTCAGGTTTAGTCCAGGTCACAGTTAAAGGTCTTTTTTATGGTAGTGCCAATTCTATTTAAGTTTACTGGGATATGCATTTCCTTTGTTCTTAGTTAAGTCTGGCCCAGCAGGGGCGGTTCCCAAAAGGCAGGAACAACAGTTATGCTAAATAATATGTATGACCTAATCAATTATTTAGAGACAGAGGAAGCCAGGGGGAAGGTGAGAGTACAGTGGACAGTAGGGCCAGTCTTGACTTCTTCACAGAGACAAATAATGCATATTTTCCTAACCTGGCTGCATCATACATAAACAGAAATACATTGTTTTCCAAACTTTTTTTTAAACTTTTTTTTTACTTTTTATTTTTTTCAACACATGCTTTCCATAACGTAACCCTGAGTGAAGAAATCCATTATGTCGGGAGCTGTGGTGTCCTTTCTCCCTACTTAGCTGGAAAGGAAAATGAGCTGCTGGGCCCCGGTCAACACCCAGTCCTGCCTGTCTCTTGTGCAACTGTAACTCTTTACATTTAAGTACTGGGGTGGAAGAAGTAGCCTACTCAGAGCTTTTACTTTAGTAATAGTACTAGTAATACCACACTATAAGCCTACTACATGCATGTGAAAGTGTGAAACCCACAATTATGCACAGATTCTCAATTTATCTGGACTCTAGAGGACAGTGGTGGAAGAAGTATTCAGATAGTAAAACATCCAGTTTTAAGTGAAAGTTAGATCTGCTATAAACAAATATTAAAAGACAATTTAACTGCTGTTTTGTAAATGCTTTCCCCCATGCATGGTTGTCCATTTATGCGTACCACACACACACACAAACTAACAGTAAATCATGATAAAAATGTTGATGATAACAATTACCATTTTTATTAAAAATATCATTATTATTGTTATGGATTACCACGGTGTGGAAACTGTGTGTTTAATCCTTCCCAGCTTCATCCGAGTCTCCTGAAGTGCATTTCTTGCAGTTGGAATCATGGCGGAAGGAGAGGATGACATTTATCAGCCCTCTGAGAGGACTATGTCTGAAGCATGGGCTTATTTTGGTTATTATAAGAATGCCAAAGGACAGTTGATTGAAGTTATCCTGTCTGCAGAACGTGCAGGAAAACAGCTGCTGCTAAAGGCATTGAACACACTTTTTAAAACACCGCAATAATATCAAAAACTTTGATCATTTTGGTCACCATAACCGTGAGGTTACATTTTCATACCATTACATCCCTAGTTGTAGGTTGATAGGTTGTACCCAATACGCTTGCTACTGGGAGCATATGTTTATCAACTTAAACTTTTATCCTATTGTTCAAATATTAAAAGCATAGGTGTAAAACACATTTACTTCCTCCATTGTTTGCAAAAATCACACAAGAAAACAAAGGTGCACATATGTTTTCTCATCAACACAACTTCAAGAACATAGCTTTCATGTACAAAGAACAGCTCTGGTTCAATGTCTTATTTTCAACACCAGAGGTCACATGTGCACAGGAAATCTCTCTGCTCCACCACATCAGCTAATCAGAATGCACACTACTACTACTAATTACCATACTAGAAACACTACTGCATCTAAGTTAGCCATACAACATTCAAAGGAGCATTTTAATATTAGCCTACACTTTTGACAGGTATGCATTACTGTCCTTTTGAATTTGACGTTCTTAGAAAGTGTCAGTGATTTTAATAAATGTATAGTGACTTATTGCTTATGCAACATATGTAATAAAAACAAAACATATCAAGTATAGGCTAGTAGTTATACATTCATCCATCTACGGAGAAAATTCCCTATTTGAGATGACAAGACTATTTGATCCCTTTTTTATTTAGCAAATTTTACAAACATGTTACACAATGTTTAAAAAATTTGGCATCATACATCATACAAAAAAAGATCTTTATTTCCATCCAGGGAACAGTATAATCTCAGACTGATCACTTTTTTTTTTTTTTTTTTTTTTACTTTACAAACATGTTATATATTTATTGAACAATTTGGCAGCACAAAAAAGGATTTTTTTTCATTTTTAACCAGTGAATACTATAGAGTAGCTTGAAAAATAAAGAAAATAAACATGAATAAATATATACAAATAAATAAAATTTAGAAGAGTGGATTAAAACATAAACAGCAAAAAAAAGACAAGATGAGATGGGCTTAAGGCTATATAATTATAATTCCTTAAAATCTTGCATTAGATCAGCTATAGAAAGTTTTCTTACTATTAATGATTTGACTCACACAAGTTTCGAAATTCACTTCTGAAGTGAGTAAAAGCTGGACACCATTTAGCAAATTTTGCTTTATGGCTATGAAATTTCCCTTGTAGAATTAGTAAATTGACAATCCTATGTAATTTTTTTGTTTTTGTGATCGTAGTTAAGAATAACACCTTTTGCTTTTAATGTAATTTGGTGATTGTTTTGAATGTTTAAATAATTTTTTCCAGAATTCCCCAGAGAACCGACACTCCCAGAATAGATATAGTATAATAGTTTCTTCTTCAATTTAATCTCAGACTGATCACATGCATGAGTCACACACGCCTTTTTACGTGAACGAATAACATCTCGCGATACTTCCAAGCGGTATCAGCACTGGAAGCTCTTATAAGCACTTACACGTCCTCGTCCTTTTCGTTCGTCCTCAGTGCAGGATAACGAAGTAGTCACTTCTTTCACCTTCTTCTAAAACGGGTCGTTTTAGTCAGAGTGCAGCATTAGATTAGCTTCACTGCTATTATTCGGCCCAATATACTACATTTGAAGCGTCAAGTATTTAAGAGGTAAGTTTCTAATTTGGTTGTCATCATCTCTACTTCTGGTTGTAGCTTCTTAGCTAGCGTTATGTCAGCAGCCTGGTTAACATTACCGCTCGGTCAACCGGCATGTTAACGCTATTGCGTGGATCACGAGCGGTCGGGTTAATGTTTAGTCTGTCTAGCTAGGATAACCTATTACGATAGACAACGTTAAAGACAGACACGTCGTGACTCTTGCTTTCTTAATGTGTTATAACGTTAACCACGATGGCTTTGCGAGTCAACACGGAACAGCACTTTAGGGTCAAGGTCCTTATGAACCACAAACAGTTCAGTGTGTCTAAACTTGTCAAGGTTGTAATAACGATAACGT
Source organism: Etheostoma perlongum (assembly GCA_026937815.1). Classification (NCBI taxonomy): domain Eukaryota; kingdom Metazoa; phylum Chordata; class Actinopteri; order Perciformes; family Percidae; genus Etheostoma; species Etheostoma perlongum. The sequence goes on along the minus strand of CM049374.1, from coordinate 28,551,594 downwards.
TAAGTTCTCTAGCTAGAAGCTTCTGTCAAAGCCAATGTTTTTATTCTGCAGGTAAAATTATACGGTGCAAGTAAGCACATACTAGGAAATCAGGTTCCAAAGGCTGACGGAACACCGCAATACGATCAACATTATCATCCAAATGGGCTGTTTAAGTAGCTCTTGAATCTCTTTTTTAATTTACGTTAGTGACACTTAAGTGTTCACTTCAAGTTTTTACCGGCTAGTATCTTTTTTCCTCGAACTTACAGTGAGTGGGGAAAGGTTGGAGTGGTTACTCTGACTAGGAATGTGTAGACCTGACTTGAACTGTGGGGGTGGTTATGACACAGGGATAGACGGAAGATATGGGATTTTCCTTTTTAAAGCATAGAGACACCTGTTGCGGTGATCCCAGCATTTCATCCATTCAAATAAATATGAGTAAAGGATACGTGAATGAAACTTGGAAAACTAATATTCACTAATATGTTTTAGGCTTTAAAGAAGTACTAGCACAACCTTTAACCCCAATCAGAGGGCGGGGTTTGTGATAAAACAGCCTAAAGTTTGAGCCTGAAGGTCCATCATTTGTTGAAAATATTAACAAAAAACACACTGTGGGTTGGAACGGAGCAAACTACATCTGGAAATTTCCATGAGGTTGACCTTGTGCTAAAAGTTTCATAAATGTTATAAAACCTGAAAAATATCCACTGACCTCAGTGTGAAAAATTTCAGGGGCACTTTTCTACCAACGTGCTCCCAACACCTGTATTGCCTGCACTAAAAGAAGAAGCCATTTACTTAAAGGTGAATTATATATGCAGCATATGATTGAGGTAATGTGTATTAATTACACAAACAGTTTGAATGGTTTGCTCGCATTTATGGTAAAACAGGGGCCCAGCACGTTAAAAGATGTAACTGAACTGACCACACTACGCAAGTTTCAATTAAGTTTCAACTGTCTCCTTTAGAACTCTGGACAATCATCATCATCACGGCTGCAATGGATGTGATCATGCGTCGCTGCCCATTCCTGGCTCGTGTGCCCCAGGCTTTTTTCCAGCAGTCCAAAAAGTCTATGGTGGTGTACGCCCAGCAATGTCCCATTATGATGGAGCTTGCCGCTAAACCTATGGCTCCATCAATGGCACGTGCCCTCTGCTCCTCCTCTTCCTCCCGTCAGAAGATGGAAGACATCATGTCTGCCAGTGAAGGTGAGGGTGACAAAGTAGTAGAGATACTTTTTTTTAGCATAAAAAATGAGGTAGGTATATTATATCAAGGGAAATATTCCAGTCAATGTGATGCTGAATTATTGCTGTATGTAATATTGTTTAAAGGTTGTTAGTATCAATCAAATTCTGAAACTTCTTTTGTCCACCTGCAGGCCGCAAACAGGAAGGGGATCCTAAGCTGCCAGGTGGCCACCCTATGCCATCCTCAGGCCAGGTGGCTTCCAAATGCCCTTTCCTGGCAGCTGAGATGGGCCAGAAGATCAGCAATGTGGTCCGCCAGGTCGGCGTGGAGTTCCAAGAGGATGTTCAGGAAGTCCGCACTGTTCAGAAAGGTAAGAGTTGTTTAGACATTAATTAGACTTCCCAGTTTTGGCCCATCTTTTTGTACATCATTTGATACCATTTTCTTTTGTCATCTCTCGACCTTTTTGCAGAAGTGTCCACTGCCCAATTGAAGAAGCCGTCCCTGGCCAGTACCATTCAGGGAAGTGGAGGGGAACAAACTAATCTAATGAAGACCCTCCTGAAACAGCGACCTAAAGGCGTCTCCCATTTGCTGAAGGACAACCTGCCAGGCAAAAGTAAGTTTTATTTGGGTGCTTTGACAACTTGTTAACATGAAAAAGTATACAAGTACACAGAATGATTAAGAAACTGTGATCATACTAGCAACAATTTCTCTCTCCTAATGAATTTTACTTACCAACTAGTCACTTTGAAGTCTGTATGTTTTGAGTCCGGCGAGCTGAGACTTTCATCATGCTAGGCATTGCTACATCCCTCCCAATGCAAGCCACATTAAGCAAGCTTTGCCTTCCTGTTCTGTTACAGTGTCCCGCTACCAATACGATCTCTTTTTTGAGAAAAAGATAGAAGAGAAGAAGAGTGACCACACATACCGTGTGTTCAAGACTGTGAATCGTCTGGCCAACGAGTTCCCCATGGCCGAAGACTTCACCGGTTCTTTAGAGGCCAAGAGGGAGGTGTCTGTTTGGTGCAGCAACGACTACCTAGGCATGAGTCGACACCCACGGGTCGTGCAATCCATTGCGTGAGTAATGGAGGAGTTATGTGTGTGATTGGGAAAAACACCTGATTCAGTCCCATGGGTCTAGATGTGTTTACACATAATGAGACAAATGTTTTTCTTGGCTGTCCACGTCTCTTATTGATGCCTTGGTGAGTTAGGAGAGTGAGAAAAAAGATGAGACACTGCACATAATTGAATACAACCTGACACCAATGGGTGATTCAGTCCATTGTTTGTGGGAGTGTTAGTTGGCCATAGGTAACACCTCAACCTCTGAGGTGGGAATGTTTTTCTTCTTTTTCTTTTCAGCTTGTTAGAGCTTGCCCAGCTCTCTTACCCCGTACAGCTGAATCCCCTTGAACCAAGGTGTCACTTACTACCAAGCAACTCTCCTGCTTAATTATTTACTTATTTTATTTGTTGTAGTCGTAACCCTCCTTAGGCTTCCATCTGACACACATTTTCTGAGCAGCTTCAAAAAACAAACACAAAACAAATGTATTGTTTGTCTTTCTCTGTTTCTAGGGATACTCTGAGAAAGTATGGTTCAGGGGCAGGCGGCACCAGGAACATCTCCGGGACCAGTAAGTTCCACGTGGAACTGGAACAAGAACTGGCTGACCTTCACAAGAAGGATGCTGCACTGCTCTTCACCTCCTGCTTTGTCGCCAATGACTCCACCCTCTTCACCCTCGCCAAAATGCTACCTGGTATACAACAATGTCTATGTTTGCAATAAATCCACCATTTATATACGTCATTAATTAATGTGTGATATTAATGCAACAAATAGAGTAACTTTGATGCAAGCTCTCAGTTTCACTTGTTCTTTCTTCCGCACTATTTTAGGTTGTGAGATCTACTCTGATGCAGGAAACCACGCCTCAATGATCCAGGGTATCAGGAACAGCGGTGCTAAGAAATTTATTTTCCGCCACAATGACACCACCCATCTCCGAGAGCTTCTACAGAAGGGAGACCCCACAAAACCCAAGATTGTGGCCTTTGAGACCGTCCATTCTATGGATGGTTAGTTTGGGATGGTCCCTTTACTTTTACTTTTTTTTTTTTTTTTTTTTTTAAACTTGCTTATTACCTGGTTTTTGATTTCTTGAAAAATTATGAATCACTGAGATGGCAGGAATGTTGATTGCACAAACCATCATTTGATTGTTGTCTAGCAAAGGAAAAGTAGTTGATAGATGTGGGGGTCAAACTAAAATGATCTATTTTGTGCGTGTACTTCGGCTAATGGCTAAACCTTTCTTTCTGTAACACAGGTGCTGTGTGTCCGCTGGAGGAGATGTGCGACGTGGCCCATGAGTTTGGTGCCATCACCTTTGTAGACGAGGTTCACGCCGTGGGGCTGTATGGCGCCAGAGGAGGGGGCATCGGAGACAGGGATGGCATCATGCACAAGATGGATATCATCTCAGGAACACTAGGTCAGCATGTAGATGTTCTGCTAAGCATTAGAGACATTTAGAAGCCTTGCCAAAATGTTCTTCAATCATTAAATAAACCATTTATAATTGGCATGAATGGCTAGTTGTGTTACTATACTTATCTTTATCCTATATTCTTAATTTATATATGTTTATGAATCAGAATAGGTAACTACTCCAAGCAAGTGGGAATCTCTGTTTTGTTGTTATACTCAGGATCAAGCCTCATCCGTGTCAACCAATATGCCAGGGGGCTTAAAGAAGCCAGAGCAGCTCTGTTGCTAGGAGACTGTGGGCTCTTGTTGCGCTCTTATTGAATGACTCTTTGCGTCTTTGTGTGTGTCACTGTTAAGCTCTGTTCCCAACAGAGAGCTGTACAGCTCCTGTATTTCCGAATGATCTAGTTTCTGAGATTTTGCATAGACCACTGAACATAATGAAGTGACTGTCCTGAAATGATATAAAATGTTGTCTGTGGAGCTGTAGCAACAACCCAGATCAAAGAATAACCACCCATGTGTCATGTCCTCTTCCAGGCAAGGCCTTTGGCTGTGTGGGCGGCTACATCGCAAGCACTGCTGCTCTGGTGGACACGGTGCGTTCCTACGCCGCTGGTTTCATCTTCACCACCTCTCTGCCACCAATGCTATTAGAAGGAGCCAAAAACTCAATCCAGGTTCTTAAAGGGGAAGAGGGCCGCGCACTGAGACGCAAACACCAGCGCAACGTCAAGCTGCTCAGACAAATGCTGATGGACTCAGGGCTGCCAGTGGTGCACTGCCCCAGCCACATCATCCCAGTCCGGGTAAATTATTATTTAATATGTCGCCTAATGACATTAAATATGACACGTTGTAATTAATAACACACAAAGGAGTCCATAGTGCGTCTCCCCAATGGCTTCATTCAAATCATCATGTGTGTCTTTTTTATTGTTTTTAGGTATCAGATGCAGAGAAAAACACAGAGGTGTGTGACCTCATGATGAGTCGCCACAACATCTATGTGCAGGCCATCAACTACCCTACTGTTGCCAGAGGAGAAGAGCTTCTACGTATCGCTCCAACGCCTCACCACAACCCTGAGATGATGAAATACTTTGTTGGTAAGAACATCTACTAGTCTTGTTAATGTTTTTCAGTTAAAATACATTTAGTTAAAATAATTAGTTTTGGTCAAATAGCAACAAAATTGACTGAATTTAATGAGCATGCATGCGGTAACTGACTGTAGCTTTCTCTCAGTACTAAAATTTAACTTGACCGCCACTCTTTCCCGTTTTCCCTCCACAGAGAAGCTGGTGCAAACATGGAAGGAAGTGGGCCTGGAGCTGAAGCCCCACTCATCAGCAGAGTGCACGTTCTGCCAGCAGCCGCTGCACTTTGAGGTGATGAGCGATCGTGAAAAGTCGTTCTTCAACGGCCTCAGCCACCCTATCTCAGCCTGCGCATAACACTACTCTCTACTGCACGTAGAGACGGCACATAAAAACTCAACACCCATTCCTCTATCACTGTAATAGAATGTATTCATTATCTTTGATCTAGTCCTCCTACACATTATTTTAAATATTCTAAGTTCAGATGTTATATATATGCACCAAATAAAATATGAGAAGGAAAGAAAATGTGTTTGTTTGTTCATATTTATACAAATGCTGATCTTATAAGGAACCATGAATAAGAAAAGCAGTGCCATAACCATAAACCTTTGACTGCCTTTTGTTCAGCACTTTTAATTCTTTGTGTTGTCCTATAGTAGTCCCTGCAAGGAAACCTAAATAAAACTAATTATAAGTCTTCAGATTGTTCTTCTGCTGACATAATTACATATTCTAAAATAGGCTAATAATGCTATAACTGAGCAATTCAATTGTATGTATGTATTGTGAATTGAATGGACAGGTTAAGATTGACTCACATGGTTCTGAGGCTCAGAGGTAAAATGCTTACAAAACACTTTCGTAAAGGTACGAATAACTGGGTCGCAACAACAGAAAACCTAATCTTTGTTGTACTGATGGCGGTGTTGGTAACATTATTTATCCACTGGCCTGCTTGTGACAAATGTAGGACACTGGTTGTTTTTCTGCTTAGTACTGATAAACATTTGTGTAGCAAATAAGCAATAAAACATGGTAATAGTGGTTGGTTGGCAAACTATGTATTATTGCGTATTTAACTTTATTGGTTTGTTAGTTGTGTCCATTGTTGCTTCCAACCTGTTAGGTTTGAATGCAAGTGGCCCTTATTTCAAATGAACTTTTATTTATGTAGCTCTTTACACTCAACACAGTTGATCCAAAGTGCTGAACAGAACACACACAGGAAAACGAAAAGAAGGAAACAAACAATAGAAGAGAAGAAACAGCAATGATAAAAAGTAATGTTAATGTTTGAAAAATAACACAATAACTAATATAAAGACCGACAAGGGGTGATGATTTTTACAATTACTTTGACAAACAGAGTAAATAATACAGTTTGCAAATCGCGCCATTTTATCATGGTACATCTTGTGCTGTGGGTGTCTCGGGGAAATTCTAACCTGTAAATTAAGATGGAGATTGCATAAATGTTGACTCTGAGGTCACTAGTTCACAACCACACATGCACACATCCTCAGGGTCTACATACGCCTCAGAGCCTCTCATAGATAGGTCAAGTTCACTGTTTTTGCAGAGTTGAAATGATACCACGGTTATGTACACAGACAGGTTTGATCAAATGATTTGGCTAAGCCTTGTAGCAATATCTTATATAACACTACTTTAATTTAAACCGCATGGATAAATGTGAGCATACAGAGGCTCTAATTAAAATCTTCCATAGACAGTTAATTCATTTAACTGTCCCAAGTGTTCAAGTGTTGTTTAAGCCACTGTTGCTTCATAAGAGGCAGGACTACACTGAAAATGGAAGTGAGAAATAGGTGTAGCTGTTACTGAGAATTGATGTTTCCACTGCTTTGTGTAAATAATAATACTCCCACTTTTGACTCATCAATAAACTTGATACATAAGATCATCACACACAAACATGTTAAAGGGGATTTATCACTGCATAATGTTGTGAAAATGTATTTCTATATTAAATACATATTTGTCATTGAAAAGAAAACTGACACTGAAAAAAGATTGACATGAAGAAATTGTTTTTTGATATTTGCCTGTGTTTTTGTTTTTTAGTGGAACTATTTTCAGTGCCAGTGTTTTGTTTTTCAATGCCAAATTTTATGATTGATGCCAACACTTCCAGTCACTGGTCTAGCTCTATACAATACCATCAAAACTGAACAAATCGTCTAAAAAAAACCTAAACCTAAAACCTAAACATGTCTTACATGTGGCTTAAAAAAGTGACTCCAGTTTTTACCATATTCAGATTTCTGCCATCAATTACAGTACTGTATATAAGTTATATAAGTACTAACATGTCATTGTGTATATTGGCTTGGTGTACAAATGGACTTCAGTAACGTTAGTATATACAATTGTAAAATGTACATATGTTGGTATATACAATTTTTTGTGTAAATTCAAATATTCAACATATAAAATTCTTTATTACAGTAATCCCACAACAGGGAAATTCACAATCTTGCAGCGTGTGTGTGTGTGTGTGTGTGTGTGTGTGTGTGTGTGTGTGTGTGTGTGTGTGTGTGTGTGTGTGTGTGTGATTTGCCCATGTGGTCTACTGGGACTGTGGTATCTCTCCTTGATGCAGGTGCAGCAGCCTGTCACTGAAGGAGCTGCTCTTTGCCTTCAGAGGATCCTGCATGCGGTGGGATGAGTTAACCATCATGGTGGATAATTATCCACTATTTCCCTGTCTCCAACCACCTCCATGGTGTCAAGGGGGCATCTAAAAACAGAGCTGGCCTTTCCAATCAGCCTGTCATGTCTTATCCTATCTGCCACCGCAATGCCACTCCCCAGCAGACCACTCCATAGAAAATATCTGATGCCACCACCATGTGATAAAAGGTCCTCAGCAGAGGCCCCTGCACCACAAAGGACCTCAGTGTCCTAAGCAGATACAGTCTGCTCTGACTGTTGTGTGTTCAGTCCATTCCAGTTTATTGATCAGGGGAACTAGACTGACTGATATGTCAGTATATGCTTAATTTCTTCAGACGCCTGAGGAATATCTGTGTTTCCCCTCAAATACTGAGCAAAAGCTATATAAACAACACAAACAGGACAAAAGCACATGCAAAGAGTGGTTTGTTCGGCATGTACTTAACAACCTTATTCACCACCATTTCCATGACTACTGGTTCCTGCTTGGCTTCCAAACTCTCACGCTCCAAAAAAAAGAAAGCAAGACCCAATGAAACCTACACTGGAGTCTAATATTTCTCACATCAAACGATTCCGCTTATCTGCTTGAAAACAGATTCTGAATGGCACGTAGGAAACCCCACAATGAGAAACACACATCCACTTATACAAAAACAACATCCGACATGGGTATTGGCAACATTCGGCCAATACCTCACCTAATAATACGTGAGTTTGTTATAGAAGATAGTCAAAATACCATTTTACATTATTGTAAATAATGTATGTTTTGCATGTATTATATAACGAATGTATTATAATAAATCCTTACAAAAATCATAATATTAATACCATACAACAGCATCTTTAAAAGAATAAATTGGCAACATAAAAATAAATGAACCAAGGAAATATGAAATCATAAACTACCCACCAAAAATATTATATCTCTATACGTCTCTATACGTCTGTGACACCATCCTGGGACACACTAGGGCACATTTCTCCTTCACAGGCCACCTTGTCTGTGCCACCTTGTTGTCATTACCACACCCATGACCATGGTGCTTCTCAACCTTGAAAAGAATAAAAACGTTTCTCAGAAACACCCTGACCCAGGAGAGGCTGAATGCACTGGCCATGCTGTCCATGGAATAGAGACTTATTACTGAGATGTCTGACATTAATCAGAGAGTCATTAAGACATATGCTGGTCAGAGAGCAAAATGTATGTTAATATAAATGGTTAACATGCTTTTGGTAGTGGGTGGGAGGATAGAGTAAAAAAAAACCTCTTCTTGTTATATTTGTAACTTGAATCCTGTATCATATTGTCTTGCTCTTCTTAATTACAAAATGCGTAGTTGTTTAAATAAAGTAGTGCTGGTTGTTTTGCCCAGTTTAAAAGTACTGCTTTGGTTTTTTTGTGAAATGTTTTAGGTCAACTTGTTGTACTTGTATGCCAGTTGTTGTCCACAAAACCTCAGTGCAACTTTGAAATAAAAGACAGGGAAAGCAAAAAAAGGAATTGCTAACATCACATCCAGCCAGCCAACTCTGTTTCGCATAACAAGTGGTCACTGGCCTCAGCCTGCTGCTGGATTTGTAAATTGGGTTGGTCTGGTCCAAAATCCTTTATCCCCTTTGATTCTTCCAGCGAACGCTGTTTCAGCGAAAGTTATTTTTGTAAATCAGTGACAGAATTTGGTTTTACTGCTGCCATTATCTCAACCAAAGTGATCTGTGTCACTGTGTGATTTGTCAGCAAGATTTTGGACGGAGTGACGGTATCGCCTGCCAACACAGTCTCACGGCAGTTCGTGAAACGGTCACGTCATTTAATCTATTTGATTTGTGTACACAAACACGTTTATCTCATTTTTTCATTTTTTTTTTTTATATCAACAATTGCATTGCTGTATACAGCGGGACAGGTTGGGTTTTTGGAAAAGAAGTACGGGACAGTTGGGTTTAGTAACAGAAGAAAGCGGTGGTTGAGTTTAGGAAATATGACCCGCAGGACACATTCCCCAGTCTCCTGGGTTGTTTGACCCATCCACCACCCCAACCAATCTCCCTATGCGGATTTCCAGAATTAAAGATGCTTCCCATTGAAATACATTAGTTTAAAAAACGTGCTGACCATCACGAAAACAACAAAAATGTGTTTGTGTACACGAGAAATAATCAGATTGGATAAAATAACATGTATCCAATTCTGATTCGCCAGGGATGCAGCACGTCAGGAGGATTATCTTTAAGAGACCAATTAGAGACCAGCTTCAGATAAATGTATGCTATTTCTGTGTGTGTTTAATTTTTGTCTGTTTTATTCTTCCGTTGCATTTTCTACCCTGTCGAAGGTTTAAGGACTCAGATAGACATCTATTTTTCTGGCGTTCATGCCCATGAAACCGCATGAAACATATTTAAACATTAAAAATAGTTCATTGATTATAGCCAGTTTTTATTAAATGCTGAGGCTCTTACTACCAGACTTTGTAATTGTATGAGTAAACTATTTTATTTTTTATTTTTATTTTCATTTTTGTATACTTTCATGTTTCTGGAATTTGAGGGGGGCGGTGCCCTAGCGCCCTCTAAAACACAAGCCGCCACTGGTTACTGAGCTTAATCTATTCACTCAACATTTTTTGAGAAAGACTAAGAGTTTACCAGAGGTTTCAGTGACTCTGATTGTATTAATGGCAAAAAAGATAAAAAGATAAGCTAAGTTTAAACAGCCTTGTTATAATTGTTCACTTAGCTATCACTCAACTACATTAAGTTACAAAAACTGGTAATATGAAACATTAAAGAGGTCTTTCAAAGGGGTTTATGTTCTCAGAAATCTTTTTTTTTTTTTTAAGTAGGTCAAATGTTTTATGTATGGGTCAGAAATTAGCTACAGTTAGCCTCAAATTATACTCCTTGAAGCCCACGCCCTCAAATGTGTGAACAGTTTTTTTTACTTTATCCACAGTGGCTGAATGTATTTTTAGCATTCATGCTGCATTTGAAACATCCTAGTCCTTCCGTAACTCATTTAGATTGAGGAGCAAAAGAGGAAATGTCTGATTGAAAGATGTCAGACTGGACACTTGATCAAAATGCAGTTTTGTAAAAATCGGAACAGAGTATTTTAAATCACATTTCCCCAAGTAACGCAACACACCTCAAACAATGTTGGTTAGGTTAGCTTATTCCATCTCAGTCTAAACTGAATACTGTTAACTTTGAAACACTTATTCCTTCAGGTGGGCTATGGAGTTATAAATAGACAAAGTCATACTTACATTCACAAAGGGTTAAGTTTAATATATAATTTGGCCTCCTAAAACTGTATAATAGCAGTTTATGCTACGACTACCTGTTGATTATTATTACTACATAGTTACTACATAGTTGATTGCACTTAAAATATTTCCTTGCAACCGATTTACACATTATTAAGGTGTTCAGTTTTAGTTAGCTTTAGCTGCTAACCAACCAACAAGTTTTTCTTCTGGTTGTCTCAAAGATATTGAAATGAAATGAACGAATGTCAGAAATGAACCAGACAGCTCGACTGATTGAAGACCAATGTCCAATAGAGCTATACAGAACAGAAAATCTCTTTTCAGAAAGGTAATTTCCTCATAAGAGAGCACCAAGGTGTGTGATGAACAGACAACAATTGACTGGTTTAACAGCTTGCATGAACACTAGGTAGACATACACACACACAAACACACACACACATTCCGTGAAGACAATATTTTGTATTCATGAAATCTCTGTATGTAACCTTGTCATCATGTGTCTGTGTGGCTGATTAAAAGCATTAGATTTCAAAGTTTTAAACATTCCTCTGTGTTTTCAGGGAGCCCCCTTGTTGCAGCTGGGTTTGTTGAAAACAATACTTCCATTATTAGGATTGCAGTGTCATCCAACATTTATTTTCTTTGAAATGAGATATGATCATTTCTTCCCTCTGTGTTCTAATGCCTTTCAAGGAATTAGAATAGATACAGTTGTTACTTTATTGGGGTCAGTGTCCTTTGCTCTAGATAGGTTCAAGATTTAAAGATTTTTATTTTGTTAAAAAATACAGAATGTTTTTCAGAGAGGCAGAAAGTCCCAAGCAATGTCAACCTCAAATTAAAGTAATGCACAAGCTGCAACTTGGTTTCATTTCTGCTTTCCTTGATTCAAATAAATACTTGTGTTACATTGTCAAAATGCTTTGGCTTCTATCTTAATGCAATCCTAAAGACTTGATGTAAAAAGTTATTTAAATAGGAATGGTCTTTTTTTTACGTAAACAGTAATATGTTTTGGTTGCCTCATTAGCTTTTATCAGGGTCTAAAACAGGGGCTTTCAGGAATGTGACCATGTGACTGTGTCATTATTTCATCTTTTCAGGTCTAAAAAATGGTAAACCAGTTTGTTTCCATTCAGAGGCAGAGGGGAAACAATCTGTGCTGTGTTCAAGGTCTAGGACAGTGAAATATGATCCGCCGTGAGCACATTTTGTTTTACTTTGAAAAAATGTTTCTGTGCTCGATTTCCTGTCCCACATTATGTGTGCTGAATTGCTGCGGAGCTCTCCGGCGTCTGGCAAAAATAGAAGCTCTGGGACAGAGTCTGAATGCAGCCGTTCCACATTGACTTTAATGTAAACCTAATGACTTAGCCACCGTTCAGGAGCGGATCCGCAGCCATGCCGCAAGGCACACCTGTGCCGTAATCATACTGTCTAATCAGCATCTTCATATGCACACCTGTGAGGTGGATGGATCATCTCGGCAAAGGAGAAGTGCTCACTAACACAGATTTAGACAGTTTTGTGAACAATATTTGAGAGTAATAAGCCTTTTGTTTACATAGATAAAGTCTTAGATCTTTCAGTTCAACTCATGAAAAATGGGGGCAAAAACAAAAGTGTTACGTTTATAATTGTGTTCAATGTATATAGAAAAGTGTTTTAAGGATATGTGAGGTCTATGCAATGTCATTGCTGTGATAAAAATGATTAAATTGATGTAATTGCTGTGGAGCAGTTATACTGTAAACTGCATATTGCAAGTCTTTGGAGGCCCAGCTTGTCACATTAACAACCCAAATTCCATTTACACTTCCGAATACCTAGTATTGCACACTGAATCATTTCACATTTGCTCATTATGGTGACATGCACAGTTTAAGAGTTATTATGAGTAATGCATTAAAATCTATGGATGTCCATTCAGTCCATTGCATTTATAATACAGCAACTGTATAAACAACCCAGTCTCATGGCAGTTTTGAAATGGTGACGTCATTTAATCTATTCGTGGTCAGAGACACAATTTTCTCTTTTTTTGTGTTGGTGAGCACAAATTTTAACCTAATGTATTTTAATGGGAAGCATCTTTTGTGATAACAGCTCTTGTTTCTGACCACACCCGTCTCGTTGTTGTAGTGCGTCCCACGTGTGGCGTTTCATTTCCCCTTTGTTGCGTCCCCCAGTGGACGCGGATCGTGTTGTCCCCCAGAGCAGGCATGACAGTTCGTGAAATGGTCACCTTCCCATTTCATGGTGAAAACCAGAAAATAAACAAGAAAATTGTGTACTTGTTGACGAATCAATAGACCATTTCACAAATTGCCGTGAGACCAGGTTGGTAAAATATGTAAAAAATTCCATTTATGCTCACTATTGCACTCTGATCAAAGTAAATGATGTGTGAATAAACCTCTAAAAATAAGTGTGTTCATCATTCATAATATACCATTTAAATATAATGATTTAAAGCCTGATCCTGAAGTGATTTAAAGCTTCATTCACTTCTCTTCCATCTGTAATACAACCAATACATTAAGGACAAAAGAAAGGTCATTTATTGTCTCATACACATACATGTAGCAATATTCATTCTCTGCACTTTAACCCATCCCTTAAGGGAGCAGTGGGCAGCCGCTTACAGTGCCCGGGGATCAACTCCAGATCTGAGCTAGTGCCTTGATCAAGGGCACTGACTGGAAAACTTATGTAGTACATGTTTTTGATGGTGGGAAACCAGAGCACCCAGAGGAAACCCACGCAGAACACCAGAGAAACTCCACACAGAAAGGCCTGACACAAATGGGATTCGAACGCTGAACCTTCTTGCTGTGAGGCCCCAGTGTTATCCACCACCACGCTCACAATGTAAGTTTGAATACAATCAGAAAATAGAAAATGGTTTTAGCCTTGTTTTATTGCATGTGGAATAAAAACCACAATTGGCTAACCAAAGAGTCAATCAAATAAATTGATAAAAGTTGGTAACTTTATTAAATTTACATTGACTCCTTTGGGTTATACAGTTTTACAGAGTCAACTTTGGGTGAACACTGAAACACTCAATGACTTCTTGTGTAAATGTGTTAACATTAACCACCAAGGACAAGCGGTTGTTGCACTGGTTCTTGCGCAAATACTTCTGTTGTGGTGATAAAGATCAGAAAAGAAACGTCTGTTCTTGCACCAGAGCTACAAAAAACAACCATGGAACCATAATTAAGACTTCCTGTCTTCAAATAGACAGTGTACTGACTATCTAAGAACAAATACCTGTTCTGACGTTATATTCTTTGTTTAATCTTTGTTTGCTATTATACAACTGATGCTGTCTACCCTAACCACGTAATAAAGTCTTTATTGCTTTCAGCGTAAAAGGAGCTACGTCAACAAGCTTTGTTTATTTAGGGTTAGCTGAGAATTTGACAGTAGAAGTTTCCCCTTTGGCATACTGGAGCATGAAATCAGACAGGAATTTAACTCTGGGAGCTAATAGGCTGCAAAATTCTCCACTCAGTACGGCTTGTTGGAGGAATGTGAGACAATTATCTGTCTCACACACACTCTCTCTCTCTTGCTCCCCAGATTGATGTGTTGAGTAATGGCTGCCAATATGTGTACATCTTTTTCAGAGCGCAAAACCTGCAAACAATAGCAATTAAAATATGTGCTCTGTTTTGAGAGCCATCTGCATTATGAAGAAGGATACATAAAATACTGTTGTCTTTGGGGTCATTCAGTTTAACGTTTTATTTAACAGATCCACAATAAATCAAATTCCCTAGGAGGTATTGTGGATAGAACCATGTAATATGCTACTAATTACAGGGGCATTACCATTTTATTCCTAAAAATAGCTTTATTTAATTTAAACCAAAGTAAATATGCTGAATTGTATGCTTGCATGTCAACAAATTAGAATTTTCTTCATGTTCTGACCTGCTGTACACTAACTAAAGACTCATATAAATTAGTAATACTAGTTTCTTACCAGGGGACCTCTTGGAAATGATGGGAGGAAATCATAGACCCATTGAATAAATCATTTCCAATTACAGTTCTTTGACAGGGGCATGTATGTAACCCAGTGGGTCTGAACATTGACAGCAGTGCATGAAGAGTTTAAAGTTTTGGATGACATTGGCCTTGCTGCATGCTCACAGACTGGACCATGTCCCCCTGGTTAGAGACACCCACTGTACAAGGAAATGTTACAGATCAGGGCAAAACATTGATAACACTGAAGGGGAAAGCTTTTTTTTATTTGTTTTTCCTTCTTATTTCTTATTTGTCAAAATAACCTAGTATTTCTTATTGTTATTATTAAGAGTATAATAGGGGTCATTGTTGGTAGAGAGGACATACATGACTTTCTGTAAAAGTTACTCTAATGGTAGCACTGGTATTGTTGTAATACACGTCAGCATCTTTTATATTTGTTTAAACATGTGTTGCCTGTTGCAATCTTCACTCTAATTAAACCAGTCAGTCTGGCCCTGCCTGCATGAAGTCACACCAGGAACAAGGATGTGTAAAAGTAACATACTAACAGTAAGTGTCACTCTCTATGTCCAAAGAGGTTATTCTGTTACTTCCTTCTTGTCTTAATGTGTTTGGTGAAAAAAGAACATGTTCAAAGCCTAAAAACAAAACAAAAGATCCATGGAATTTTGCGTTTTATGAAAAAAGTGATTCAACTTTTCACTGCAGTCTGAATTTTATGATAAGTGGGTCACCTTTCAAGTCAAGACATTTCAATCAAACAATTCAAACCACCAGTAGACCAAGAACATCTGGCCATTTCAGCTGTTGGTCTTTTTGTGTTTTTGTAAAGATTTTTACTTCCGTCAGTTGCACATAAGCAATATACTGAAAATATATTGTGTTGTGTTTTCCAGTATATGCGTGTCTGTGAGACCAAAACAAAAGAATAACATCCACAGAGTCTGGATAAGGTCAGCAGTTCCTTTTCCTCAATACCGGCCAAGCAACACACCATTCTTTTTCTTTTAGCCACATGATAAAAAGGAGTTCAACAAACAAATCTGTCACGCAATACTAACACTATAAGAGTATTGTAATGCATTTATTAGACAAAAATCAAACAACAACAAGGATGTCAGCTGTTAATTCAAGTGTTTCCTCTTAATTCTTTCATTGAGTAGAACACATCACAAAGACTTTAATGTTTCCTTGCTGCAGCAGGACTAGCACAATATGGCCATTGAACTCCAAATTAATTGCCACTTACAGAATTTCTGCTGCTATTTCTTTCATTTCTTTCATCAGCTCCAGTTGTGGGAATGAGACACTGCATGCATTACACTGCCATCACTCATATTTTGCAAACTGATTTCAAAAATGAACTTCACTATTTACTAACTTAAGAAAGTAAGTTTGCTGTTTACATAAATTGCTTGAATGCACAGACCAAAAATAAGTAGATGAACCATCAAAGTGAACAATTACTTCTGCATTCACATAAAAGCAGTAATTTCTAAATCAAAAAGTAGAAATCAGTATTTAGTTAAAGTATTAAAGTGTTTTACATAATTTTACTTTAAGCTAGAGAAATACTTGTGCACCATGTGCTCTAAAGGCAGGATTACAATTATTTTTGTGTATATGTGCCAAAGGGTTCCAAACTGTATTTTGTTGTGTAATATTTTTAATTAGTCTGTTAATATTTAAACTGGGAATTGTAAGGCTGCTTGAGGCACATAACCATGGGCGTGGTTAAAACATTGACGTGTGTGGATCTTTGGAAATTGTCCTATTATGTTGAACATTCCACAGTCTGGTCAGATGCAGCCAAAAAAAAATTGCCCTAAGCTCTAAAAAGCTCAGAATCAAGGTGGAAGGCACGCACTGCACTGCCCGCTAGGTGTGAGGCAGAGTGGAGAGAGAATGCATGCCATTCTTTAGTGACTCATGGGAGGATATTGGCATGCAATCTAAAACTATTCAGCTGTTAAGAGGCGTTCACTTTTCAGTAAACCAACCAAAATTGGCCACGAAATTCATGATCCAATCACAGCATGACAACCTGCTTTAAATGTCTTCTCTTCATGCTATCAGCTGTTTTTTCAGACAAACGTGTAACGCTCCTCCTCCCCTTCCACCTCTGGTCATCATCAACCACAGCAACCTGAATCCTTCATTTGGTCTCCGGGTTCCTTCACCACCATCGTCAGTGTCAAGGCTCCATCGGTGGGGGGGGGGGGGGGGGGTCTAATCCCCAAAGACTCGGTACATTTCATATAATATGCTAAATATTTGCATATCTGCAACAAAGTCTCTCCTGATTGAAATTAGTTTCTAAAGACCTATCTGTTATAGTAAACCAAATTGTTTGTACTCACAAATAAATAATGTGACCAACATAATCACACTAACAGGCAGGGGCTATCTCACACACACACACACACACACACACACACACACACACACACACACACACACACACACACACACACACACACACACACACACACACACACACCAGCAGGTGTAAACATCAGACCACTTACGTTATTTGCACTACAAAGAGTGTATATAGTTGTTATTTATTTTTGCTATAGTGCTTAACAACCATTATTTAATTTTGCAGAGTTGTGGCCTGTTGAGGGGCAATAAATATCAAAAGTTCCAACACATCTATTGTGTTATTTGTATCGATCCACTATTTAAACATAATATCTACGTACATGGCATTTGATTGGAGGCTAGTCTCACTTTGTCCCACAGCAACATTAAAATAGTTTAGATGTGTGTACATTGTTTCTGTTAATTATGTATTGTATTAAGAGTCCATTTAATTATAATATTCCAATTTATCATAAATCATTGTACATGCACATGTATTTTTAGTTCCATGAAAAAGGGGTGGAGCGGTCACATTTGAGCATTTAAAATTTTACTTGAAAGTAACACATTAGTTACTTTATGAAGTAACTAGTTACTTTTTTAATTTGTAATTGAGTATCTAATTTAGTTACATTTTGGAAGAAGTAACTAGTAACTGTAACTAATTACTTTTTTAAAGTAACTTGCCCAACACTGGCAACTACCTTAGTGCAAGCTGATAATGGGGATCCATGTAAAGAATAAATCTATCCTTTGATATATTTACTTATTTATGACAAAAACACAATCATCTCAGCTGCTCTCTACTACAAAGCACACATGAGGCTCTTATCATGTTCTTCAGTACATTTCAAATACAGAATACATCCAAATTCAATATGCTTTATGCACACACTTAGAACAAACAGGACATGAACATTAGGCAACCAAGTCCCTAAACTTTGACAATAAAAACTGTGTTTTTGACTCTGTAACCACAGTTAGAGAACAGTTGGAAAATGTTATGCATTAGATCATTCTTTGTGTGTTCTCGAAGAAACATGAACCTATAGACTATATTCTGAAAAAGTCCCTTCTCTTTTGCATTTGACAACCCTCAAGGCAAACCATGTTGTGACTAACAATGTAATATTTTTTATGCAATCACAAACAGTCTACGAGTCTGCACATTTCCTCATTCTTGAGTTTAATGATTGTTTCAGTTTTGTCTCTAAAAATAAATGTGTTTAACCTTGTTGTAACTGCAGCCTTGCCTGCCACAACCGCCTTAATGCTGTAGAACAATGGAGCGGAAATCCCTCTAATTAAGTTGACCAATCAGAAGACCTTAGGTCATATACTTCATCCCTAATATGCTGTTATCAGTAGAAATTCACATGACACATAGCACACTAATTATTTCAGAGTGAAATAAGTTGTCATGAAGTCACGTTACAGTCCCAGAAACATGACCTCAGCCATAGGTCTGTAATAATGGCAGCTTTTTGGTTGGATGTTACATTTTTAAAACATATGTACAACAAATACCGGCAAAGAAAAGGAACATCAATAAAGAAATAATTTCAGTTTTTACATCCAAATAGCAAGTTCATCTAACTTAGTATATTTTAATTTCAGTTTATTATATGTGGTGAGACTGTCTAAACTAAAAGCCCACTGTATTATTTTAAAATGATGACAGCACATTGCATCTGAGATACATCAATCCATCAAGACTAAAATCTCACGTTACAAAAACAGTTTCTTCCCCTCTCCAGTCAGCCTTATTCACAAGGTTACGGACCCCCACTAACATTGACTCTTGACCCCCAGATTTGATTTGATATTAATGTTCAATATGTTTGCTTGCTGGTTGATGTACACACCAACCACCAAGGCAAATTCCTTGTAAGTAGTTAATTGGTAATAAACCTGGTACTTTGGACACGTCCACTGTTTTAGATAAAGGAGAAGGCTTGAATGACGTGTATGTGTGTGTGTGTGTGTGTGTGTGTGTGTGTGTGTGTGTAAAACACCTAGGTGTGTTACTTACTCAATCTGAAAGATGTGATTATGAATATGTGATGTGGGTAAAAGGAAACAGTTCCCGTTCATTTGTCTATTTCTCTTCCTCTTTCCTTCTCCTCCCTCATTTACTGGAAACAATAATTAAGAAGTATGACATGTTCCCGTCAAATGATCATATTCTTGATTGGTTTCATTGCATTGTCTGGGTACAGCGTTTCAAACAACATATGCACAGATTAAAAACAACAAAAAACAACAACAACAAACAACAAAAAACCTTTGGGTGTGCCTTATGTAGAGTATATGAAATTGACTGAATACTTTATTGTAATTTAAATAAAGGCCAGGCTGGCAGAAGGAGACATTTGGGGGAAATTCTTGACATTCTTCTTGGATTTAACAAGGAATATCACCTCACAGGTGCAACAAACTAGGGAATGACCATTGACTCACATGCAATATGGGTTCAAAAAAGACAAGAAAGTTAATTTCTTTATAAATGAGAGGATAGTCAGCAATAAAATATCTATAAATAAATGTCTTGGGTTACCAGCTGAAGGCAGGCTGTTTCTACGAATACATCTTAAAACAGAAATAACTAAATTATATAATTATAAATAATATGAAAATTTATATATAATATACATAATTACAGCTGTATGAGGTGAGTAAGGGAACTTAGCATTTATGGTATGAATTGCTGACTATGTAACAAAGCAACAACCCAGCTGAAATAGCTCACAGGCGATTTGATTAAAGAAAGGGTTTGTGTTGACACTGAATATGTCAACAACAGAGTGGGTTATTTATTTAGTGAATGATCCTTGAAATACCACATTTGTATACTTCGTCAGTATTGTTGTACATTTCCATAGCCCTGCATGTGGTGTGCTTATAAAGAAATACTTTATTGATCCAACAATGGGGAAATTACTTTTTTCACATTGTTGTTAGTTAATTACACCCAGAGGTGCTTCAAGCAAAAACATCTTAAACAAGTTTTAACTGGTTTGTTTATTGAAAATTTAAGCGTATGCAACAAAAAAGCACAACTGACACAATAAGGGCCTTTATGTGGGTCTTGTTTCATTACCTGACCTTAAGATGGAGAACTGTTGTTAGAATATACTTTTTCAGTACAGTATGTGCTAATAGCAGAAGTGGAGGAAGGAGTCACATTATTTACTTTATCGTTCACCTAGCACTTTAAAAATACACTACATGTAAAGGTATGCATTCACAATTGTACCTAAGAAGGAAGAAGGAAATGTGTTCCCAACATGTAGGCTATTATTATAATCAAAATAGTGCCTATTATGAAGCATGTCCACGTCAGTGTTATTATTATTAGATTGTTATTATTAATGCATTCACACATAAAAAGCATTTTAGTGTTGAACTGCTTTATAGGCATATTATGGTCTAAACAACTACTAAATGGCTGTCAGATTCAAGTATTGGAGTAAAAGGTACAATATTTCCCTAAGAAATGTAGTAGTGCAGAAGTATAAAGTGGAATAAAATGGAAATACTCAAGCAAAGTACAAGTGCTTTAAATGTGTACTGAACAGTTTTCAGAAAAGCTCACTTTTTCTCACCACTGGCTAATAGTAAAAGATAGTACGTATTTTCTAATTGCATGAAACAAATCAAATTGCAGTTTTCCACTGCCTTGATTATTTTTTATCTTTTTATGGTTACATCCTTAATACCGTAGTTAAGATTTCTAACAGTGCTACACTGCTGACACCTAGTGGTAATGGTGCGTACATTTCATTTATATGGGCGTCAGTTTAATATTAAAGGATTTACTCAAATATCGAGATAGATATATATAATTTTTGATTGCTCAACTGGAAAGCATTTAATATAACCATACTTGACCAATATTATCTTTGTGATATCGCAGTTTTTACTCATAAACGTTATTAAAGGTACAACTTTCCCTTTAAGAAACTCGCCCAGGCGCTGAGCGCCCAATCGCGGCGCGTAAACTGAACTTTATTGTTGTCAGCAACTACCAGCTAGCTAGCTAATATAGTTGTAAGCTAACGTCTGCCGAATGGTGAGCTAACAGTAGACTATCATTTGTCCCATTTGTAAAGAAGTAGCTAGTGGACAGTTACGTTTAGATATTAAGGTCAGGACAGTCGCTCTCACGGGCTGTTTGTCTTCAATATTAGCAAAGATGACTTCTGCACCGGTGAGTGTAATTTACGTTACGTTAGCTGCGTGGCACACTGAAGTTGGTTTCCTGTTTGTAGCTTCACAGGCGCTGTTTACAAGTAAACAATTACATATGATATGGGAACTTTTCCCTCAAAACATGTTAGAAGAAATATCTACGTTAACGCTACACGTCTGTACAGGTCAAGTCTACAGCACAACTCTAGCAACAAAAACATCAAACTGACATTAAAACAAGTCTTTGTGTTTTTTTAAACACTATGGTGGCGTAACATAATGTTAAAAGTGAATTATTATTCGTCTGTCTGTATACTTTCACTGCAATCTATACCTTTACACTTTACACACATAGCATGTAGTCCTTAAATCCACACTGACTATAGGCTGTACTGAGAGTTTTGTATACTGCTTAGGTGTTAAGATTGTTTCATATTTGATACACAATTTTGCCCTTAAATGTTATAGTAATTTTTTGTAATATACAAACACCCAAAACATGAATGTATATCAGTCAAATTTGGGATGTAAAATGGAGTGAAAACCATGAAAACATGGCATGGTTTTGTGTAGTAGAGTAGAGAAGTTGTAGTTGTTAAAAAAAAACGTGGGTTATAGTATATATATTGAATTAAGAACTGTCCAGGCAATAATGTAGGATTAAGATAAATAACGTTAATTGTGAATAATCTACCCACAAATCCGAGAATGACTAATCCCAGCTCATATTGGGCGAGAATGGTCTGATAATGACATATCAACAAGAAACCAACTTCGTTAAGACCATATTTTCTTTATTTAGTTACACATCTAACTAGCGCTCGCAAGTATATAAAAGCACAAACACATTTTAGAAAAGAGTACAAAACTTTGCTAAAAACTTGTAAAGGATAAGACCTCCGCATGCAAAACATACAATCCATCACAAATTCCTCAAGTCTTTTTATTTCACCGCGTTAACTTTCGACGCCATACTTGTCAAAGTGTCTCATGATGATGCCGAGCTCCAGCTCCACAGTTCCCATGGTTTCGGTGTGCAGTCTGTATCTGTCCGCTCCGTTGTATATAAGGTCCGGGCTACGGAGCTGGGGTCCACCGCCGACAAACATTTGTGCTAATTGCTCTTGCCATGAACCGAGCGGCCTCCAAGTCACACAGCTTATCCGGTGATGTCCGGGGCTGGACGGGACATGGCAGTACCCGTAACCGTACAACTGACAACGCCCGAAAGAGTCCTGGTGCCACACTTGGAAGTGAAGCTTTGGCCAGCCTTGAATTCCCTTAGTCGCGTAATGCAGATCTATCGGGTGACTCCAGTACGCCATGTCTCCTGTTTGGGGGATATCCACCTGGGTCTGACCCTCCTTCAACCCAGAGAGAAGACGCCATGCTCCTCCTGTATGAACTCCCCATTTGCAAAATAGACTATTCTGCGGGAAACCACCGGCCCCAATGATCTGGCCTATAATATGCAGCTCTGCCATGATACAAAGTCCACTTACACAAAAACATGTACCACCGAGAAGCCCGCTATAGTCTTCTTCAGAGTTTAACGGCTAGCATAGACTAGCCCTACCTATGTGTTGACTAGCTAGCTAGTACCACAGATCCCTTTCCTTGGTGATGCCTGCTGTTACTACCGGTTACCGCCACCATACGTCGTCTTATTTCACCCTGAGTGTAGTTTCTCAGGCAGCATTTCCTGTTGTAATGCCAACAGATACTGCATTTTTGAATAACATTTAGAGACATAAAGCACAACCTTTGTCAAATTAGTGTTATTTTTTTCCAACACAATGCCAGAAAATAGCTATTTTGACTGGTGGAGATTTCTTTGCGTTGGCACAACTTTAAAACCCGCTGACTGACAGTCAAAGCGGAGGGCGTTTTAAGTGGCGTTGTCCCTGCGACGTGTTTCCTTGTTTGGCATCGTTTATAATATAACATCTGTGCATTGGAGACAAATACATAACACACGACTACATGTCCATTAATCATAATCAACTACCGATGAGGACTGAATGTCACTTCATTGCAAGCTTAAAACGAGTGTTAATTAGTTGCACTGTCTGGAACTAAACAGTAACACTGTGGAACAGTGCCACTCCGTAGCCCATCCATATCCAGGCAGTTTATTTTGTTACAGAAAATGCTATGTGTGGTCACAAATTGTGTATGTTTTGATCCGGGGCTGATTATGACGTCGATCAAACTCAGATAGATAGATAGATAGATAGATAGATAGATTGATTAATTTTCATTGAGCCCAAAAATGGGAAATTACAGTGTTATAACAGCAAAATATCAGACACACAGCACACATACAGAATGTACTTGAACAAATATGGTTACAATATACATTAAATAATAAATAGCAAATATATTTAAAATATACAAGTTAGGGAATAAAAATGTACAACTACATAACTAGTATTGACAAATATGTAAATTAACCTATTGTGCAAGTTGCAAGTGCAGTGTTGTGACGTTAAAGAGTCTTATCTTAGACTCAGTGATGAAGTGTTAAAAAGTTGTATTGCCCGTGGTAGGAATGATTTCCTGTAGCGGTCCGTGTGACATCGAAGCTGTCGGGCCTCTTAGAGAAGGAGCTCCTCTGTTGGACCAGTGTGGGGTGGAGAAGGTGGCCGGGGTTATCCATGATAGATAACAGTTAATTCAGTGACCTCCTCTCCACCACAGCTTCAAAAGTGTCCTGTTTGCAGCCAATCACGAAGCCAGCCTTCAGTTTGTTCAGCCTGTCTGTGTCGCTGGCTCCGATGCTGCTGCCCCAGCAGATGGTGGAGGAGAACAGAGTGCTGGCCACAACAGACTGGTAGAACATCTCCAACATTCTGCTGCACACAATGAAGGATCTCAGCTTCCTCAGGAAATAGTCTGCTCATCCCCTTCTTGTACACAGCAGTTCTGTTGAACTTTCAGTTCAGCCTGTTGTCAATGTTGACACCCAGGTATCTGTACTCCTCAACCATGTCCACATCTTCTCCCAGGATGCAAAGGGGCTGCAGAGCCGTTCCCTTCCTCCTAAAGTCAATCACCATCTCTCTGGTCTTATCCACGTTCAGCAGCAGGTGATTCATACCAGCCCACTCCACAAAGTCATCCACCAGCGCTCTGTACTCTCCCTCCTGTCCATCCCTTATACACCCAACAACTGCAGAGTCATCAGAAAACTTCTGTAGGTGACATGACTCTGAGTTGTACTGGAAGTCTGTGGTGTATAAGGTGAACAGAAAAGGAGACAGCACAGTCCCCTGTGGAGCCCCCGTATCTCTCACCACCACATCAGACAGAACACGGTCTAGACTGACACACTGTGGTCTTCCTATCAGGTAGTCAGTGACCCAGGAAACTGTGGACACACCGACACACATCATCGGCAGCTTCTCACCTAGTATAACTCACCTATATATTTAGGTACATCACACAGAGAGATGGACAGCAGAGGTCTGTCCTGTTCAGCTCTGTATTTTTATGATCCTTGTGAATTTGCACCTTACAGATCTTTATTGTTTGCATTTTGCTTTCATTTGCACTCTATATACACTACCGGTCAAAAGTTTGGGGTCACTTATACATTTCCATACCACTCCATTATAGACAGAATACCTGCTAATTTGGGTGGGGGGGTTGATCTTTAATGCAATATCTACATTGCCCATTATCAGCAACCATTCATCCAATGTTCCAAAGGCACATTCTGTGTACTAATCTATCATTTAAAAATAAAAAACTAGAAAAACATTGGAGAACCATTTTACTATTATGTAAGCACATAATGTAATCTGAATACGGCTGCCCTGGTTAAAAAAACAATGCAACTGATCTCAGCTGGCATTCTGTCTACAATGGAGTGCAATGGGAATTTCTATGTGACCCCAAACTTTTGACCGGTAGTGTAGTTTAACTCTTTCCCACTTTATACTGGAACTGCTGCACAACAATTTCCCTCTGGATGTCAAAGTGTTAATATAAGTTATACCGAAGGATGATTCAAAAGAAGAAACAAAATGGAACTTTGACTGTTGCATATTTAGTCATGACTAATGTTATTGAGAAATACTTTTGAAACAAGTGCTCACAAGCTTTAATGTGGTTGCTTCCATCTGTCTCTCTGTTTGTTATGTAGTCAGATCCAACTCTAGAGAGACATTTCAAGGGTCACAGGGACAATGTTACGACTGTGGACTTCAGCTGCAACATGAAACAGATTGGTAACTGCTATCTTATTTTACCCTGTGTCTTTGGCCTGTGGCCAGATAATTTGATGCACATTTGATGTTGTCTTCTTATTTTATTTTACTGTGTGGCATGTTTTCTATGTTCATGCACAATGTGTTCAGTGCCTACTCCTGTGCTCCCTCCTCTCCCAGCCACAGGCTCGATGGACTCCTGTGTGATGATCTGGAACATGAAACCTCAGATGCGAGCATATCGTTTTGATGGACATAAAGATGCTGTCCTTTCTGTTCAGTTTTCTCCCTCTGGCCACCTGGTGGCCTCGGCCTCCAGAGACAAGACGGTACGGCTTTGGGTGCCCAGCATGTGAGTTTTGAAGTATTGCAGCTTTTGTTTTTAGGTACATCTCTCATTATTATTGTATTGCAATAGAAACGCACAACAATTCTGACTCAAAAAAAGACAGACAGACATTTGTACTGAATGTTCTGCTTCATCCAACATAGACGGTTAGTGTTGTCTTGTGTGTGTATACAGGAAGGCTGAGTCAACATCTTTCAGGGCTCACACGGCTACTGTGCGCAGCGTTAACTTTTCTGGTGACGGACAGAATCTGATCACAGCCTCTGACGACAAGACCATCAAAGTGTGGACCGTCCACAGGCAAAAGTTTCTCTTCTCTCTCAACCAGCACATCAACTGGGTCCGCTGTGCCAAGTACGGTCTACACACACAAAACATTTCTCAATTGTTTTACAACTTTAATGAATACATACATTTTAATAGTGAAACACTGAAGCAGAAGACTTAGATAATGGACAGTTTTTGATCTAGAATTTCAATGCATTTTTTGCAGGTTTTCTCCAGATGACCGTTTGATTGTGTCGTCCAGTGATGATAAGACTATAAAGCTGTGGGACAAGAATAGCAGAGAGTGTATTCATTCTTTCTATGAACATGCTGGGTGAGCACTTGAGACCAGAAAAAAAAAGATGCTTGTGAAAAATTCTGATGTGTGTGTGGGAGAAAGAATGGCAGTGGGTAAACAAAAGTAATCCATATCTTTTTGTCAGTGTTTTTTCTGTCAATTTTTGTAAAAATTGAGGCTTAATGGCATTATTTACTATTTGTAATTCATAATTTAGTTTTAAAAATGGACACGCATATTTACACTGATTCAGTAACAACTCTCTAAAAGCATTAGCTTCAGGTGTATAGTGTTTTTTGAAGAAATACCACATTTTTATTAAATGTCATGTTTTCTTTCTCCCAAGTTATGCAAACCATGTGGACTTCCATCCCAGTGGAACATGCATCGCTGCAGCAAGTACTGACAACTCTGTCAAGGTGTGGGACATCAGATCCCATAAGATGCTACAGCACTACCAAGGTAAAGACGCCTCAAAAATTGTATGGGGTATTTAGTTTGTAATAGGGATGCACCAAATTTTTGGGGTTCGGCCAGATTTTGGTTTAGTGTTGCAGAAACCGAATACTGAATCCCCACTGGTTTAAAACAGTAAATTCATGAAATAAAAACGTCCCACAGCATTTTTTTTTTTTTTTGCTTAATTGCTGCATTTTGGCTCAACCATGCACAACTCATATTCTTTTGGATGTTTCATACGAAGAAAAGGTTTTGAACAGTGACAATGTTGTGTATTGTTTAGGGTTCAGTTTGGTGGAAAACAGTTTTTATATATATATATATAAACAACAGTTTGCCTGCTCTTGATATATATATATATAGTTGAACATCACTTTCTCACCTTCCAACCAGCGTCAACGGCGTATATATATATATATATATGTGTGTCAAAAAGCCCAATATTTGTCCAAATCCAAAGCCAAATCCTGGATTCGATGCATCCCTGGTTTGTAATTATCATCGTTTGAAGATCATGGTCAACTGTTGCAGCAAACAACAATTTTCATTTAATCACTGTTTTAATGCAAAGTTACTATTTGCAATAATAAGTAACAACCACATCAACTCTAAAGACAAACATTTATTGAAGCATTTACTACATTATTTGCTTCAAGACACTTCCGTTTAGCCACTCTTGATGTTTTATAGCTATTATATTATTATATTATTATTATTATTATTTAATCATAAACTGGATGCCTATCACAGTAAAACCACTTGCAAAACCACAGTCCAATGTTTGTATTTGGGAGATAAATGTCTTAACAGTCAAAGTCTTGTCATCCCCTCCCACCCAGACTCTTCAACACACAACTGAAGTAAAGCCTCACCTTTTGAGAGTGAAAAATACAACAAATTAGTGAAATAACACCAAGATAAAATTAAGCTATAAAGCTCACTGTTAAAGTGGTAATCAAGATCCCTTGCATATTCAATAAGCCAAGCCAAGTTTTTTGTCAGTATGCCTCTCAGTCTGATGGTCCAATCAACTCTCTTAAATGGATTTGAGTTGTGAGATCTAATAATGGATAATCACATCATCTGTCTGAGGAGATGGGGCGTAAAGATAAAAGCCTCTCCTCTCCGTTCCTCTCCTCAACTCTCCTCTCACGTTACATACTGTAGTTAATCACCAATTGTGCCAGCCTTATTTGTCAAATTGTAGTTAAATTGTGGTGTGGGTGGTTAATTCCACTGTTTTTGTGTTTATTGGGGTGTTTACTTTGCTCAGTAAACCTTGCCTGATCCTAAGCCATACCCGAGGAATACACTCCTCCTGCTCCCAGTATAATTTGATGTATCTTTTTGCAGTTAGAAGGTATCAGTATATTTCATTTATGTCATAGCATCTTGCAGCCAGCAGAGGGACCATGTTGCTTGTCGAATGTCTGGCTGCCCTCTCATTTGTCTCAGTCAAGTTAAGAGTTAAATTAAGAACTCATCAGTTCTCTAAATGGTAGATTGATTTTAGGTCCGGGGAGTTTTTGATTAGTTGCTATAGACTGCTGTACTTGACGTAATGATATGTGCTAATGTAAGCTTTAGGGATGGGAATCTCTGCGCACCTCACAATTCAATTCCGATTTAGAGGCCATCGATTCAATTCTAAATTGATTATCAATGCATCTTGATACAACAGTTTTTTAATGTACAATTCTATGCGTGGTTTAAAAAAGATACATATAATCTTGAGTTTGTTAGATTTTAACGTATGAAGTATTTGTCACACACAACTTTTAATGACATTTTTTTGTCTACTGGGATTTTTGTTTTGTAGTCATTCCATGCTTAAGCCTTAAAGATGCTTGTGAAAGTCACCTCTCACAGTAATTTTCCATGTCAGAGGCTCAGTCATGTTTAAAGGTAGAGAATTGGCTTCTTAGAACATGAAACATGAGGTGGTCAGATGTGATAAAGTAGATGAACAGCCTTTATGTGTTTTGCCATCCTATTAGATTGTGTGTGTGTGTGTGTGTGTGTGTGTGTGTGTGTGTGTGTGTGTGTGTGTGTGTATAATATATATATATATATATATATTTTGTTTTATTTATATTTTTTGCACTTTTGCCATTTTTCTCTAAGTTGTTGGCCATTAACCCATCCTCTTTCAGTCACTCTGTTTTTTGATTTTTACATGTCTGGAGACAGTAACTTAAATAAAAATCAACACATTTAAAAAGAAAAAATTAAGCATGAATCATTCTTAGATGCATCATCTACGAATCAATTTTCCACCCCTAGTAAACCTGATGTTAAGCCATTCTCAAGTTACACAGCAGCTGAGACCTTGTGATTTAGAGCAAGCAGTGTACTTTGCATTTTGATCCAGGCAACCATGTTAGTAAGCTGCATCTGGCCTACTGAAGTGTCCTTGAGCAAGACACTGAACCCCTTAGGTCCTGGCATATAACTAACCTGGTACTTAGACATCCAGTTTTAGAAGGAAAAGGAAAAAGAACATTATTCTCAAAAATGTATTGATTTTTTTTGGATTAACTTTGACAAAGTATTTTGTCTACGTCCAAAAAATCTTGCACTCTTTAAATTGTGTCATAGTCATTGTTATTGTCATCATGATTTTAATCATAGTGTTTAATAATTCCATGTTATTTAAAGCTACAAAATGCAACAAAGTCACAACAATAAGATTTGTTACGTTTTGTCTTTAATTGCACAAGGATATACAGTGGGGCTCAAAAGTTTGGGCACCCCAGGTAAAAGTTTTTGTATTAATGTGCATAAAGAAGCCAAGAAAAGATGGAAAAAATCTCCAAAAGTCATCAAATGACAGATTAGCCATTTGTATAATATGTCACAAAAAGTTAGATTTTATTTCCATCCTTTACACTTTCAAAATAACAGAAAACAAAAAAATGGCGTCTGCAAAAGTTTAGGCACCCTGCAGAGTTAATACCTTGTACCGCCCCCTTTTGGCAAGTATCACAGCCTGGAAACACTTCTTGTAGCCAACCAAGAGTCTTTCAATTCTTGTTTGAGGTATCTTTGCCCATTCTACCTTACAAAAGTCTTCCAGTTCTTTGAGATTTCTGTCTGTCACGCACTGCTCTTTTAAGGTCTATCCATAGATTTTCAATTATGTTGAGGTCAAGAGATTGTAAAGGCCATGGCACAACCTTCGGTTTATGCCTCTTGATGTAATCCAAAGGGGATTTTGAGGTGTGTTTAGAATCATTTCCATTTGTAGAAGCCATCCTCTCATTAACTTCAGCTTTTTCACAGATGGCATCAAGTTAGTGTCCAAAATTTGCTGAAATTTTATTGAATCAATTTTTCCTTCTACTTGTGAAATGTTCCCTGTGCCACTGGCTGCAATACAACCCCACAGCATGATTGATCCACCCCCATGCAGTTGGACAGAGGTTCTTTTCATTAAATGTTGTGCCCTTTCTTCTCCAAACGTACCTTTGCTCATTCCGGCCAAAAAGTTCTATTTTAACCTCATCGGTCCACAGAATTTGTTTCCACAATGCATCAGGCTTGTCTATATGTTCATTTGCAAACTTCAAACGCAGATTTTTGTGGTGTTGACGTAGGAGAGGTTTTCTTCTGATGACTCTTCCATTAAGACCATATTTGTACAAGGATCTCTTTATATTGGAATGGTGTACCACAACTCCAGTGTCCAGGTCTTTCTGGATGGATTGTGCAGTCAAACGTGGGTTTTGAATTTTTTCTTTCCACAATTGTTCTGTCTGATATTTTTCTGTCTTCTTTTTAACTTCCACTGTTTCTGATGACTGCCATATATTCATTATCTTCCGAACAAAGAATACTGGCATCTGAAAACGCTTTGCTATCTTCTTATAACCTTCTCCGGCTTTGTGAGCATCAACTATTTTCAGTTTCAGTTTTCTAGACAACTGCTTAGAAGAAGCCATGGTGCTGATTGTTGGGGCAAGGTCAGATGGGTCTGGGCATTTAAAACCTTAAGATTGTCATCACCTGGTCTTTCTAGACGATGATTGAGAACAATCCATGACCCTGTCAGGTCTCAGCTTTCCAAAGGGGGCGGTGCATGCTATAAACTCTGCAGGGTGGCCAAACTTTTGCTGACGCCATTTTTTTGTTTTCTGTTATTTTGAAAGTGTAAATGATGTAAATAAAATCTAACTTTTTGTGACATATTATACGAATGTCTAATCTGTCATTCAATGCCTTTTGGAGATTTTTCCATCTTTTCTTGGCTTCTTTATCCACATTAATAAATTGTGTGTGTGTGTGTTTGTTTCAGTCCACAGTGGTGTGGTGAACAGCTTGTTTTTCCACCCGGCTGGTAATTTCCTCATCACTGCATCCAACGATTCCACAATGAAGATACTGGACCTTGTAGAGGGCAAGCTACTGTATACACTGCACGGACACCAGGTAGACACACACACACACACACACACACACTACATTATTCCTTACTTAATTCAATTCAGAACGTGGTATAATGTGACAAGAATGTATGGATGTCCTATGTGTGTGTGTGTGTGTGTGTGTGTGTGTGTGTGTGTGGTATGTGAAAGGTTTGGACAGTTATCCTTTGTGCATGTTTGATTCTGTGAAGTGTGTGCGTCTGATGCCTTTTTTGTATGTGGTGTTTTTAGTACTTGTCAGGCAAGCGGGCAGCCCACTCATGACTCATTTCAGGGTTTTTGGAAGGAAACAAAACCGTGTTCCTCTGGATCCTCTCCTCCTCTTCCTCATCCTGTCTTGTTTCCATCCTGTCCTTTGTTCTCTCTCACACTCCTCTCCGTGTATTCTGGGGATGTTTTAGCATTGCCACCATCATTAACATCCTCATTTTCCTCCTTGTCCTTCTCTATTGTTCCCACCTCCCATGCACTCCTTTAGGATAGGCTAGACTAGTTGGCCAGAAGCCTCACTGACTGTACCTGTTTCAACAGCTGATGGACTGGCTTGCTGGCTAGATGTGGAGATCAGTTGCTTGCCAGTACCACATGTGGTCCATCTGTTTATCTATCCCTCTCTTTGACTTTAGTCTTTGTCAGACACGCTTTTCTTCAACCTATTGCCAAGACTCTTTTTTTTTTTTTTTTTTATCAAGATATAAACAGCACTTTCCCCCTTCTTGCTTCACACCTCAAGTTTGTCATCTCCTGCACTCCGTCTCCCTTTCTGTTGTTGTTCCTTTTGGATCAGTGGTGACTTTGCCAATCTGTGAGCGCTAAAGGTGATAATTGTCTCTCCAGTCACATAGCTTGAAATTGGGAGAGACCCCCATCTGTTCATTGTGGGTGTGTAGGTTTATTTCTGTTATGTGTTTGTTTGTTTGTCTGTGTATGTGTGTAGACTTACATGTGTATGTACTGTACATCAAAACACATCAGGGCTCTGAGGGAGTGTTTATTTCTGTTGGATCTGACAAACTGTTGTTTATCACACCTCAGGGGTTCCTTACCTGGCTGGGTCGAATGAGCCTAATTTAGGTTAATTTGTCTCTCTGCTCCCTTGTCTGACTAATCCAAAACGTTTTTAAATCAATACACTTTAGCTTTTAAAGGCCCCCACGTGAAAGATGGCATGGAAGTGTTTTTACAAAGTTAAATGTACTCCTGCTTGTATGGTGGGACTAATGTCAGGTGAGATTTGATTTTTGAAGTTAAAAGGTAAGATACATATGATTTTTGATAACTCACGGTTTGGATGGGATCATGGTTTTGAGTCACGGATGGGATCAATTTTTGGATCAGCACAATAAAGGGGGGAACAATATATATTTTAAATGCTTTCCATTTGTTACTTACTGGGGGATAACAAAGGACTTTCACCCTGGAAATGTGTGTTCCTTGGGAGTGATTTAAGCCAAACCACAACCTTTTTTCTAAACTTAACTAGCTGTTTTGGTGCGTAAACTTAACTATAGTCGCCACATTATGCTTATTTTTATGTCTAAAACTTAACTAAATTAATCTTGATGTCTGCCGAAACGACCTGCAGCACCCTGTACCCGGCTCAAGGCCTCCTATTCTTGGGTAACTCATCTATCAACTGTGTATCCGGCGTCACGGCTTTTCGAGGTCTTCCACTCCTCCAGTAGTCATGACAGTCTCTATCAACTGCTTTTAACATGCTCCGGTCACGTGAACATACAACTGCTTTTAACATGCCACATGCGTTGCCTGTATCTTTTCATAGAAACCCTCCATAGAGATTTATCAGCATTCATTAAGACAGCAACAGTAAAAAATATTTCACTATGATTATGGTTAAACTTTGCAACAAATCCAGTTTGTACATCCCCAATTCCTTCCTCTCCTCGCATCTTAGTCCTGGCCACAGGAGATTCAAGTGGAGGAGTCAGTTAAGAGACGCAAGAGAAGAGGAGGCATTGTTGCCTCAGAGCCGTCATTTTAAAGGTCAAACGTCAATTAATTATGACATGCAACACAGCTGTATCACCTCTCCGTTGTGCTATACTTTATGATCTCTGTCAGATGAGCAGAATAGTGTTCATGACGACTTCTATAGCTACTTTTATTACAGGGCCTTGTTGAATACTTGATTGTGATTGGTCAATACAGTCTGTTAAATCTGTATAACAGACAGTTGCTATGCATAAAAGACCTTTACCATGAACGGAGTTGTGATCATATTCTCTGGAGGACCACTTTTATATCAATAAAAAACGTTTTTTAATCAATATTTGTGCTCATACAGAGCTCATTCAGCGAATCACAAATGGAGAGAGAGCGTGGAGAAAACAATGATCACCCTGTGTTCCAATTTGCAGTAATGAGCGGCTCGCTCTACCTTATCCCTTACTTAATTCAATTTACAATGTGGCATAATATGACAAGAATTCATGGATGTGTGTCTGCGTCTGTTTGTGTCTGTGTTTCTGGCCACGGCAAGTGCCAGCCTGGCAGCAGGCATTAGTCAGAGCCGAGACAGAACATGCTGTCTGTCAGGCCGTCGCGTTGCCATAGTTACACTGTCTGTTTCTCTCAGGTGCTTCTGGGAAACCATTCCTCACTCAAACCAGCCTGTCTGCATGGCAGCCGCAGGACACACAGCTCCCTTTTTTCTTTTCTTTTTTTACTTCCCAGCTGCCTTTCTGTCTATTTCTTTTCCCTCTTTTTTTGTCTGTTCTCTCTGAAAACAGGGCTCATGTCGAATTGTTGACCCCCATTGGGCAATGTGAGGTAAAGGGAAAAAAAACGAGATTTAGATTTCTGAGTTTTCAAGCTGAATTCTGTCTGCCCCCCAGGTTCATGCACACACACACACACACAAACACACACACAACATGCCAAAGTCCTGACATCCGCAGGTGATCCTTTTTGGCTCTGACCATGTGTGACCTCACCCAACCATGAGACTCTGCTTTCTGTTATTGATTACTCTGCCACAGCTGAGGATCATTTTGTTTCCTAAATGCTTTGAATTATAGACCCCAAAACATTTAACCTTCTCATGCGTTATGTTATACAGATAATTAACTTTTGAAGTGAGTATTTGTTTTTATGTTTGTCTTTTGTTAAATTATGTAGTATTCACTTCCCCCACGCTTAACATGAATACCTAAACCTTCACTACAGCTATATATCATTTTTTATTATTGTGGTTTGGAAATGAATAAATGGGCAGAATGCAACAAATATATGGCACCGTTTTTCACAGGGATAGTTTAATTTTTAAGACTGCAACTGACATTTATTTTTTATCATTGATTAATCTGACTATTCCTATTGTTTATTTTCTAGAACAATCTAAAAAATGTCCATCACAGATTTCGAAAGCTCAAGATTAAATCTATAAATCAAGACCAACTGTCCAAAACCCACAAGATATTTAGTTTATTGTCACATTAGACAAAGACCAGCAGCAAATGAGTAGCTGGCCCTAGTGTTTGTGGTTTGTGCTTGAAAAAGGACTTAAAATATTAAGCAGTTAACAAATTCGTTGCTGATCAGTTGAATAATTGTTCTAGCCCACTTCATGATATTGGCAATGTGTGCATAGATCTTCCCCTGCTTGTTGTATATTTGTATTGGGATTTGTTTTTTTTAATATATATATATATATATATATATATATATATATATATTTTACTGCATTATCATCTCCATTCACCATGTCTCTGTTTCTCTTTCACCTCACTCCAGGGTCCAGTGAACTGTGTGGCCTTCTCCAGGACCGGAGAGTACTTTGCCTCTGGAGGTTCTGATGAACAGGTGATGACTTATTCTTCTAACTGATCCAAATCATTGCACAAGATATAGTCTACCAATTGGCAATGTTATGTGTCTTCCTTATACCACTGGTTGGCAATTTATGAAACAACACTCTTGAAAATTAACTGTTTTTCATATGGCTCAATCCATTTTTTGTATACATAAGATTATTGGTAATATTTGACTTTGATGTATTATTGTGGAACAGGCTATGATTTATATTCACCTTACAGGTAATGGTTTGGAAGAGTAACTTTGACTGTGCTGAAGGCAATGATGGCGTCAGGCTGCAGCATAAATCTAATTTCAGCCTGCAGGCACTACCAGCCAGCTCCACGGCACACCCCTCGCATCCATCTGTACTCCGCAGCCGGGTAAGTTCAGCCATATATGCTTTTTTTTTCTAAAGTAACTTCCTTCTTTAAAACAGAACCATTGATGAAGCGTGCTTGTTTAGAAAAAGGGTATTGTTTTAATTCAAAATTCATCTAGAACAAGCATTGACATTGATCTCCTGGTACATGCCTAGTTGCGCCATAACTCATTTTCATTTTGACCACAGATACAATATTGCGGAGCACTTTGTACTATGGATTCTTCAGGAGAATTAATAAGTTCAAGAATGGGAACCAGAACATTCTTTAGTGACACCTGTGCTGCTTCTTATTTGTCAAAGACAGGCTGTTGTTGCAGTTATTCAGTATGCCTCTTAGCCACTAAGTCACCAGGATGCCCCGTATTTCATTTGATTTTGCTGTTTGAATATGTTTAAGGCTGATTATAACACTAGGTGAACATCTGGAGCTTTCTGATTTCAAGCCCAAGGATTTCCATAGCCATAGCAATTCCAAAACCTGTTGGTGCTAGAGGCTACAGTATATGTTCACAATTAAGAAAAGGTTTGAAAGTAATCAGGGTAATCGAGGGTTGTGTAAGCAAAACTCTCAAAAGACTTCACAATGATGTAAAAGCAAAGTCATCATATAGTTTGACCAACAGGGCATATACACAAAAATGTACACACACAGACAT
Organism: Etheostoma perlongum; assembly: GCA_026937815.1. Lineage (NCBI taxonomy): Eukaryota > Metazoa > Chordata > Actinopteri > Perciformes > Percidae > Etheostoma > Etheostoma perlongum. The sequence continues at coordinate 28,515,391 of CM049374.1, read as the reverse complement.
GTCTATGTACGCAAGTGCTGACATTAGCACAAAAAAGACTTTGCATGCATGTGTGGTGACTAGCTCCAAAATAAACATAAAGAAACACATGCACGTGCACAGATGCCCCTCAGTATGTCATGCTGCCAGAGCAGCTGGCATATTTCCTCCCTGCATATTCTTCCTTTGAAGTCTGCAGTGTGGCCCAAAGCTACATTCATATCTCATATGCAAGAAATACCTACTTATTCCCACATCTACACTTTGATATGAGCAAAGTTTTTTTTTTTCTGACCACATGAAATTAATGAAATTTCAATTTGTGTTCAGCTTATGACTACGTCCTCAAAAAGATAGAGATATTTGACTATTTCTTTAAGAAATAATGAAGTATGACTGTGTTTAAACACTGTAATTACTGTGTCTTAACAATTAGTTAGAGTGCTGAAATGAGGCACTGACAAACTAAAAGGAAAGACATTCCCACATTAAGCTAAATCACTCCTCATTTGGCTTGTGGTTATGATTATTTTTTTCTTGTCCTATACAATCTTATTTGAATGTCTTTTATATCAGACTCTTGTAACTTATTACATTCATGCTTAGTAGTCTTCAGACTGAATGCAAAACTGTTGTTGTGAGAGTACAGGCTGATGAATTATCAATAACCCAAACAATGGGAGCAGATAAATTAGTGATGAGACATTCAGTTTTCTGCCATGTGTAGTCATAATTGATCATTTAAGTGTACATATCTGATGTGTTTGCTATTGACTCTATAGCTTCTTGGGACATCTGTCTTAAAACACCTTCACAAAATGGAAATCATTACTAGTGATAAATCATCTATTAATTAATACTAACATTAATTCTTAGGGTTGAGCAAATGTATTTCCTCATCTTCATGGCAGGCAGGTGTTTGATTTTGAAAGGGACTAATGTTTATGTCATACAGTAACAGTACAGTAGAATTCTTTTTATATATTTATTATCATAATTCAATACATGACAATGACATAAAAAGGTAAGAAGTAGTGAAAAATCTGCATCTGATATGCTTGTTGCTTGCTTGGTCACAGAAAACTTTGTTTTATGAACATGTCATCCAAACAAAGTTGTCACAGCGCACAAGGAGCATGCTTTTATGCACATGGTAAATTATCCTGAATCTGTGCTGTCCACAGGTTCAAATTATGGCTAGAAACTAACAACTATTTTTATTATAAACTAATATATTATTTTTTTTTTTCCCCTGAAAAATGCCAATGAACCCAAGGTGACATCGTCCAATGCTTTCCAACCAATAGTCCATAACCCCCAAATATTCAGTTTAAAATTATGACAGAAAAACATAGCAAATCCACACATTAGACAGACTAGAAACAGAAAATCTTTTGAATAATTTCTGAATGATAATGACATTAACAACTACTCAATAGTGTGTGTGTGTGCGTGCGTGTGTGTGTGTGTGTGTGTGAGAGAAAAGAGTTCAAAAACAAGGTGGTTACAGAAAAGATAAATGATTAGAAACAAACAAAAGTGAGCAAGTAGTGCAGCTTTTAGCAATGTTTAAATATTAAAAGACCTTGTCAGATGTCACACACACGCACACAAAAAGGACAGGGTGTCACCGGCAAGCTGGGGAACCTCAGGGAGTGGTTTGGATTTCAACGCCTTTGACTGCTACAGTGTTACTTACATCAACAAGGGCACAGCCAAGGTGCTCTCTTTCTCTCTCTCTGTCTTTCTTTCTTTCACTAACTCACTCACCCTCTCACTCACACACACACCTTCCCACTCACTCACACACCTTCCCACTCACTCACTCAATCTCACTGTCTCTCACACACAAACATACACACACTTACACACACACACACACACACACACACACTCCCTGTCTTTGCTTTCTCTTATTGATCGCTCTGCTAGAAGTCAGGAGCCACCCACAGTGATGCTGCCTTCCTTGCCTTTACACGTAATCCAGAAATCCAGAATAGCATAAGACTCGTAATTAATAATGTATGTAACAGGTGAAAAAATAGTATTTATCAATATTTAACCAGTGCAAGTAATACTAACTGGGAACTTAATTACTTTGAACTTTAGGATAGTTTATGGCTTTGAAAGACAAAACATATGACTAATTAGCTAATCTTAAAGACCCTTCTACATAAAACATAGAATAGATAGAATCAATATGGATAGAATACTATGGCAAGGAACACATGTTACACATATGTCTTGTAATCTTATAATGTGTCTTATAATGTCTTATAGTACTGTTAATCCGATGTCAACATGTTTTTACACAAAAAATGTTCCCTAAGACACTCTGTAATGACAAACACGATGCTGATGTTGGATGTTTCTCTACAGTCAAGTTAGGCTTAGTATTTGCAAGCAAGTGTTTAAGCAGCATCAGCCATGTGAGGGTGGTTATTTCTAACGTCTCCTTTACTTTGACTTGTGCAGTGTAAGTGCATAGCTTTTAAAACACGTCTTTTCTTTATGCCATCCATGGACCATTTAGGGCTCTTTTTTCTTCTCTGTCTGACTCTCGCTGCTGTGATACAGGATTGCAAATTTGATTTTAATAGCTCTTCCACTCGACAGCTGTTATTACAGACGTGCCTCAAAGGGTGATTAGAAAATGGGCAGTTATACCATGGGGAGAGAGATGATTAGTACAATGCTTGAAATGTATTCTCTTCTTTTGAGAGAACTGCTGTTCTTGTAACACCCCACTGAAACTTTTTTTTAAAAATACAGTTCAATTACAGCTGTGTGAAGCTTCATCACTTTACTTCTATGAAAACCTGGGCTGGCTTCTTCAATCACTGACATCATTAATTGAGGGATTTCAAACGCGAATGTGGGCAAGCTGTTTTTAGGCAGTTGAGAAAAAGTGCTGTCTGTGGGAGAAAAAGCTCCATTTGGTCTAAAATGTGTTTTTTGTACTTTATACATCTACTAACATAATAGAAAACGGATAAAATCTCAAAACCATAATATGGGCTCTTTAAGAAACAAAGTAAAAAATAGTTCAACTGTTTTGTGATAGCTCTGTCTTCTAAAAAAAACATTCATTGACAAGACACATTTTAAAGGAGACCTTTTATTTATTTTTTTTTTTTTAGGTTCATACAGAGGTATCATATTTAGGTTCAGACATTTTTGTTCCTTTCTTGTCTTTTGGATTGCGCCTTGGTCAATTCGCTTCAACATGACTCAGAATCCACAGATTTCTTTCGTTTACGTTTTCCTCTTTTCCACAAACAAATAATGAACTGAAGGATTGACACCAGAGCTACAGTGGTGTGAAAAAGTGTTTGCCCCCTTCCTCATTTCCTGTTCCTTTGCATGTTTGTCACACTTAAGTGTTTTGGAACATCAAACCAATTTAAACAATAGTCAAGGACAACACAAGTAAACACAAAATGCAATTTGTAAATGAAGGTGTTTATTATTAAAGGAGAAAAAAAATCCAAACCATCATGGCCCTGTGTGAAAAAAGTGATTGCCCCCTACACCTAATAACTGGTTGGGCCACCCTTAGCAGCAACAACTGCAACCAAGCGTATGCGATAACGTGCAATGAGGCTTTTACAGCGTCCTGGAGGAATTTTGGCCCACTCATCTTTGCAGAATTGTCCTAATTCAGTTACATTAGAGGGTTTTCGAGCATGAACGGCCTTTTTAAGGTCATACCACAACATCTCAATAGGATTCAGGTCAGGACTTTGGCTAGGCCACTCCAAAGTCTTCATTTTGTTTTTCTTCAGCCATTTGGTGGTGGACTTGCTGGTGTGTTTAGGATCATTGTCCTGCTGCAGAACCCAAGTTCGTTTCAGCTTGAGTACACGAACAGATGGTCGGATATTCTCCTTCAGGATCTCTTGGTAGTCAGCAGAATTCATAGTTCCTTTTATCACGGCAAGTCTTCCAGGTCCTGAAGCAGCAAAACAGCCCCAGACCATCACACTACCACCACCATATTTTACTGTTGGTATAATGTTCTTTTTATGAAATGCAGTGTTCCTTCTACGCCAGATATACTTGGACACACACCTTCCAAAGAGGGGTCCACTTTTGTCTTATCGGTCCACAGAATGTTGTCCCAAAAGTCTTGGGGATCATCAAGATGTGTTCTGGAGAAATTGAGACAAGCTTTGATGTTCTTTTTGCTCAGCAGTGGTTTTCTCCTTGGAACTCTGCCATGCAGGCCATTTTTGCCCAGTCTTTTCCTGATGGTGGAGGCATGAACGCTGACCTTAACTGAGGCAAGTGAGGCCTGCAGTTCTTTGGATGTTGTTGTGGGGTCTTTTGTGACCTCTTGGATGAGTCGTCGCTGCGCTCTTGGGGTAATTTTGGGCGGCCGGCCACTCCTGGGAAGGTTCACCACTGTTCCATGTCTTCGCCATTTGTGGATAATGGCTCTCACTGTGGTTCGCTGGACTCCCAAAGCTTTGGAAATGGTTTTATAACCCTTTCCAGACTGATAGATCTCAATTACTTTCTTTCTCTATTGTTCCTGAATTTCTTTGGGTCTCGGCATGATGTGTAGCTTTTAAGGATCTTCTGGTGGACCTTACTGTGTCAAGCAGCTCCTATTTAAGTGATGCCTTGATTGTGAATAGGTGTGGCAATAATCAGGCCTGGGTGTGGCTAAAGAAATTTAACTCAGGTGTGGACAACCACAGTTATAGTATGTTTTAACAAGGGGGGCAATCACTTTTTCACACAGGGCCATGATGGTTTGGATTTTTTTTCTCCTTTAATAATAAACACCTTCATTTACAAATTGCATTTTGTGTTTACTTGTGTTGTCCTTGACTATTGTTTAAATTGGTTTGATGTTCCAAAACACTTAAGTGTGACAAACATGCAAAGGAACAGGAAATGAGGAAGGGGGCAAACACTTTTTCACACCACTGTAGATCATTTCTGCTAATACCAAACTTAATTTCTTGACTGCTACTAGCACTATTCAAATGATGCTCAAATAGTATTTATTTACAGTTAAGAGTACACACACACACACACACACACAAACCTCATTATTGTTTGTTAATTCCTAACATTTATTTTCTTCTGTCATCTGCCAGATGTTAAAGTTAAAGGAATGGTAGTAGTTGCACCTGGAAGTCCCAGCTTCCTAGATTTTCCTTTACATGTATTATTTATCCAATCATAATTTATTATTAATACTGCCCCTTTCATCTCTCATAAACTGCTGCAAGTCTCAGACACGTGTTGCCTGAGAGGAAGCAGAGAGGGGAACAGTTTCATAAGCTCGCCTAAATGTGTTTGTTTCCTTCTCTCTTGAGTATTCAAAGACTTTATGAGTTTAAAAGGAGAGTATACAACAGTGAAATGTACTCTAATGTAGGAGAAGTAGATCTAATGTGCTGTTGTAAAAAAAAAAAACCTTATTTTTAGAGAAGCAGAATATGCAGTAGTACACAGGTTGTTCTGTCTGAAAGCAGCCAGGAAAGAAGTTGCGGAACAGTACTGCAGCTCATACATCCAAAAGCCAGACTGCAAACTAATTAAAGAGAAGGATAAAATACAGTATGAATATTATTAGCCTATTTACACCCAAGATTACACTTAATATGCAGAAATTTATTATATCTTAAATCTTATATCTTAAAATTATACATTGACAGTTGTATCTGACATTTGCAACAGGTGTAACTTCTCAAAAGCTACTCTAGGTCATACTGTATGGTTTTGTACTCCTTTTTTGGCAGGATATCTTTAATTGATATTGAAAATTTATGAATTACAGATTGAACCTGATGCTAAAATAGTATTTATTTACAGTTAGAGTACACACACACACTTTGCTTTGTTCGGTTGCTCTGAAGCTTCACTTGCATCGCCATATACTGTACAGCAGACCCTTACGTTTGGTATGTTAGTATCAGAAAAAACAGATGACAACAGTTTAATCTACCAGTTAGCTCCGCTGCTAGCTGAGCGTATGGGGTTCTGGATCCGTCACCCCGTGTGCTGTTGTGATTGGTCGTAGTGTTATCCAATTGCGTGCAGTGAGATTTTCAAATGCACGCTTGGTGCCGCCCCTTAAGATGGGCGACTTTCATTACTCAATGCCAGACCCTTAATCTTTGGGATTTGAGTCTGGATTTCCATGCTTACTTTTTTGTTTAATGAAAATTAAATATAACAATAATAATACATAAATTAACAAACCCATATACTTTGAAAAATACAGTGCATGCATCATATTTCAGAATGTGCAAAACATTCTTGAGTCTTATAACAAACATTAATTAGGCTAAGTTAATCTAAGAATTACCACCTTAAGCAAAGTGCAGCTTTTCCTGGAAGAAGCAACCAACATAGCTGATATTGGACAGTACCTAATTAAGTTTTAATAGCAGTAATACCTGAGGGGTATTTTACTAATAACAGTGTTTAGGCCAGATGAAAGGCACAGCAGTTTGCCACTAGCACCACGAAAGTCACTGTAATCAGAGTAACATATGTTCACTTGTTTGTAAGAACTTTTATAAACCGTTGACAGCATGTGTTTACTGTACAGAACATCCCTTAAACTGGTGGACACAAATGCAGAAAGGAAAAGCAACTTATTAAATATGAAAACATTTTTGACCAGTGGGACCTCCCCCTCCTTTCCCCCTCTTATTCTTGGAGAATTAATGCTGATCTCAGTATTTTCCACAAAGTGGGCTAAATGTTCCGTTGTAAGTATGTGTATATGTAATTATTATAAGGATACCCAGTAGCTGATGCCTAAACGACCAGCTAGTCTTCCTGGGGTCCAAAACAACATTTTATCAGACAATATTAAAACATTACATGATATATACAGAAAAGAAAATAAAGGGGAAAAAAATCAAAGCCACATGAGATATCATAAATACTTTTATTAAAACATGACTGTCATCAAAATAAAAAGCAAAGGCAGGGTTTCCTTCCCTGTTTGAAAATATCCAGCTGCAACAAATGTAAATGAGATGATAGAGAGTGTTTGATACAAAAACTTTCTTTGAACATGAAGCCGATTTGTTGCTGTACAATTCTCTGGTTTATTAGTGTTTGAACTACACTGCCAACTGGATTCTCTACTCACTGAGTGGCAGCCTTAAAATGTCGGTATACCACCCAGCCCTATTTTGCATGTAATTATACACTCAGTTGCCAGGTGGCAGATGCAGTCTAATACAACAGTCCTGCAATAAATCCGACCATCAGGAAGTTTATAATGTTCAGTTTGAAAGAGTTGTTTATTTAACCGTATAATCATTTTGGAGGATATAGTCTGTGGTGCTATTGAACTCTATTGCATTATACAGAATGGTTACTTAGATTATCCTTGCTGATATATGACAAAATAATTGTTTGACACCTGTCAGTCATCCTCCAAAATGATCTTACAGTTGAATCAACACCTCTAAACCAACAACAACTGAGAGGCTGGCTCAGAAAGCATGCACGACCACAGCCCTCTGACTACAGTCTGTTTTTAAATTGTCTAATGCGACCTAGATGTTACACATCTCCCTCCTTTTTTATGCCCAACATACAGTATTACACACAACCATCTTTGGCTGTAATTCATTTCACCAGGAAGAAATTGACTAATGAGACAGTAATGCTGTGTCACCTCTGTACCTCTGTATTCATACAGAGGTAATCGTCACCCATGGCTGCTGCCCTCTCAGAATCAAATCCATGGGGATTTCTTAAGTAGCTTATTTGATATGCTGATCCTTTAATGTACTTGGATGGATGTGAAGCTCCATGATAATTTGCCAGTCATGCGTGCGTGCGTGCGCCAAGCATTGCTGACAGGCAGATCAGCTCTCCGATCACATCCGCCCTAATCCCTCCATCCATCCCCCACTGGAACCCCCCTCTTTCTATCTCTAGCTTCACATCTGGGTCTTTCTCCCACTCACGTGCACCCTCACAGCAGGCTTTCCTTCACAGCTCAACACACACACGCACACACATCACTTCACAGCTCGACTCGGCTTTAGGATGTGGATGTGGAGAACGGGGAGGGTGTTCTGAGACTGCAGTAGCTGTATGAACTTCTATCTCTTCACTATTATTTTATTAGACCGAAATTTACTGGCACTCTCCTTAATTAAAGACTCAAGAAGCAGTAAAACAATCCATAATGGTATATTTAAGACCTCAGGGCATTGCACTGAAGAATGCAGTTCCTGATACAGTTTGTGGTTGTATTTTCTTCTGAGATGCTGGTATGGAAAGGCAGGTGGTATTGTTCTGACAGCAGGAGTTGAATACATTTGACAGCAGGGTATAGAGGGAAAGGCATGGGGTGTGACAAGGGAGTGTTGAAGAAGAGATAGCGATGGAGTTAAAGAGTGTGTAATGATCTAGTGGAGTGAGAGAACATCAGCGAGATGTACATGTAAAAAGTGGGAAAACAGGGCGAGCATGTGAGCGAGCCAGACCAAAATGAGCACACTGAAGACAAAAAACAACATTGAGATAGAAAAACAGACGCATTGGAAATAACAAAACCTTTAGAGCCATTAACAGACACCTGTTTATCCTTGTTGCACTAAAGACAGTGAGAGAGATTACAAGAGATGGGGATGAGGATAAATGTGAAGAAAAAGTTGTAGCAGGGAGAAAAGAGGTTTATATTAAATGAGTGGAGGAAGCAGTCAGAGAGAGAGATGCAAAATAAGAGTGAGAAGTTGACTGAGGAGCATTAATAAAAGGGTTGCTGAGAAACGCCCTCCCTTGTCGATTCTGTAAGTTATAGCTGAGGCCAGAAGCACAAGTCATAGCTGAGTCACCACAGGCTTCATTCATCAAAAAGCGTCACTAGCAGTTCGGCATAAAATGTTTGCTCCACTGTAATTAACTAAGATGTCAGCAGTTGGTGAAAAGATTTGTCTACATCTTATGGTTATGTTATGACACACACACACACACACACACACACACACACACACACACACACACACACACACACACACTCCGGCCTTTTCCTAAAGAGAGAGATATTGTTTGTTTATATTTTAATTGTGATTAAGCCTCAGAAGGCAAAATCTTTGTTTGCAAAATGTTTAGGTCTGTGGAGTTTTGTTTTTACAATTATATATGGCAGAATACGGCTTCTTCTGTGGGAGAACAACAAAATCTATTATGGCCAGCTGTGCTCAGAGTAATATAAAGAAAAGGGCGAGTCTGGATGATTTGTATGAATTTAAAATGAAACACATTATTCTTGAACAGTCCATTTCAACTCAAAGGCATGTTAAAGAGTGACAGCTGGTGTTAAAACACATTGTACTTCTGGGACCATATTGTTGTAACTTGCATTATTTGTCTTTTCCTGTGAATAAGTGGGTGTGGCATTACACTAAAATGTCTCCAGTAATGCTACGGTGAACTTTTTTGACAAATTTTGATTAATCAGTCTGAAGTGCCGACTCTGATTTGGGTACAACCCTACAGTTTGATTACGTCAGTTATAATCAAAAGCACTGCTCTTTGAAATTGTGATTCTTATGAAAAAATGATTAACCATTCAGAACTGAGGGGAGCATTTTCACAAATAATAAAACATCACTGTTCGGTGTTTAGTTGCTCCTCTTATATCCTTAGCATTTTTACTAATGTTGGAAAAATCCTATAAAATTGTTAGGAATTCCAGTTTCTTATTTAACACTGTCCTCAATCAACCTTTCTAACGGCAGACAGAGTTCTCAAAGCACAGGTGTAACTAATAACCTGATTGGTGGCCCTGTTAATGTAATTATCATTAATGTTATTAGTTTCACCTGTGTATGACATGGCACATATTTAGTACACAACATGACTCATGCTCTTTCTCAACTGGAAACTCTTCCTGTTACTATTGCACCTTTGTTCAGAACTCGTCGTACATTGTCGATTATACTGTACAACAGCATCCCTGGAGCATTAAGGGTTTCAAGATGGTTTAGGGAGATTTGACAGATGCTTGCTGTTACCAGAAAGTAAACTTTATCCTTAACTATCAGTACATCACCCTGCTGCTCTTGTGTTGTAAGAGTTTAGCATTCAGGGATTTTTCAAATGTTTGGGTGACAGGTGTCTTTAACGTGTATTTCTTTTTTTCATTTATTTAATCTGGTTACAGCCATCCTCTGTTGGTTTGGCCCTTTTGTTTGTTTGGCCCACATGTTACTCTATTAAGACTTAAATTGATTGTAGAGCCAGCTGCCTAGGAGAAATTTTAGAGTTTTACATATCCGTCTGTCTCTACATATGTTTTTTCCCCTCTCTTCACTTTCTTGTTCCATTCCCAGAAGATTTGAGGTGGGTAACCTACTCTATGTCTGAATAATGTGTGTATGCGTGTAGAGTGATTAATAATGTTGTATTTTGCTGTGTATGGCTCGCTGTGTCAGACTAAGAGTTTAATTTGGGCCTCAGGAAATTTTCCAGTGTTGGTTTTTCCACTCCAGGTGATTCATTAGGAGGGTGGTTACTTTGTGTGCTGTGTTTGCACGTGCATGTGTACACTCCCTGGCTCCACGCAAGGCTACGGCGGTACAAAATATGTTGAGTTTGCAGATCAATATATTGTTTTAGCATCAATATTGCTATGTACACATGTCACATTGCAAATAATTGTATGTATTAAGATATATTAAGGGTACACTCTTTAAACCATTTTACTGCTTTATTGCAAATGACAACTAAAAAATGTTTAACTAACTTGAAAGACGAACAGTTTAATAATCCCACCAAGAAAGGTAGGAATCTCTGTAAGTCCGTTATAACTAAAAGTTGCTCTGGATTATAAGTCACATCATTCAAAAAATTAGTCATGAAGAGTTAAAAAAACATGTTTTATATGTGGACTATAAGTCACATTTATTTAGAAATATATTTCACAAAATCCAAGACCAACAACAGACATTCAGCACACAGAACAAGAGGCTGAATGTGGTACGTGTCTGGTATGGTAATGTAACACATAAGTTATTCAGCTACCACAGAACAACTACCAGGGCATGGAGACGTAACTGCACTCCTGACGAGCCTTTCCCGGCACGTTGTTCAAGCACCCATCTGTGGACTCATTCCAGCTCTGGCCATCTTGCTTTCAGCCTGCGATTAGCATGCTTTGTTTTCTTTATTGTAGTAAGAGTAACCTTTTCGCCAGTCCCTCACAAGTTTCTGACTCACTCCAAACTTTCTTTCTGCTGATCGATTACCATTTTTGGCTGCATATTTTACTACCTGCAGTTTGTGATGTCTTTGGGATTGGCTTTTTGTTTGTGTTCAGTCTTTCACAGTTGTCTTTAGGAGCATCATATAGTTGTCACAAGCATAGAGCGCCCTCTTACGGCTGTAGACGGTAATGTTTTCAGTATTAATTAACATTTAAAACAAGTTAAATTATATATTTTGATATATAAGTTGCACCTGACTATAAGTCGCAGGACCAGCCAAACTATGACTATCCAGACTGTGTGTGTGTGTGTGTGTGTGTGTGTGTGTGTGTGTGTGTGTGTGTGTGTGTGTGTGTGTGTGTAAGAGAGAGTCAGTTTCCTTGCGATTATCTGGTAAATTAATAAATTAATTATTGTTGATCCAGACTGTGTGTGTGTGTTTGTGTGTGTAGGAGATAGTTTCCCTCTTTTGACTCTGTAGCCCTTCCCTTCTGAAATATGTCTAAAAGGTTCCTCTACAGAAACAAAATTAATTCATGCAAAGTCAGTGTACATTTTTTTAGGATAGCCGACCCTTGTTAATCTGTCATCTGTCCAGGAGGCTCGGGCATACTTTAGCCTGTAACAGACATACTTTAGCCTGTTGTCATTCCTTAAAATGTCACTGTTTGCTAGCTCGGTAGTTAGCATGTAGCTTGAACAAAATATGTCATTATTTTCTAGTTAGCTAGTCAGCCTGTAGCTAATCCTGAACAAAACATTTCATTATTTTCTATCTAGCTAGTTAGCCTTTAGCTAATCCTAAACAACACATTTCATTGTTTGCTAGCTAGCTATTTTAATTTTCTTTTTCTTTGACAAAAACTATTTAGTGTGAATGATTGGTTTAAAACAATCGAGTCTAGGGAAAATAATGCAAATCGCAAAAATAACCCAAAAAATACAAACATGAATCAATTTTTCCCCCCACCCTTATTAAGTCAGTTAGTTAAGTCAGTTATTTAGCCTGTAGCATTCCAAACAAACCAATACATTACATTATTTTCTAGCTAGATACAAATTCAAAATAAGTTTTTAAACACTCACATTTCAGTTTCTCTGCATTATACAGTATGTTATTTGAAGCACACCAGAGACTATCGATGTTTCTAACAACTCTTCACCATCCTTTCTCTCTGTTTCAAGGCTTCTGAACCAACAGAACATTTTACCGGACAGGACTCCCACACTGCTGCCCACACTCAGAGCGCCAGTCGCAGTGGCAGCCACAGCAAAGCAAGTTCCTCCTCTACCCAGCAGTCACAAACACGGGGTTTACCACAGCATTCATCCCAAGTTCAAGCACAGTCCCAGTTCACAGATGGAGGGGTCCCCCCTGGTCTAGCCAGCACACTGGAACACATCATAGGTCAACTGGATATTCTCACTCAGGTATTCAGAAGATGTGTTAATCTCTCATGACAAGCAGCATGCATTGTGCTTTGGATGTGCCACCCACTCACACTGTTCAGAACAAAAGTGTCCTTTACTTTTACTTTTAACCTCCAGGCCAGAGATTGGTTTGTGTGTGTGTGTGTGTGTGTGTGTGTGTCGGTGGTCGATTTTATTCCTCACGTTCATAGTTACATTTCAGTATTTCATTGGCAACCGTCCTCTACAGAAGGTGGAAAACACTGGTACTGTCCAAAGGTAGTTACCTTGGACTAAATCAATGACCAGAACCAGAGCCTGCAGGGCTAAAAACAGACTCTCAAACAAAAACAGATAAGAAAAGCCACCAGTTCATATCCAAAGATTTGCTTCGTATCAATTTAGTCATTTTTGTTGTTGTGTGCATTTGTTTAGCTTCATAGATGTGATCAGTGATGGATACTGAGAATAACTGCTGTAGTTTGAGGCTCAGCTGTTGGTGCAAACTGAAGGAAAGTGCAATTTACAGTAGTCCTTTTATCCACCCTGTCCAGTATGAAATGAAATGACTACAGCTGTTAAATTTGGAACTTCTCTTGCACTGGACAGCAATTGTATCTGTTTGTTGCTGTAAAGATTTTTATTTAACTGGCCTAGCTCCCTGGCAAAGCCTGAGGCTGCAGCCACTGGCGGCTCTGCATCAGACTACACCTCATTGCTAGGTGTTGTTAAACATCTAATTCATGATCTACTTTTTTTTTTTCTCTGTGTTAAGAAACAGTCAAATATAACTTTCTGTAGATGATTAGAAGCCATAATCCCCGGGAATTGTGAAGGATGTGAATGTCAGATACTGGAAAGAATCACCCATTTGTTTTTTCTGATATATTCACATTAAATCATCTCTTGCTATCAGATTAGGGGAGAGCAGGGAGATTGTGTGTGTGTGTGTGTGTAGTGCAGCTATTAGTGATGCGTTTTAAGGCTGTCATTGTCATACCCCTGTCCTCCCAACAAAGGCAGAGAAGAAGACTGCCAGCATGTGAAAATAGATTTACAGAAATACAGGTTTAACAATGTTTAACAATTGTCTTTTCAATTTTTTAATGAGGCAGGGAATGCATTTAACACATTTGCTAGACGTCAAGGATACACACAACGAGTTTTGGTGACTAAAATGTACCTTTTTTGCACCTTTAATTTCCGACCTGAAGGGGTCGTGAAACTGAATAAAGCTTGCATACAATTCGGTATGAATGCAGTTACATTACAGCTACAGGCTTTGACAAACTTTTTCAGTGTACCTCAGCTGCTAAGGTACAAAAAATACTGTAGCTTGTTGATGAGAGTTTAAAAAAAGAAAAAAAAGTCACTAAACAGTAATACGCAGACAACTGCTAGTTACATTTGATCTGCATTATGTTATAAAAATATAATGTATAGTCTTGATCAATGGAAGTACATATTCAGGATAAAGCCGACATCCGACACGCGGCTCACACTAGACAGGCTCAACCCAGTTAAGTTAGCAGTTTAACCCCAAAACGCTCTGCTTTACAATGCACGACAAAGTGTGAGTAGAATGGGCTTACACTCTTGATCTAATTTCTGTTCAACTTGAGATTGGCTGGCTAACCTTGACATTTAAATCAATGCCCTGCCATCCTCTAAAGATTAGGCTGACAAAGCGGCATTATTTATTTCTGCACTATATTCCTGCTCCATTAGAAGTCTTTTCCCCAGCATTATTTTCACTATACGGCTCTTTGTAATAATCGAGGCGACTGAGAGGGAAGATGAATTATTTAACGTTAGACTAAGCTTCCAAAGCCACAGTTTGCTGTGTTAGCTGTTTTTCACTTGTCTGCCCCCCCCCATTCCCCTTCCCAAACATCAACACCACCATAACTTTTCTTTTTCCTCTCCTTCTTTTTGATAATTCATTGCTCTTACATGTCCTTTACTCTAAGCCTGCAGTACCCACACTTGTCCCTTTCTTTCACAATCTTCCTCTTAATTATGACCAATCTTTAATGAAGAATTTGGTGAGAAGATTTTGATGACTTTCTCTGTGATGTGTAAGTTCTGGACTTTTAGAAACCTCTAAACCGCTTGATAACCACACGCTCTTTGAAAAATTGCAAAGTTTTCACCACAGTGTAGATGTATAGTATTGCTCTGGGAGAATGCAAATGCAATAAAATTGCACCGAGGACAGTTCATTTACTTTTCCTCTGAGCTGTAGAGAAAGGAACGTAGGAAGAAAGAGCACTCACCATAATTCTGAGACATATGGTAACTCAAAATACCAGCAAGGCACTTTTATCTTACATAACTATTCACAAATCATTATAACTTCTGAAAGTCTAAAATCGGTAGGGAAAAAGGCATCTTGTCTGTTCTTATATTTTGTAACAGTACAAACATGTTGGTTTCAATATATTACAGAATAACTCCGAAAAAACAAAATGCAACCGCTCAGACTCACTTCCACCTACAGTACTGCGGCACATTGCGCTGAGGTAGTCAGGGACACCAACTCTCTTATGTTATGTAATGTGGCTAGATGTTCAGGGTAAAAAAATGTTTTGTATTATGTCTTGTAAAACATAAAATCCTTCATTACATTTTCCAAGTTGTCATTTCAGGAGAGGTTAAGTAAAAAAAAAACTAAAGTGTAAGTTATCTTGTTGGCATGCTATGGCAGCATTGATCTTAAAAAGCCAACATTAACACTAGCCTGAGGCTTGTAATTAATGACTGTCTGGCTTTTTATTGGCTTTTTTGTCAATACAATGTCTTTTAATCTGGTTATGGATGCTAACACCGCAACAGTGCTTGTTCTACACACTCCGTTTATATTGGTGATATTGGTCAATGGACTTAGTCACATCACCATTCTATGTGTGTATTTGTGTGTGCTTTTTTCACCAGTTCCACACTGATTTTATAGGATCACTAATACCAGTAGTGGAATATTATTGAACATGCATCAGCTAGCTTCATTTGAAGAAAAGAGCTGGCTTTACCACCTTTAACCAGAACCAGTTTGCCTTTCTTTGCCTTCAGACTATTCTAGTGTGGGTCATACCAAAGCTATGAGACTTTGTAACAGAGGCCAGTAATGCTCAGGGCGATGGAGAGTATAATGTGTTCTGGAGAGAAAAGAAAAACAGCTTGCTCTATTTTTAGGAGCATAAAGATTTGGTTTCTTCTCCAGATGAAAACTATATGCCCATATAATGTTGCAGCTGCCTGGGGACACGTGCAGAATCAAACACACAAAGTTGGCCGGGCTGAGTACTGGGGAGCCATATCAGGTTGGTAAAACATACAGGGTGGTATTGATCTAGAAAACGGAGACAGGCAGAGGGAGAAACGGAGGAAATACATGCCCTTTCTCTCCCGTGGTGCATGAAGTAGCAGGAGGTTTTACCTTGTTTGATGACCCAAAAGAAAAGACCACTCGCCCACACATTGATGAAGTCATCGGTGTCTGTGCTGAGTATGAGATCATCCAAGGGATTTAACAATCTTCATCAATTCCTTCATCATTATGCGTTTTAATGGTTCATGCCTGGTTGTATGTGTTTGTTTGTGTGGCACTGTGGGGTCAAATGCAGGACCTCCACGGCCAATAACCATGTTCAAGCTGTATTGTTGCCCATTTTTCATTTTTGTTTGGCATGACAACATAAACACACAGTATGTTTTGGATAGGGTTTAACGACAATTATACTGGAAACAAATTCCAATGACAGTTTTCCTGCATCAAGTTTATTTCTCAATGAAAACATTTTTTTGAGGTAAACTAAATTGGTAAATCAATTCTTTTAATTTCCATCTCTCTTTCCAGTGCCTCACACACAGCTGGTTGTAGGCCCTATTTTGATAAATTACTCATCTCTTGTGCTACTTTCTAGCAATTTCAAAAAAACTTGCACAGGAAGGGACATGAAATTACAGGTCAAGACATGGTGACATATCGTTCACCCGCCGGCCCAAATCTAGAGAGGCTCGTCTGTCGAGGTGGAAACATGTTCGCTGTTTGATTGTTACTGGCCTGAACTAAATCTATGTTGCCAGGCACTGCTGTCCAAAAATGCTTATTAGCTGGGATTGGGTTCGTCACCAGGCAACATTAGCTCCGTAAACAATTGTCAGAGATTCAGAGGGAACTGTCTGAACTGAACTTTGTTCTTTTTTCGTTTAGATTAGCATAACTCATTCATGTTTTACTTTACTCATATGTATTTAATAATTTGATTATAATAAAAGCCAAAGCCAAGGAGGTATCAGTCAACAATTTAGATCTATAACATTGTGTGATGATTTTGGTTACATAGTTATGATTGGAAACCAAGGTGAGTTGGTCTGTAGATAGTAAAGGACATTTAGAGTGCTTTACATAATATTAACAATGTTTAAAAAAAACACTAAACAGAAAAAAAAATTATAGATATTGACAGATTATAGACTGTGTTTACAGCGCCCAAATTTCTTACGGACATACAAAGCCAATGAATAAAAGCAAATTTGGGGCGGGCAAAGCGAGTGAATCAAACCCGCTAAATTTGTGTCATTCGTGTATCTGTGTAAGATTCAAATATTTCAACTTGAGCAACTAAACTCACGTGTGTAACGCAACGCAATTCCCAATTGCCTGGTGGGAATGATGCCGTTTGAGGGAATAAAAGTACAATACAGGAAATAAATCAGTCAAAAGCCGTTTTTATTTTTTAGATCTGAAACTACATTTATCATCCAAAAGTTGCTAACAACTCTTTGAAAATAATATAATATAAGCTACTGTAAACAGTGATTTCTGTGACGTTTTTCCCAAGTTTGTCTTTTTTTTTTAACTTTCAAGTTTCTAAACTAAATACTTTGCGTTTTCAAATTTTTTACAGTGGGAATTAATTGGCATTATACTCTTCAAACATATTAAAAAACATTTTTCACCAATAGCTGTTAAGTGGCAGTCACTATAAAGATGTAAGAATTGTAGTATTTCTCTCAGTTCTTCTGGTTCTTGTTAGAACTCTGAAGGAATAATTGTTTTTGTCCGGCCATGAATCCTCTTTCTATTTGTTTTAAGCGATAAAAGGCTGATTAAGTTATTTCTTTAATGTGCCTGCTGAAGCTCACATACAATAAAAGATAGAAAAGCCAGCTCTATCTTCTAATTGGTTCATTCAGATGGTGTAATTACACCTGGAGGCTCCTAATAAACAGGCCCAGATGACAAAAATGCACAACAAAAACTGTTACTGTTGGAGGATGTTAAGAGGAAAAGTATGTCGCGCTGTGATCTCACTACCCACACATGGCCGTCCTGTTTCGCATAGCGACCTTCTTGTATTCTCTGTGTGTGTAAGTGTGTTTATGCAACTGTGTGAGAGGGAGAACAAGAGAGGGTGCGTGCCAGACACAGAAACTCTGGTGTTTTTGCCTCAGGCAGCAGATCTCTCTACAATAATCAGCTGGATTGTCTTGCATGCACAACATCTGTCTCAAACACACACAGAGCTGCTTCTTTCATACACACAAACACCGCCATTATATAGTCATTACTGTCAAGCTGATGCTGTACAGCCCTCTCTAACATGCTCTTTCTCTCTTATCCATCTCCTTCCTTCCCCCTTTTCTTTCTTTGTCTGGTTCCTCTCCTCTTGTTCCCTGCATCCAGACAGTTTCGATCTTGGAGCAGCGGCTGACGCTAACCGAGGACAAGCTCAAGGAGTGTTTGGAAAACCAAATGGAGATCGGTCTACATCTCCAGAGACAAGAGGAGGCCTAAAGATGGCGGCACCAGGAAAAGGTTGAGCTGTGGTGTGAGGGGGAAAGAGGTCACACCAACACCATTAACAAAAACACGTAAACAGCACTCTCGTTATTGTAAGATACACACTTAAAATGTGCAATCTTGCACACAGCCCTGAACCGTTTTCATGACCGGACTTTAAATGCACACGGAGCCTTAACGCTGGGTCTAGTTATTTAACAAAGAGATATCAGAAGTGAAGTTGTTGAATATTAGAGAAGTTGTTCTTCTACAAGAGTGCTGAGAGAGCAGTCCCTTTTCTGCTGACGAAGGTCTTGCTGCTACTAGTCACTTTCTGAGAGTCGGTGTGTGAGTGTGCACCCCCGATGATTGCCTGTGCAAAAGTGTAGACAACATGCAAGAAACTTTCGTATTTGCCTTTGCACTACACTACAGTTTTAACTCTTATTTGTGCACATAAAACGCTGCTTTTCATCAAAAAGCACATATACTGGAAACAGTTTACAAAACCAACATGCCCATTATTGTTTCAGCTCAGGAAAAAGAGGACTGGTGTCAGATCTGTACTCTGTAGTGACAGACAGCCTGAGCTGAAGTATCGCCATCAGGAGAGAAGTTGTGCACACTTGTGCAGCAAATGAATGTTGATACAATCCTGAAAATATTCTTCAACAAATGTTTTCTTCCAACTATTTTCTTCTTTTTGAGTAATTTTTTTGCTAAAAAGTTTGCCTGTTTATGGAATTTATTTGCCTTTTTTTTGTGAAATTTATAAAATTGTGTTCCATTTTTAAAGATTTTACATTGTGGAACGAATGGGCCTACAGCTGAGAGCAACAGACGGGGTAGGAAAGTCAAAGTATTGAGAGATAAACACATTGTTGAGTTTGGTCTTCTTACTGGATTGTTGACAATGAAACAAAATGTTAAAACAAAGACAGTCTTATACTTTAAGTTTTGGTTTTCTGTTCTGTTAGGGCAGAATAGCTTATTGTAATTACTGCAGTTTGAAGGATAAGCATCTTGTTCCGTCCCTTTTTATATCCCGTGTCTGAAACTTTTATACACTGAAAGTAACTTATTGTGTACCTTCTTAAAAATAATAAATGTTTTCCACTCTTATTTCTGACTTGAAATTAGTTGATAAAACAATTCTGGTTGCTATTTCACAACACCGAGCTCTGTTTGTGTAACAAGTAAAAGAATCTTTGTTTTCATAATCGTTGCCAAATCGATGATGTCACCGGATTACTTTTTAAGAGACTGTTTCCTGCTCTGATTGGTCCACAGAGCCCGAGCAGTTACCCAAGCAATCGTGACTTTTCTGTCTTTATTGTCCTCAGGGATGTTAAGATCATGAGCTGTGAACTGTGTCATCCATCACTCATTTTCCACCTTGTCTTTGCCAGATTTTGAGTGAGGATTTATTACAAAACATGGAGGGGCAGCTAAATACGCCTGCTCAGCTTGTGTCCCAAAATTCTTACGTTTCACCCCCTGAGTAATTTACGTAACCTGACCACTGATGCTAGATGTCTACTTTTTATTTTTAGAAGCTTGAATGAAAGTGAAGCCTTGCTTAGATGCACGCTGTGCTTTATAGAGGAGCATAATCATCTGAGCCATTAAATACCTATTCATTCATTTGACTTTTTTTATTTAACAAACTGGTAATATGTTTACATACTAGTGCAATGAATCATGCCAAGTCCTATTGTGGAGGTCTGAGAAAACAGCGCGGTTTCGTTAAGAGGGGAAAATATTAATGACTGTTTCTTTAAGACCAGGCTGAGGCTCTGCACTGATGGAAAAAGAAGAAAAACAAAACCGGAATTCTGGAGCTGTGCTGCCGGGCCCACTCTCTTCCTTCCTGTCTGGGGCCTGAGGACACACACACACACACACACATACATACATACACACACACACACACACACACCAGAGGCCAGAAAACGGATCCCTTTACTATGGGCCTCAACCAGACAGTCTGCCAGGAGCTCTAGTTAAGGAGAGGAGGGGCTGTGTGTGTGTGTGTGTGTGTGTGTGTGTGTGTGTTTCCTTGTGGGGACCAAGTTTAGTTTTACACTTGGGAGTGAGGACATTTCTGCGAAGTGAGGACATTTTGGCCAGTCTGTACTTTTTCCCCGCAATTGATCAATTAGTGGATCGATAGAAAATGAATCCAACTATAGAAAATAAATGAAATGAATGCAACTATAGTATTTTTCAAATAGAAACACCAACTGTTCTTTGGTTCCAACTTTTCCACTGCAAGGATTTACTGCTTTCTCTGTTGTATATCATTGTAAACTGAGTGTGTGTGTGCGTGAAGAAAGAAATTGGAGAACAGAGAAGTTGGAGAAAAGAGAAGTTGGAGAGCAAGCCTCTGTAATATGTAGCCCATGTGTGGCCCGTGTGTGTGGGAGGAGAGGGGGTTGGTGAACCTATGAGGAGAACATCTGGATATGTTTTTCCTGGTGCACTGTGGTTGCTGCCACTTCTTGCCTGAGTGTGTTTCAGTGTTTTACTAGTTCAGTGTTTCAGGTTGTTGTACTCTGCTGCTCCTTTTGGCCTTTTGTGTCCTAAAAGATTTCTTCATATTCAGACTTTATGACATTGAGATGATACCCAGTCGCTCTCTCGGCCAGACTGCTGCTGTGCCCTGATGCAGCAGGTGGAGGCTGCACTGCTAGACATAGTTTCGCTGTGGCTGCAGGCTGAAAACATTTCTTGAAACATCTATAGCCAGTTTGTTTTCTTAGAACTGCAAGTTGTACTAGTTCCTGTTATACAGTAATCTGTCTTTGGTGATGATCACTGAAATGATTATTGTAACAGTGTGGTGGTCACAATGAGCTGAGGGGGAACTGGACGTTTTGTAGTTCTAGGAAAGAAAGGAGAGGCTGTCTGCGGAGACAAAAGACGCTGATCGGTTTTGAGGAACCACAGTAGAAAAACAGAATAACTGCTTTTGATGTCCAAGAGTTTCCAGTTAGTCACAGCAAAGCAGGTGCACTATATGTTTTTGCAAACCCAAAGAGATGTTCATAAATACAGACGGTGCCATAAGCACAGGGTAGACAAAATAATGTAAACATCCAAGAGCTACAAAAGTGACTCATATTACTCTGAATGTCAGGAGTTTTTATGTTAAGGGAGTCTGTAGCTGTATGTAGGTGACAAATACTGGTAATCTGCATGCAATTATGGCCTACGTTTGAAGCAGTGTTTGCAATGACATTCAAGGTCCTATTATCATAAAATCTGGCTTTTCTACTGTGTTAAATTGTGGAGGCAGGACGCCTAGCCTGGAATAAAAACCACCTCCACCTACATCGTAATCAATTAATTCCCTTTTATGAAATGAAACATTAACTTTAAGGGGAAAAGAACTGTTTGTACCATGCCCTTCTTTTTTTCATTATGGTTACTTTCTAATTAAAAAATGCAAATACAGTGCCTCTCAGCAAAAAAAGCCACATTAAAGTAACATTAACGATATAAAAACGGATGTACGTCGTATGTACAGGTGTGAAAAGTTTTAACAGTAGTTTTATCATAGAACCGTTTAACAGAGAAACGTGTTTGAGCTTTAGTCCCACCATGTCTTCTCTGACCACTGCTGGATTTGGCTTTGGCAAAACTCCCTAGTGCCTCATTTCCTGCTTCCCCCCTCCTCTCCCCTTGTCCCCCGTTTTTTCTCTCCTCATCGCCTCCCACTCCTTCCCCCCTCTGAGACTGAGCCATGCTTGTCGGCAGTTGCTGAGGCTTGGCGCTTTGCTCCTCCAACCCACGCCACAGCTTCTGCTCCAAAACTTTCTTTTCTAAAAACCTAACCTCACTCTATCCATTCAATCCCAATGGGATTGAATGATTTTTTTTTCTGTTGTAACAATACAACAAAAAAACTCTCTTTTAATCTTGTTGACTAACTACTTTGTTAAGGCAATCTGAAAAAGGAGCTGCAGTTCTTCTAAAACGCTGCTCTCTTATCCTCAGTCTATTTCTGGATTCATTTCAGTGGGCAAAAACATAACTTTGCTTACATCTGCTGCTCAGCAAAGTTTTTCATTCTATACACATCTATAGTATACACTCACCGGCCACTTTATTAGGTACCCCATGCTAGTAACGGGTTGGACCCCCTTTTGCCTTCAGAACTGCCTCAATTCTTCGTGGCATAGATTCAACAAGGTGCTGGAAGCATTCCTCATGGAGTTTGGTCCATATTGACATGATGGCATCACACAGTTGCCGCAGATTTGTCGGCTGCACATCCATGATGCGAATCTCCCGTTCCACCACATCCCAAAGATGCTCTATTGGATTGAGATCTGGTGACTGTGGAGGCCATTTGAGTACAGCGAACTCATTGTCATGTTCAAGAAACCAGTCTGAGATGATTCCAGCTTTATGACATGGCGCATTATCCTGCTGAAAGTAGCCATCAGAAGTTGGGTACATTGTGGTCATAAAGGGATGGACATGGTCAGCAACAATACTCAGGTAGGCTGTGGCATTGCAACGATGGTCAATTGGTACCAAGGGGCCCAAAGAGTGCCAAGAAAATATTCCCCACACCATGACACCACCACCACCAGCCTGAACCGTTGATACAAGGCAGGATGGATCCATGCTTTCATGTTGTAGACGCCAAATTCTGACCCTACCATCCGAATGTCGCAACAGAAATCGAGACTCATCAGACCAGGCAACGTTTTTCCAATCTTCTATTGTCCAATTTCATGAGCTTGTGCAAATTGTAGCCTCAGTTTCCTGTTCTTAGCTGAAAGGAGTGGCACCGGTGTGGTCTTCTGCTGCTGTAGCCCATCTGCCTCAAAGTTCAACGTACTGTGCGTTCAGAGATGCTCTTCTGCCCACCTTGGTTGTAGTAACGGGTGGTAATTTGAGTCACTGTTGCCCTTCTATCAGCTCGAACCAGTCTGGCCATTCTCCTCTGACCTCTGGCATCAACAAGGCATTTCCGCCCACAGAACTGCCGCTCACTGGATGTTTTTTTCTTTTTCGGACCATTCTCTGTAAACCCTAGAGATGGTTGTGCGTGAAAATCCCAGTAGATTAGCAGTTTCTGAAATACTCAGACCAGCCCTTCTGGCACCAACAATCATGCCACGTTCAAAGTCACTCAAATCACCTTTCTTCCCCATACTGATGCTCGGTTTGAACTGCAGGAGATTGTCTTGACCATGTCTACATGCCTAAATGCACTGAGTTGCCGCCATGTGATTGACTGCTTAGAAATTAAGTGTTAACGAGCAGTTGGACAGGTGTACCTAATAAAGTGGCCGGTGAGTGTATATTTACTTCATATATAGTAAGTAAAAGAGTCCACACAGTAGTATATGAAACTACAGCTTGCAGTGTAACCTTGACTGCTCAGGTAGCACAAACGCAACCAACTAACATAAGCTTCATGTGGTGTAAATGTGTACTGAGACTTTAACATTGATGACCTACTTTATAACAAGCCAACCTATGGAATAAAGCTGTTGATAACCCCACACACACACACACACACGCGCACACACACACAAATCACCTGCGTATGTCGAAAGGCATTTCCACACTCAATCCCAAGTCAGTCCAGAGTTGTAGTTAGTATCACTGATCGTCTCTGCTATTTGTTCCATACCAAGAAGATTTAAAAAACAAGTAACCAGCTAAATAGTTTGACTTACAAATCCAATTCAGCAGAATCATTCTCCAAGCAGCCAATAAGCCTGCTGTTTGTTGCAAACAATAGGACACAGAGAGAGGTTTATTTTCATTGGTGTGAATCTTGAATGGAATTTCCCCAATTCAAATTAATGGACCGAAGGTCAAAAATACAGCTGCTTCTTCATACTGTTCACACAGCGATTTCTTAAGAAACTTCCTTCTTTAGCTATTACCGATATTACTAATATCCAACGCATTTAAACCAAAGTACCAACTTGTCCACAACACTACCAGCAGATTCAGAAGAGATGGATGCTTTATATTCTGAAAACTTTAATATGCATGCCATGTGTTCAGTGTTGTGACAATTAGTAGGCTGTAATCAGATGTTATTGCTTTTGCCAATGAAAAAGGGCCCCCTCCGAAACAAGATGCTTCATCTCCAGGGGTTATCCTCCTAACAATAAAAAATTCAATAGCTGTTTATTATTTGAAGCCTGCTGTGTTGTGATTTTCAAGCTAGCGTCAAGTTGTCATGACACAAATCTCTAGAGCAGCAACAACTTGAAACACTAGAGCTGAAACGATGCGTTGAAAAAATCCATTAGTCGATAAACATAAAATGAATTGCTTCCAAAATTGATAAGTCGTGTCATTTTTCAAGGAAATAGTGTACTCCAGTTGTTCCAGCTTTTAAATTGTGAGCTTTGTCTTTGAGGACATGACTGTGTACTCTATAATAGCTATGGCCATTTCATTTTTTAAATAACTATTTTCCAGCATTTAATGGATCAGTCCATTATAGATAATTAGCCGATTAATGAATAATGAAAAAAATCCTCATTTGCAGCCCTAAAAGCGATGTTATTAACCTTATTACACTTATTCACATCAGTCATAAACAGTATGCCAACTCACGTCCAAACTGATTTTTCACATGTATCACATATGGCAATTATGTTTGTACATAACTAAATCTTGATCATTCAGATCTTTTATAGCAGTTATGTAACAGCAGTGGTTATTAGGTCACTTGTATATGCTATAAATTGCTGGCTTAGGTCTGGAACAAGCTGAAACAAAGAGGAGGAAAGTGAAACTCTTCATGAGACAGAACAGATCATTAGAGTGTAATTTGGCCACCTTTGACCATCCGACTTTATAGCCCTTTGTGTGTGTGTGTGTGTGAGTGTGAAAGAGAGGTGGGGGCTGAGTTAACACACCATGACTCACTTCAGTGCTTTTACAATCTTGCCTATGTAGGTACAGTGTGTTTGCTCTGCACATTGATTAAATACAGTAGGCAAGGTTAAGATTACAGGTGGTTTAAAAAAGATTTAAATGTTCAAATAAAAAGTCAAACAGAGTTAAAGTTTTTTTGAGTGATTTAATAAATACTCACTCAAACTGAGAACAAACCTAGTCAAATGCGTTTTGTGGATCAGCCACAGAATTGGAGAGCAGCAGAGAGAATGTGAGGGCAGGTTGGGTGACTCAGTTTTAGGGTGGATTTCTCCTGTTAACTCTTTGATGGGCTGTGTGTCCACCTGCTCCATTAAGGTTGGTAGACTATTCATTTTTTGGCAGGATTAAATAACTACTCAAAATCAAAGAGTTGCTGATCCAAACCCTATTCTCTAACCGTGCTGTGACAATCTTGTCTCTTAAAAAAAGATGTTCATGTATACAACCAATTTGCATTGGCAAATACACTCACCTAAAGGATTATTAGGAACACCTGTTCAATTATCTAATCAACCAATCACATGGCAGTTGCTTTAATGCATGTAGGGGTGTGGTCCAGGTCAAGGCAATCTCCTGAACTCCAAACTGAATGTCAGAATGGGAAAGAAAAGTGATTTAAGCAATTTTGAGCATGGCATGGTTGTTGGTGCCAGACGGGCCGGTCTGAGTATTTCACAATCTGCTCAGTTACTGGGATTTTCACACACAACCATTTCTAGGGTTTACAAAGAATGGTGTGAAAAGGGAAAAACATCCAATATGCGGCAGTCCTGTGGGCGAAAATGCCTTGTTGATGCTAGAGGTCAGAGGAGAATGGGCCGACCAATTCAAGCTGATAGAAGAGTAACTTTGACTAAAATAGCCACTTGTTACAACCGAGGTATGCAGCAAAGCATTTGTGAAGCCACAACACGCACAACCTTGAGGCGGATGGGCTACAACAGCAAAAGACCCCACCGGGTACCACTCATCTCCACTACAAATAGGAAAAAGAGGCTACAATTTGCAAGAGCTCAACAAAATTGGACAGTTGAAGACAGGAAAAATGTTGCCTGGTCTGATGAGTCTTGATTTCTGTTGAGACATTCAGATGGTAGAGTCAGAATTTGGCGTAAACAGAATGAGAACATGGATCCATCATGCCTTGTTACCACTGTGCAGGCTGGTGGTGGTGGTGTAATGGTGTGGGGGATGTTTTCTTGGCACACTTTAGGCCCCTTAGTGCCAATTGGGCATGGTTTAAATGCCACGGCCTACCTGAGCATTGTTTCTGACCATGTCCATCCCTTTATGGCCACCATGTACCCATCCTCTGATGGCTACTTCCAGCAGGATAATGCACCATGTCACAAAGCTCAAATCATTTCAAATTGGTTTCTTGAACATGACAATGAGTTCACTGTACTAAAATGGCCCCACAGTCACCAGATCTCAACCCAATAGAGCATCTTTGGGATGTGGTGGAACGGGAGCTTCGTGCCTTGGATGTGCATTCCACAAATCTCCATCAACTGCAAGATGCTATCCTATCAATATGGGCCAACCTTTCTAAAGAATGCCTTCAGCACCTTGTTGAATCAATGCCACGTAGAATTAAGGCAGTTCTGAAGGCATAAGGGGGTCAAACACAGTATTAGTATGGTGTTCCTAAGAATCGTATAGGTGAGTGTACATTCTAAGTAAAGCTGGGCAATACATTGATAATATATCGATATCGTGATACGAGACTAGATATAGTCTTAGATTTTAGATATCGTATAATGGCATAAGTGTTGTCTAGTCCTTGTTTTCAAAGTCATGTTCTGACCTTCCCAGGCTGTTGTAACTGTTCTATTATTTGCTTTTACCCACTTAGTCCTTATATCTACATTACTGATGATTATTTATCAAAAATCTCATTGTGTAAATATTTTGTGAAAGAACCAATAGTCAACACTACAATATTGGTATCGATATTGAGGTATTTGGAATGTTTGATGTTATGAATATCAAACAGTTCTTGAGATATTTCAGTCTCGACCAAAGTGGTGGACCAACCGACCGACCGTCCGACCATGAAAAATGTAACCCAACTACGATCCCTTAGTAACTTCATCGTATGCTTTAATAAACAAACAACATGCTAGACAAAAAAATACTGGTTTCCGTTGTACTGTGCTTTGTCAGCATGACCATCCTACCATGACTTGCTCCCTACTGTGAAGTATTAAGTCCTCAGTATGTCCTTACAGTGTCTAAAACTCCCTTATATGTGTATATATACATATACTGTACATATGTATATGTAACATATATATCTATCAGGGATGGATGTGTCATGCAAGTGACTTATATGCGAGAGACCTGAATTTGCTTCTTGTCATAGACCTTAAATTAAGGTTAATTTTATTTATTTTTGTTAACCATAAGATATTCTCCTAACCATTTGTCAATGTTGAGATATTAAGAAAGCGAGAATAAACAAAACAGACTCAGAAGCTTTTGTCCAGTATTGACATTGACATTTTTTTTGGCCTTACTGCACTTTTTCTTTTGATTTAATTTAAATTGCATTTTTCTTTAATATCTAATTACATTCTCATCCATTGTTTTTGATTTAGTTTTTTTGTTAAGCACTTTAG
The DNA here is from genome assembly GCA_026937815.1 of Etheostoma perlongum. NCBI lineage: Eukaryota > Metazoa > Chordata > Actinopteri > Perciformes > Percidae > Etheostoma > Etheostoma perlongum. The sequence continues at coordinate 28,487,471 of CM049374.1, read as the reverse complement.
AACTTGTTTTTGAAAAGTACTACTGTAGCATATATAAAGAAAATGTATTGATACGAATGCACCTAACCCACACAATTTCTGGAGAATAATACTTGAATAATAATGAAATAAACTTTGTATATCACACTGTTCTTACACACTGTTAAAAGGGATTTGGGCTTTTAGCCTGTATATCACACTGCAGTGTGCTTCACAGGGACTACGACTATATAAAATTGTCAGGAACAGAAGAGATGTGTTAAGTAATCTAATGTAACACACTAGTCCACTACATTGTAATGCAGTACAATAGCATTGTAACAAAAAGGACCTCTGTTTAAAAACTTGTAATTTTCTACACAAAGTAGTATGAATTGAAAAAAAAAAAAAAAGATCTGTGACTATATGGAAACCTAAGAATGTTACCAGTAACCAGTTAACTATCAGTCTCTGTACCTGCTTATGTTTGAGATGAATGAATAGCTCAAGTCACAGAACGACTGAACAGAGATGGACAAAGTGCCTTGAAACATTTTCCAGGCCTGTTTTTATGTGTTGGTGACCTGGGTGTTTGGGGGCAAAGGAAACAGCAGAGGAAATGCCAGCATTAGCATTAGAGGGGTGGCCACCTGACTCCATCACTGAGGTGAATGGGTTTAAACCTCAGTCTGCCTTAAAGAGACCTCAGACAAAAACAAGAAACAGAGCTTAGTGTTGTTTTTTTTCCTAGTCCTATTACCCTTATTTTACTTTCCTTTCTTTATGAATAATCCTGGTGTATATGCAGCATGCATGCATTTTTGTCTGTGCAAAAGCCATTCCGCTGACAATGAATGGGAGACTTTTTCTGAATACTGGATGCAACCCGGGGTGATTTTCTGTTTCAGAAATTATCGGTTTAAAAGTGTTGCATGATAAGAGTTATCTGTGTCCTTGTTTTTGAGGTGCTGCATGGATTTGTGTAAAGTTTTTGGTATGTGGCTTCATACTGGGTGGGGGGGGATAAATGAGACTAAGGGACTGTGTGCTCATCTCAACACCATACTTCAGAAAATTGCACTGTTCTGGAGTATATATTGACGGTGAAATTAAGAACTCCCCCATCTGGCAGAATGAGTTTTTCCATCAGTGATTGATAACTTAGTACTGTATGGATGGTTATTCATATTACATTTCAATATGGAGACGATGAAGAAGATTAAAACCCCCAAGTATTGGTGAATGAAGGAGGGCAATTTTCTAAAAACTTGACTGTTGACACAGACTAGAGATATTGTGAAACAGGAAATGTGTGTACATCAACAATCTGAAAGCTTTTGTGCTTTCCAAAATGGCAGATTAAAGGCTGTTGATGCGTGTGTCAGCAGGTAGACTCATAATGGTGGGAAAAGCTGCTGATGAGTTCATGTCTTTTGTAGTTCAGATGGTGGTGAATACACCTAAACTTTACATAAGCTTTTTTGTCTTATTCAGCTTTTATTACGTAACTCATATTGCTCTGTACCTCCAACATAACTTATCTTCTCAATCAACTATAAGCAACGTGTCCCAACATGATCACAAAATGTTATGTCATGTACTTCTGAGCACCAATCAGAATTTAACTGACTTTATGAACTCAAAAATACCATTATGTGTCATGTTTACACACCATTACAAACAAACCAATCATAATGGATGTATTATAAGAACTGGATAAGGGAGTCCAAGATGACACCTCGTCATTTGAATGGAGAATGTTTGCAAAGCGCTTAAGCCAAAAAAAATTTTGTTTAGAAATCAGGTAATTAGACATAAAATGGCATAGAATACACTGCTGAGAAAGCATGCTGAAAAAAACATAATTATTTCAAACTCACTTTCCAAAATCAACATTTAATGTCATCCTCTTTTCCCTGGCTTCACAAAGCATGAGAGTAGTGTAAATGAATGGCACAAGTTGATGAAATGTGTCTCTTTGCACAGTTTGACACAGGTTGCCGCCAAGACGTTCTTGATATTTGTGAAGGTGCTTTTAAAGCAACAAGTTATCCTTAGTCATCCACTTAATTCTCCAAACTAACTCTGATAGAGCTTAATCGTTAGTTTCAGTCCTCAGTCATGAAAGTAAAGAAGAAAAAAAAGTGACGAAGATAGTTGTCTTTACTACTGGAGAGCAGTTTGTAGACAAACACACAGAGAGGCTACACATTTCTAAGAGGGCCTGTTGTTGTCCATGAAGGGAGTGGAAACACAAGAGCCCTAAAGTTTGTCTGTGTGTGTGTGTGTGTGTGTGTGTGTGTGTGTGTGTGTGTGTGTAAGTCACGGGGGGGGGATAAAGAGCCATTGTCTGCAGCTGGTGCACTCCTCTCTGCAGCTGTGAGGAAATCAAACGCTCCTCTTTTCCCCCTCTCTGCCTCTGTCACAACCTGCTGATGCCCTATTAGGTCATTCATGGTGAAATGTAGTGATGACCCAGTGCACCAGGTATACCAGCACCATTGATCTGTTAAAAAATGCACATAACATCATCATGACACCCAGCGTAGTAATAATAATAATGATAAACCACTGCAGAAAAAAAGGAACAAAGTGTTTGGCTATAGGATCCAGTCAAAACATCTGTAAAGATACATAATATAGTGTCATCATGGTTTGGATTAAAAACGGGCACTGCACTAGTGTAACAAATTGTCTTTTGTTCTTTCCTGCTTTATGGATTTAAAGGAAGTGTTTAACAAGACTAGGGCTACCGCTCTACATCCTCACAGACCATACGACTGCGCCATTGACCTGCTGCTTGGCTTTTCACCTCCTAAGGGGCAGCTGTACTCTCTTTTCTCTCATCCTGAGACTCAATCCATGAAGGAGTACATTGATTCGCCTCTGGATGCTGGGACCTTCTTCCTCGCCGATTGCATAATTGTATTTTACTCAGTCGTGCATTTGTGGGTCCATTCTCTGGTGTGCGTGATACAGGATGCCGTGGGTGATGATGACTGGAGGTGGAAGGGGAGGAGGAAGGTTGCACACTTTTGCCTGAAATGACAACTGACAGCAACAGAGAGAAGAACATTTAAAGCAGGGATACCATGCTATGATTGGCTTGTGAATTCACGGCCAATCTGGTGAACGCCTCAAAACAGCTGATCAGTTTCAGGAAGCGAGAGAGTTGGATGAAGTTTAGTCTTCCTGAAAGAATTCACACTGAGCTTCATTTGTTCAAATTCTGATGGCAAAAAATGGCAACTCTCGTTCACATCTATCATTGATGCTACTCCATCACAGCTCATCTCTGCATGCTGTACTCTGTTTACATTTGTCTGTTGCTCAGCGCCATGTGTTTTGTTTCTCTGATTGGGTGTAGGTCTATAAATATGTCCAAAGGCATTTTGGACCACGGACATTGATAACGCCCCATGAAAATGAACTTAAGAGGTTCCAGACTAATAACTCACATTTGTGTATCAGTCTGGCGATGTCAGGCTAAGTTGGAGTACTTATACAGCTTGGATCATAATAAAACTCTCATGTATTTGTAGTACAAAGGATTAACAAATGCATTAGAAAATATCTGGTTCTTTGTTAAAAACTTTGAGTTCAAAGTTAGACACAACTCCCAAGGTGCATTTTGGCAACAAACTTTTGGATGAATTCCTTAACTACAGTGCCATATTTTGTTCTCAATTGAAAAGCTAAACTGTTTTGAATTAGCAAACGTTTTGGTTTTGCGCCGCTGACTGGCCTAATCTCCATGGCAACAGCAAACAAGGCTCATGGGTATTGTATTGTTATGTGACAGTAAAAGCATATAATTTCTCAGAAACAAAGTTGAAATAATTAAAACTGGTGGGTGTAGCATACACCTAAGGTTGTTGCATTATCTAGGAGATTATTGTGTTTCTGTGTTGAGTAACATTGAGTATAGTCCTATCATTTACAAAAAAGAAGAGGAAAACCCTTCCAGAACCAGCTTCTCCTCTCTTATTGCAACTCTATAGTTGACATAACAGTCTCAGCACATGGGCTATTTATTAGCTATTCTGGAGCTTTTGATCGATTGCTGATTTTCATCAGCAGATGGGGTTCACCCGGCTGTCGTGATGTATGTTCAAATTTCCATTTTTTTCTGACAACTTTAAGGACATGCTGGCTTAAATGTTGAGATTGAAGGTTAATTTTTCACCCTGGAAACCATCCCACCACAAGGCCCATTTAGTATAAAAGGATAAGACATACATGTTTTTCTAATGCTCATAAATCTTTTGCAAGCACTGATTAGGGGAGATGATTATGAAAAGCATTGTGACTTTAATTAATGTAAAGTATATCAGGCAAAAGGGCCAAGAAGCATTAACATCCATTCTTAAGTATCAGGCCTATTCGAGGTTAACAATGAAAGTGTATTACATAGGCCCACATTAATTTAGAAATTCTATAGAAGGATATCCAGTGCCATGAACACACACATTTAATTTGACTTTTATTTGCAGATTCACATGTCTCATTCAAAGTTAGACCATACTGTAGCCTATAGACTATCAATGAACGGATATGAATGCCGTGAAAACAGTGGAAGCTCGTGTGAATATTTATCAGCTCCTGCACCTTTAAATCTCTCCGCTCCTCCCTCGTCTCAATGACAAGCCCGCAGTGCCTCAACGCATCCAGTGGTAATGACAAACCAGAGGCGCTCCATGGGCCAGCATGTCAAATAACAGCAATAACCATGGGCTTTAGTGTTAGCAACTCATCTGAAACTCACACCTTGAGACACTAAAGAGACATATTTGGGCCGTTTTTTTGGGTCTGCGGGCGAATCAAAGTTAGACCGGGCTCTCAAATGGACGTCAATGGACTGGAATGAAACCTCCACTTCTATCGGACTGAAGGAAGGAGGGAAAGAAAACTCTACATGTTCAAGTTTCCTGCTGCAACCAGAGGGGCATCGGTTCGTGCGTATTGGATGTGTGTGGGGAAGTGTGTTTTGGGTGCTTGTGTGTGCGCGCCCGCAGGACCAGCAGCAGCAGCAGCAGCAGCGGCGGTGGTGGCGGTGGTGGTGGAGGTGGTGGTGGCCGCGGGAAGGGAAGTTTAGCACCGTGATTTGTCTTCTTTCCCTCTATTCTGTTGCTGTGTTGTTTTTCATGCCACACCAGCGGACAGGCGGATTAACGTCTCCCTGATGAAAATTAATCATGTGTGGAGCGGCTCTGTGATCGTGACTTTGATGATGTCGAGTAAGAGCGTGGAGTGGCTGCAGGAGGAGCTGGAGTCCGGGGCCGGCTCTCTGCTGCTGCTGGACTGCAGAGCCCATGAGCTGTACGAGTCCTCGCACGTCGAGTCGGCCATCAACCTGGCCATCCCGGGCCTCATGCTCCGGAGGTTGAAGAAGGGCAACCTCCCCATCCGCTCCATCATCCCAACAACGAGGATAAGGAGAAATTTGTCAAGCGGTGCAAGACGGACGTGGTGGTTCTTTACGACGAGGCGACCTCGGAGCGGCAGGAGTCCGGGATTGGGAGCTCCGTGCTGGGGCTGCTGCTGCAGAAACTGCGGGACGACGGGTGTAAGGCTTTCTACCTGGAGGGTAAGACCAGTCGGCTTTAAACCCAAAGGCTTCTTCTGTGTTGTTGTTGTTGTTGTTCCTTTAATTCATAAAACGGACACGTTTTTTTAATTAACTAACTGCGACTGTTCCAATGAGGCATGGTAGGCTATGCAGCTGTTCTGAAGGTGTCATTCTCACCAAATAGTAAACAATTAACGCAAACAACAATAAGTCTTATGATTGAACTGTGATTTGTGTGTCCGTGTTTTATCCTGTTTCTGACTCTGTGGCGTAGCCTATCTGGACCGAACCGCATGCGACAATATATTATTTTGAATGGGGAAACAGCATTTTCACATGTATGCCACTCGTATTATACACCGTTATTACAGATCGTTGAATAGAGTGGGTATTTAGCGACACTTAAAATAAATCCAGCTGTTATCATCCGACAACAGACTAAAGTTGGTGTCTTAATTATTATTTTTGACCTATAATGAGCCAGTTATGTTTATTATAACAAAGCCTATTATTGGACTACTGTTGTTACGCAATGTAAAACGCAAAGCTGCTCTGTTCTGTCAAATGTAAGTATGTATAATGAACTTTGACAGAACAGTTCTTTCACTTAAGATAATTTATTGTCTTTTTTTATTCTTATTAGGACATAGCCTACTCTCTTAAATTATAGGCTGATCTAAAGAAGCATTCAACAATGTCTCAATATATAGTGCTGGATCAAATACGTTTTCATTTAAATGGTGCAAAAATGGCCCCGCCATGTTGTGTTTCTTTAGGGAAAGACTGGCGTTTTTTTCATGAATGAGCAGGGAAACAAACAGAACTCTGAATAATCCTCCAGTAGGAAAATAAAAGATAGTACAGTCAGGCACGGGTAGAACATGTTGAAAACGTGGTTGCATCCAATATGTGGATGTAGCCGGCCAATTTGATTTATTAAAAATCAAAAAACTGTTTTACTGGCTCACAAGCCAAGCTGCCATTCACAAAAAGTCCACTGAGCTGAGTAGTGAGTGTTAGCAGCAGAGCTGCTGCTCATTCCTCCCAGGACTCAGCTTTTCTCAATGGAGCACATCTGTCCGGCCTGTTTACTTAGTCATAATGACGTAATTAACACGTTATTTTTCTGTTATCTGGCACTTTGATAAGTAATGTAGTGGTGCATAAAAAGATGCTATCACTGAAATAACTGCATTGTCACAAAAATCTATTATATTTCGTTTTTATTATTTATGTATAAAGCCTTATTGTGATATACTGGTACCAATTTTAAAACATATTTTTTGTTTTAAAATCAATGTTTTTTTTGGAAAATTAAAAACAGTTATTTATCTTTTTTTTATTTCAAATTAATTAATTAGTTAATTTCTTGTCATTCAGGGTCATCATCCACCTCCTGTATCATGCAGACTTGACATTCAGCTGCCATGTTGCAGATGTTGTATTACACAACTAGGGCACATTTTGTTTTACCAGTAAAATGCTTTACTTGGTTTTATCCTTATATTGATTCTGTTCTTTTCCTTGTCCTCCAGGGGGCTTCAACAAATTCCAGTCAGAGTATCCCGAGCACTGCGAGACAAATTTGGACTGCTCGTGTCCCAGCAGCTCCCCACCAGCCTCCGTCCTCGGTCTGGGAGGACTCCGCATCAGCTCTGACTGCTCAGACGGGGAATCTGACCGCGAGCCGGGCAGCGCCACAGAGTCAGAGGGCAGCCCGCTGCCCAACAACCAGCCAGCGTTTCCCGTCCAGATCCTGCCGTACCTTTACCTGGGCTGTGCCAAAGACTCCGCCAACCTGGATGTGCTCAGCAAGTACGACATCAAGTACATCCTCAACGTGACGCCCAACCTGCCCAACATGTTTGAACACGAAGGGGATTTCAAGTACAAACAGATCCCCATCTCTGATCACTGGAGCCAGAACCTCTCTCAGTTTTTCCCCGAGGCCATTTCATTCATTGGTAAGTAAAGAGGACACTACTCAGTTTATGTCTCTGTGTGGGTTCTGTTATTTTACAACAGATCTTTTTGGTAACAGCAGTGTAACCATTATTGTGATTATGTATTTGTCCAAGGTGGCATCTTCAAATTGCTTGTTTTGTATGACTAACAGTCCTAAACCCAAACTATCATACATGACAAAGAAAAGAAGCAAAAAAGCTGAAACCGGCAAACATTGTGTGTTTTTGCTTGAAAAATTGATAACTGATAATCAAAAGAATTGGCAAATATGTTTCTGTCCGGCAATTGATCAATCAACCTTTAAAAGTCAGAAAATAGTAACAAATGCTCTTAACAATCTTCCAAAGGCCAAGTTTAAAACCCCAAAATATTCACTTTACTATCATATAACTAAGAAAAACGACAAATATTGATATTTGACATTGAAGCCAGTCAGGTTTTTGCTAAATTAAAAATGTCTTAAATGGTCAATTAATCAATCAATTGCTTCAACACTAGTGTTGTTAAGTGTATCCTTCATTACTCTCTTTGCCTACATTTATCCTAGATTTAAATCATATATCATGCCATAAAAAAACTTCTTTCTGCTATATAATAGGTTTTGTGGAAATACTTTAAAACTGGATTAGTTGGATATTCTCTTAAGGCTCTAACACCAACACAACGGCCGATTGTCAGCAGAAACGGCAGTCAGACTGATCATTCGGCTCCCATCGGTCCAAAAAGTTCCTCGGAACACACTGAAGAGACGCCGACTTGTACGTTCTGCACGTGCACAAGTCATAATACGTCTCCATAACAGCAGGTGCCACTAATCTGTATTGTCGGCCAAAAAATGAAAACCGTAAATGATAAACACGTCACGTGGGTCTGGCTTCTCCCGAATTTCAAAGCCAACCATAGAGGCGGCTTGTTCGGAATACAATCATATCTGTCTGGTCAGTTTGAAAGATTTTTTAAAGATTTTTGTCAGATTTTGAGAGGCGTTCATCACACTCACCCCGCTCATCATTTCCGGGTTAGCACTCCACCAATCAGATTGGTTATTGAGTCAGACTGCCCACTGGCCTAATTCAACAAGTCAAATCGGCCCAAATTAGAGCCGACGGCTCCTCCAACTGTCGACGGCACGGAACACACCGAACAGACTGAAGTCACGACGGCCGATAATCCGATTGGTGTGTCAAGGCCTTTAAAAATTGCTTTGGTGAGCTGTGTTTAGACAACGAGTTGGCTGTATTTTACTATTCCTGATTATAAATGTAATATCACAGAAACATAAAGCAAAGTTTGAATAAAGAGAACGTGTTCATGCTGAAGCCACAAGAATGTAAGCCCCTCATTTCGTCCCATTTTCAGTATTTCCCATCATTTCCTTTATTCCCTCTTACTTTATTCCCAGAGAATGAGGAAAAGAGTCTTTGTATTTGTATTAGATTGTCCAGACCCCCAACATTTTTCTTTCTTTTTTACAACCAAGGTTTCAGCTTAGGTGGGAGAAGTGTGACATATGCCAGAGCCAGAGGTCATGGCACATTTGTGTCATGCTGATGTTAAATATTGCTGTCTGGCTGGCAGTAATGTGCAGGGATTACATCAGTTTTTTTTAGTAACAGCAGGGTAATTATGGGTAAAGGGGAGAAGCTTTGGCTGAGAGGGAAACCCAGATGTGACCTTGGAGTGTTCGCTTTCATACTGCGGATTCCTTAAATATCTGAAATTATTGTGTGAACGTCTGGAGATGGAGGAATTTGATGCTTTCTTGCATTTTAACAGCATGATAAATGGACAATTCTTGCATTATCATGTATAAAGCACAAAGAAAGTGATACTGCACACGTCTGCACAATGTAAAGATCAGTTCAGAACAGATTAACCACTGGTTACTTATTTGAATTCTGAGTCACAAATAGTTGTGGAAAGTGAGCACACATCACATATAAATTTGATATGGTATCCGCTTGGCAGCCTGAGCTTGTGAGCCAACTGACCCTAATCCTACAACAAGAGATGCAGGCCGAGAGAGTGAGGAGAGGCAGAGATAGAGATGAAGGAAAGAATAGGAGAGAGAAAGAAGAGGAAGAAAGGAAAGAAGCACTTAACTCTGGCCCTAATGGCCTGAAGTCATGCAAGTGCAAGGGCTGGAAACTGATAGAAGGTGGGCAAATGTAGCCTGTTAATAATGTAAGATGTTTTTCTATTCAGGTTTTTCTACAGACTGAAAGCTAGAAAGAAGACTGACTTTTTGCTGTCATTGAGAAAGTTCATTCTGGATTTAAAATATTAATAAGTAATATATAATAAAATGTTTAGAAAGAAAGATCAAATTCTCAGCTCCCGTGTTTTGACTTGGTATACGCTGGCGTTATACTGGGTTGGTGACTTTCAGTGGAGTTGTATTGTGATTATATAATGTGTAATATCCTTATAAAGTCTATATTGTTCTAATAATTTTTGTTGCACAAATGATTATTATTTAGTGTATTAAATATTATAACTAAATATGTTATTGTTTGAGTTATAGAGTTTTGTCTGATACGTGAAGAATTTTGTCTAATGCAATAAAGAAATGTGGAACTCAGCCCATTGCTTTAAAGTGCCTGAAAACTTGGTTGTAAGCCATAATCATTTTTTATAACATTAAAGAGTCATGCCTTAATAAGCATGAATCACATTTAAAGTTATTAAACAAATATTCATTATTAGGTATTCCTTATTATTAGGTTTTACACTCAAACCCCTCAGGTCTGATCATAGAAGATTGGGGCATCATGTTTTTCCATCTGAGCCCTGCCAACTCCAAACCAGTGGGAAAAATAAGAAATATGTTATGTGAAACCAAAAGTGTCCCAACTTTGGCAGAAGATTGTGTTCATCGCTCATAATAACAAGCGTATTGACAAAATAGCTTTATAGAGCCTTTTACATAAATAACTGCTCGCACTATATACTGTAAATAAAACAGCAGCAAAATCACCATTAAACACTACCCAATAAAATGCCATTAAACCGAACATATGACATACAAACATACAAACAATTAGAACACAGTAACACAGTAATATATCTCAATTCATAAGCACATCCACACAGCAGAGAAACAAAATGAAACAATATACGCAGACGAAGGAGTGGAAGCACTGCTGGGTCTTTCTTGTATTCAACCACAGGTGCTCCCTGGATATTGGGTTTATCTCTCATATGAAGGGCTCACTGCATTAGTGGAAAAAGATCTCATTTCTGAAATTTCTTTAAAAAAAAAACATGTCTTAAATGTCTCAAATTGCTATGTAAAATAAAGGCATTTTATTTTTTTCACAAAACCTACAGCATGCTTTGGATTTTTTTTGAAGGAGACATGCAATGTAATGTGAATTTAAAGAATTTTGCTTCTGGCTAATTTATAACATGAAGATGAAGCACAGGTTTTAATCTAGTCCTCTCTCACGCTGTCCTCTTCTCGTCTTTCTCCCTCTCCTCCGCAGACGAGGCACGCTCAAAGAAGTGCGGCATCCTGGTGCACTGTCTGGCCGGGATCAGCCGCTCGGTGACCGTCACAGTGGCCTACCTGATGCAGAAGCTCAACCTGTCGCTCAACGACGCGTACGATTTCGTCAAGCGGAAAAAGTCGAACATTTCCCCAAACTTCAACTTCATGGGCCAGCTCCTGGACTTTGAGCGGACGCTGGGCCTCAACAGCCCCTGCGATAACCACTCGACCTCCCCGACGCACGACCAGCTTTTCTTCACCACCCCCACCAATCACAATGTGTTTCAACTGGACACGCTGGAGTCCACATGAAAATAAGAGGGGGGACTGTCCCTCTTTTGGGGGGTTTAAAGGTGGTGTTGTTACCAAGGTAACAAGCGGCTGCACTGGAGGGAAGCAGCCAGTTTTAATGAATGTTTTAGCCTTGTGAGGCTCGTTGTCTGAGAGCCTGGGCCAAAGCAGTGTCGGAGGGGCAGGGGAGGTCACAGATGCCACATTTTAACTACATAGTAGTTAAAAAAAGGGAACAGGACTTTTTTTTAACCCAGAGGGAGAACTGAGAGATGGGTTTACGATGGCGTCCTCCTTGAGTTGAAATCAAGGCAGGTAAGAACCCAGATCAACTTGTCTTCTCACGCAGAACGGAGGAGACTTAACTAACTGAGAAACTGAGCGAAAGATGCAGCAGGACAGACAGCTTCATACAAAGATAGGAAATATCTACAGTGCTTGAGTTATGAGACAACAACATCCTTTCTGTCTTTCTGTCTCGGCTCTTGAGGCCGAGCTAAGTGGTGCCAAGTGGAAAATCTGGGATTTCCTTGTAGGAAATCTCACTCTACTGAATGAAGAGTTTAACAAACCAAGGAATTAACACAAACACACTCATACACAAACAAAGTATGTATGTTTGTACTGTATGTACTGTATGTAACGTACATATTAGAAAATGTGTGGGCAATCCTTAACAAACTCAGTATGTCTATATGCAGTTTTGTATGTGTTTGTGTACCTTTACGCACAAATCTATTCCTCATATAAATATATACACATAGAAATCTTACCTATCCAATCCAACCCTGGTTTAAGAGATTGTAAAACTAAAGAAGGGGAATGGGTGTGGCGACGTCAACAAAGAGGAACGTTATTCCTAGTTGTCTTTTTTTAATGTTTCGCATTTCTTTTGGGTTTGTAATGACCTAATGCAGTTTGCACAGTGGAGTAGCCATTGACTTGTTGGCACATGGAGCCGGTGCTGGAAGCAGGCAGATAAAGAGACATTCAGAGAAGAGGAGCAGAGAGGCCAGTCCCAGGCTGCGACGAGTCCCGACAGCTGCACAGTGGAGTGGAGGGGGGGGTGAAGCAGGAACTGAACATAGGACGAGGTTAAGGGGTTAGAGGGTCAGGTTTAGTGAAAATACAAGCAGCGTGTTAGAACTAGGGTATTGGGGTTGGATATGGGTAAAGATACTGTAGAATTCACATTTGGCCAACTGTTTTCAAGTGCAAGTTCCCAGTTTCTACTTCCATATGACCATTCATCCTGTTGCCTTATTTGAAGTACCAGTTTTCTCACCAGCTGTTTTAATTATTTTAGTTGTTTCATTTCAGTTTGAAACTTTACTATTTCATCACAGCATATTGTCTGACCATGTTTTGCCAAACTGGTTTATCACAGGTCTGACGGATGCTTAGGCAGTGTTAAAGTTTTTTGGGCAACTTATTTCAGCAACCTTGGGCAAGGAAGTGCCTCAAAACTTCTTTTTGCCAAAGGAGAAGTTGCTGAATTAGTTGCCCAATATTAGGTCCCTTATAGGTAAAAATGCAAGGGATTGTATCCTAGTCTCTGTGTTGGGATTATGGTGGAATGGGACTGGCCTCAGATACAGACTGCACTTAGCTACTTCAATAGCTTCATGTCCCTTAACTGCATTGGAGAAAACAGAAGGAAGGTCGCTCTGCAAAGGGATCACCCATTTTGTCAAAGAAAAGTTTGTCTGATTTGATATAAATATATAGCTAATAGTAAACAGATCCATGTTATTTTGTATACCTGAGCATGCTGTGGTACTGTATGCTCTCTAACAGTAGACATAACTACAAGTTGGAAGTTGCTTTACGAGGTGGGAAGTTGAATGATGAGGACCGTTTTTTTAACTGCTGTTGCTGCAGACAGCAGCACACAGCATGTGGTTAAAGAGTTTTTTGAATACCTGTCCACATCATAAGCACCTAAACTAGAAAGAGTCCAAAAATGTGCAAATGCTGGGGTAGTTTTCCAATTAATGTAAGGTTTCCTCTTATGAGTTGAACAACACTGCAGCTCTTACGATGCATGTCCACAGGTAGCGTCATTTCCACGCTTCCCATTGATTGTCTTTTTATGCAGCCGCGCAATGCATTCTGGTTGCGTTGCAGCAAGTTTTGAGAGACAGGGCGAGTAGCCCATTCCTCATTTACACAAATTCAGTTCCAGGCTACTTTATGCAAATCAGGGGCGTCCATCACACATCACCTTCTCTTGAAACTCCATAAAATCTTTAAAACTGACCACTGTAGATCTAAATTGAACACAGATTCAGAACTGCATAGCTTAATTCTCGCATTCTCGTTGGCCTGGTTTGAAATTCGGCAGCAGACAACCCACAGGTAAAATTGTTAGTCCAAATTTTGTTTGCTTGTGTGAAGAGAAACTGATAACTACTAGTGGCAAGTCCGTAAGCATCCAACGCTGGGAGGCGTGGCAATTCCTCACGTCAAAAAGCGTCACTGTGGACATATGTACCATTAGACTTATGGCAATGTCTGTTGGAACACTGGGTGTTATGCAAGAACATTTTCATAGTCTTATCCTAAATCTATCATACTTTATCAGATTCAGTTTGTAACTCCACAAACATGTTGTAAATCGCTCATTTCAACCTGATTATTGCCACTTGGACATGAGACTGTGCTCCATCCTGAGTTGTGTTCGTTAGCATAATCAACGCTTCAAATGCTTTATAAAGGCTACTGCTTTCATTCACAAAAATGTAAAACGCAGAACGAGATCTGCAGACATAACATAACATTTAGTAGTAACAGTAGTCTTATAACTGCACTGTGAGCCATACCATGACAGAAATATAGTGGCAAACTACAGAGGTTTCGAGTTTAGAGTGTGGTGATGTGGACATGGTCATAATAGAAACAAAGAACTGGGTTTCAGAAGGGACAGCAGCTGAATCTGAACAGGGTTGGTTCTAGCTGGCCTTATATTATCTTTCTAATGTCTTTCTAATGCTGACTGTTCAATACTTTGTATCTCAAAGAAAAACATTGTGTAAAAAGACAAATTTAAATGTTTGTTTATCTGTTATTTGAATCAAAACATGGTAATAATCGACAGAAAGCTGTCTTTTTTTTACCGTAATGGGTCACACAAGGTCCACTTTGTTACTCTGCAATATATCAAAAACATGTTTTTTTGCAGTATTTTGTATATCCAAGACCTCAACATTTTTAAAATCTTCTTCTTTTGTACTATATCTAATTCTAATATTCTAACTATACAAGATCCAGCTTGATATGGCTTATGGACTGAAGTAACATTTCACCTGGGGTGTCCAAAATGTAGGGCTGGCGTGCCCATTACCAACCTGAAAGACGCCGTCACTAACACACATGCACACGAGCACTGCTTTACACATCCACAGCTGTGGTTCAGCATGCCAGTTATGTTTCACAATAGACGTCACCCAGCTTAAATAATAATAATTTAAGGTCTTTTTCCGTCTTGTTTTGATATGATGTGCTCTATGCTATTCCTGTGGCCTTTCAATCAGTGTGTGTGTGTATATATGTGTGTGTGTGTATATATATATATATATATATATATACACACATATATGTATGTGTATATGTATACAGTATATGTATATATCTATATATATGTGTGTATATATATATATATATATGTGTGTGTATGTATACTGTATATATATATATGCATATATATGTATGCTATGAATTTATATGCAAAAGTTCCTCTCCTATTATAGCATCAGAGATGAAGATAATACTACCATGCTTGCATGGCCTTCTTTTGTAGTCATATCCCACTTAGAATACACAATAAGAAAAATAACTTGATAACTTGCACCCTAGGATTGAAATATATTTCAGTACGGAGCTTTTCTATTTAGAAAGAAAATGGTTGATTTCAAGCTGCTTTCTAGTGTGTTTTTTTGTCTTCGTAACAATGAAAGAGAAAGTCTTTTTCTCTGTTTGTAAATTTGCCAGATCACTGGAACGGCCGTTTCTGTGTCCTTAAACTTGTAGCTACATCTGAGAGAATGTGCTCGGGAGGGAAAGAATGAGCGTGAATGAGCGAAAGTAGATAGAGAGGTGGTTGCGTTAAATACAAAGTGAAAGAAAAAGTGAGTGATTTTTAAAAATGTTACCTCAGTGAGGAGTTTTTCAGGGATTTTTTTGACAATGCATCGTGTTACGGCTTCAAACACACGTTGAATAGCTGTTTTGTATTGTGCTGTAAACAGTTTTTAAAAAGATGCAATCTGTCTGTGTATAAAAACAAGGGGCATGTTAACCGGGGCAGTTTCACCTTTCTGTCTACTGAAGGAAATATGATTGACCCTATGTATTGTACAGTATATGGAAACAACACAAGACATGTTTATACCGCAAATAAATATTGAAATATTTTTTTTCTTTAACATGCCTCCTTTTTATTTCTTACAACAAAATTACATAAAAATCACTTTAATGATAATTACTTTAGTAATTACAATGCATGCAGATGGAATTTGTCATAATTACATCGATCAAGAGGTCTCAGCTTTCCAAAGGGGGCGGTGCATGCTATAAACTCTGCAGGGTGGCCAAACTTTTGCAGACGCCATTTTTTTGTTTTCTGTTATTTTGAAAGTGTAAATGATAGAAATAAAATCTAACTTTTTGTGACATATTATACACATGTCTAATCTGTCATTTGATGCAGTCATAATTGCAGTATAATATATAATAATTCCATGCAGTAAATTATGGAGTGTAGCTATTTGATCAGTAGTAACCACACATAATTGTAACATCTAACCATCTTCTTATTTGTGATTATATTTGCTGTGTAGCCTATGTTAAGATTTGACCGGTGGATATTACGACGTGATGGGCAGCACCTAGCGAGCAATCCAAAGTTAGCTGTAGCCAGCTGGCATTTAACTCGCTTTTTTTACCTTTTTGAAGCTAGTTTCCATGCCATGTCATCTTTACCTTAACCAATATTTTTGTATGTGTGTTGAGTTAAATGATCAAGGGAACAGCTTTCTATTTGGGATATGTAGCTCGCTAGCTAGATCAGTGAATAACCGATGATAGTTATGCGGGTCATCATTGGGTTGACATGTTACCAGGAACAGCTGGTTAGCATGGCAGCTAGCTGATGAGGATACTTTTATTATTATTTATCAGTCATTTAAAACCGAAAGGCAATACATACACATGCTTCTGTTGGTGAGGATTACTCTGCAGATTGTGTATGTGAGAACACAAACATGAACTAACACGCTCTCCCACCGTCCGTCATGGCATTCATAATTCGCAAGTAGAGCGTGACGTCACGTGCAAAGGGTCTATACCTGCATTCAAATGTGTACTTAAAGTGAAAAGAGAGGCATTATCAGCACAATGTGCTTAAATTTACTAAACATCTGTTTGAGTTGGAGCTTTCAACTGTAATATAATGTTGGATAGTTTAATAAATAATAATGCATCATATTTTAATTGTGATATTAACCAGTAACATTTCTCTGTGAGGTAAATGTATTATGTTTTCATTTGAGATACAAATACAAATTAAGTCAGTAGTATACAGGTTGAGTTGCATATTAATTCCTCTGGAGTCCTTCTGTAAATAATTTTGGGTTACAATGGTTCTCTAGAAAGCTTCAAGAAGCAATACTAGAGGCCAAGCAATCAGTTAAGTTTCGAACAGGCACATTTGGAACGGGCACTGCACTAGTGTAACAAATTCCACCTACCGGCACCTCTAAAGTTCACTCATTAACACTTTATATTTCATCTGTTTAATCCGTACAAAAAACAAAAATAAGTAGTTGTGGTTTTACGGGACATTGTGTAGGCCTACTGGACTATTTCCAGGAGCCTCTGGGAACTGGTTGCCTGGCAATTGCTCCTAGCTAAAAATAGTCAGCATACAAATTTTACACTTTGGTTTTGATACAGAATAAACCAACAAGATAGTTTAATTACAGATGCTAGTCTCTATTTTGACACTTTCTGCACTGTTGCATCATCAAGTGAACCATTCACCTCATGGTAATTCAGTCAGGATATTACAGTGACAGTGGGGGTGAAATAACGGAAATGAAGGCCCCTCCCTATTTGAAGAGATGGTGGACAGAATGGCAACAGGGTGATAGGGTTTCCCACATGCCCATCATCATTTTCACGACAGTACATGTACTGTTTCCCGCTCTAATTAGAGGTAATTAAAACTGAGACTTTATCATAAAGTGAGATGGTTCAAGGAATGAATCGACAGCTCTTTGACATTTCCGGTGTTGTCTACTTGACTGAACAACTTCTGGGCTTCAAGAACTGAAAACATGTTTTACACTGCTTGCTGATGAAAATGCTTCTCGCTGGTAATAATTATTAATAAAAAGATAATTTATGTGCCATCAAGTTCTGTTACTGTCGCTGCACCAGCTTGAATAAACTATGTCACTATTGACTAATTTTCTGCATCATTTTGAGACAAGTTGTGCCTAATTATTGCAATGTTACACAAGTGAAAAAAGGCAGTTCTTGAAATTAGTTTGATGTGGGTGTTAAAGGATATATCCTGATCACAGATACATCTGAGATTCCTGACAGTGGTGCTGGAGGCCAGGGCAACAAGCTAATATATAGTAAGCTTCGGAGGCGTTTAGGGCCAAGTACAACAACTTCAGTTTCGTCTGAATTTAACGTCAGGAATAGTAGGTCACGCAGGATTGAATGTCCTTAAACACAGAGAAAAATAATCCATATTTATATTGGATATTGGACAAATAAAAAACATTTTACATTCTTTCCCCAGAAAGGTCCATACGCTTTTATGCTTTTATGTTAGTTGTCATCTCCAATGCACTTCCTGTCTGTTATGAGATATCGGGAGGCCAAATCACACTCATTTCCACCTCCGGGGCTGCATCTGACCTGCCTGTGTCTGTGAAATACACACATACAAAATACAAGGCCCTACTGCTTGTGTCAGGTTAGGGATATCTATTGGCTGATCAAGATGCCTGTCTCCTGACGAGACTTCATGTGACAGTCAGCAGTCAAGATAGTAGTGGCTAACAGTTCATTCATACAAAAAAAATATACATATACGTATGACTATGTATACTATATATATACGACTAAATAACCGTTCAGTTATGGATTTATCGCTCTGGAATTATCTCTGAATAATCCCTGAAATTCCAGTCCGAATTATTACGCTTCTGGAAGGGCTATGATCGCAGAGACAGCCCTCTTTGGAAAGGCCCTGGTGTTAGCAATTATGCTAAAAACACCGAGAGAGGCGAGATTAAGCAAAGCATCGTGGAGATATTGGAGATTATGTGACTCGATTCTTTTATTCATATACAAAGACACTGTAATTCCACGTTGGATTAAAAAGCTTCTGGGGGCCCTATAAATCGAATGGAGGATCTCTTTGAAACTGTTCATTTCTCTGCGTCTAAAGAAAAAAAGGTCTCTGCACGGTATTGATGTAGAGATATTAAATATGACATTAGGTGATGTCGTATACGACGCCGCCGACCTGAGAGGGCAAAAGTGTAGCTTCAGGGTCAGGTTCAGGCATCAAATTTGTCAGTCTAAGGCCAGAACCAACACTTTGCTCCCATATGGCTAAATTGCTGTATTGTCAGCAAGAACATTTGTGTATTTATTAGCCCTACAGTTATAAGTATACAACCATTTTAGAGAAATCCTAAAACCTTACCTCAGAGTAAATATGAATTAACAAACCTAAACATGTTGGCAGCAGAGAAAATAAATCATTTTCTGTATTCTTTTCCATAAATGATGACACCAATTCTCGGAAGCTATTTGCACACTGTACAGCCAGAGTAAACACTGCAAGACAAGATTATACAACTAACATTGCTGATAGTCAAACTGCATCAACCCAACTGTGTCTGTTTGGGAATGTGGACACAATCCAAGGGTGAATGGTGTGAAGGGTCACACGAGAAAGATATCCGATTTCAACACTTCCTCTTCAAAAGAAACTGCAGGTGCCAACTCCAGCACTGGACAAAATGTTTTGTTGGAGAAGAAATTGCGCGTGTGTCTGTATTTGTGAATCTATCACAGACTTATTTCAGTAAAGGTCTTGCCTCTGTCTGAGATTCTCCTTGTGCGCTCTGTCTGATTGACAGCACTGAAACTAACATCTGGCATAGTCATGACATTTATAGAGGAGCTCAGGTCTGAATACTTTTACAAATGCTTCACTATTGCCGGCTCCGTTAATGGGCTCAAATCATTACAGTAAATAACTGCTGTGGCGGGGGCTCCTGCTGCTCCTGCTGCTCCTGCTGCTGCTGCTGCAGTGCTTAGGCAAGTGCTGTCCTCCCACTGTGAGTGGTATTGTACTCTGATGTACTGTTCTCTCTCAGCTCTCCTTCACAGTTATATAAAGAACCAGTGTAGCACTCTCTCCAGCAACGCACCACTTCAATAGCATAATGAAAAATGAGCTGGGAGGGAGAAAACATGGAGGGAGGGAGGGTGAGAGAAGTGAGGGAGGGAGAAGATGGAGAGATGTTTTATCATGTTGAGGCCTGCATACCTGTAAAGTGGATACCAAAATTGATAGGAAAGCAGTCAAGGCTGGACGAATGCTTTAGCTAAAGTACTTGTTACTCAACCCTTAAATCTATCTGCCATGCTGTGTTCATCATCATGATCACATCTTCACTTGTTTGCATTCTGAATGTTGCCGTGTTTGTTATCTAGATTTAAATTGTTCTTATGTTAACAATATGTTTCTGTTCAACTAATACCCCACATTTGGCCCTGAAAAAGATGATGACAATAGCAAGAAATAAATATTGACTAAATATAAACTAAAAATTGTGTAAAAAGAAAAAAAAACAGTATAATAATTTTATAAACATTTCTCCAATTTTGAAGCACAGTGCAACAATGTTTCTATTCGCCGACTAAGCACAAGTTGAGTTTGTGTCAGTTGGTTCAGTTCAAAGCAAGGCTTGCATGTTAACCAGAGTTAACAATTTTAAATGAATAGATCTAAATAAGTGTTAGAGGAACTGTAAAAGGAACTTGTTTATTACAGTACAAAATACAGTGAAGAAGCTATTGGGGCATTGGATCATATGTTTTATACATGAAAGCATATCCTTTTTCTAAATTCCATTTAGACTTTACAGAGCCATTCTCAAGAATACATTTTCACTCCAATCAAACATTACAGCCACAAATTACAGTCACCTGCACATTAGGGGTGGGGGGGAAATCAATACAGCATAGCATCGCGATATGTTGCGTGGCAATACTGTATCGATACACAAACGCCAAGTATAGATCTTTTATTATTATTACACTGACCAACATTATAAGTGTTATTATAAGTTTGTCTGCTTGACAATCCCAGTTTGCAGGAATACAATTGAATTGAGATGAGCAAACAGAGAAATGTATCTTTTTAGATAAAACAGATGTTGACAAAGTTCCATTCTAGGGACATAAGTTGGAAAAAGGTAATAAATTGCAATATATCGTAGAATATTGTAATATATTTAAAATTGCAATAATATCGTATCATGATGATATTGTATTGTGAGGCCTCTGGTGATTCCCACCCCTACTGAACATCATTAACCATAAAAAAATAAATTCATCTGTTCTGAAGCTAAAAATTGAGTGCCCTTGCAGGTTAGAGGCACACAGTAACGAAACACTTGTCTGATATGAGCAGCTGGGAAATACACACCTCGTCAGTTCACCTGTGTTAGTTGGTGAACTTCCAGCTAGCTCATTAAACACACACACAGCAGAACAAACTATAAAAAAAATCACTGATATCGCCTCAAATACATTGATTGCTGCCATAAAAGCATAACTTTGCTCACACATCTTTTACCCACCACCTGACAAAATATATATGTGTGGCATTTTGGAGGCCAAATATGGTTAAACACTTGCTGCAGGCTACAGCATAATCTGGATTGTGTGTGTGTGTGTGTGTGTGTGTGTGTGTGTGTGTGTGTGTGTGTGTGTGTGTGTGTGTGTGTGTGTGTGTGCAGCCACATGTGTAAATGTTTGACTTTGATCCTGTTCTTGGTGAGCAAACATATTCAGTCCTTTCTTATCTCTTTGCCCTCTGTGACTTTACCTCAGTGTGTAGGTTTTTTTTTACTCATACAATCACATATTTATAAATTTAAGGCTTTTTTGTTTGTTTGTCTTTGGTTGACAATTGAAATAACTGTACATAATGTCTGTTTGTTGTAGTTTTCCGCTGGCAAACAGGAACAAAAGGAATAAGGAATGAAAGTGCACTCTTAAGCAGAGCAAGGAGAACAGTTATGATAAAAGCCAAATGCCAACTGGTTTTGTTGAGATTCATAAACATTTTTTTTTTTTAAAGTTGTTTCTTCTGTGCCAAGCTAGAAAAAAGGACTGCAATGTGTTGGTGTGTGGTAATATTGTTATATTTTATGTGGCATACTTTTAAAATAAGAAGCACCCAGCCTCCTTTGCTATTTTGGACTTTATTCTTATGCTATTATCCATGCAAAGGTCTTTTTGTCAACCCCCTTTAAACCTGTCTCACAGCATTCTTCCATTTACATCTATTCACTTTATACTCTCAGCCAACAGGTAACATGCACCCATGAAATAATCAGTGATCAGACATGCTCTCTAACCTGGCATTCATGAATGATGAATGAAACACTGTGGTGTGCTCCCCAGAGTGGCATTAGCACACCATTAGCAAGTTTGACTCCTTTAAATTGCCCTGATTGCCTCTGGAGCACCTTACTGGCATTAGACCACCTCAGTGCTCCTCTTTCAACCTGGCTGCTCCTCTTTCACCCGGCTGCTCTTCCGAGACAGCGATTAGAAATTATTAGCGGATGTGAGACAGGCAGCAGACACTCACTGGGATTAGCCTCTGCATGAGGATGAGCTTTACCTCGGAAATAACGGCTGCATTTGTATGCTGCTCAAATATCAGACCGTGATGCACTGTCAGTCTTGCAAGGAGTGTAGTTTTTTTTCTTTCTACCACCATTAACCACAAATATCACCGAATAAACCAGAACTGAACTTACAGCAGCAAGTAAAGTATACGTCTGGTGAAAAAGATCTATGTTTTTGTAATCAACAAATCCCATGAAAAGACCAAAACCAACAATGTCTTAATCCATCTTTCAATATTTTCTGTATGTGGCACTGAGCCCAAGGCCCATTGAGTCCTACTAAAGAATAATTGAAATGGCAGACAAACATATCATTCATAGGCTAAAAAAACCTAACACAACCATACGCTGTCATTTTTAGCAAACATTATTCAAACAGGACTGTTTGCGGACTATTTTCAATTGCAGATTTGGATACATAAGCAGTTGGGTGTATGGGATTGACCCAAAATAAACTTAAGTGCCAATATTCATGGTGCCTACTGCAACAGTGTGTCTCATTGATGTGTGTATTTTTATTTTTTAGACAACAATAGGGCACAAAGGGATAAGATATATTAGGCTTTTGCTACACAGGCAATACTCCAGTTAAGGATAAATTAATTGTTGATTTTGGTCTTCTTACATGATTTGTTAACAATGAGAAAAATATTAGAATATTACTAGTTCTACCCTTAGGATTAAAACGTTAATGACCTGACAAACCATTAGACTATGTGTTTCGACTAGGTGGATCCAACTTTAACTTTTTCAAATGTCCCTATTAAATCCAAAACCGGATACCTTTGGATGATATTTTCAGCAAGTTTTTTTTGCATGATGTTGCAGTAAGCTTTATTTTAGAGAGAAGAAGTTATGTTTGATGTCGCTATTCGACACCAGGAAGAAGCTGAGCCATTCATCTAAAAAAATTGATCACTGAACTTTAAAGATGTTGTCCTCCTATCTGCATGTTTTGTTACAGCTGCTGTATTATTGTTAATGTATGCATTATCAGAAGCTCTAATTAATATTTACACTTTTTGCAATGACCTTGTCTATATGCTGGAATCTCATTTTAACTTCTCGCACATTCTTTGAAATGACTGAAACTCTGCAGCGTGAAACCTGTGAGGACACTCAGTTCCCTGGTTATATCGAGGCAGGAAAATGGGGAAGTGGAGATAAAAATAATTTTTGCTGATGATAACTGAGTTCTCCTTTACAGTTACCATGGTAACCTAGGAAAAGGAAGGAAGTGGAATTGTTGCAAAGCTCAGCAGGACCGGCTGAACCACAGACAGACACCAGAATACGTGATTAAAGCTTGTAGAAGCTCCTTTATGTGTGTGTTTGTGTTGTATCAAAACACTGCACAACTGTAAAAGATACAAGTGGAAAGTTTCCTATTGCTGTCTTACTTATTAGTATAGTAGCTTGCAGTGGTATCATTGATGAGCTCTTATCATCATGCTGTGGACTCTAGCAGAGTCTTATCTGACCCCATTAGATTATCTATTAACTTGCATAATCAGCCTCTGCAAGCTCCAACTGACCTGAACTGCACTGACTGAACCCAAATCAACTGAAGAGACACATCACACTGTGCCCTGATTGTAGACATAGACATAGACACAGGTATGGTCAGCAGGCTGGCAGAGTGATTCAATCCTTCCTTCACAGATAAAATGCACCCTGCTGAAGCGTCATTGAGCAAGTCAATTACAAGGTTTCTTCGATTGCTAAATGACACTGGGCACAACTGAAGCCACATGTGCAACTACAGTCTGCACTACCAACAGTCACCTCAGCTAAACATATCAAGCAACACAACTCTTAACACACGTCTCAAAACAGGCTCAGTGCAGCAAACACTATGAACAACCCTCACTGAGATAACACACACTCACTCAGAACACACCGTGAGTAAAGACACTAGCATCAAACACCAATACAGAAATCACAAACTTTCAAATCTTTACAGTTAGAACAATTTCAGTGACTTCACAGTACTCAATAGATTATTTGTAAAGAAAAGTAATAGATTTTACAATATATCACTTTTTATGTAAGGGTTAGAAGAAGAAAAAAACTAAAGGTACATAACAGTGACAATGAATAGTGTGACTAATCCTGCCTCTCTCCAGCATCATGCATAACTTCATCACATTGGATTTCTGCATGCCAATGTATAATTGTTTACTGTAATTCTTTTTTGGTGATTGTATAAAAAAAAATGCTTTATGAACTTTCTCTATGTAAATACCGTGTTCACTAACAAGTATAAAACAAGACACCTGCTTTGTCTTTCAGATAAAATTGCAATCAGTAGTGTTTGATAGGCACTAGACTGAAATCTAGTGGTTAACAGTTGTGACAGCAGTGTGTTAGCATTTGAACAAAGTGCTGTAAATCCACAGTGTTGTGCAGGTGGTGGTTAAAGCCATGGGCTAAGTTTGTAGAGTTTTGAAAACAGTGTTCTAGCAATTAAAAACGAACTAGAGTTTGGTCCATGTGAACTGCTGCTCTGCAGGCTGTGGTTAGAGTTGTGCCCACTGTGGTTTAGCAATCGAAAAAAACTGTAATCTCTTTGAGCTCAAGTGTGGTGTATCAGAAAGATACTTTTGTAGACTGAGTAAAAAGATGCATTTTTCTTTTCAGGGCTCAATAATGTAGCATGAAAGTATCCACCTAGTGTATTACTGGATCACATTTTCTGCCGACTATACATATTATAGTTACGTTTTACATAAAAAACAAATGATATGCTATATGATATGGTCCAGTGATATAGGCTATTACTAATCAACCCAGTAGTATACAATGTATCTTAAATTGACTCCATATTGGAGACATTCTTCAAAATGAGTACTTTTACTTTTGATACTTTAAGTACATTTTGCTGATATTACTTCTGGGCTGCCCCCTGAATGTCGAAGATTCAAATCATGTGTCAGAGAACCCTGATTTGACTGAAAATTCTTCAAGTCAAGCAGTCGTTTTGTGTGCGTGTGTGTGTGTGTATGTGTGTGTGTTTTTTTTTAGATCTGTGAAGTCTTGGCAAGAGATCGAATATACATATTTACCAGAATATGGAGCTATTCCTATAACTTCTGCTGAGTGACTCTTGAGCAAGGCTCTAATCACCAAGGTTCTCTTAAATCCATTCTCATTGACTCATTGACAGTAAGAGAGAGTAGAATTAGCCGGCTAGCTCCAGTTGTCTGGGTAGAAAATAGTTCACTGTTCCCTGACTGAATCAAGAAGCTCCTCTTTGTTCCTCCAATAAACACCTCTCCCTGGTGTGCTGCAAAATGCATATCAGTACAATTTTACACTAAATATTCAAACTAAATTTCAGTGTTGTCCTCTGTTCCTCGCAGATTTGAATGAATTCAAATTCAGGAGGTTAAGTTTCATGGTTGTTAAAAACTTGAAAATCTCTACTTTTGTGTGAAATTTGCTCTGCAGATGAGAGCAAAATCTGGTTCTGCCTATTCTGCAGAGTAATAAACACACTGTCCCCGAGCTTTGTCCTTCAGAAAGACTAATGCTGCTTTCATTCATAGTTCTGTTTTAAAATAGCAGCTCTGATGAAAAGAAAGAAACAAAGTATTGTGTAACCATCGCTCTCTCAACTCCACTTGCCAAAAACGTCCTACAAGATGTAGATGGCTGTTAGACAGAAGTCTTAACATGATAAGCCTGTATTAATGAAGGATGTATACATTAATTTAAAGTAAAATCCCAACAATGTTACATTTTACCTCAGTAGTACAACTCAGCCTGTGAAAGCCTATGCTACTAGGGGTGTGGAGTTTCAAAGATGTCTACAGAGTTGCATTATGGGAAGTGTCCAGCTTTTTAGGTGGGTATATCACTATTCAATGACTATAAATCAGAATATCTAATTTTCTGCTGCATCAATCTTAACTATTTGTTGTTGTTTTTTTATCTGTGTACAAGTTGATGGTCGGATCAACCTGCTATGGGCCCACAGGGCGAAAAAAAAACAGTTGACCTATTAACTCTCTGTCCATTTTGAAAAGGGATCTCTCCTCTGTTGTTGAGGTTTCATATCATAGGTCTAAGTAAAGCCCACAGATAATAATAGACTCATTGGTGTTCCAAAGATGCAGCGTTCAGAATCAGGATGACAACAACTCACAAACAAATATTTTTTGTCAAAAGACAGACTTAAGCTAAATCAAAATCAGGGCCCAAAATCTGTCTCATGCTTCAAGTCTTGATTTGATCTAGTCTTGATTGTGCCTAAACACACAGAAGAAGTTATCTATGCACACCTGTATGCACATGTATGAAATGTCAGATGAAGGTCGCTAGACCAAAACATATTGTTCGGTAGCTATTTAATGAATCCACTATAAAGGTTTAATCATTAGACATAGTGTGCATTTGTTGTTTAGACTTAGTGTGCGCAGAATGCATGTCAAGTGCTTAATTATTGAGGAATACACGTGTCTCTGTATTAACGGGGATGAGTGCTCTCTGGTTGATTCAGAATAATCATGAATGTTCTTTCCATATTGTAATCTCATTATGCGCTGACAGGGTGTTCTTGTCTCATTCAAACAAGTTTAATTGTCTCGGTGGCTAATTTATCCCATGTCTCTTTTTTCTTTCTTGTGGCAAATTTCTTTCTTTTCCAATCCTCTCTCTTTTCTTTTTTTCTTCTTATCTGTCCCCCTCTTTATGTCTTCCCCTGTCCATCTTTGCTAATGTTTGTCTCACCTCATTAGTGGTGTCCATTATCTGTGTGGGGAGCTAAAGACGCAGCGTTCAGAATCAGGATGTCAACAAGTCATTTCCTGCAGGAGACACAGGACAGTGCGTGTGTGTGTGCGTGTGTGCATGCAAGCGTGTGAGTATGTGTGTCGGGGCTACTAATGATCTACAAATCCCGTTGTGTTGCGGCCCAGGCTCCGTGTCAGTGCTACTTATTGGCAAACATGAATCTGGGCTTTACAGCACAGCAGCTGAGATGTCTGGGATCACACAAACACACACACACACACACACACACACACACACACACATGCATGAACACAGATTAGTTTCTAACATCACACTAAGTGGAATCCCTTTATGTACAAGAGGGATCCTGCACTAGCTCAATTACACATACTAAATATAGCCGAATAGAAGAAAAAAAACATTCACTGACAACAGTGTCTTAAAATACAGAAAATAGAAATGTGCTCTTTATAATGAAAAAGCTTAATCTAAAAACAGGCTCACATTGAAATAGTGCTGTGCAAAGTAATGCCATTGCGTTCCAAGTGGTGCAATTACACAAATATTTGCGTTCATCTCAGTTAACCTTTGCATTCCAAGTCATCATGCAAGCAAGCTGGCACTTTCAGTATTTTCTGTTTATTTCTGCGTCCAACATGGGGGTCCTGAACCCCACTGAACCCCACAAATGATGGGTGTTCTTCAACGTTAGCTAGTATTAGCCATGTTCCATGTTGTCCTAATACAAAGACACATTATAGGAATATCCGGAAAGACGACGACGGCAGCAGAAACAGTTTGATCAGTCATGTGAGTGTAATTTACACTACGTCAGAGCTTATTTGGCAAAGGCATTTCCATATCCCATTTGGCAAATCAACTCTTTTCCCAAGAAAGGCAAAAACCACCTCAAGAGAGCGTAAAATTGTTTTTACGCAATTAAGGAAGAATTCTGACGTTTCCATTCGTTTTTTCTAATGCTACACCTAAAAACATGCATACTTTATTTGGAACATGTGTACGGTATCTGAGAAGACCTCCTGCTTATCCCATAGGCACTCACGCATTTCACACTTTATAATACATGTTGAATGGCCTTGCTTTTTGATAATTGCATGACACAACACATGAATCTGAGTTTCTCTTAGCTCTCTCTCAGACGGTTGATGGTTGTGATATCTTCTCTGCCTTGCTTTGTTGACGACAGCATGTGACAGGGTCAAGTGAAATCTGCCCTCTCACATTGTGTGTGCTCTTTGGGCTGAAAAGACTTTGGAAGATTTTCTGCAGGAATTAAGAAACATTTACAATGAACTGTGAGTATAACAATTCAGAACTTACACATTACACAACAGTATACAATATATCCATCCATCCATCTTCATCCGCTTATCTGGAATCACAACAACTCCACAACCATAATATATCCTTTAAAGCCAAAACCAGTTCCGACTGGGGTGTGAGTTCCCAGGCCAGGTTGAATATAATTCATCCACCTAGTCCTGGGTCTTCCCCCAGGTCTCCTCCCCGCTGGACGTGCGTGGAACACCTTAGGGACAGGATCCTACCAGATGCCTGAACCACCATCAACTGGCTTTTTTTCCTAAATGCAGTTAGGAAAGATGTTTCTACTGATCCTCTCGGATATGAAATGTCATCCTAAACTCTAAGGGATTTCAGCCACCCTCCTGTAATGAAACCCTGGTTCTAAAATGGATATTGTTCTTTCGGTCATGACCTAGCCTTCATGACCATAGGTTTAACAGAAAATGTTCCCGGTGCTCAGATCATATTTTTGCCTTCTGGCTCATGTCTTTTTCCCCAAATAAATATACAGAATGTAATACCGCTCCGGCTGCTCCGATTCTCCAACCAATTTCACGCTCCATTTTCACTGGTCAACAAGACCCCAAGGTACTTTTAACTGTTCAATTGGGGTATACTAACTCCCCCACCTGAAGAAAGCACTCCTCGGTTTTTTGCTGAGAACCATGGCCTCAGATTTAGTGCTGATCCTCATCCCAGCTCTCTTCACACTCGGCTGCGAACCCGATCCAGTGAGTGCTGAAGGTCAAGTCCGATGATGCCATCAGTCCTCATCTGCAAAAAAGCCTGGTCGACCCACCGAACTGCAACCCCTCCACCCCATGATGCGCCTCAATTCCTGTCCATAAATCATTACAAACAGGATTGGTGACAAAAGCGCTTCCTGCCCTGACAGACACACAAAACCCACACACCACACACACACACACACATACTGCACCTAAACCCCAGGTCAAAGCTGCCTTCCTGTCCTGGTCATACAGGGTTAGATGGCCCAGTCCGCGACCCCAGTCCACACCCCAGTCATCTCAGGTTGCAGCACTCAGTCTGAAAATAGATGCTATGACCATCAACATCCAACATCTCCAATCCACAAAACACATGTTAAACTGGTTGGGCATTCCCAGGCCCCCTCCAAGATCCTTGCGAGGAAGATCTGATCCGTTGTTCCACGGCCAGGGGCGGAATCCGCATTGTTCCTCTTCACCGAGGTTCGACGGCTACCTCTTTCCAGCACCTAGGCTCAAACCCCTGTAGAATAGAGTCCCCCTTTTTTGAATAGGGGAACCACCACCCCGGCTGCCAAGTCCCAGACTTTTACTTAAAAGACCCTGTCAAGCAAGACATCCCCTAAATAGAATTTCCCAACATTTCTGGATTCTCCCTCTCATCAATCCCTTGGGGTGCTTTTGCCCTGTGGAGTCTCCTTTTGACTATCACATCCACCAGGGAAATCTAAACAATCCCCCTTCATCCTCCACTGCCTCTACCACAGAGGGCGTGTCAGCTGGTTTAGGAAAAGTTCCTGGGTGCTCCTTCCAAACGCTCTATTTCCCCAGTTGAAAAACAACAGTCCCATTTACTGAAATACAGCTTGGATGATTCTCTAACCCCTCCTGAGGGGCGAAGTCCTGGTTTTCAGACCCTCCACCACCCCAGTCCCCCTCCATGTCTTCTCAGAACTTCTCCCACACCAGCTGCTTTGCCTATGTCACGGCAGAGGCTGCAGCCCTGCTGCCCGCCGGTACCCTGCAACTGCCTCCGTTTCCTCCAAGACAACATATCCCGGAAAGACTCCTTCCCAGTCGGACCATCCCTGACCACCGGTGTCCACCAGGGTGTTCGTGGGTTACCGCCCCTTTAAAACCCTAAGACCACAGCTCGCCGCCGCAGCTTTAGCAATGTGCTTTGAACATTGTCCATCAGGTTCAAAATGCCTCCAAGGGATGCCACATTCTCCGCCTCACACTGTTTTCCGTCGGACAGGGGCCTCCTCCACGTTCCCAGTTTGCCCCACTACCCGTTTGGGCTACCTCAGGTCTGTCCAGAGTCTTCCCCCACCCCCTGACCCAACTCACCACCAGATGGTGATCAGTTGACAGCTCTGCCCCTGTCTTCACCCAGTGTCCAAAACATGGTTCAGATCAGATGTCCCTTATAAAATCTTGTTCATTGACCTTTGGCCTAGGGTTTGGTACCACTGCAGATATGAGCATCCCCTATGTTCGAACATGGTGTTTTTTATGGATAATCCATGACTAGCACAGAAGTCCAACAACAGACAACCACTCTGGTTTAGATCAGGGGAGGCCGTTCCTCCCAATCATGCCTCTCAAGTATCTCCATCATTGCTGGCTGCATTGAAGTCCCCCAGCAGAACTATGGAGTCCCCTACTGGAGCCCCAACAGGACTCCATTCAAGGTCTCCAAGAAGGCCGAATACTCCGAACTCTTGTTTGGTGCATATGCACAAACAACAGTCAATTTTAAATCACCCGATTGTAGGGAGGCTCCCTTTAGTCCACCGGGGTAAACTCCAATGTTCCTGATAGCCGGGGGCTTGTGAGTATCCCCACCCCGCCCGGCGCCTCACCATGGGCAACTCCGGAATAACAGAGTCCAACCCCTATCCAGGTGTTATTCCAGAACCCCTGAGACTTTTGAGAGGTAAGCCCCACCAGATCTAAAAAATGTAGCGCTCCACCTCCCGACAGTTCAGGATACTCCTTCCCCCACAGAGAGGTGACATTCCAGTCCCCAGAGCCAGCCTCTGCCGCCCGGGTCTGGTCCGTGTGAGCCCAGACCTTGCTGAATAAACAGCAAACAGTTTTGTTTTATTTATCCCACAGGTGGTAAGCCCATGGGCTGGAGGGACAGCCATGTTGCTTTTTCGGGCTGTGCCCGCATATTAAACCCGAGACGCTCGCTCAAAGAACAGAATAGGCTCCAGACACACTGCAAAAATTCACCATCATCCCTGTATCCCTTCCTTGATTTTCCATCAGAGTCTTTGAACCATTCTTTGTCTGGCCCCTACCCTGAGACCTCTTTGCCATGGGAGACCCTAACAGGAGCACAAAGCTCCAGACAACACAGCCCTCAGGTTCATAGGGACACACAAACCTCTCCACCACGATAAGGTGATGGTTCCCAGAGAGGAACCAATATATAACCAGTATACAATATAGACCATACTAAATACACAACAACACAACCATGTGAGTGTGTGAGTGTTTCTGTCATTTGGAATATATCGATAAACAACATTCATCCGATGTATCTCGGCCCGTTGGACCAGCAGACCGATGGCAGTGATTTGGAATTTAGGACAGGATCTATGCCATGCTCGGGAAATCCTATCATAAAACAAGGATTTTTTTTCCTAAATGCAGTTGGGAAAGATGTTTCTGTGATACCAAAAATCTGAAATGTTATCCTAAACTAGAATAAGGATTTCAGACTTTCGGTAATGAGACTCCTGGTTCTAAAATAAATATTGTTGAAATCATATGTATAATTCATTATAAGGTTTAACAGAAAATGTTCCTGCACCATGCTCAGACATATTTTGCTGCTCTTTTTGGCTATGACAGTTTTCCCCCAAATAAATATAAAATTCTGTTTTGCTCTTAGCGTATCCAAGTTGTTAGTATTTTAGTCTTATTTTGGTCAACAACTGGGCTTTTACTGTATGTCTTGATACAGGCTGCAGTGTAACAGGAAGTGTTGATCTGTCCTTGTGTTTTTGACTGACAGAAGTGACTCTGTCTGTCTGTCTCTGTATCTGTGGTGTAACCCTCACAAATCAACACTCAACATTACCCTGTCACTATGGAAACTGTGTGTGTGTGTGTGTGTGTGTGTGTGTGTGTGTGTGTGTGTGTGTGTGAGAGGGAGAGAGTATATCTATGCATGTCATCATTTCTTTGTTTATATAAACATGTGCTCATGTGTTTAGGTGTCTGCGTATGTGTGGCAGTGATTTACTTTTATGAATATTCAGCAACATCTCATCTCTCTTTAAGCTTGTGAGGAGGATATTTGAGGGGGTTTTCATTAAATACTCCAAAGAGTCTTTATCCAATAAGGTCTGGTAGTAAGTTATTTTATTTAAAACATCCACGATACTGACTTCATCTCAATTCAAAATATTCATGGGTGGGAATTCAGTGAGGGATCATGCATGACCAGTGAACGTCCTGTCTGTCAGGTAAAAAGAACCACCGGGGAGTGTATCAGTGGAGACAGTTAGATGTGCATGCCATTGAAAGTCAACAGAAGTTAGCAGTGAGGAGAAAAATTAATATTGAAAACCTTCAAAAAGCAGCTCAAGACCCACCAGTTTAAACTTTGTTTTGTCGGGTGTTTGTGGTGCATTTTTGTACCATGTCTGTAGGGTTGTTTTAGTGCTGTTTATACATTTGATCTGTTTGTGAACCAACTTGTAACATATGCTCTTTGAAAATTACCATAAATAACCACATTTTGGATATTGTCAAACAAAGAAGGATTTTAGGTTATATGATATGCAATATTTTTCTGTATCTACTGTATTTTGACCTTCTGTGCACCTGCCTGCCCGTCTGTTCAACTCTTTCTGTAAGGATATACAGCAGTTTGGATGTGCCTGGATCATTAAAGCTAAAATGGATGAGGGTGCTAGGTTACAAGGGGCTTTCTTGCTTCATTAATAATCTACAGGAGACCAATTCACCTCCAGACAACTGGAATACTAACTAACCTCTTCCTTTCGTGTGTCTGTGTGTGTGTGTGTGTGTGTGTGTGTGTGTGTGTTTGTGTTTGTGTTTTGTTTGTGTTTTTGTTTGTGTGTGTGTTTTGTTTGTGTTTTTGTGTTTGTGTTTGTGTTTGTGTTTGTGTTTGTGTGTGTGTGAGACACGTCTAGTCATCCTGTCTGGAGGTTAGCTTAGGGAAGTAGAGGACGTCTCCTGTTCACCACCTAATAGGTTTGCTTAATTTAGCATGTGGTTGGTGTTGTGTGGATTTCCTCCATCTCCAACAAGTTTAATTTCTTTTATTTCCTAAAATGTGGGGTCACATAAAAAATATGTTGCATTACTTAAAAAATGCATTACCCAACAAGACTTGAAAAAAATTGTTTATAGCATAGGTTTCTGAAGAGCCATAATGAAGTTCAAAGTGGTGATGTATATAAAAACAGGCATTTTAACACGGTGGAGTCTTTAGGGATTGACTCGCTTTTGGAGCAAACCTCAAGTGGCTATTCAAGGAACTGCAGTTTCCGACTTCATCATTCAACCCTGGAGTACTAGTACGATTGCTGTGGAATTTGTAATAGTACTATGTTGTCAGTAACAGTGTGTTTATAACGCTTTTCATTGGGTTTTTCAGTTTTCGGCCTCACATGCCTCTGACAAAACAGAAACACTCCACAACACTACTTTAATCAATTGGCTGTCCGCACAGGCCATGCAATGGCTCATGTTATACTTGCGCTATAAAAGCATAAATGCAACCCAAAGATTATTATTACCTCTCAAGTTTATTTTCTTTCATTTATATACTATACTGAAACTAATTAAATGCCCTACATTATCAGTGAACATTTTGTTTCAAAATCAACATTGTGCCACTAACATTTCCAATGTGCTAATACAAAATATAATCCAGGTGCATTTCCTTCAAAGCATATTTGCTGTTGCAAAATAGAGCAAAAAAACAATTATTCTCATTATCATTTAATTTACAATTAATTAGTTGTGTCCTTAAATATCATGATTTGTCTTACCAACAGTACAAAACCCCAAATTGAATTACATTTACAATGATATAAAACAGGCAAAAAGCAAAAGAAAATGTAACATTTTTGCTTGATAAACTGATTCATAATTTAAATTTTTTTTTTTTTTTTGGTTAATTAACTGATTTCAGCGCAACTACAACTACTGCTACCATAGGCGTAAATCTCAGGGGGGTCGGGGGGGTTGTCCTCCCTTAGAAATATCATTAAAACCATGCTGTGTATTGTAAATAACGTAATAATGTATACTTAAAATATATATATATATATATATATATATATATATATATATATATATATATATATATACTTAAAATATCTGTAAGTAGTAAAACAATACAAACCTTAAAATATGCTTTTTAAGTTTGGAAACATTTTTAGTCCCCCCCATCCCCCCCCACCCCCTTTGCCTAAACCTAATATTTATATGGAGGACGCAAGATCATTTCATAATTATAATATGACTTTTAAATGGGGTCACCTTTTCAAAATAATTCATTATGTTTTGAGGTATTTTTGTGGCTTGATTGTGAACTTAAAAAGAAATAAATGGTTTTAAAGAAGATTATTTTGGTCAATTTATTTATTTTTATTGAATCAAGAGAAACACTGAAAAGAAGGATAGTGGTACAGTCCCCATGGTTCACTAATGATAGTATTAAGGCTTTCCTCTGTGTACACATATCCTCTAAAAGTATGATTTATGGCTGTATAATATGTTTCCCCTTCACAAATTGCTCTGCAGTAGTTTTATGTTTTTGTTCCCACCCAACTGTTGGGACTGAGATTTATGCCCATGACTGCTACTACATATGATACTGATGATAAAAAAAATGCAATCAAATGTCACAAAAAGAAAAGAATAATTTAAAACAATAACACAAAATTATACATCACAAGATAGACTAATAAAAAATTGCAAAAACACAATCATAGTAGTAGTAGTATTAGTAGTAGTGGTATGTAGTGTACAGCTGTACAGCTCCATTTCTCTTAATTAGTTCAACCCAACAACGCCAGCGTTTGAAATCAGTTGTTGTTGTTGTTGTTGTTGTTGTTGTTGTTGAAGGTGCCCTCAGACTGGACTGAACCAACTTAGAGGGATGGATGAGTGGATGACATTAATGATTCATGGCTGGGGTTTGGTTTTTGTCGGTCATGCTTTAGAGTATCGATTAAACTCTCCCCTTTAACACATCACTCTGTCTCTTTTTCTCTATTGTTCTCTGTGCTTTTCTCTCCCCTTCTGCCTCCTTCTCCTCTCCTCTCCAACTAACAATGACCTCATCAAGTCCATCATCAGAAACTAGATGTGGCCACTAAAACAATAAACCTCCTATCCAGAGAGTCATAAAACACATCATAATCAGATGGTCCATGCCAGGATCAATAATTTCCAGTTGGACCCGGTACCCTAGAAGGTAGTTTTGGATGCTGCAGCTGGATGCAGAGGGGGCTGAAAGGATTGATGGGGGCCGAGAGTTGGGTTACATCTAAAGTGCACCAGAGAATCAATAGTTTGTGGAGGCTTTGGCTCACAGACAGAGTTATGGACCGGCCCCTCATGGGATCTGAAGCACATAGGCCTGCTCTACAGAACAGCCCTGACTTAAACAACAGATTGTGTTTCACTTTCAAAAAGCATTAGACTCCTCATCAATAATGTTAGACAAGATATATACCTTCTGCAAAAAAACTGTGATGGCCTGTTTTTTTTTGGATACAATAGAGAGGAAAATTCACCTCCCTTCCGGTGAACCACCATGAGAACTTATTTTGGAAAAATATAGTAGTAGTAGTTAATGGTGAGGGACAAATGTTTTTTGATCCCATATGAATTTTACCATGAATTACACATAAAGATAAATAAGTTTCAGTATGTTGGAAAACTGTTGAAGTGTAATCAATAGATAGATAGATAGATAGATAGATAGATAGATAGATAGATAGATAGATAGATAGATAGATAGATAGATAGATAGATAGATAGATAGATAGATAGATGGACTTTATTAATCCCAATCTGAGAAATTACTCTGTTAGAGTAGCAAGTTACAAGGATATACACACATACTCACTCTCACACTTACAGAAAATACAATAAATATACAAAAATAAGAGGGCCCACATCAGGTCCCTCACCTTCCTCTCTCTGAGTGTTGCCATTCTCCCTTTGACCAGGAGTAAGAGTCAGATAAGTTATCTGCTTGCCTCTTATAAAAACAGCACGTAAATACAAAAATAGAATGGTACTGCAACAAACCTTTGGGAAACAACAACAAACTTCAAGATACACACTGAAAATGGCAATTTTTGAAGAAAATTTGGATTGTGCGACAAGGCAGGCCTGCTTGGTGAAATGATTGGATGACAAGGAATATGTTTACAGCATTTACTATCTAACTTTTGGGACAGATTGGTAAGGATTGTTATTGAAGTACCCACGGTGATACACTGGTAAAAGCAAAGTATGTACTGTATGTATCCAGCTAATTTAATAGTTGACATTACTGTGTTGTGTTAAAAGCTAGCTTCATTTAATATTGTATGTGGTGTTTTCTCTTCCTGGGTGCAAATGGTTAAAGGAAACAAGTTTCTTTCCAAGACCGTGATGCAGAACCACCGTCTCTGCATCCAGAGCTTAGCTCCATTAAAGACAACTGTGATTGGTTTAAAAAAATGCAAAGGACCCAGATTGTTTAAAACTAAATAAAAATTCCTATCCCAGAATGTATCTGTGGTGTGACCAGACCTGATTCCAAATGCTGTGGAGATAGGTCTCTGTAATTCATATAAAGAAGAAAAAAAGAAAAGAAAAAACAACTATGAGAAATGGCCACACAAACCCTTTTGTACTTTATTTCTATCTCAAGTGTGTACAGTTGCCTGTTACTGCCTTGAAAAAAAGAAAAAAAGACAATAGTACAAACTCTTCATTTGTAAAATCCAACTGTTTTCTTTTTTTCTTTCTCCCTCTTCTCTTTCTTAATATGAGCCCAGCTACTAGTGCTTCAGTACTGACTACTAGAGTGTGTGCTCATTAGAGCAGAACAACCAATCATGGGACTTTTCACAGATCACTGTGTTTCACTCAGGATGTTTGGACACAGCCAGCGATTCTGCTCAACCACGTTTGTGTGTTCAGGTACACAATGGAGGCCAGACTGAGGCATACACATACATGCACACACACACACACACACACACACACACACACACACACACACACACACACACACACACACAAAGTGAGTGCTCCACATTTGCCTTGCTGAACTGCAATGCAGAGTTCCATTCATAGTTAATCAGTGGAGAGGAAATGTAGATAATCTAGATTCTAATTATTCTTTGCAGTGGCCTCTTTCCTCTCTCATTCTCTGTCTCTCTTTCCTCCCTCATTTATTTGCCTCTCTCATATCTTTTTTCATCCAAATTTGTCTACCGCTTCATTTCATCTCTGTCAGCTCCACTTCTCTGCCTTCACCCCCTCATTCTCCTCACCCCTTCCTTTGCTCTGCCAAGGCTCGTTTTTTGTTGAATGATATATCAAACAGTAGCTAGCTGCTGAATGAAAAGGATTTGCTAACACCCCCTCTTCTGCAATCTTTATCTCTCTCTCTCTCGCTCTCTCTCTCTCTCTGTCTCCACAGTACAGAGTGATCATCAAGAGGGGATCAAAGGGAGTATTAATTCCACTCAAGACATGCATACACATATGCAAGCGCGCACACACACACACACACACACACAGAGAGCAAGAGAGTGAAGGACAAACTCAACAGCAACTTTTAGTGCATATGGTGCATATAGCGCCTACATTAGACTGAATACTGTATATCTGCTGTCCGCTGTATCTCTTTGAAATGCTCAAATGTGTCTAATGCACCCAACAGGCAGTTGGTTGAGTGGGTAAATGTGAGTGTCTCAACCCTTCAAGAGGGATTTAAGAGATTTTTTTACATTAAAATGTACTTACCATAATAATCCTCAGTCAGAGCTGCAGCTCTCTTTTTCTTTTGCCACTGTGTTTAATCAACACCTTCATCTAGCAGCAAACTGCAAATGTGTGATTAACAACACGTGAGACCTTTTGCCCCATCACACAGACAGCATTGGGTTTCCAGCTGTCTCTCACTCTGCATTGTGTGTGTGTGTGCGTGTGTGTGTGTGTGTGTGTGTGTGTGTGTGTGTGTGTGTGTGTGTGTGTGTGTGTGTGTGTCAACATGTACAGGCCAACCACCGAGAGCTTCCACTGTAATTACACCAGGCATTACACATACCTTGACAGCACATTAATTCCTGCTATGAAAAAGAGTGAAAGGAGGAGTGAAAGGATTGAGAATTTTCAGCCTTAAGTGTCTTGGGGCTGAAAATAGCAGTGTTTGCAACTAAAATACAGTTATTGCCCTTGTAAAATGTGCTACACGTTTAAGAGTTCTGTTTAAATAATGATTATGTGTGGTGGTTTTCATTTTGAGCTTTATGGTAATCAAAATACGTCTTGTTTGTCTTGTTTATTGTACACATGGTAACACAAAGGTAAACAGTAACACACACTAGATGCTTACACACTGATCTACAAAGTGGCTTAAACAAAACAATTATATAATAATTGTTAAAATAAAATAATTATTATAAACCATCAGTTGTTAGACCCCTGTCATCTTTAGTCTTAGCCGTTTGTGGCCTACATGCTGCTTTCCTAAGGATATAGTACGGTGGCCGACAGGAGCAAACACCCTGCAACTTAAGCAAATAGACAAAACACGAGCAAATTAAGAAAACAGCTCCAAACTTCCGGGGTCAAAAGTCAAGCTGTTTGACTTAGAGCTCCCCCTATAGGCCTGGAGATCTTCCGTTGTGTAATCTGGATGCAGCGTTTTTTTGGGTTGCATTTGTTTCTTTTGTGTTCTTTTGCATCGCTTCTATATTTGCAGTGCGTTTATGTAGTTGGTTGGGTTGTGTGTATTTGCAGTGCGTTTGTAGAATCCTGCGCATATGTTGTCAAATTACTGAAGTTGATTACTTAATTTGCTTGTGTTTTGTCTATTTGCATGTGTTTGCAAGGCGTTTGCCCCTGTCGGCCACTGTATGAAAGACTTTGGGGGGACAAAAACAATGAAACAGTTACGCATGCTTCAAAAGGGTTGTACTTAGTGTCTTTATTAATTCATAGGCGTGTTTTGGGCGTAACATGCAATAAACCAATCAGAGTGTCATCTCCCATTCCCTTTAAAAGCCAGGCGTGTTTCTACCTTGGCATATTGTTATTATGATGGCGGATTCGCACCGTCATATTTTTATTTGTAATCTTTTGCGGGTGTGTGTGTGTGCTGCTGCGCTTCCCAGGGTGTGTGTAACAAGCATGGTGTGCGCACGCTGTGCATAAGCCTAGGCGCATTTTATTAATTTGCTGTTAAAATAACAATGAAATGCTACGCTAATGACTTTAAACCACGGTTTTTGTTGGTCTATTGCCTATCATTTAGCAGTACGCCAAGAATTCAACTGAACACACCTCCCTGTAAGACCAGCTCGCCCGTGGGCGCAAAATGGGCGCAGGTGTATTTGGTATTCAAACAATGTGGGTGCTGGATGGGAAATTGACAACTGTCTCGGTCTTAAATTAGCAACGACACTTGCGTCAGGCTTTGCGCTGAGCTGGGTGCAAGATAGAGCCCTAAATCTGCCTGTGCTTCATCAGGTCGGACAGTCACATAGCTCACATAGCTTTGGAAACGCCCTCCCAGTCCCAAGACATCTTTCCGACGTCAGATTGGGAGGGGGCCTAAAATACAAATACACATTCATTATCTTTTTTCCTGTCCTTCTTGACTACATTTAAACCACAGTAGGGGACCATGTTAATGTGTGCACTCCTGCATTTTCTTCAGAAAATTGTATTTCTTTTAATTAATTACTGAGCCTATTTTAGCTGTAGTTTTTCATGAAATGATAATGTATTGGCAATACTTTGCATGTTACAACAAATCTCAAAAGACCATTTGTATAAGTGTGAAGCTGTGACGATTAGCAAAAAGGAAAAGTGTCAGGAGTGGCGTTATTTTGACTCAGGGTTCAGTGACTTTATTATATGGAAGAGTTTGGGAAGTGGACCAGAGAGTAAATTGGTGTTAAACTGACACATGCTTTGCTTCCGACACAATTTCTCTGCTAATTACTGCATATATTGTTTATTTTGGTTAGTGTCACTTTGTGCCTCTGTGTAAAAAAGCACGATTTTGTTCACACATTATGTATGAAATATGACTATATCATTCCTACTCTTTGTATGCACATATTTACTGTCACTGTGAAGTGTCAGAAGGCCATGTTTGAAATGAACTCTTCCACATCACAACCCACAGCACAGGTGACAAGATGTTACCTAAGAGGTGTGGGGAATGA
Organism: Etheostoma perlongum; assembly: GCA_026937815.1. Classification (NCBI taxonomy): domain Eukaryota; kingdom Metazoa; phylum Chordata; class Actinopteri; order Perciformes; family Percidae; genus Etheostoma; species Etheostoma perlongum. The sequence continues at coordinate 28,446,996 of CM049374.1, read as the reverse complement.
CATGGCAAGTTGAAATATGATAACTAAACATGTAGACTGTGTAATTAGTTGAAATATGTGTTGTGGATAGAAAGTGCTTTAAAACCACTTTTTATTGGTTGAGTCATTGTTCTGGTATCAGGCAACAGAAAGCAGGATCCAACTGCAGACATGGCAGCAGGGTTGGATGGTAAAGATGGTAGGCACTGCCCATGTATCCTGACAACATGTCAATGAAGATTGTATTATTGTATACAAAATTAAGACGATTGACGATGTCCTCACCCGCTCCCCAAATTGTAACAAACCACAAATTATGAAGCCATGGGTTTTTTTGTCATTCGGTTCCACTTGTCAGCAGGTGTCACTGCCTATTACCATGGAAACAAAGCTATTTGTTCTAAGTTACCTTGGGGGTTATGAGCTGAGACATCCCAGAATGTGGCAACATAGAAATTTTGACACACTAGTGGCAAAAAGCTGTCTTTAAAAGAACATCTGATCAGGCAGGTGATCTTCAGCAGAGAAAAACTCACTTTGGACAACTAGAGGACAGGAGAGGCATGACTCCAGAACAGGTACTGGGCCCAGGAACAATGTAAAAATATTCCATCAAAATTGGCCACAAAAGAACGAAAAAGTAGTGTCCATTGCACTCTTCTTCTTGCTAGAATACCACAGTGCAATGCTTCACATTTTTTATTTTTTGAATTAGTCATTCAAAACAACACTTGCAGCATATTGAGGATGATTCATAAGTCAGAAATGTCAATGTTATGCTAGCTATGGAGTCAAGTACCTAGTGTTTACAAAGTAGGGAATAGTAAATGAATGAATTTGATTACATTCATCTATATTGTTGTTGCACACAGTAAGTAGGCCACCGCAGCAGAGGGCACAAATTACTTATTTTACCGTTTTTTATTGTCCATTAGGACCTTGAGTTTCCTGTCAGATGACAATCAGATGGAACGATGAGTGAAGCGGGTGGGTGGGGTCATTATGATACAGGGTTGGCTTTTTGGTAATGGACCTGCTGTATAGGTTCTGTAGTTCTAATTGTTTATTTCCAATGATCTTGCTGGCCTGGTTAACCAGTCAGCTTGTTCCTGTGTCTAACTGAGAGGTTCCCATACCAGGAGACAATATTATAGGTGATAGTGCTCTCAGTGAGCGACCTTTAGACCATGATAAGGTTGCAGTTGAAGTCATTGAAGCTCCTCAATCTCCTAAGGAGAGAGAGCAGCTGCCTTTGCTTTTTGTAGATGTAGGCTGCATTGGTCTAAAAGGTGGGTTAATTGTCATTGATTGTTGCCAGATATTTAAAGTGAGTGACCTGCTTCAGGTCCTGCTCCTTCATAAAAAAAGGCTTAAATAAATAAATAAATAAATGTTGTATTCCAGCAATATCTTGATCTTAGTCAAAGGTCTCATCACAGCATAATAACATCTCATTAAGGTCATGTTTAATTCAAAACCTCCTTTTCTAGAGCATCAAAATTACATTTTCATATCAAACACACCTCACATCACAACAACCGCTCAGTGTTTTCTGTTTTACTATCTTGTCACTAAGTCAGTAGAAATGCCCAGTGGCTCTTTGTCTCTCTCTCTCTCTCTCTCTCTCTCTCTCTCTCTCTCTCTCTCTCTCTCTCTCTCTCTCTCTCTCTCTCTGGAAGGACAATAGTGAGTCGGGCTTTTTTTAAGTCTATACCCACCTTCCCACTGAGACAGAAAACAGGTCAGAGTAAGATTTGCTGTCCCTGAGACACATATTGTATAACATGCTACCCAATAACACCTTGTTCAAAAATACTGCTGAGCTTCACTTTGTGCAAGTATGAGCGTAGGTGTGTTGTGAAAACACATATATGTGTGCCTCGAATATATGTACATGCACTGAATGTGAGTGTGAGCAAGTGTGGCAGTGATACAAGTGAGTCACCAGAATATGATTAATACAGTTTGGTTGCCTCAGTTTCTGGTCCATTATTCAACCAGTGAATTTCTTTTGACCTACTGTATGTCATATATGATAAGGTGACAACCCTTCTAAGAAGAACGGCAGTCATCAGGCATCAGTGGTTTCAACAAGACCTCCAAAACATGTACACGTTCACCTCCAGTGACCATAGGAAGTCAAGTGACGTTATCATAGAATGACAAAGTCTGCTTAGGCAGGAGATCGGGTCAACAAAACATTGGATTTTTTAAACACAAACTGTTTGTTTCATGTTTCCAACAAACAGTCCACATTTACAGTAAATGTTATTCTTGGTGGATAATAAGGAATGTTAAATGTCTTCATAAAGCCATTTTAAATACTTGCAGTTTTATTGCAATTATAAGTCTTATACATGTTGTTGCAATAGATTTGGCCAACATAGCTAGCTAGCATAGCATTTTGCACATCGCTGTCATTGTGGACATTGTGAACATGTGCATTGTAATAATAAAACAGCCATACAACAAGCCCAAATCAGCCAAGAAATGATAAATCATGAATTATTATTTCAGTTTATTTTGTGCTTGCATGTGCCTAATAAAGTTCCAGACAATTTTAGCCCATAAATTACAACTTCAAGTCACGGGTCACAACTTGGTAGCATTTCAGGCAAAGTAACGGCAAACCCTTGTAGCGTTAGTGTTAGCTAGTGGCTTACACCATTGACGTTAGCTAGCGCTAGCTGATAGCAGCGATTTCTCTGCAAAATATTTTGGACTTCACGTAATAAACATAACCTGTAGTAGTACACAATTGTGTGTATTGTTAGGATTACAATGTGCAGAATTTATTTTACGTTGTCTATTTATGTACAGTATATTTAATCTACTTCTCACTGTTAATCACCAACGTCTACAGTATCAACAGGGGAAGCCATTGTTGTTTATGTGTGTGTGAGATGTCAAAACTGTAACTGGGAGTACCACGATCTGGTACAAGTTCACGAGTAGTAAGTTATGGGTTTGACTGCCGTTCCAGGGCACTTTCACAGGTAGAGTTAAGTTATGGGTTGCCTGGAACACAGTATAATGCACACATATTGGACAGAGTAGAAATTCAGGGTTACCCAACAGTGTTAATCCAGCCGTGCATCAGGGGTTGTGAAAAACACAACTACTTCTACTTTAGCTGCTTTAGTTCAAATTAGTGCAATTAGTGTATGGTTTCCTTGTCTCTTCTGTGTGATTGACGTGCTTGGGTTTAGCCTCCTGTGTGTATGTGTAGCCTGATATTTAGCTCTTTAAATGTTTATTTAGCAAATATGTGTTGCTCATTCTTCTTCTTCTTCTTCTTTTTCTTGTTGTTGTTCTTCTTCTTCTTCTTCTTATTACTATAGTTGTATTTGTATGTATATTATATAGTCTACATTATATTTGTATATTGCACATAGCTATTAGGCCTAAATAACACACTGCAGTATATAGTTTGTTTCCCTCACCGAGTCTGTTGAGAAGCTACAGTAAATGTGTATTTTGTGAAGAGAGTGCTAGTGAATCAGTAATATATATTATTGTGTGGTGAAGGAACATAGTGCTTTTAGAATCAGAACGTTATAATCAGTATGTGCATTCACAATGCTCCAGTGAAAAGAGACCGAGATGATGTAATCATATTTACTGGCTCTCATTCATTTTCTGGCTGCTGAGTTTTTAATTAGTTTGATTGAGAGCAGAGCAGGGAAGCCTGAGACAAGTACATTTCAGTAATTAATACTGAAAGGAATAACAGCATGTCTCAGTTTTTTAGGTCATTTAAATAGAGAAAAAGCCTTAACTTGGGTTCATTACTAAGAATATCGGGTGTGCTGATATCACGCTGATACCATTTTTAGAGAAAACGTTTGATTCTTGAAAACCTTTTGATGTCTAACAAATGAGATCTCTCTACAGGAACAGTTGTTTATCTTTGCAATCACATGGGAAAACCCAGTTTATTGCTATTATTTACAAAAAATAAATATGAAACTGTTTGCTAACATGTTCACCATATCAACTTTTCAAAGTGAGAATATGTCAGTGTTGTGTTTACAACTTGTTTCTGCTGTCCCCAAGTGGCCAACAAAATTATATTAATAACATACATACAAGAACACGTAATACAGTAATAATAAAAATAGAAACTTCAATTTTTAGGATGTGGAAAAAATTGTGTGTGTGTGTGTGTGTGTGTGTGTGTGCGTTTAGCCACAGTGATGTGGAGAAAGGAAAGAGGAGAGATGAATGGATAGATTCATTAATCCCCTCCCATTGACCAATAGGAGAACAAAATCTTAGCCAAGACCACCTACCCAGCACCAATATACACACTCACACACTCTCCCTCCTCTACTTTCTCATTCATTCATTCTGCCTTTCATTCTTGTATAGTGATCTATGTCCTACGACCAGAATGAATGAAGTCAGTGCAGAAAAACAAATGAGAAGACAGGGCCAGCAGAAATAGAAAGATGGATAGATATAAGATTATTGCCTATGCAGGGGGGATAAGCCACAGAAAACTCCATCGCAATATCTGTACAGTATTTAGGCATTCAGAATATGATGTACATCCAGGCAAAACACAAGCTCACACACACACAAACACACACACACGTACACACACGTACACAGCAAGAGCAAGAGGACTCAGTGAATAAATGTCAATGCCAGCTTGATGTAGAAGTGGAGAGACTTTACAAGTGTTATGTACCAGTGATTTTTCTGATGGAGCTCAGTCAGTGTTTTGTTGTGCATTGGTCTGCATTGCAAGCTTACAAAAAAGAGGGCATTACCATTGTAGTCATGTTAACCAGCCAGGAAAATATTGATTTGGGATTTGCACACATACACACGAGAACTGCTGTAGATTCTTTCTCCCGGGCAGCTAAACTTCTGTGATTTACTATGTTGCTTAAGGGCACTACTGCAGAAACTGTTCTGGAAGGAAATGTTTATGCACTATTCTGCATGCAACACTTAATGGATCTTCTATTTAGTTTGGATGTGCCTCTGTATAATGCCTCAAAAATCCAGAGACATAATAAGCATCCTTTTTCATGTGCTGTGGTGAAGTGAATCCCTGAGGGACTGACTCTGTGCTGCTCAAAGACAAGATTTCTTCTCACAAATGAAAAGGAAATGAAAGTGGGTGGGAGTAGTGCAAATGAAAACACAGGAAATGAAAGTGGGTGGGAGTAGTGCAAAAGATAGAGCAACACAGGGAGTTCAGGGGTAAAACTGATCCTTGAGGATCATTCCTTGAGGATCATAGTGATGTGTTGTAGTGACTGCATTATGTGAAATTAATGTGAATGGAAAGGATACAAATATAAAAAACACCACCCAGTAATAAACATATAATAATAATAATAATAATACATGAAAACATCCTCCTGACATTACATCATACTTTAGAGGTCTTTAAACCGTTCTCACCCCTGAGAGAAAAAAAAGTAATTACGACAAACCAATCATGGCAACAAATGAAGATGTAAAAGTAATTGGACTTTTCTGTGATATGAAATACACAATGCAATATCAGGGAAGTAATATAGCAAAATGTTAACAAGAACAAACATAAACCAATGGATTTGCATGTGCATTGATGTTTTGCAGTGAAGATGTAATTGTTAAATGTAACCGACTTAGTGTTGGTCTTGGCAGAATTGAAAATGTGTATATGTTTGTGGGTTTAAAGCAGAGATTGATAGATAGATAGATAGATAGATAGATAGATAGATAGATAGATAGATAGATAGATAGATAGATAGATAGATAGATAGAGCATTATTACAGTAATATTAATGTTGCCGTGATTCAGTGAACAAAGTGCATACCCCCCTCAGACAACCACATGGGACAACAATGAGCCTATTTCACATATTGAGGAATGTTTCCATAGCACCAGTGAGTTTTAGTGAACAAAGTGAGATTATCTCGCTTTATTAATAATTTCACACAGTTAATACTGAGAAAATATTCACAGAGATGTGTACCAATAAAACTACGATGTGTGAAGAATCTCACAGGACATGGAAACCAGTCCTCTTTGACTACTATCACATGAAATAACACATGTACCCAAATCTGCAATTGACTGAGCAGAGCCGAATGCTGCAGAGTGGAGCGGAGAGGCTCGTGTGATCAAACAGGGGTCTAAATATAGGATGCTGCTGCTGCATGAATTCTTCAGCTTGAGCAGGGGTTCACCCAACCTCAGCTGAGAATGAGAAGAGAAAGGAAAGGAAAATGAAAAGTTAGTTTATGTTAAGAAAAAGTGTGTGTGTGTGTGTGTGTGTGTGTGTGTGTGTGTGTGTGTGTGTGTGTGTGTGTGGGCATGTCTTGCTGTGTCAACCTGCCACAAAACAATATATATATATATATATATATATATATACTTTTTAAAATTTATTTTGGGGTCAACAGCTAATGACATTATTGATGTACGTGTTTCCTCACATCATGCCATGAAATCACCCAATTTTCAATGACCTCACACTGCTTTTAGAAGCTAGATTTTTAGACCCCGTTACACACACACACACACACACACACACACACTTCATTTCATATGCCTGTAATAAATGTAAAAGTGTCATATGAACAGAGGCTGACATCCTGTGGCCAGCTGTGGTCTATCACTCGTCATTCCAGAAACCACCAAATGGCGGCGCTGTATTAAAACAGATCAGACTAACTTCCTCTCTTGACTCCCGTCGTCTTCTTCTCCTCTACCGGGTTGGATTTTCTTTCTCTTCCGGTTGCCGTCTGTTCGTGTTGCAGGTACCCTGTTTTCCCACTTATGTGGACTTTTAAAATCTGAGTCAATCCGCTTGTATCTTACATTCCCGCACAAAAGCAGCAATTGATTGTGATAAATCACCATACTGCTCATATTTCCATCGCAGTATATTTTAGATGTGATCCTCATTAGTGGTTGAATTTCACATTTTAAAAGTGCTAACGCTACCTGAAGCAAAGTAGCTAAAGGCAGCTACCAGGCAACATTTCTTCGTAAAACATGTCTTTTTTTTCGGTATTAAATGCACTTTTACATCGACACTTGACCGTTACTGAAACACCAGAAGTTGCCATTTAACAAACTATCTCTGTACATAGTAAAGTTAGCTACATAGCTGTCTTGGTTGCCATGCTAACGTTAGCCAACATGCAAGTGGATGCAAAGAAGTGATGCTAAATAAAGAACATTTGTTTTTCCTTTCTTCAGATTAACCAGTGACGAAATGGCCAAGTCAAAGAATCACACAACCCACAATCAGTGTAAGTATGACTTTAAGGTTACTCATTTTGGAGCTTAACTTTAAACATCTTAACGTTAAGCTATTCCATTAAAGACACTCAGGAATATTCCAAAACTTAGTTTTACATGCATGACCTTTATACATATATTAAAGTGGACTTTGCAGAGGTGAATGTTGCAAGAAATGTGACAAGTGGACCAACTGTTATTGTGTTTCTCTCCCCTTGTCTGAACAGCTCGTAAAGCCCACAGGAATGGCATCAAGAAGCCCAGATCTGATCGGTATGAGTCTCTGAAGGGGGTAGGTACACTTCTGGGTTGATAGATTGTGTGATTTGCATGTGCACGAGAAACCAGGTTGACATTGGTCTGAGAAATCAGTAATGAAGTAAATCAGGCAACCTGATGTGTGTGTGTGTGTGTGTGTGTGTGTGTGTGTGTGTGTGTGTGTGTGTGTGTGTGTAAAAAAAAATGGTTAAATGTGCTGTTTGACAGGGAGGTCTTTAGTTTCATGACCCTCATTTTTATGATTTGGGACTGTGATAATGTCAAGCCTTATTGGGAGAAAAATGAAAGTTATATTTTCCTTTTAGCCAAGCAGTGTGTTTTAAGAGTTAATTTATCAATTGTAAAGTCTTTAGCTAAGGGGCTGTTTACACTGCTGTTGAATCCAAAATTATCATTGCATTGTCCTATAAGAAAATGTAATGGAAATTGATTTCAATGCAGACTTTCAGACTGAACTTTTAGATAAGATTGACTTTTAACTTTTAGATTTTTACTGAGATGTAATTTTTTTGTAGAAAATGTTCCTACTACACACACAGCTGAGAAATGGACACAAATTTAATATGCTGAAAGCATCGTTGGATGTTGGTCGCTGTCCATTTTATTGTGGGCAAATTGACTTATTCAGGGCTCAACATTCTCAGGCTCCATGCCTGTGCAGTTTCACATTTATAGAATACTTAATTCAATACATTGCAGTGTTTCCGCTAGGATTTTCTCCAGCAGAGGGGAGCAGGTGTCGAAGTTTGCAGCTTTTTGTGCTTTATTTGCAATATTTCCTTAAAAGCATCATGTCTTAAAATTACATTCCAAGAAGTGTCCTTCCTCTTACACGAGGAGCCTTTGGATCAGAATAATAATTGCTTTACTACTGGGAGTCCATTCAGCTTTGAGAATCAATAATGAGAGCTAATGAACAATTTTAGACACATTTTGCAATGTGCATGTCTGATCACATGTTCACTTACTATGACCACTACTCCTATCATTACTAAACCTAAACTACTAAACAGTTACATTGCCATCAGAGGCCCTATTTACTAAATAACCGCTTAAAAAAAATCCAGCAAATAGTCGCCTCCTTAGGATACGGGAATCGGGTGATTCAATGTCACTGCTCATTTTACATACAATTTGGCAACAAAAAACAAAACAAAAATATTTAGGAAACATTACAAAGTTTGTTCATGTTGGTTTTGAGCAATTTACATTCCCACTAATCTGAAACAACTTTTAAACCATGACGTTAATACAGCGTGTCAGTAATATTTGTCTCTCTTGGCTAATGTTAACTTCTCAGCAGATGACCATTCGCTTGAGTTCAGTGAAGCAAACAGCTCTGCTGAGTCACATAATTACAGCTTCCAAGACGTGTATATAGCCAAAACACTGCACTGATGCTACTTTTATTGTCAAAGTTGTTGCTGTTAAGACCAGTTTAAGTTTGAGAAAGATTCTGTTGATGAAAATATGTAGTGTCTTGGTTACCTTCAGTTAAACTGGGCACATTGTATTTGTATAGACCAGCTACTAGTGAGGTAGTTCTGTTATCTAGTTGTTTTTTTTCAACCAGAAGCCAAATGTGTAACTACACTACTCTAATGGGGATTAAGGGGTTTGGTTTGCTTTATTCCCTTGTGTCATTTATTGTGCTGGAAGTTGCTTCAAAAATAAACATTTCGAATGCTTTAGTCCTACCTCCTCACTTCACTGTTTTCTTTCTTTGCTGCAGGTGGACCCTAAGTTCCTGAGGAACATGCGCTTTGCTAAGAAGCACAACAAGAAGGGCATGAAGGCGGCGCAGAAGGCAGCGGCAGCAAAATAAGCTGCCATCCTGTCACCTCCATGTTTGTCACTGTTTCATAGACTGTTTCCACCATCACAATAAAGCTATGCTTTAACGAACCAATATCAGATTTTTCTCTTTTATTGTAACTGCCTCAATCTGATTGTATGTATTAAATCACTTGATTGGATGTGTGGGATTTGTCAAAGGCAACGTAAGCTACGTTGCGTCATCATTCATTGAAATCACAAAATGGGGACTGGTGACTGAAATGTTAGGTTTCACAGGGCATCTGGTAGCTGAGTGGATACGATGCATACCATAGCTTCAGCATGCCCAGTTTGATTCTGGCCAAGGACCTTTGTTGTATGTGGAACGCCACCAACCTGTGACAGCTAATTCAACTGGATGTACGGGTAAATTACACATTCCCAACACTGGTCCCACTAAAAGTGGCCAAAAGTAGTTTTCTGTCCCAGCATCTCTTAGTAGCTCTGCATGATATGTTTAACTTGTGTATTGTGCTCTGACGTACAGATAATAAGTGCCATGTAAACTAAGAATAAGGGATCGTATGGAAAATATTGTGGTAAAGAGGGGGGCTGAATCATATATTTCATTTAATGAAAACGTGAGATAAACTAGCAACTGTACTAGTAAAGACATCACATGCTTTTTACTCAAGACGTTTAGTGACTAATAGTTGATTACTTTTCCTTACTAAATGTATACAGTATATGATTAATAATTGATTGTGCTTTTTTAAAAAGGATGTTAGCTGCTGTTTGATGGTGATGGAAATATAAAACTGAAACGTATATTTGAGTGGGGATCACAACCAAAGTAAACAATGTCTTTGTTATATGCATGCTGCAACAGCTATTAGCCTATCAGTGTCTCTTACTTTAGACAACTACCTGTATCGAAAGTTAATGTACTAATTATGCAGAAATGGGCAATTTCAGAATTATATATTGGATTATAATTAGTGATATATTATTCTGAACAGCAGGTAACAATGTTTTATATATATACTGTATATATATATACATATATATATATATATATATATACTGCATATAAATACTGTATATATATAAACAATTATATAAATATATATATATATGTATATAAATTATATAATTATATATATACTGTATATAGTACATGTACAAAAGTAACTACTTGCTAAAGCTGTCCAATAAATGCAGTGGAGTGAAACATAAAATATTGTCTTTTTAAAATGTAAAGTAGAAGTATAAAACGACACTGGTAAGGTAGTGTAAATTGTTCATTTCTTTTAAGTATTGTGTTGGTTACGCAGATGGATGATGTCTTATTTTGTAACGCAGCAGCATTTTATTTTCGTCAAAGATTTCCTTAGTTTGCGTTTTATCGTCACTTCCGCTCACGTTGACTCCGGCTTGCATCATTTCTTGTCTCTCTGTGGCAGATAACATGTGAGTAGGACCATTCAAACTCTATATTCATAACTCAAAGGTTTGATTACTGCCACACTTCATTGTACAGCTGATAGTATGTGTGAGCGTCCAAACGCTGCCTTTAACAAACTTTACTATCCGTTTAGCTAACGTTACAAGCTAGCTAACTAACGGCAACTAAAGCATTGGCCAGGTAGCTTAGCCTGCTAGCTAACAACAAGGAGGTGTCATTCTAACTGCTGTGGAGAAAGTGACTTATTGGACGTAATAAATCAGTCTTGGCATAGTTTCTGTGTTTGCATTTCCGACGTGGAAATACTGTTAGATAGCATTGATTTTAGCACATAAAATGTTGAAGGTTCTGTTGACTAGCTAACTGTCGAACACCGACAGGTTTTGAAAGTCGGCTAGCTAGCTAAGTTATTAATAAGACCCAAAAGGGTCTGAGGAGGGTGCGAGACATTCCCTGAGGAAGACACGTTATATTTAAATATAATGTAGGTATAAGTTCCTAACTTGTCCTATACAATACGTAGCATTGTGGGTCAATGAATATGTGCTGAAAGTTACACTTACTCAGCCTTGGATCAGTTATTTGTATTAGGGCCAATCATTGATATTTTAATGGGTACTACTTTTGTAGGGGAAAGAAATCCTCATGGGCTCTTTGTGACACGTAGAAGGTGATGTATTTCAGTTTCTTCCTTCTCATGAATTGACTTTCTGTTTTGGTTTCTGTGTTTTTGGCAGACGCCATGGTGGAGCCAGTCCCTGAGTCCATCAACTTTCCCTCTGAGGAGGAGAAGATTCTACAGTTCTGGCAAAAAAAGGACTGCTTCCAGGAATGCCTCAAACAGTCCAAGAACAGGCCCAAGTAAATCAAACTTTCTTGTTCATTATGATTTACTATGCAAAATGTATTCCCATGGCAAGGTGTTGAAGGGCAAGCTCTTACAAATAACCTTTCACTCATGACAGCTGAAATACAATTTTCTTGGTTTAGAATGTATCTGTTTTAGGAAAGAATTGAAAAACATTATCTACAGATTAATTACATCAGCATGACTAATGAAAATATTGCATACTTATGATAAACTTTTGATATATTGCAATAACGATATTGAGTTGCTATATCTTGCACCCCTACTTTACATATTTGTTAAGAAAATGTATTGTGAAAGGATTGTGAACACTTAATAAGTGGTTCAAAACAGCACCATAAGCATATTGCTGTATCTGAAGGCTGTTCATGGTTAAGTGTTTTTAAAAATGGATTTTCATTCCACTGTTGCACTGCCAAGAATAGAAGTTGCAGGGCTTACCCGTTAGTGTCAGACTCCATTACATACTTTCAGAATGTGACGTTTGTGATTATCTGTACTTGGTCCATCATATACCTGTAGTACATACCTGTAGTAAGCAACTATGGAACATTATGTAAGCTAAATAGGTAAATAGCAATGTAATCGTTTGTTAAAGTCTGTCAGCACAAACGTTAAATGTTAAGTACCAAGACATATATATATTTTTTTATTTGTTAGAATTTAAGTAACCACAATAAGTAGTAAAAGGACTGTTTACAAAAAATCATTGACCATGAAATTACATTTTGAAATCTCTGCTCAGATATCCTCCTAAACAGCATAATTTGTACGTTAATTAGCTGTCTAATAATTTAGATTTTTTTCCTTCTTTAGCCAACAAGAGGTTCAATGTCATGATGACATTTGTTAAACAAAGCAAAATTTCAGCACAGAGGAACTTTGGTCACAAGCAGACACTCACCAACACTAAAGAGATTTAGCAGGATGTGAGCTTACAGACACTACCAAGTTACCTCTCTGTTCCTCGAAACCTTAAGTGTTTGTTATATACAGAGATACACAGAGCAGTGAAGATGCTGTTTTCCCTTTATGAAGCAACCATGAATACTCTCATAAAACGGAGCAGTCTCAATGTTGTGTCTGTTATCTTGCAGGTTTGGTTGAGAGAAAGATGTTTCCAGACAGCATAGTCTTTTCATCTCTTATATAACTTGTTTTTTTTCTTCACTGAGAAAATATGTTGATTATTATATAAATATAACAAATATTTTACTACTAATTTCCCAACCAGGTACACCTTCTACGATGGCCCTCCTTTTGCCACCGGGCTACCCCACTATGGGCACATCCTGGCCGGCACCATCAAGGACATTGTTACTCGCTTCGCCCACCAGAGCGGCTTCCATGTGGACCGGCGCTTCGGCTGGGACTGTCATGGCCTGCCTGTGGTAGGAATCTTCAATATTGTTAAGTTCTGCAAAGATTTACAGATGTATCCTTGTTATTTATTTTTCCCATGTTCTTTCTTTATAGGAGTATGAGATTGATAAGACTTTGGGGATCAAAGGGCCTGCAGATGTAGCCAAGATGGGCATTGCCGAGTACAACAAGCAGTGCAGAAATATTGTCATGAGATACTCCACCGAGTGGGAGGTGAGCATTTAGGAAAGCTCAATATGTGAGAGAAATTTGTAACCATACTTCTGAGAAAATTAGTTTTTTCATTTCATGTGTCAATCAAAATAAAGCATGTCTAACTTAGAACAGTGCATCGAACTTGCACTAACACATGGCTACACCAAAGGTATATCTCACATGTGTTTTTGTGAGCCTTGATATGGACTGAATGGACAAAAAAGAAGTTTCAAACGAGTTTCCCTGCAGAATTATGGCATATACTTATTATGAGCTATTGATTCTTTTTATTTCTAGACTTCAGTGACAAGAATGGGAAGGTGGATTGACTTCAAGAATGACTACAAGACTCTCTATCCATGGTTCATGGAGACCGTCTGGTATAAAAGTCAAATCTACTATCTTATACGTACACATTTTGGCTTAAAGATACATCATTTGTATTTTACTTGCATATAAGGAAATAAAGGTAGCCCCTTTTTAATATACTAATAGCACAAAGTACTTTTCATCAGGGAGTTCTTTTAACTTAGTTATTATCTGGAAGGACATGTAGTTTTCAGCCAGGCTTTAAACACTTAGGTCACAGGAGTACACGCATGATAATGAATAACAACAATCTGCTAAAGTAAAACACTTAAAGCAATATATAATTAAAAATGACATAGAAAACAGACTTAATCCGTGTCTCTAGTCTGTCCAGTTGTGTGCAGTTTGTCTCTCCTTTCTTCTTTACATTTTTTGTGTGCGTCTTCTTTGCATTGAGGTGGGTGTTCAAACAGCTGTACGACAAGGGTCTGGTTTACCAAGGTGTCAAAGTCATGCCTTTCTCCACGGCCTGCAACACACCCCTGTCCAACTTTGAGGCCCACCAGAACTACAAGGTTGGCACGAACCCCAACCCCCATGACAGCACTGTTGTGTAGATCTAGATATTGAATTCTCTTAATCTCGGTTTCACTTTTGTCTCCAGGATGTTCAGGACCCATCTGTGATTGTCACCTTCCCATTGGTTGGAAATGAGGATGTGGCTTTGATTGCCTGGACGACCACGCCGTGGACACTGCCAAGCAACCTGGCCCTCTGCGTTAACCCGGAGTTCTTGTACGTCAAGGTCAAAGGTGAGAGACGAAGCTTTACGCAAGTGCTGTGTCTCAGTTTCATACTACTTACTAAATGTATACAGTATATACTACAAACTAATCTTTATAGTATACTGTTTTGGATGATGTTTGTGCAGTTAGATATCAATCAAACTGTGACACCACCATCCACAATTACTTAGATTTGTTTTTCTAGCTGCTCCAGTAGCTCCTCTATTTCTATACACATTTGATTTAGTGAGAAAAGTGTCCTTCAACAGCACCCTCAAAGATCGAGTTTTTTATAAGTATGCATATTGATTATTTTAAGGAATTTATTTTGTCACTTTTCCACTGTGAACACACTACATACTCAAAACCTGCTTAGAACTGGTGTGTAGTATGAAATTGGGCCACAGCGTAGGTTTTAGATAATTAGGGTTTGGCCACTCGTACCGACATAAAAAAGCCAGATGCGCTGATTGGGACTGAATGCTTCTCTGCGGAACTTGTTGGTCTGAAATGTTTTCGTACAAATAGAATCTGGTCCCAGTGTGTTATCCTGTGGTCAGGATACTTTCTGAATGTTGTCAAGAAACACCATTATTTTGTTGCTGTCATCTGTACTTTCTTCAAGTCATTGTAGGAAAACACAAAAGAGGAAATATCGGCTCTCTTATCCTGCCTTCAAACTTGTTTGTGTTGTGGATTACTTGAATTACCAGGATTGATAGTTTCATTTCATTTCATTTCATTTCATATATTTATTATACAGGAAAGTTTGAAAAAGTAACATTTCATTACAATATAAAAAACGGGCCTGACTCAGTTTAAAAACTGGTTTTCAGCAGGTTCCTGTTCTGCAGAAACATAAAACATGGTTACAGCACGTCAGGACAGACATTAATACAAAAAATCAATATAAAAAAATATATATCGACAACTGAAAACAACAATACAGTTACATAAAAGAAAAAAGACATTTATACCATCAGCTGGGCCAGACAAATTCGGACCGTGCAAACGAAACCTGGACAATACATAAAGGAATCAAAGTTTTGTTGAACGATGTTGCTGAAATGCTGTAGCCGAAGGCCAGAGTTTTCTGGCTGAAAATGTTGTTTTCCTTGTGGGTTGAGTGTTCTGGACCACAGTATCAGCTGATGGGTGTTTTTATTCAGAAAGAACAAACAAAATCAAATTAACAGAGAGGGAGTGCTGCTTTGTTTGCACCCAGAGGAAGGGATTTCTGTACCATAATGTTTTGGAGTTTCTTGGCTGATGAAATGAGACTTCATTTTTCTTGTATGACAGGAGACTCAGTGACGGGGACTTTGTTTTTATCTAAATCTTACTAGATGCTTCACATTCATGAGCAGTAACAATGCAGGCACACATAACTGATGCAGGCACATTAAAAACATTATCTGTCCTCCAAGTGCATGTACACTCACCCACGTAAAATGGTCCTGTCAGATTTAAACAGAAGTCAATTAAATATAGTTGTGTAATAACTTTGCTAATGATTTCTTTATAACAGGTTGCACTTACAAGTGTTTTTGCAATTTGTATTGATGACTTGTTAATGACACCATCTCAAATCGATCGTTTGTAAAGGCACAAATATGATCCACAATTAACCTGAAAACTGATATCTTTCTCAAATGGAAGAACATTTAATACACAACACAAGACAACAACCACATTTAATTCTAAAGCTAATTTAAATGAACACAACAAAGCAAATTTGAGATATTAGGAAGAACGGGCCTTTTATCAAGTATTTCTGCTTCAAGACTACACTGCTGTCAGACCAATAATATTGTATACGATAATCACAATAATATATATGCAATAGACACAATAATATATATATATAAATATACAATAGACACTAGACACAATATTATATATAGAATAGACACACACTTGCCAGTTTATCAGGTCCACCTAGCTGAAACTAATGCAGTCTTTATGGCGTTTTTCCATTAATGGTAATCGGCTCGGCTCAACTCGGCCGGGGTGCCCGCCCTCCTTTTACCATTGCAGATTAGTACCGCCTCATGGTCGTCATATCCATAGGAAACTGCCGTGACCTAAGGGAACACACACACCGAACGTCGAAGGTGTGTTGCGTTTTATTCTCGGCATGTGGCTGTTGCCACAGCTAGAAGACAAATTGGTTTCAAAAGAAGCTGATGGCATCAAAAACGCTGGCTAAATTATTTAAACAAGGCGGGTTTGTTCAGGACCCCCACCAGTGATTCTCTCCGACCTACAGTAGTCTGCAGATTTTCACGTCACCTTTTGGTATCGCCTCAGCTCGCTTGGAACCTTGACAGAGGTAGTACTCTAAAAAATTACCTGTTAGCAGGTACCAAGGACTTTTATTCGTAATGGAAAACCAAAAAAGTAGAATAGAATAGAAGTGAGTCAGTTATTAAAAGGTGTGCAAAACCCGTCACACCACAGATAGTTAAACAAGTTCTTCAGGCTTTGTTTTTTTCACATCTGGATTAAGCTCTGTGGCATTCCAGGATTTAAGCAATTAATATTAAAAAAACTACGATTCAGAATTAAGTGCATGTGTGGCTCCCTGTGTGGGTTTAGATCAAATGTTAATAAAATGCATGAAAGCCTCTCATGGTTTAAAGTTAAAAATAGATTTCTGTATTTGTTTTAATACAGTTAATACTAATGTTTTTTTTTTTACATAATGTTATAACAAACAAAACACCTTTTACTTTATATTCAAAAATATCCTTTATTACTGATACATATCATTATTCAACGAGGCATGCAGTAGGAGGTGATTTTATTTTACCTAAAGTGAAAACCAAATCAATTCAACATTCAGTTAGGTACAGAGCAATGTGTGAATGGAGCTCTCTCCTAAAGACTCTCAAACAAAACACTCAGTATGGTTTAAAAAATTACTTAAGACATATTACCTTCAAAAGAATTTAAATATTCAATGCCAAATTAGAGTCTGTTACAGGGCTTTTTGTTATCTTATTCCTTAAAATAGATCTATGCGGAGTAGTGACTTTATTTTATTTTTTGTATTAATTGCGTTAACTGTAAGATTTAATTATGATTTGTATTTTCAAATGTTATGTCTGTGTGTTTAATGTGATGTCGTAAAGAGTATTCTCAAACAAACAGATTGCAGGACCTCAGGAAGAATAGCTTTTAGCTTATGCTGAAGCTAATGGGGATCCAAATAAAACAAACAAAACTGCTGTTTTTTTAAAAGTTTCATATCAATGTAAATTGGATATTTTCACTTTTTTGGCTTTTCAAGTTTAGGAAAGATTTTTAAGATGTCCTTTTCAGGCTCTGAAAAGTTGCGACTCAGATACACATAGCCTAAAACTTGATTTCCCCCACCATGTTAAGTCAATTAAAAACTAATCAATAGTGCTGCCATTAAAATATTTAATCATATTAATTTCATAGTTAACTCGCAATTAATTGCACATTTTTATGTATTATAAATGTCCCTTTATTTCCTATGCCCCATTATTATTTAATTTTTTCTCATTTTAATGCTCTTATCAACATGAAAAGTGGATCGGCTTGCTTTGTGCAAATGTTTTTTTTATTGAAAACAACACTGGCATTTAGCCTACTGTCGTGTTCAATTTCCCATTTAACATTCTCACTTGGATCAAATAATCTCTCACACAACGTAACACTGTCCGTCAATAAAAGGATGAAATAAATACTAAATACTAGAAGGGTGACGAGGGGGGAAAGGAGAATTCTCATCAGCTGTGTGCTTGGCCATCAGGTGGTATTTCAGACTGGACGTGCTGCGACGATAGCTCAGTTCACAACAACAAAACACACAGATCCCTTTGGTCTTGTCAATAACACCTTTTGGCAACTTTAAATAGTAAACTTTCCATTCAGAATCTTATTGTCCATTTCGTTGTCTCGTACTCGCCATCCACTCAGAGCGTAACGTTACTACTCTTTGGCCAGCTCGCAAGCCCACAAGTATGTGGGGTGCCTGTTGTTTAGTTTCCGGTCTAGCTAGATCCGGTGTGGTGTTGTAGTTTTTCTAACATTACTAGTTGTTGCATGTGAAAGCACGTGAAAAAACAAACTCTCTACAAAGTTCGCTAGGCCAAAAAGAACGTTAATCTTGCGATTAAAAAAAATGGACGCCGTTAAAAGGGGTTTGCGATTTACGCTGTTAACTGACAGCACTACTAATCAACAAAGAAAATACTTATCAGTTTTAGCCAAATATGTATAATTTATTTATCAGCTAATTTTGTAAGAAATGACTGTGGCACAACACCAGGACCCTGAAACTGAAGCAGCTAAGTAAAAATCCGCCATTATTGATTTTATTTTAGTTTTAGCAATCTGTGTACATCTGTGTGTGATTTAGACCTGAGAAATGTGGATGTGCCTGAAATCAGGTCGCTTAAAAAACTGTCCTTGTTCAAATATATAAAAAAAACAAAATACTCCAGAGAGGTGGCTAGTGGTTTTCTGTAACCCTCCTGCTTTAGTTCCCCGTGAGAGAAACTGGTGGCTTTTTAAAACGATGACCTAGATTCATGCCAGTGTGTCGTGTCCTCTTTGATCCTGCAGGGGGCTCTGTTGAAGCACAGTCTGTCGTCCTAACTGCACCGCCACTGCTCTGCTGCATGGGAGACTGTCTTGGAATACCAATGAATGTTTTTTTTTTTTTTTATACCAGCTCAGTCATTAGTTTTTATCTCCCATCCTCTCTTTTGCTCCATCTCTTTTTCCCACTCATTTTCTTATCGCTCTCTTTGGCTCCACATCCACCTGTTTTTGTCCTTGGTGGTTCTCATTTTCTGTCTCTCTTTGTCTGTCTCTAACCCTCGCTGCCTTTGTTGCGGTTTGAGTTGAGGGCTGTCAGCAGCAGCAGGTCTGAGCTGTGCAATCATTTGTCACACCACTGAGGGGAAGAAACATATTTTATTGATGCTGCCCCCTCCTCGCTCTTTTTGTGTCTCACTGTCTCAGGCCGTTTGATTTTTGCCCTCTTCACAACAGTTGTCCCTGTTCTCAACGAATGTCTCCTTCTCCTCTTATTTAGCCTAAAATCCCCATTTGGCCAGTTTACCAGAAGGGTTTCTAAAATGTGTGTGTGTGTGGGGGGGTGGGGGGGGGGAGAAACAATGACAAAATTATATAATTGTGCTATATAGTAAAAACAAAAAAGTAAAACGGATGCATGAGATGAAGCTGTTTTCACACATACAGGCAATTTGCTGCTTTAATTAATTTTAACTTATGGGCTGGCTACATTCCATGCGTAATGTTTGCGGAGCAGATGTTCCAACACTACGCTTTCATTCTAGTCAGTGACACTGGCTACGCCGAGCATGAGAGCAGCGTAAGAGCCGCTCTACAAGCGCAAAAATAAGACAGTCTGTGTGTGGTCCTGTTACATGGAAATGGATCATGAAGTGTAATTATTTCTTTTAAATTAAACTACTCATATACAGGTAACATTTCATTTTCAGAGTTTCTGTGTTTTTTTGTTTTCCTCATCTACGTCCTCTGCTTACAGCTGACGGTAGATTGACGTTTTCACAGCGCTGTGCCCGCTCCAAAAACTGAAGAAACGACAACAATCCCAGAGCAAAAGCTCTCCGTCTCACCTGTGACTCACACAATCCTACCCCGTATGTGCACAGCTTGTGTAGCCAGTTAAAACATCCATTCTGCAGCACATTCGCTCCCGTAACGGTCCGCAAACGTTGTCCCTATTTCCATCTGTTAATACCCGTTGATAAATAGTTGTGTGATGTGTAAATCAATGTTGTTTTTTATTGTTAAAGTATGTGCACTAAACCGTAATTGTGCTAGTGGTCAAACAGTTAAGTGTTTGGACACCCTCATCAAGTGTGATGTCTAAATCAATGTTTTTATTTATTCAGCACCCCATAGCCAGTACTATATCCTGACAGTTTCTTTGGCCTTGTGTCTGTGGATGTACTGTCTGTCCTTTATTTGTAACCTACTTTCTCTCTTTGATGCTTTATGAACAGTGTAATTGCTTTTAACTATGTGCCCTTTAAGTATGTATGGAGATTTGTGGTGTAGTATGTAACCGTTGTCCTGTTTTTTATGCATTTGGAAACCTTTTGCCGCCAGTCTTGGCCAGGACTCCCTGGGAGAAGAGTTACTGTAACTCAATGGGACTTTTCCTGGTTAAATAAAGGTTAAATACAATGAAATAAAATATGAAGAATATACAGGGATATATACTGTGTATGTATATATATATATATATATATATATAATAGACAAGGAAATTAAAACAAACCATTAAGTAGTAATTTAATTAACAAGTAAGTGAATAAGTTACATGTAGTATTGGATTGGTGCTTCCCTTCTCAAAATGACAAACAAGCACAAACAAAATAACATAATATATTGAATAGTGCTGTCTGTTAAACGCGTTATTAACGCCGTTAACGCAAACCCATTTTAACGGCGTCAGTTTTTTTATCACAAGATTAATATTCTTTTTGGCCTAGCAAACTTTGTAGTTTTTTTCACATGCAACTAGTAACGTTAGAAAACTACAACATCACACCGGATCTAGCTAGACCGGAAACAAAACAGGCACGCCACATACACTTGTTTGGACTTACGAGCTGGCCAAAGAGTAGTAACGTTATGTTTTGAGTGGATGCGAGCGTGAGACGACGAAATGGATGCCAATAAGATTCTGAATGGAAAGTTTACTTTTTAAAAGTTGCCAAATAGTTCCATTGACAAGACCAAAGTGATCTGTGTGTTTTGTTGTGAACTGAGCTATCATCGCGGCATGACCAGTCTGAAATACCACTTGATGGCCAAGCACACAGCTGATGAGAGTTCTCCTTTCCCCCCTCGTCACCCTTCTATTGATGGACAGTGTTACACTGTGTGGGAGATTATTTGCTCCAAGTGTGAATGATTTCACCAAGTGAGAATGTTACGTGTGAAATTGAACACTACAGTAGGCTATATGTTAATGTTGATAAAAAAACATTTGCACAAAGCAAGGCAATCCACTTGTCCATGTTCATAAGAACATAAAAATGAGAAAATAATTGTGAGAAGTAACATTTAGAATAGATAAAAATGTGATTAATTGCGGTTAATTACGAGTTAACTATGACATTAATGCGATTAATCGCGATTAAATATTTTAATTGTTTGACATCACTAATATTGAATAAATTATAAACCTAAAGTGATCTCCAAATTTTAAAGCTTATTTCAGTCAGGTACTATTAATTTCTACAATTTTACAGTTCTTTTGCTGATTTTAAAAATGACCCATTTCAGAGGTTTGCAGTACAACTGGAATTTGTTGTAAAAAGCATTAAAAGTAAAGATGGTTATTTTTATGTAGGGTTGTGACGAGACACTCAGTGGGACGAGATTTTGTCACAACTCTATTTATGTCTTGTCAATGCTCTTTAACCTTTCTTCCTCTCATTTTTCTTACTCTTTGTGTCCTGAAATGGGATGTAGGTAACAGCGATACAGGATGTAATATAAGGAGCCTTGGGATGAGTCTGGAAATAGCATTCACCTGTGTTTTTCGGTTTGTCTCAGATAACGCCACAGAGAAGACCTACATTTTGATGGAGGCCAGGCTTGGAGCTCTATTTAAGTCAGAGAGCGAGTACGCTATCTTGGACAAGTAAGTACACTAGACCCTATATAGATGACATGGATGAGGTGTCTCTGTTGCAAACTATCCAGCATGTCCTCCCTTTGCCGCGGGGAGGAGGGATCTCTACATCAGATGTGTGCTTAGCCAGTGGTATTTGAGACTTGATGTACACCAGTGGTAACCACATTCAAATCAACAGTACAACAAATAACATTAGTATTGTCCAGAGAACCATCTCGAAGAGCTTTGAAACTGAAATTGCCATTTGAAACATTTCTGCTCAAAGAGGCCCAAGGCCCAAATCATAGAACACATACGTTAATCGCACGTCAAAGAAATTTGTTACTGCCCTATTTAAAGAAATTTTAACCAAACCAGAGTGTTTTCCATTATCCCAGAATAGATAGATTCATGTCAATGTCATTGTGAACATGTTAGCATGCCGACATTAGCTTTTAGCTGAAAGCACCACTGTAGTATGGCATTAGAGACAATAAGACTCTTATTGTGTTATTTGTTTTTTACCCTTAAAAACATGCAGAGGAGTTGTCAGATTTTTCAGCCTTTAGAACTGTTGACAACCAGTCAACAACCTTTCATTAATCTGAGGGTTGGACAGTATCAACAACTACACAGATGCTGGTTAGACAAATATGAGTGTAAATTTAATGAAGGTGAATTACAGATATGATATGAAACATGGACTTTATGTGTTTTTAGATTTCCCGGCAAGACACTGAAAGGGAAAAAATACATGCCCCTTTTCCAGTACTTTGCTAAGGTTAGTAGTCTTTGTTCTTGTTCCTGGCTGTTTCACTGGCTTATGTATTGTTTGCCACAAAATTAAGACAGGCCTATGTCTCACCTAAATTACCTGTCTGACTACAAAGTGGCATCTCAGTTTCATTCTCTAAATCTGTCTCTTAATCTCTCTCTAGCTATTATTATGTGTGGCTCTATTTATTTTGCTTCCTCACAACACTAGCCTTCCTTTATCTAATTCTCCTCATCCTTGTTTCTCTTCAGTGTGGGGAGCAAGGAGCGTTCCAGGTGGTGTTGGATAACTACGTCAAGGAGGAAGAGGGCACAGGAGTAGTCCACCAGGCACCTTACTTTGGAGCTGTGAGTAGTCTTCCACTGTCCATTTGTTTTATTTTTTATTTTTTTATCAAGAGATTAATCTTTTGTCTGAAATGTCATAAAAAATAAAAATTGCCCATCGCAATTCTTTTTGTGACCAAAGACATCCTAAGATATTAAAGTCAAACTGATTTGAAACAGCAAATTTTAAAAGCACACACTAGCAATAATTTAGCAATTATGAAATGAGCCTTTAGTTGTACCAGTCAAATGACTAATTGTTTCACTACTGTAGTTTGCCAAAAGTACACAAGTGTATTATAGCAAGATATCAAAACTGCTAACTTAAGTCGAGGATTAGCAACTAGATAGAAGTGTCTTAAAAAATATTGTAATACATTTCCAGATCAATCGGATACTAATGAATAATGGATGGCAGTTTATTACGCCTGGTCAAGACTCTCAACAAGACCCATACCAACCAAGACTTATAACACAAGACTAACAGGGTGTAAGATATACATCTCTAAGCCTATTCAACATTTAGAATTGCACAGATATACAGTGCACTGTGGTGGCTGAATGTACTGTGTGCAGTCTTTGCCGTTGATCCTGCTCCCTTCTGTCACTGTCACGAGGCTCCACCTGTCTCTTATCAGGCTAACTACGCCCAGCCTCCTCCTTTTAATTATAATGTACTTCTCTTCCTCGAGTGATTTGGAATGAAGTTGAGAAATGTGCTTTTGAAACGTTGCTTCTAGTACGCTTGTTATCCAGTCTTGCAGATGCTCATATGGCGCACACTCTGGATGAAAACGAGGTCAGCTTTTGTCAGGTGTAACTCTATGGATGGTTCACTGCCATGCTAAAAAAAAAAGAAGCCCATCCAGTCCCTGTTTAGTCATCTGTCTCTCTAGTAGCATTGCCTTTAGCGATATACAATTCCATTATGTTCTAATTCTGTATTTTCTTATGTTTTCTGAATTAGCAGTTTTTGTTGTTGTTGTTAAAGTGGTCAATTTACTTGTTTTCTTGACACTAGTAAATGATTCATAATAACAATTAATTAATAATAATACCTATTTATAAATTTGGTGTTTCAACACTTGAGCTCAAGGCCAATGCATTTCATCAAGACAAATCAGGACCCAATGGTCTTAAGATCTATGACCTTGTTTGGGGAAATCTGTTTAATTAAGAGTTATTATTTTTTTATACCCTCAATCTTAATTGATTATCATTTTGTGGACTCATTTCACATTGGTGTGTATGCTTATTGAAAAATGTTAGGAAATATTAGTATTTCATGCTACAGTATCAATGTATTCCTACAGTGCCATCAGATGTATTGGATCATTGCTAATATGTTAAATGCCCTTGTCAAAGGCAGATTGATACCCTGGTGGCTGTAGTCAGCCGCAGATACACACTCAGTCTTTCTCTCTTTCTTAGCTTCCTCTTCTGCACTCTGTGCCAACTTCACTGCAGCTCACTCCCTATGGGGCTGTAAAATAAACCTTTCAAATAAACATCCCACATACATTTGCATTTAAATGTTTGTATTTTTTATTTGGCAACAGTTCTGTTATTTAGTGATCACATTTACATTGAAATGAACACAAATGCATTTCCTCTGAAGATATATAGTGAGAAGAAATGCGCTGCCAAGATACATTTTTCAAATTTTATGTTGTTATGACTGGATGTGAAATGACCCTATGAACCATCCATCTTGGATCTTGACGGGGTGTTTGAATACAAAATATATTTACAACTGCTGGACAGTACTCCAATCTTTCATGCATAGCTGTCACATGCCAGTAGTGCTTCCTTCAACACTGCAAAAGTGTCCAGCTCAACAATGAATTTAATATGGAGTCATAACACATCTTTAAACAAGTGACACTGGCTGCCAAAGGGGTTAGACAATTACTTATTTTCATTGACAGCTTGCAATAAATGGTCACTGTATCAAGATAATGTAACTTAATTACTTACAAACTCAGGATGTAGTAAATGGCTACTGTACATGACTTTGTTATAATTATGGCTGCAACTAACCGTTATTTTCATTATTAATTAACCGGATGATTATTTTCTCAATTGATTAATTGTTAATTGATCTATAAAATGCCAAAAAAAATTCAAAAATGTGCATACTTTCCTAAGGACCAAGCTGAGATTTTGAACTGCTTGTATTGTCCAACAAACAGTCCCAACCCCAAAGGTATTAAGTTTATTATCATAGATGACAATTTGTTTTTACAAAACCTTTTAAACTGTATTATTCCCTCTGTAGGATGATTACAGGGTGTGCACCGAATACAAGATCATCCAGAGGGACCAGGCTCCTATCTGTCCTGTGGACGCCTCGGGCTGCTTCACTTCAGAGGTCACTGACTTTGCGGGACAGTACGTCAAAGTGAGTGACACATAAGACATTTACATGGGTTGGGTTTCCACCCATGGTAAAAGCCACTGATAACACAATATAAAAACCCTCAATGATATCGATAGCTGGTTTAATTCAGCATTTTTTACCGCTTTCTGAGCACTCTCTTGCCTATTCCTCTCCGTTTCTTCTGTTTATATCTCCGGAGAATACTTCTTTCTATAATTACCTATTTCCTCTTTCATTCTGAACAGTTGCACTGAAACGTGCCCTTTAATTTTGTTCATCGGTTTAAGGCTTTTTATAATGTGGTAACTGAGATGAGAATATGACCTTTTCATCATGTTTTCCAAATGTAATTTTAAATGATCTCTTTAGGTGCATGACTTTGACATTGTCAATTGACATTGATGTGGAGAGAGTTAAGGGAATCAGCGTCAGAGCACAAATTGTGAAACTGCAGGGAAAACATTTTCACTGTTTACCAGTTTACAGGGTGCCCTCCCTGGCACACCCAACTGTATTACCATCCTTAGTGGATAGTGAGTGAAAAATAGCAGTCGAACATTATCCAATCACTATTTCACATCCTGGCTCAAATGCCAGGGAGTGGACTCAACCCACTTTGTCAGTAACAGTACAGCGTTACCTAATAAAGAGCATGCAGCCACAGTTCTATGAAGTCTGTCATAATCTACTTTTGAAATATGTTAAAACCAAGCGTGAGTTTCATGGCTGTCTGAGACATTCTTTTTTGCCGCATAAAAACTCTGAGGTGATCTGAGGGAGCGTCAGTCGCGAAGTGGGCTACACGCAAAGAGAAGCCAAGAGAGCAGCTGTTCCTCTGTAAACTAAAAAACAAACCCAGTATTCTACACAACATGAGAGCTGCATCTTACACCCAGAAGAGCCTGCAGGTTAGCAGCTCCAGCGGCAGAGCAAGGGTTCAGAGCCCATCACCTTCTCGGTGCCGTGGATCCTCCTATGACAGCCGTGGACGCTCCGGTTATCGCAGCACTGCTGTTGAGTTGGGCACGGAGATCCACCAGCAACATGCCAACGAGAAAGAGGAGATGCAGGAACTCAATGTCAAGTTTGCAGGATACATTGAGAAGGTCCAGGCACTAGAGCAGAGAAATGCTGCTCTTCAAGCTGAGCTAGCTGCACTGCAGGGCCGCTACAAGGGAGGCCCCACAGGTATTGGAGAAGAATACGAGCTCAAGTTTAAAGAGGTGCGAGAGCTAATTGAGGCCCTGACTAATGAGAAGGGAGTAGCTGATATCGAACGAGGCTACATTGAAGAGGAGGTTGAAGTTTGGAGACTAAAGCTGGAGGAGGAGCTAGCACTCAAAGAAGAGGCGGAGATGATCCTGAGGGAGTTTCGCCAGGATGTTGACAGTGCCACTCTGCAGAAGGCAGAGCTGGAGAAACGTATAGAGCAACTAGTGGCCGAGATAGAGTTCCTTAAGAAGCTGCATGATGAAGAGGTGGCTGACCTCATGAAGCAGATCGAGGACTCTAAGATTTCCGCGGAGCTGGATGGCGATAGGCCTGACCTGGCTGCTTATCTGCGCAACATGCGCGCAGAGATAGAATCTGTTGCTGCTCGCAACGTCCAGGAAGCTGAGAAGTGGTACAAGAGCAAGTTTGACACCCTCAAGGAACATGCTGGAAAACATGAAGAGCAAATGAAAACCATGAAAGACGAGATCACAACCTTCCACAACCAAGTGACAGAGCTGCAGAGCCAGATTGATGGGATGAGGGCTCGCAACGCAGCCCTAGAGCAGCAGCTGGAGGACATGGAGATGTCCCACATGGATAAGGTGGGGAGCCTTGAGGGTGTCATTGCTCAGTTGGAGGCCCAGCTCTGCGAAACCAAATTAGAGATGACCAAATATCTCCAAGACTACCAGGAACTGCTGCACATTAAGCTCAAGCTGGATGCGGAGATCGCCACCTACAGGAAGCTGCTGGAAGGAGAGGAGCATAGGCTTGGAATTGCCAAAGATGTCTAAATGTCCAGGATGAGATGAGAGTCCAAAGCAGCCACAGAGAAGACCAGCAGAGCATTGTGGAGAATTCTTACCTATCTTACCTGATTCTTCCCTTTGACCTTCTTACTCTAAGGGGCTGGGTATTGTTTGGAATATTTTGATACCAGTGCCTGTTTGACACCTGAGTTTCAGTACAGAGGCTAAAATGAACCTGACTTTGAGAAATATGTTTTATCTACAGAACCTTTTTTTTCAATTAACAAATGGGGACAATGATTTAAAATGTTGTCTTAACATGGTATATAAATATGATATTCAAAAATTGTAATAAACTGAGTGGAAAACACATGCCTACTCTAGTGAAATGCTGGCTTGAAGGCATTCTTTCCCTCCAAAATTTTGATTCAAATCAGAAAGTGACTGATCAAATAAATTAGTAGACATAGACAACAAGATTACGAGTCTGACCAAACATTTGATGCCAGCTTTCTGTACTCGACAGCTAGGGGCACTCTGTGTTACAGTATTGAGGTTTGATACTCAGCCCTTCTTAACCTATTGCTTACCTTGCCACACCCTGACCCCTTTATCCTTACGTCTTTATGTCTGCTTGGCTCCCTATTTCTCCCAGTCCTTCGTACTTAAAATCTTACATCATTTTCTCAAAACAACCCTGTCCTCCTCCTTTCCTAGCCAGCTCTACCAGCAGCACCCCCTGGTTCCTTTTTGTTGGCCTTAGTTACTCCTTAGTTAGCTTCTTTTCTTTTATTCCTTTTCCTACAACACCCTTGCAGAATTCACCTTCCCTTTTTTGTCAAATCAACCCCACTACATCTTTCACCATTTGAGTCACTTTCCTTTGCTACATCTGCTCACTTTTCGCAGCCACTGCTTCTCTCGATCCAACTTTAGGATCCCATTACACCCCTTTACAAAAAAAAACTTGCCTTTTTCTCCTTTGTTTTGTGTCACATCTCAACCTAAACACAGCAGAACCGACATCATCTGTGTTTTGCTTAGTCTTTACAGTACCCCCTGATTATTCCAAATGTTTTGACAAGACACAACCATTGACCATTTATTCTAATGTTGACCAACTGTTACTTAATAAAGATTGAAGTGAGTGCATACAAAATAATGCATTGATGATTTTCTTTACACTCGTGATTTGCCTGTTGTGCTCTTTAATTACGTGTCTTTACTTCCTGGTCTACTTTGCCTCTTCTCCGTCTGCTCTCTATCTACGTCTCTCTTTACCTTCTCCTACCCGTATTATAACCTTCAAAACAATAAATCTACCGAATGTCTGTTTTTTTCTGAGTCAGGCCCAGTAAATAATAATAATCTTAGTATTTTGCTTTACCCTGTCTATAACTTCTAAATATTAAATGTGCCACTAACTCCTAATTTCCACCGGTTGTGTAACATCTGCGGACCCACTCCGGAACGGGTTTCCATTAAATTAGGTTTCCATTAAAGTCAATGTGTGTATTTTCCCTGGCTGCCGTACGGCTTTGTTCCGACTCCGTCTCAGCACCGGCGATCCGCAGCCCTCCGGAGCCCGACGCCGGGTAGTTCCGCAGCAAATCAGCACACGGCAGATAGTGCGGGACAGGAAGTCAAGCACAAAAACAAAAGACATCCGGTTATGGTTCTATTCTACATGAATTTGCGAGATCTCGTGGGTCCTTGTGACTTCAGCTGTCGGTCACGGCTGCAGCCGTTCCGCAATAAATCCGGACCTGGTGGGTATTAACTGACAGCGGAGCCCATCCGCAACCATTCTGCAAACGGTGGAAATTGGGGGTTAGGCATTCAATCGCTGTGTGAATCCAGCCTTAGATTGCTAGGCAGGCTGGGTCTGGTGGTTTAGCCAGCGTGGTTCAAATTAAGAAACTCACTGTTTAATGTCTGGAAACAGTGCTGTGTTATTATGCTATGCAGTCACAAATATGTGTGAATAATCAAGCAAATACATTGAATCACCCTTGTTTATACTAAATTGGCCAGCTGGTGAAATTTTCTCATTTGGTTGCAGGCAAAGTTCCAATGAATCTCCACATCACAGGTGTTCTTTCATGTTTTAATGAGCTATGGTCAGGGCATAACAAATGTACTCCTGGCTGAAGTTTTAAAGCCTCTCTCTCTAAAAAGAGGTCACAACCAACAGTCTGCCAAACACCTTGCTGAAAAGTCATATTTTTGAGCTTCCTGTGAATTCCGCTGTGCGTAATAAGGCACAGGGCTGATTGCATATTAGATTTTTTGCGTAAACAAGGAGCCAGATGCCAAAGTGGACAATTTTTCCCTACCTTTTTGGTGGTATTTATCATACCTGAATGAGGGAAGCATAAAGCCACGGTGCATTCAAGGATCCAGTGCTTAACTACCTGAAGGAGAAAATATTAAAAATCAGAAATTTTTAACTAGTAATAAAGAATTTTTCTTTTCTGTTTCTAAGGTCTAGCCATAATAAGCAATACAATAATATATATAATACTATGTGTGTGTGCATTACAATAGGATACAAGATAATATAGTCTAACTAATACAAGTATTTTAGCTATATTTGTGCTACTGCACATAATAAATTAAGCAGTTTTAAATACTGCTGACATTGTTTGTCAGAATGTATATTAAACAACTTACAACAGCTCGTTTTTGATGACTGACCTTCCTTGCTTTAACTTCTCACCTGGCAGCAATGATGAACATGTGTACTCAAGGGTGTTTCCGTACATTATGACATCACAGCTGGGTGTAACAGGTGCAACACTGCACACTTCTGACCACACCCAACCGCGTGAGAACTTTACCACAGAGAACAGTCAAACACTACTTTTCAGCCTGATTTTATGTTACTCTTTAAAGCTGCATTTTGTAAATCATGTCCTTTGTTCTGGTGTTTTTTTTATAGGATGCCGACAAGAATATCATCAAGTGGCTGAAGGAGAAGGGTCGCCTCGTCAACGCCAGCAGTTTCAAACATAGTTACCCCTTCTGCTGGAGGTGAGACAAACAATGAATGAATGAAATCTTTATTGTATTATATAATGTATAAAAGAATAATAAAAAAATTAATAAGTCTTTATCATAGACAAATTCAAAATCCAATAAGATGAACTAAACAGACGACTCCAACTTACCTGACACTCTATCTAGCTATTAAAATAAAAAAGAGCAATTTTTTTAATTTACCCTATTTTGCAATGGCTATCAGACAGTGAAGTAAAAATGCAAGTCCTTCAATTCATTTTCAATAGGACTAGTGCGTTTATGCTGCGGTGGGGCGTGGACGGGTTTACCGCAGGGAGGACAGGCAAAAAAACGCAGCGGGCCTGCGGCGAAAAGTTGAGACTGACTCAACTTTTGGAGAAATGCAATCCCACGTGATACTGCGGTGGCCAATCATGTAACCGGCGATCAGATTCATCAGTCGGTTTTGAGGCGGTGTGAGAATCCCGTACAGTAAACGGGAAACATCACTCCCTCAATCGCTGCAACAAGAATGTTTTAAAATCCAAACAAAAGCACTGAACTGTCCTGCAGTTGGTGTAAAAGCTGAAACAACAAAGCACAGTCGATCTGTCTTCCTCGTCTTTTTTTTTCTCTTTCTCCGTGAAGCTGCTTTCTTTTTTAAAAGTCTACTCGTGCTACATTGGATGGGTTAAAGAACACAACAGGACGCCAAACAAATAGGCCGTTTCATTGTCATTTCCCCCGCAACACAAACCTGCGGCCAATCGCCGGATCGCTGTTTCACTGTTTGAACTCAGCCTTAAAGTCGCTCCTATATATATAAATATATTCTGGTCTCTTTACAAAGTCAATAAATGAGACCAAGGTGACACACACAGCCTCAAGGCTCCACTTTATCACTTATTATTTAGGTAGATGCATACCCCCACCCCCTCCCCCCCTCACTGTTTGAGCAGACTGAATGACTGGCTCACTTGGAGCGACTGCATGCTGACCTGATCAGGATTAATGAACCCAGTAAATATGTAAAGATGGGCTCTCCAAGCCACAAGGAAAGACAGGCTCATTGTGTTATTAACCACTCAGCACTTGTAAGCTAGAACTCAGAAATAGTCTAGGGAGCTATGCTTTTGACTAAACTTAAAAGAATATTCCTTCAACCACAAACTGGTAGTAGAGATGACAATTTTGAACACTGTTGGGCAGCAAGGCGTCAAACAAGCTAACATAATTATGATAGTAAAAAGTGAGATTTCGATTTCACATTCTTTTAACTTTCTGACCGCATGTACATTCATATTCATTCATACATAGTCATAACAACATATTTCATTTGACTTTGATTATATTTTCGGCTGTTTTTTTGCGGTTGAGAATGAACAGCTTTTTCTCAAGATGGAGTCCACAGCCATGCTGGTGGCTCTGTGAGGTTGACTGACACATTTAAATTTTGACCTGATGATGGCGCTAGATGAAAGGAAAGGGGGTCCCCAAAATCATTAGGAATTATTCTCTCTGCACCATGGATGACCAATAGTTCACATAGTTCAGTCTGAACTTAAAAAGCAAAGTGGTGGACTGCCTGGCCGAGTGACATTCCTGGAGCCATGCTGCCACTGAACCTGCCCAGTTTCTAATCAGCACATCAACAGCAGGACAAATGTATAAAGAAATATACAATGTGTATAGGTAAATAGCAATCGTTACTTTAAAACTTTAAAACAAAGGGCTTGCTTCATGAATTATGATTTCTCTTACAAATGCAATTTCCATCAATTCTTTGGGATATTATTTTTTCTTAACTTTCTTTTAAGTCAATGTGTTACGCCTTGTGTTCTATCTACTGTGTTTAGGTCTGACACGCCCCTGATCTACAAAGCCGTTCCCAGTTGGTTTGTTCGAGTGGAGCACATGGTTGATAAACTCCTGGACAACAACAGCAAATGCTACTGGTAAGCTGTTTTTTGAGACAGGTGATAACTAGCTTGGTGCTAAGGGACATTGGATCTGCAGCTATGAGTATCAAGTGGTCTAAAATATATAAGATGTACAGCATTCACAGTCGCAAAACAATCACAGCTGCGATTCTGCACATCCACGTCAAGTTGTGTGTCTCTGTAGGACAGCTTTGTATTACTGGGCATATATCCAAGATATTGGATTTAAAATGCACGTTGTTGTAAGGATTTGTTGCCATTAAATGTGGATAAAATCCTCATTAAAGCATTTCATTATGATGCACAATGACCTGATGTTTAATAGAAAACATTAGCATGAGGCTAATTGTAAAGGCAGAACGTGAAGCAAAAGAAAGCGTCTGCAGGATGGCTTTTCTGAGCCACAGTAGCTGCCTCTGGTAATGGGACTGTCAAACTGAGATGAATGAGTAGCCGCTAGGAAGGTAAAGACGCATGCACATGTACACACATGTACACAGAGCAGAAACACACACACTACTTTAAAGACTATATTTGTTATTTTTGGGCTATAAGTGATTCATTTAATACAGGACGACCATGTCCATAAGTATATTAAAGTAATTTACAGTATGGTATATTGTGTTATCTTAGTAGAATTGGGTAACTGCTTATTTTCATTATTGATTAATCAGCCTTTTTTTTTTACAATTTTTCTTTTAGTCAGTTAGCAAAAATGCCCATCACAGGTAAGCTAGTTAGCCAGACATGTTAACATTTGCAGCTAACATTGGAGTGGACAGACACACAATTTAAACCCAACACTTTTGTTCTTGTATTTTGGGTTTTAGAGAGGGTTGAAAAAAAGGAATTACCAATCCGACTCTTCATGTACGTGTCACTCTCACTACAGGCCTGTGCACACTGCTTCAACATGTGGATGAATCAGAGTCTGGCAGACCTGCCGTGCATAGTTACAGTTACTAAGCCTTAATTGAACAATCCCTGTTCAGGAGAAGGGGATTATCAAACAGTCAATTGCCCAATTAGTTGCATGTTGTCCTTCTTTAGTTTTTCTTCTTCTTCTCCCTGTTTTTCTAATTTTCCTATCCTTACCTTTTATTAGAATCATGCACACGCAATGTCCACAACCTCTGCTCCTCTGTCTCCCTCTTGTATCCATCCCTAGTGTCTCTGACTCATAAAAGAAGCTTGTACATGTTAAATGGCTCTTCTGTGTGTGTCGAGCACAAGACAGCACACTTTAAATTCTACATTTAGCATGAAACAAGAGTGGGAGGGTGAGGGATGGAGGTGTGTTCAAGGGGGCTGGTGAGCAGCAGCAGCAGAAAAAAATCATTAAATTGATATATTAGGGACCTAAATAGAAATGCCTTCTACAAATGGGAATTGATGAACTAGTTGCTTAGTGCGTGGATCCTGGTGACAATTTATACCCCCCCCGTGCTCTGTTCTCCTGAGCAACACTGCCTGGCACAGCAAGAGCAGGCGGCAGAAAAAATTACAGGAAAAGGAAAAGATTGTGAGATAGGGGATTAAAGCTAGATATCGGTCGAAGCAAAATGGGGTGCAGAGGAGGAAGATGCCTTGAAGGGAGTGTTAACCTTTGCAGTTGAGCTTCATAAAAAGAGCAGCACAGTTTTATTTTAGGGCAAAAATGTGGAGGAAGAGGAAAATAAGCTGCCTCAATAGGAATAACAATATTAATGTACAGTGCTGCTCATGCGTATAGGAACCCCTGATTAAGTTGACTTTCATTCACCTTATCTTTTGGAAATTGATCTTAATGCCTTAATTAAAAAATGAGGGAAAATCCAACCTTTAAGGACACCAATTTTCTTTGTAAATGAATAATGTATCATAAATAAATAAATGTTGTTCCTTAAAATACAGGGGGTATGAGTATAGACACCCCTATGTTAAATTCCCATAGGCAAGCAAATTTTTATATTTAAAGGCCAGCTGTTTCATGGATCCCGGATGCTATGCTTCCTGATAAAGTTCCCTTGGCCTTTGGAATTAAAATGACCCCACATCATTACATACCCTTCACCATACCTAAAGATTGGCATGGTTTTATTTCAGTTAGCCCAATAGCTGGTTTGATTTGCATTGAGAGAGGATTTTATGGAAAGTACCCCATACAATCACAAACACATTAAGGTAGCAGGGCATCTGCAGGTTTTACAAAGGTCTTCATTTTCTGGAAAAAGGCCTTAGAAGGTATTCATTAACTCTTAAATTTGAAAGAAAAGTCTGAAATATTTTCTTTTGTTTGCCTATAACGTCAGATTCCAGGCTGTTGGGAAACAATAGGGATTTTGGGACTGTTCATACTTTTTTGTTTCAGACTTGGAGCAAACACGGTCACTAGCTCATTCATTTGGCATAAACCTAAATGAATGAATCACTTTTAATTGGTTTTAATGGGTTCATTAATTGGTTTAATTTAATCTATTCCTATTTATCTATTTATCCTGCTTATCTGAGTCCAGGTTGTGTTAAGTTAATGTATTGTACCATTAGGAATTATAAGTATACTGTTGGTCAGTACAGAAAAAATAGATATAATAATAAATAATGCAAGGTCATATTGTTCCTATTGAATGGCTATGAAATTTTGTTTTATGTGGTGTTGAAAAGGTTTTAGAAACCCTGATTAAACAGTTGTAAATGTCTGTTAAAGGAGGTTTAAAAATGGCTATATTCTTGTGTCATTTCATGTAGACCTCCGTCCTGCATGCAGACTTGAATCTTTTTGTGGTTGAATGTGTGTTCTTTATTTTAAAAGAATAACTTATACCAGAACACACACCATTATGTCTGTCTCTCTAGGGTTCCAGAGTTTGTGCGTGAGAAGCGTTTCGGGAACTGGCTGAGAGACGCACGAGATTGGGCGATATCCAGGAACCGTTACTGGGGAACGCCAATCCCTCTCTGGGTCAGCGACGACTTTGAGGAGGTCAGGAAACACACACACACAAGCACTTGTTGTGCTTTAATAGAGCACTTAATTCTTCCAATGTGCTCTATTAAAGCGTCTTTGTACTCTGCGGCAATGACACAATTTGTCTGTGTCATGACCAAATACCAAGACAGTTACTCTTTTCTTAGGGTTGGCAACACTCACAAATCAATCTTGGCATTATTAAAAAGTTGTACCCTCCATAACTCTGTTTTAGTTGAGGGAAAATGGAGGAATATAGGTTTGCTGCAGGGGTTCAGAAATCCCTCTCTTCTCATACATTAGAAGAGTGAAATGCTTTCTCACTGACCTCCTTTTGACACTCTTTTTGTTTGTTTGGAGGCTTGTGTAGGAGAGCCTTTCTGGCATGGCAGAGTGAGATGACCGTGGTGTCAAACCAGAGAGTGTAGCGTGTCTCCGTGCTGCAGTCAGAGTCAGCTCCCCTCAGGCACCGTTGCCAACTCAACACATGAATGATTCATTAATGTAAACAGCAAATAAACACAAACCCAAATGTGTTTGACTGCTCTTTGTGCCGGTTAAGGCGATTTCAAAGGTCCTTAAGACAAACAACGATCAGGGGGAGGAAAGGAAGGAAGACACTGAAAATAGTGGGAGGAGGAAAGGGGACAGAATAGATTAGTCAGTGAAGAAAGAGAAGTGAGAGATGAAAAGAGGGGGAGGAAAATAAATGGAAGAGGAAAAAGACAGTGGAGAAGCCAGCCAAACTAAACAAAGATTTGTCTGGTTATGGCCAAATCCGGCCGACTGTGTGAAGTAGACTGAACTGAATGAGAGATGTCAGAATTGGGTTGTTGGAGCGTTTGAAAAAATGAAGTGTTGGTCCCTTGTCTGAAAGAGGGACAGCTAGCGACCTGCTTGCTAGAAATAGCATTGTGGCTGTTTTCAGACTACTTATGCTCCCTTGTGCCCCTTTCACACACCCCTCAGCTACAAATCACACACCCAAAACTAAAGCTGTACTTGAGGGTGTCAGTCTGTGTGTTGCAGTATGATTCCTATCTCTCACTATGTTTCTTTTTTGCGCTTTCACTCTCTGTACCTGTCTTTTCTGGATAGGATTCTTTTACTCTGTCTACTTGTGTATCTGATGATGGTGTATCAGGTTGCATCTGGGCCATGTTACCTGTGCTGCTGTGGTAAAACTAGAGCAGAGCCTACAGGTTAACTCTCTGAGGAGACCAGATAACACACTTTACCATACTTTCTAAGGTTAAGTTACTCAAAGTGTGTTGAAGTAGTCCTACTTTTATAACGAATAACTTTAAATTAGGGTACAACTGGCTTCAATTCCTGTGGGTTTAAAGTAATAGTTTAAAGTAAAGAATTAGACGAAAAGATAAATACCACTCTTATGTGTACAGTAAATGTGAAACTGGCACCAGCAGCTTGTTAGCTTAGGTTAACACAAAGACTGGAGACGGGGAACAGCTAGCCTGGCTCTGTCGAAATGTAACAAAATCCGCCTACCATCACCTCTAAAGCTCACTGATAAACATGTTTGTTCACCATTTGTTCTCATCATTAGCTTAATGCAATACAATAAAATGGTAACATTTATGTTTATTATTGCACATGGTCCTTTGCAAATGAAATATAATACAAAATGGCAAGTACAAAATTGCATTTGTCCACAACATCGTAAAAGGTTGCATATACTTCATTGTACATGTTTATCCATTTAACTTACTCATTGCAAAGTGTAGCCCGATATTTGTTTTAAAAATTACTAATACTAATTTTATTCAACATTAACACATACCATCAACCAATAATCTATAGACATTTTTTTTTAAATTAACTGATTAATTGTTGAATTTTCAAATTGCTTGTATTGTTGGCCCAACAGTTAAAAAAATATAGATACAAAACGGTGAAAAGCAACAAATGCTCACAATTTGAGAAGCTGGAACTAGGAAATGTTTGGTGTTTTTGCTTGGTGATTTAAACAGTTAATTATTTTATGATATAAAAGGGTTGGTGATTCATTTATTTTTTTATTTTTGTTTTATATCAACTAATTGCTTATCAAATTTCAGCAAAAATCATTAATTTTGTCGTCAGGAAACTTAAATGAGAATGCTGTTTCGTGACAATGCTCA
Organism: Etheostoma perlongum; assembly: GCA_026937815.1. Lineage (NCBI taxonomy): Eukaryota > Metazoa > Chordata > Actinopteri > Perciformes > Percidae > Etheostoma > Etheostoma perlongum. The sequence goes on along the minus strand of CM049374.1, from coordinate 28,409,578 downwards.
CTCAAGCTGTACTGTGTGTTTTGTGTGTGCTTGTACATCAGGTGGTGTGTATAGGGTCCATGGCTGAACTGGAAGAAATGACGGGAGTCAAAATAACAGATCTGCATCGGGAGAGGTGAGTCACTGATCAAACACCGAGATTATCAGCCAGCCACCACCTGAGCATGTACTCAGTGGTGTGTGTCTGCTGTGGTAGTGTGATACTCGCAGATTCGCAGGCTGTATGTGTGTAAATCGGTGGACATGAGATGACAACTTAATGACACGTTGTCTCTGCCTGTCTGTGTGTGTCGATGTACGACTTTGTCCTCTGCCACTCTAATGTCCTGTCTGCCTGAACTAGACGTGTGCTGTGGAACAGATCACTTTACTTTTCTGCTCTTCATCCGCTATTTACCATTAATCACTTCAGCGGGGTTGGCAATCTTTAATTGATGCGGGAGGACGAGGTCACCTTTGTCCTGCTTCTGTGTTTGCGCTGTGTTTACAGGGTGCCTGTACGTGTCTGGAAGACTCGGAAAAGTGATGAAAATAATTCATGCATACTTCAAGATTAAAAAGCAACGTGTGTAATTAAAGAATAACTGATTAGCTATGTTGCAGTTTATCATATGTTAAAAACCGAGTTTGAAAAGTGCAGTGATTTGAACTTTACTAAATACAATCTATTTATGGATCTCTAACAACTAAATGGACAGACTATTACCTCACATTAAAAGGTTTGAAGTGGCCAGCTGCCAGAGATAATGGCCTTGCCTGCATTGGGAATATTTAATCAAAATCTTAACAACACACCACTAAAAAGACATAATAAACCACTCAAAATGTACTGCAGTGCATTTCTTTTTGGAATATTCCTGCTTAATGCTCCCCATTTCCTCATTAGGCCTAATTGCAGTGCACTGCAGCAGAGAAGCTTTAAGCACGTTTTACAATAGACGCAGCCAAGCTGGCGCCCGCATATTTAACGTCATGGGATCGTTGTAACTATTTATACTGCAGCTGGTGCTCATGACACTAGTTGCAGTCTTCTCCTGAACAGAGGTGTTGCTAATGAGCAAAGGCTACCAACTTTGCTTGTTCTACAGACTAGAAGAAGAAGAAGAAGAAAAAGATAAACAGCAGAACTGGCAGCAGCATTGACGTCAGTGCTTTGATTTGATGACCTACTTCATCGGATCAAGCCTTTCATTCACCTTAGAAGAACTCATCTTAACCTAGTAATTTTACAAAAGAGACTTGCAGTCACTCTGAGAGTCCTGGCATCCGGTTGCTAGGAGCTCTTTCATGCTTTCTGTTTCCGCATTGTCGCGCAACACTGAGAAAAGAAATGAGTGGTGCGCGACCTCTGCTCGCACGCTGTAAATCCGGGCCAGCTTGGCTCCGGCTACTGTAAAATGGCCACTAGTGGCCAACAGCAGGTTACTAAAGGTCTAATCTGCCTTTTATTGGCCTAATATTTCTAGAAATGTGAAATCTAGAAAGGTTGTTGCTGGAGGGGAAAAGGGTAAATGTGTGCTAATCAACTTTCTGTTATAATATATCATGATTTCTTGTTTTTCTATTAATACAACTCGGGGAACTTTCCATTCACATGCATTTAATGTAGATTTAGTGGGCACCTCTCACAGGTACTACTTTGAAGTTACTACAGCGAGGTTCATCTGTTTCCTCTGCTTAAGTAACTTTACTGTAGAAACAATGATTTTGTTCTTGGGCTGAATCTGAGTGAGTAGCTACATGGAGTAAATTAATCCATATCCTTGTGTCTGAAGCTTATGACCCAAAGCAATAACCGAGTTTATTCTAGTGGGTGTCAGCACAATGTTAGCACCACTGTTCTTTTCTTAAACCTCGTTCCCGGGGGCGAAGGATTATAAAATTGTTGTTTTGGACTGAAGCCAAAAAGCCTATAGACCCATTAAGCAAACAAAATGTTTAGTAAGGTCTCCATAGCAATAATAAAAACAAAAATAAAACTGGACTGGTCAAATTGTTATTACTGCTGTTTTTCTAAACAATTGCACCATCTTTCTCTTTCTTTACCTCTTTCTGTGCACACTTTCTCTGCCCAGCATTGACAGTCTGACAATCCCATCGCGGTGTGGTAAGGGCGTGTTGCGGAGGGTCACAGAGGTGTTTGACTGCTGGTTTGAGAGCGGCAGCATGCCTTACGCCCAGGCCCACTACCCCTTTGAAAACAGGAAGGAGTTTGAGGACAGTTTTCCAGCAGATTTCATCGCTGAAGGCATTGACCAGACAAGGGGATGGTAAGCTGTGGATGAATGGACAGATGAGGAATGGTGACATAGAGACCTTTTTCCTGCTGAGTTCATTGAGGGAATTGACAAAAGCAGGGCGTGAATGGATGGACACAGATACAATCAGCCAGATAAGTGTGTTCTAAAAAGACTCAAATCATTTTTATGCCTTCGCAGGCGACAGCCGTGGCCGGGTTGAAGTGTGTAAAGCATCCATGTTTTGCCAAAAAAATACATTTAATACCTTTTATTAAATTGCCTCAAAGTCTTCACTACATCTGTTTTGTCAGGTCATTCCCCCTCTCTTTCCCCTTTCATGTCTGCAGCTGTCCTGTCAAGTAAAGGCCAAAATAGCCAAAATAAATCTTAAAAAAAAAGTTTTAGTTTGTAGCATTGAGGAAGAAATCAAAGATGGACCTTGTGTACTATCTTTTTGCATCCTACTGTAGGTTCTACACCCTGCTGGTGCTCTCCACTGCGCTGTTTGGCAAACCGCCCTTTAAGAATGTCATTGTAAACGGATTGGTACTTGCTAGGTGAGTACAGACTTATTAACCAACCTGTCTTTCATATCTTTCTTTAATTTGCAAATAAGATGTATTTTTGTTAAATATTATGGCTGGTCTTTGTTTCTTTTTGTCAACAAATGCTGTGAAATGATTAAAACCAACAATGTGTCTCTCCCATTTTTTTTTGTCTGTAATAAGATTTGTTGACAGTAAGAAAAATCCAGTCAGTCAATTTTATACTCATTTCTGAGCCATTTTCTGCAGACATCATTTTTCTTTGCCTCCACTGATTTCCCTCCTGTTTACTACAATTTTTGATATTTTTTCTCCCTTCACCTGCCTATATTGTCCTATTTTTTCAGTTTCTTATGATAAGTGTGGTATGTGTGCTGTAACATTTAACCCTTAGAGCTGCTCTACAATAGGGCTACTTGTCCTCTGCCCCGGGGTCTCAATGCAGTACTGTGCTCACAAGCCTGCTGACCTGGAAGGACTTGACTAATTTGAATACCAAGGGCATGGTTTCCAACATACACTTATGTGCATGCATGCGTGTGTATGTGTATTAATGCCTTTGCTCGTCTCATTTCTGCAGCGATGGACAAAAGATGAGCAAGCGTAAGAAGAACTACCCAGATCCAGGACTGATAGTGCAGCACTATGGAGCTGATGCCCTCAGGTCAGCTCTGTGCTTGAATGTGAATAAGTGTGTGTGTTTCTGAAGCAAGAATGCCTGTGTGCGGTTGGCAGGGTTCTGTGTGTTAGTCTACCTTATGCAATTAGCCGGCATGGTTTTAAAAAAGGTTTGAATCGCTTTTCACGCTTAGCTGGGCTTTGTCCTGCAGTATAGACACACGCATGCTGTACATACACATTCATACACACATTGTTTCTCCTCATACATTAGCTCGTTTGCCCTGAGCAGTGAGAATGTCATGGCCATATGGCTTAATGAATAAAGCACTATGCAGTTGCGCCATATGCTCACATATATACTGAAGAAGAGTGAGCTGCAGAGATAAAGCTAGAAAGGCGACAGTCTGTTTCTCTTTAAGGCTTCCATTTTTGTTTTTTTCTCTTTTCTGCCTTTACAACTTTAGTCACAGTGTAGCTGTTATGGTACAGTGCGCTCCATAAGTATTTTAGTATACTTGAAACTGAACCAATGAGAACCAGTATATACCAAAAGTGATTGTTCTGTCTATTTTGCCTTTTATTTCAATGTATCTGGAATAATTGTGCAGGGCCATTGCATGAAGTTGCGTCATGTTAGCTTGCTTCCAGAATCATCAAAAATCTTTTCCAACCACTCTAACCCAGTGTGCTGATTTCTGCCACAAACTGTTATATTGATATGGATTATTCAGAATTTCTGCTATTGTCATGTCAGTGCTGTCATTTTTGGCTTTAATGAAGAGAAGAGATTAATTTTCACTGAGATGCTGTAGGTAAAATTAGGTTATGGCCCAAAAATGTGTGTAGAACATTTTCAAGGTAGACATTGACAAATTGGTGGAGCTAATCCAATTCAGATATGTTGACAGTTTAATAATAAAATACAGCCGGACTAGCAGCTTTCCTTTAATGGTATCCAATAAGTGTTTTTTTGGTGCAGTATAATATAATATTAAGAGTAGTGTTTGCTTTGGACTGTTGCAAGACGAACAGGGTTTTAACCGTTTCTACACCGCCTTTTAACTGTCTCACCATCTGCATGAGCAAGATACTGAAGCTTAAAGGCTGGTACTTAATATAAACCCTTACTTATTCATGCGCATCTATGCACACGTTTAAGTTATTACCTGTGCATGCTCTGACTCATCCTGCCACACTCACCAACTCCTTCACTGTCTCTCTTTTTAGATTATACCTCATCAACTCACCTGTAGTGAGAGCAGAGAATCTGCGTTTCAAAGAGGAGGGTGTGCGAGATGTGTTGAAGGATGTCTTTCTGCCGTGGTACAATGCTTATCGCTTCCTGGTGCAGAATGTTCAAAGGTTACAGAAGGTAATACACTGAATAAAAAGCTCATTCCTTCCAAAACGCCAATGTTCCTTTAGCTATTCCTGGTCTTAAAAACAAAGCACTGCAGATTGTTACTATCATTTTATAAGTTAATTAATGGTACAAAAAGAAAAGTACTTTGTTAGTGAAATGCAGTAATTCCTTTCCGTAACGTCACTCTGGGATTGGTTAATAGCTGGGTATTTGGGTTCAAATGGAAACAAAATCCTATTTATAAACACCAGATATTAGTGTCACACCCCAAGCGAAAAATGCCAGGGCACCAAACTACCATACCAGCAAATTTTCTTCCACTGACAAATAGGACACACACCAAGCAGTTCAACAATATAACACTTTAATCTAAAACAAGTTAAAAGATGTAAAACAGTTAAACGACAATAATAAAAGTTTAAAAGGCTAAGTATTAAAAACGATCTCCTGCCGCTAGTCCCCAGTGTTTGCTACAGTCTTTAGTTAGGTTGCTCTCAAGCACGGCCGATTCCGCCCAGGGAAGCCTGGGCTCTTCTTTTCTCTCGCCTGTCCTCGTCGCGTGTTCCACCTGGCCGACGCTGAGGAAGAACAAAAGGGAGCTCTCAAACAAGACACAAAGCAGTTCTTTTCCACACACTCTCCCAGAGGACAGCTGGAAGACTTTCCTTCACTTATCTGCGTTACTGCGTTGAGCTCCTCATTTGGGTGGCTGCAGTCCCCCTGTTGCTTCGGGCTCTAAGGACGTAATCCGGTCTGCACCACCCCGAGTTCACCCGCACTTCGGACGGCTTGTCCCACCGGCAATTCTCCAGCCCGTCTACTGGTCTCGGCTTCCACTGTCCTCCGTGTCACTCGGTCGCTCTTCTGCTCTGCTCTGTTCTGCTCCTCAGTGTCCCCTCTTCTTTCATTTATCCTCTTGGTTTCTTTGGCCTCTGGTTCCCTTGCTCCGTTCTCGGCATCGCCCCGCCACCTCCACCTGGGCACGGCCCGAGCTTTGTCGGGGCATGAGCTGGCCCAGCGCTTCAGCTGTTCCTGCCCCTTGGCCCTCCGAGTTCCCCTGCTCCTCAGCGTCACATCTTCTCTGTCTGCCACGTGTCTCCTTCTGCAGCCTGTCGCCTTTCTGTAACCTCTCTGCTCTCTGCAACCTCTCCCTGTCTGTTTCTCCTCCCTTTTCACTGGCCAGTTCCTCTACCACACTGCTCCGTATTAAGCTCAGGTGTTTACCATTGTCCTGCCTTGAGCTCGTTTAGGTCTAATTAAAAAGGGAGGAACTCCAGTCTTGGCAAAGGTGGTAAAAATATAACAGTTCATGCAATAAAAAAAGCTGTAAATAAAACTTAAGCATGCAATAAAAAGAATAAAAACATGCAAACACTAAAATCCTAAAAACACATGCCACAAGTCTTATTTAAAAAGGCATTCACAGCAATTCACATGCACTTATATTAATTGCCCCAAATCCACCTTTGACATTAGTTTTTGAAGATTGTATAAAATAAATTCCAATTTGTATTTCCCTTTCTTACAGTGTATGGCCAGTCTTAACATGAAGTCAGATCATACAGACACACACATGAACACACACACAAATAGAAAAAAAACCTGTAACTTGAGCATGTGTAAAACCTGATTGCCGGTTCACATCAACTATATTGTGTCTTTGTTAAAAATTATATTTTGTGTGTGTGTGTGTGTGTGTGTGTGTGTGTGTGTGTGTGTGTGTGTGTGTGTGTGTGTGTGTGTGTGTCAGGAGGATGACATTGAGTTCCTGTACAATGAAAACACCGCAAAGCAGAGTGACAACATCATGGACAAATGGATTCAGTCCTTCACACAGTCTCTCATCCAGTTCTTCAAGGCTGAGATGGACGGTGAGACAGACATCCTCAAAACACGCACACTGGTATCATCAGTTGATATCGACAGTGGCAAAGAATATAACTACTTTATATCTTAAAATCCATCCCATCTGGTAACCTATTAGATGTTGTTTCTACATTCAGAGTAAATAAAGGGATGCTTTCTTGTTGCAGCTTACCGCCTGTACACAGTCGTGCCACGCCTGGTCAAGTTTGTGGACATGCTCACCAACTGGTATGTGAGGACCAACAGACGCCGTCTAAAGGTGAGATAATGGTTACATCTTTCTTTTGTTGTTGTTGTTTTGTTGTGAGGCACATAAATTATTCATTTGATTAATGGAAACAGTCATTTAAGCTATCACCAAGTCTCTTCATCATAGCCTCCATCTGTGGACATTTTATAGCAATCAGTTTGTGGCCCTCCTAGTCAACATTTGGTTGAAGTGAATTGGGAATACATGCACTGATGTGTGCTGAGGCATTTTTATCTTTTCACTGTTCCAAAGGGACTGATTGTGTGTGTGTGTGTGTGTGTGTGTGTGTGTGTGTGTGTGTGTGTGTGTGTGTGTGTGTGCGTGTGTGTGTGCGTGTGCAGGGAGAGAGTGGAACTGAGGACTGCCTGTGGGCGCTGGAAACCCTCTTCAGTGTTCTGTTCTCCATGTGCAGGTTGATGGTGAGTCATACTGTTTCTCTGTGTGAGTGTGTGTGTGTGTGAGACCTGGAGAGAAAAGAGATTTTATGGGGGGCATTTCTTGTGGTGAGGTTTTGCTTTTGTGTATGCAAGACAAGAAATAATGCTGGTATGGACGAGGTGTGTGTACTTGCATGGCTATAAATTATGCATGAGCAGTAGGAGTTTTTATTTATAACACATTGAAGATGTTTGCATGTGAGGTGGGATGCACACTAAGAGCCAGTTAGCCTAACCCCATCAATAAAGATCAGCTGTGAGCTACACAAATTAATTAGCAATAGTACAAATGGAAGAGAATTACATTAGAAGTAACCTCACTCTGGCACAATTGTTTTTGAACTTTTGCAACATTGGAGGGGAAAAAAACTACAGTAGAAATGTGTTTTGTATGCAGATTTTACAGCTGCTTCTGACCTTTATGTCAGAAAATGTAAATTAACTACATTACAGAGCATATCAGGATCTTCTTCTCATTCCTTTTATCTCATGTCTACTTGCTTTCTTCCCCTCAGGCTCCTTTTACACCCTTCATTACAGAGATGATGTACCAGAATCTACGTCACCTCATCGACCCCACCTCTGTTGAAGAGAAGGACAGCAGCAGCATCCACTATCTCATGCTGCCCCAAGTCAGGTTGGATAAATCCCTCAATCAAGTAAATTTCATCAATTAAAATTCTACAGACATTGACTGCTTCATGCCACTTATATTAAAGACGAAAATAGGAAAAAGTGTCCTCAGAGTTGTTGCTATCAATATTTGATAAAAGTAGCTGAAAGCGATTGTGATGGTCAATCTGTCACCTGTTTTCCCCCAACCACTCTGCACACCTTTTAAATATTGTGGCTGAAAGGAGCAAGGCAGAAATCGAGGATGTTTCCCAAAGAGGCGTGCTGCCTCACCTGAAATACAGTTTGCCTATGCTAACGTTAGAAGAAATGATTACCCTTTTATGAAAATGTATGAAGCTTTAGAGAAAACGTCGCTAATAATGCTATATATTCTAGAAATAAAAATTGATTACAAGGGGATTCATCTCACAAGATGACATTGATTGATCATCCCGTTATAATTTCGCTTTGCAGTAATATTTAGAGCAGCACTTTACAGTAATAAAAATAATAATAAACATTAGATGCACAATGTACATCTAATGTCGGGAAAACGTAGAACTTTTTGAGGTTATCTGGTTTAAAAACTGCTGCTCTTCCAACCCTGTAGCTCACACAGCAAACCCCCTTATATTCTCACAGGATATCCACTGCTGATCCAGAGCCCTAATCAGTTTGCCTGGCCTTACTTTACCCCAATCATTTCACACTCTCTACAACGCCGGGTTAGAGAGTTTTTGATGTGGGTAAAACTGTTGATCCCTTCTCTATTGATTGATAATAGATTAAGAGAAGAGTTTGTGCACTTATTTCACTTACAGTGAGGAAAATAAGTATTTGAACACCCTGATATTTTACAAGTTCTCCCACTTAGAAATCATGGAGGTGTCTGAAATTGTCATCGTAGGTGCCTGTCCACTGTGAGAGACATAATCTAAAAAAAAAAAATCCAGAAATCACAATGTATGTTTTTTTTAACTATTTATTTGTATGATACAGCTGCAAATAAGTATTTGAACACCTGTCTATCAGCTAGAATTCTGACTCTCAAAGACCTGTTAGTCTGCCTTCAAAATGTCCACCTCCACTCCATTTATTTATTATTTGTTTGAGGTCGTTAGCTGCATAAAGACACCTGTCCACCCCATACAATCAGTAAGAATCCAACTACTAACATGGCCAAGACCAAAGAGCTGTCCAAAGACACTAGAGACAAAATTGTACACCTCCACAAGGCTGGAAAGGGCTACGGGGAAATTGCCAAGCAGCTTGGTGAAAAAAGGTCCACTTTTGGAGTAATCATTAGAAAGTGGAAGAAGCTAAACATGACTGTCAATCTCCCTCAGACTGGGGCTCCATGCAAGATCTCACCTCGTGGGGTCTCAATGATCCTAAGAAAGGTGAGAAATCAGCCCAGAACTACACAGGAGGAGCTGGTCAAGGACCTGAAAATAGCTGGGACCACCGTTTCCAAGGTTACTGTTGGTAGTACACTAAGACGTCATGGTTTGAAATCATGCATGGCACAGAAGGTTCCCCTGCTTAAACCAGCACATGTCAAGGCCCGTCTTAAGTTTGCCAATGACCATTTGGATGATCCAGAGGAGTTATGGGAGAAAGTCATGTGGTCAGATGAGACCAAAATACGTTTGACCTCTGGAATTGCAAACAAAGGCTACAGTACCAAATATTAACATTGATTTTCTCAGGTGTTCACATACTTATTTGCAGCTGTATCATACAATTAAATAGTTAAAAAATCATACATTGTGATTTCTGGATATTTCTTTTTGATTATGTCTCTCACAGTGGACATGCACCTACGATGATAATTTCAGACCCCTCCATGATTTCTAAGTGGGAGAACTTGCAAAATAGAAGGGTGTTCAAATACTTATTTTCCTCACTGTAGAAATACCCTCACAAAACTGCACTGGGCCTGTCTTTAACTGGCAGCACTGCATAAGGATATTGCTCACAAAATATGATCAATTCATTCCCTTCAACTACTTCATTAAAACATGTGCCTTGGTGGCTGATCAGTTTTGTATAGCCTGGAAGGAATTTCTAATTGCCCAACCATAATTACATCATCTTTAACTACAAAGAAGTTCTGACATGATTAAATATCCATTTGATTTAGCATAAGGAGAAAAAGTTTGTGTAATGGTTCATATAATCTCCCCTGTCACTCTAGCAGTACTCAGTGCTGCTGCTTTAATAGCCGCTTGTCCACCCGGCTGTCGAATGGGACTACTTCACCCCCCTCCCAAAGGTCGTACACCAATCAGGCGGTGGGAAGAGCTGCTCCTCAGTCAGCTCATTAAATTATTGGCTGTCCCTGGAGTCCTCTCCACTCTCATTTTACTCCACTGTTGTGTGTGCACACATGGAGGAGCAGACTGCTCGAGTGAACAAGCATTGTGCACAAACGCACACACAGCGTTTGTGTTCCTGCAGACAGTTAGGGCTAATATCGCGATGTGTGTGTTATGTGTGATTATCAGTGGATGTGCAGCTCTGATTTTGATTCAGAGGTGGAAGTCTCAGTGTACTTTATTAGTGGATGCTCCCAAGTTAAACTCTGGCACTTGGGGTTCTGAACTCTGTATTTACTTAACCAATGATTAACCAGAATGACGATTGCTGGCTGTGAGTTATGGCAGAAATCACCTTCGTCCCCTTAATTGTGCCCTGAAATTGTATAGTATTTTACAGCATACGGGATAATTCTTACACAGCATACGGATGATTCTCGTAAGAAGGTGGGTTGTTTTTGAAAGATGTTCCTCTCATTCCCCTACATTCACTTATTATAAGAAGGCAGCTCCTTCAGGTGGCACCCATTGCAATTTCAAAAGTTTCACATGGTATAGAGTTCTGATTTAAAAAATAAAATAAAATAGTTCTCTCTTGTATGACCCACACTGCAGGGTTATGGTTATTCAAACGCTCATAACATGGCATTTGGGCTAACGATCAAGTTTTTCACGGTCGATAGTGATCATTATTAATGCAAAAACAACAGAAACCTTGGTGTCAAAATTTAGAATAACACAGGCTCCGATACAAAGCTTAGTTTCGATGCCTTTACGCATATGTTAAATAAATACTGCAAGGGATAAAATAACCTTTTCTTGAGTGCCTCCATCAAGAAAGAAACCGAGAGAGGGAGCATGTGTGTATGAACTTTCTTTGATCGTAAAGCCCAATGTTGCTGTTCAATTCCCTGGTATATCAGTCAATTGAATGAACTACGCTGCAGACTGGATTCTCTGCTGACAGAGTGACTGCTGACTCACACAAACGGGTCAAACGCAGGTTGAGTGAGCATTGGCAGGTCAGTGCTGCTGCGTTTGGTGTCTGACCTGTGATGCTTCTTACGATGTGGTGATTCTTGGATTTACTTAATTTGTGTTTCTGTTTTTCAGGGAGAGGGTAATTGACAAGCGCATTGAGAGTGCTGTCTCTCAGATGCAGTCTGTGATTGAGCTGGGCCGAGTGATCCGAGACAGGAAGACCCTTCCCGTTAAGGTGAATCATCAATTTTACTCAAAATGTAGGAGGCACAGTGAAATAAAACTCAAAGAAACATGCTATCTATCGGCATGATATTGGATAATTGCAGATGAAGCAAGGTCGGACAATTTTAGTAACAAAAAATTTGCACCAACAGTTTGTCCACCAAAATGCACTGACAACTGACACTGGCTGGAGCTAGTGACCCACTGTAATGTTGGTGTGTGTGTGTTTCAGTACCCATTAAAGGAGGTGGTAGTTATTCACCAGGACCCAGAGGCCCTGAAAGACATTCAGTCCCTGCAGAAATACATCCTGGAAGTAAGTAAACCAAGAGTGCTCATTGGTTGTAGTGTGTGATAATCTGTCTTGAAGTCTGCTTGGTGATGTGTCATTTTACTAATGCTCTGCTTCAAGACGAGAGGTGCATCTTCTTCTCATCTTTCCTTTTAAGTGTTTTTATTTTTGTCTGTTTACTCTGCTTTGATCAGTGCAAATAAATGTCTAAGTTAAAGAAAAACATCCTCTAGAACCTTGTTAACACTCCAAACCCGTTTTTTTTTTTTTTTTTTTTTTGATAGATGGGATGTACAACAGAGGGACTGCATCTTCACATGCTGTTTATTTTAATTTTTTTATCCTCCGCTGTAATTAAAATTTCTGTACTCTCTTCATTTAAAAAGGGGGTGGAGCAGATGCCTTTTGATTTACTCCCACTTGCAAACTCTTCATTAAATAAAGATTTCTCTAGCACACGGAAACATTATAATAATGTTAATGTGTTTTTGTACTTTATAGTCACATTACTATGCGTCCTTACACACCATTGACTGTAAAATTACTGGACAGAGCATCTGGTTTGGCGAAGTGTCTTAAACCCGCATAATATCTGAATTCCAGCAGGGGGCAACACGTGTGGGGAAAGTGACCCACTTCTCACTTGATTTATTACCTTAGTAAACATTTTCATAATGAGTTTATGGTCTCAATTGCTAGTTTTAAGTCTTTTGCAACACAGAATGATGTTAATTTTTGGAATTATGGCTTGTTAAAATTTTTAAAACCAGCGATAAAGCAGGGGGTGTTTTAGGGCGTGGCTACAATGTGATTGCCAGTGAAAGTGTGTAATGTAACAGGGTGTCCCTGCATAAGTCGTCACATCCGCAACCAAGATGGCTGCGACCGTAATGGCGACCTCGACAACTCATAGCAGATCTCCAAAAACCAATGGGTGACAGTGATGGCACACATGCGCTGTCTGCTAATATACGGTCTAAGTTACACACACAGCTTTTCTAGCTCTCGTTTTACATATAGAGCCGGCAACATTACTGAGTTGTTGCCTTTGTTTATTTAACTTTCCAGGTAACATGCTGTGTGTTTCACTATGGGGGGGCAATAGCTCTGTCCGTAGGGAGTTGGGTTGGGAACCGGAGGGTCGCCGGTTCAAGTTACTATTCAGACCAAAGTATCGTGATGTACTGGTAGCTGGAGAGGTGCCAGTTCACCTCCTGGGCACTGCCAAGGTGATTAATAAAGTATACATTATTATTATTATTATTGTATGAAAACAAAATCATATAGTCAAGGACTAGGTGTTACCAATGTTAAGCGTCATTTTTGTCAAGTATCATCATCAGTGTATGGTTATGCAACGGAGAGTTGTCTGGCCTATTCAGGAGCTGTCCAAGTAACTGGAACGACGACTACTCAGACAGTAGACAGACTAATTGTCATAGCCTTTTAGTGCAGGAAGCCATTAAACGGACATTATCCCTTTTGTCTTTGGGTTTGATTTTCCACCAACAAAATTAAAGTCAGTGCTGTTCTACAGCTGACTCAGATAGCTCCGCTATGCTCTTAAGTAAGAATGCTTCAACCTTTCAGATGCTGTTGCTGGAAATGTTGCTACTTTTATAGCCATGTGAAGTTTTACTAGGTCCCAAAATGAGAAATTACTGATTTGTCTTAAATGGAAAATTGATTCCTTCTTGTTCCCATATGCTACTGAACCAGGGAAATTGACACAACATAGAGATTAAGAATTACGTGGAGAAAGGCTTCTAGTGTACCCTCCTGTTGGATCCCACAAGCTTAATCTTAGTTTGATCTTTCATTTCTGGCGAGGAAAACATTTAACCTTGCCTGTTTCTAGCTTCCTCCAGTAAACAAGGTTTATTTGATCAGAATTGAGAGCAATTTTAAGTCCTGCTGCCCAGGGAAGAATCTTTAAACTCTCTTAATATTGATGTAGTTTCAGTTGAGCTGAGTATTTAAAAATGTATTATTCTATAATTATACTTATTTAACTGGTACATTTTTTTTTTACCACTACTTGAATGTGCACGGATCGGGCACTGACTGGTTGATTTCATGGCTGACTTGTTCTCTGAGTGAATTACATTTTTTGACTGTGTCTTTCAGCACGGCTGGAGCAATTAGTTTTGACTCCTACAGGATGTGACAACGCATTTAGCTTAACTTGAGACTCCTCAGAATTGCTTTTGCCAATGTATAGAGAAGCGGATACCATCAACAGTAATACTAGCACTGGCATGTTTCATGGGTTTAGTGGCCATTGCTGAAGTCCTAACTTGCAAAAGGAAAGGAAGTAATAAGCTAGAAACAAAAACTAGGAACAAACTTCGATTCATTGTTGTTGGTCAATGGCCATTTTAATTTTAGCTTCTGTCAGTGTTACTTGGCCGACAAGCTTGTTGATGTTTTCTGTTTGATTTGACAGCAGCCTGAATATATTGTAATGCACCAACATCACACACACACACACACACACACACACACACACACGGGCCGCAACTCACCAGTTTGGGAAATCAGGAAGCGATACAACAGTAACATTGGCAAGAAGTGCTCCATGATAACATCCGGGGGTTGACCAAGAAGGCGTTCCTGGAGTATGGGATCCGTGATGCCTTCACCTACACATCATTCACCGAGCACATCAAGATGAAGACGGGGACGGCCATGGATGTGGTGTACGCTCCAAAGCGGCAGGGCCACGCCTGTACGACTTTGAATGTTAAACCTGATCCTGAATCACAAATAAAGAACCACACTTATTCTAACGAGAGACTTCCAATTCTGAGTAACCGGCTTCATTACTTACAATTTTAACTAAATCAATGATCATTACAAAAGCAGCTCAAGACCCCCCCCACACACACACACACACACACACACACACACACACACACACACACACACACACAAAAAAAAAAAAAAACCAAACCACCTTGAGCAGAAATGGATAAGGAAAAGGGTCTTTTGAACAGCAAGTTTAGTTTCAAAGCCCCTTTTAAGATGTTCTTTCGATGTGAATTGAGTTACCACCGAAGTTCTTTGTCTCAGAAAAATATTACACATGTACATTTAGAACAGATAAAATATGTGTGATTCATTTAACTTAGGATAATAATGCGATTAATCGTGATTTAAATATTTGAATCGATTGATACCCCTATATTTTTATTTAGTTTTTGATACAGTTTATCTTTAGTTCACCTTTCAAATGGACATTTGCCGTTTAATAAATGCAAACAGTTTAAATGTAACTGACTCATATATTTTAAGTCTTACATTGCATTTGGTTGGGGTGGACATTTGTTGGGTGCAGGATGAGCATTGTAAAGGTTAAATTGAACAAATTCAGTCAGATCACTTAACATTCATTATCATAACTTAATTGCATTACTTTTCATGTTTGTTTTTATCAACTGTAATAACCATATATACAGTATATATACAGTGCACATATATATACCACACACACACACTTGGGATATAACACAGGATGCTACAAGACGGCGGCGACTTTTCTAAGACATCTTTTTTTTTTTTTTCTATCTTCCAGGAGCTTAATGTGCGACAGTTGACGCTGTCAACAGACAAGGATAAGTATGGCATCTGTCTGAGAGCCGAGCCAGACCACATGGTGCTGGGCAAGCGACTAAAGGGAGCCTTCAAAGCTATCACTGCTTCTATCAAGGAGCTCACCAACGAACAGCTAGAGGCCTTTCAGAAGACAGGTATTGCTGTGTGTTGCTGTCTGGTTGTGTGTGCGCAAAAAAAACATCAGTGCATTTAAAAATTCCACTCATGCAAAGGAAATTACATCCCAGAAATTGTTTTTGTATTCATTTTTCACAGAGGTCTTGTGTTCTCTATACAAGTGAACACACATACCAAAGACTTTTGTTCACCAAATAGTTCATTAGTAAAGAAAAGTAGGTTTGTGTTGGGATGTACACACAACTACATAATTGCTGCATATTGTGTTTAAGTCATGTTTCTTTCACCAAAACTATGAATCCTTTCAATGAAATCGGGTACAGACAGATGGCCAGTTTATTCTCAGAAAGCAAACCCTAACCCCTCTATAACTATAATCAGAGTTTGAGTATGGATCAAAGCAGTGCAAGGTATCTTGTCTCTCCAATTATAGAAAGACGAGGAGAGGCCCCAGAGTCTCTGGGGAAAGACTCAGTGGAGGTCAGCTGGGCTGTGGGAACTTAACATTTCCAATCACTCACATGTTTGAAGTCTAGCCAATTGGTAGGAACGGAGGGGGATGAGCAATGGCAGGAAAGCGATAGTTGTGGTAGAGGGTGGTAAATAATTATGGAGAAAGGTAACACACTGTTGAAATGTTGCACAGCGGTACCAAGTAACATTTCACTGATGTTGTGATCACAGGCGAGATGCACTGTAATATTTGAATTTACTGTACAAACCCTACCTTTAAGATGCTGAGCTGTGTTTTTGTTTAAAGGAATCCCAATACTAAGCTACAGCTAGCAGGCAGTTTGAGTATCTTAGCACAGAGAAAGAGTGGAAGCAAGGGGGGAAATGGCTAGCCTGGCTCGGTGCCAGGGTAACAAAATCAGGAAGGATGGAAAAAGTTGGAATAAAAAAACAAAATAAACATCTGTTAACAAATCAAAGGTGGAAGGTACACTACTGTCTGTGAAGCAATCTCTGAAATAATTTATCTATAGAAAGTTACCAGCATACACTCAGTTGAGAGTCCACTTTTAACCTCTTGAGCAATTTCTAGCTTTTCAAAAAACCTTTTTAGACTTTAAGGGTGGCAATTTGGCTATAAATGGATTGTGCGTTCATGGCCATTGGTTGGATTACTCATTATTCCTTACATGTACCTTTTCATCCCATCATTTTGAGGGGGAAGAATAAAAGAGGTTAAGAGAGAAGGGGGAAAAGAGCAAAGAAGCTGGAAGGGGACACAGGAAATCAAAGCATGGAAATCTAGGATTAGAGAGAAACAGAGTGACTAAAGAGGAAAGAGGAGAACACGGTCACGGTTCTTAGTCAGAACACAGATGTAGGTAATTGCTGCCACTGGCAAATTTGAGATATAAACCTGACTAGATTGGGTTTACTGTAATATTTAAAAACAATCTCATGTGAATGTGGCCAGAAAGACTGCAATGTGAGGAATCTCAAAACACCCAAGCAAACACTGGTCCAGACCCCATCTAATTCAAAACAAAGCCTCAGCCTGCATGCAAATTAAGAGAGCACTTTATTCAGCATGATTGGATGTAATTTAAACCATTTCTAGAATCCTCAAGAGACGGAACACCAAAATAAAGACATTTCACACATTTAGTTGGCAATTTATTCAAATTTAATAAAGAGAATAGTGGGGCATTAAGTAGTCCATCGTCACATTTGCATAAAAGTCTTTTGTCAGTCAGCATTGATTTAATCATAATGGGCATCAATATAAATTATTTTCAAATGCATTTTCATTCTCTAAAAATTATCCATTTTTAGTTTACTGGTGGTATTTAAGATTTTCACCGGAACACATCTGAAAATTAGGGTGTCATACGTGTCTAGTTTAATTATTATATTCTCTACTGTAATTATAATTTAGTGCTGAAGTGGTCTGACATAAATGTTACCACTTCCACACAGTTCAGACATTTTCTTTTTTATGTCACTCAACATCCAACTGGCAGAACATTTTTCATCATTATTTATGTAGGCTCTACCGCATAATTTTGACCTTCATGATCGTTGCTGAGAATATCCCAATCCAAGAAGAACATCTTTTGGTTGCAAGCTCTTTTAATGAGTGTATATTAAATATGGTTTCACTAATTTTCTCCTGCCCCCCTGGTGAGTTTTGTATGGGCTGTATAATGTATAGATGTTTAGCTATACAGTCTGATGATGAGGAGACGAGGAACTGACACAACTGACTAATTCATATTGTTTTGGTTAACTAAGGATCCATCAAGGTGGATGGTCATGAGCTTCATGAGGAGGACCTGAGGCTCATGTACAGCTTTGACCAAAGTTTTGGCTCAGCAGCACAGTATGAAGCACACTCTGATGCACAGGTATGTTTGAAATTTAAACATCATCAAAAATTAGATACCATTTGCATGCAAATTGAACACCAATCAAAACAAATGGAGGAAAACATGTTATTCTTGATTTTGTGGACAAACATAGCTTCCCTGTAAAGGAATAAAGTGGGTAGTGTGTTTGCAAGACACTATTGGGCTCCTCCTGACAGGACTGCTTAAGAATAGATGGACCTCCACTGTTAAAAGTGGAAGATACAAAATATGATTCCTCTGCAAAGTTTTGGACATAAATGTGTGTGCGTATGCATTTTTATTCCTAAATGCCAGTTTTTAAGAGATTATAAAACAACCTTTTATTAAAACAATAGTTTGACATTTTGGAAATATGCTTATATGCTTTCTTGCTGAGAGTTAGATGAGCAGATGGATTCCACTCTTATCTGTATGGGAAATGAGACGCTACCGCTAAAGCTTATTAAGTTACACAAACTCTTATTTATTCTGTACAACAACCGAAGTGTAGCAACATCTCGTTGGGGATTTACAAGGGGGATATGTGTCAGATTATTTTCTTGACCCAGAGCATAGACTTATTAAAAAAGACGAAAGACGCGTTTCCACTTTCTCCCACTGTACAAAAGTGAAGCCATAATATTCCCCATACGGACGTCGCCATCAAAATTTAGAAAATCGACATTTGAACAAATATCAGAACCTCCCTAAAATGATAGAAGGATTCAGGATATTATTTTTTGTCTATAATTTGAATGTTGCATTTGAAGAAAATACACACTGCTGGGTGTTCGATTTATTTAAAGTTGATTTTTTTTGTTCTTGAAAGCCTTTTAAAATGCCAGTGACATCCGTACGGCCAGAGATACTGCTTTACGGCGTGTAACGTGTAATGTAACCTGATTTAACAAAACATAAATGCTTCTCTGCTGCTGGTCTTGCACCAAGCTGCCGTATACTGTGAATGCATTTATTTGTCTTTACTGTACAAGCTTGATGTATGAAATCATTTCACAGCTAAGTGGAAACCAGCATGTATGCGTTTCCCACAGGCCCTCTCTAATCAGTGCTCCTCCAACCGTATGCACAGCACACGGCTGCACCTTAATACCAGTTTACTGAGCTGGCTTTTTTATTATCTCTGCTACTCTCGCTCGCACTGACTTTCCAGCTCCCATCTCACTGTTTCTCTGTTCTTTCTGTCTCAATTTCTTTTTTTATTTGCTTCCGTGTACTTTTTTCTGTTACCCTGTCATCTCTTCCCCTCCTTTCCATGGTAAAGTGTTTGTGGCTGGCAGCAGCCTTACACAACATGACACTCATTGCACTTTAACGACTTACACAGACTACAATATTGTCATTATCGGTGCTTGGTTGGTTATTTTTTTATTACTTTTATAAATGTAATGCAGGCTTCAGTAAACTCAGAGGTCTTTATACCATGTGAAATTCTGTCACTCTCTGCTACTATTCTGTCAAATGCATATTGCAGTAATTATGGGCTGTACGTGATTAGAGTACAACCTTAACATTAACCCCATTAACCCAACATTAAAGTGTTGCAGCCAGGAGCACACAGTGCTTGTTGTTGTTGTTGTTGCATTAACAGAAAAATATGGAATTCGTACCTTAACTTCATCACTATGGCTTGGAAGTCAAATTGTTTTTTGTGTTTAGTGTTCCAACCTAGAATTGGCTCATTTACATACTTAGTTGATTGATAAAAAGATTTTATAATAATTTCAAAATAAGTTTGCAGTAAAAAATACTTTTCTTTGTCCAAATATGAAAACTTAATGTCCTGATGAAAACATGTATATTTGTGCTCAAAGACATACTGAATCATCTAATTCCTCTAATTATTTGTGGGAACCCTATTGAAAATGGTATTTTATTTAATGATTGCTAGTGATTAATCATCAAGAATCCATACATTTGGTATTTAGACACTTTATATAAAGGATAACATATATGATGTACGAATATGAGGTTATGAAAATGAAGTAGTGCTGCACAATATCTAAAAAACTTTATTGCAAATTTATATATGTCAACATGCACTGCACTTGGGGATTTTTGGAGTTTGTTGAAAGAGAGCATCAGTAGAAAATTGCACTTTAAAATGAAACTATAATTGTTTTTATTGGTGCCTTTAGTCTTTGGAAACATCAAGTCTGTGATCAATTTTATGATCAGTTCAATGTGTAGCTTAAAACCCCTACTGTTGTCCTCTGGGTCTGTTGTCCTTTAGGTCTTGGTGCTGCTGGATGTCACCCCAGACCAGTCCATGATGGATGAAGGCGTTGCCCGAGAGGTCATCAACCGCATTCAGAAACTACGCAAGAAGGTGGGACAATTATTTCAGGAGCACTACTAGAGTGACAAATAACACACTACTAGTGAATTTTACAATCCAGTGTCTAATGAACAGAATACAATATATTAAACAGTTTGCCAACCCATGTAATCAGGGCTGTGCCCGGGTGAGCATAACATGCCGCTGAGGCAGTTTGAGGAGTTGTTCTGGAAGACAAAATACCCTTGAAAATATCCTGCCCCCACACACCCTTCCCCCTCATATATTTTGATCAATATAGTAGAGTTAAAAGTTTTAAATGTATTGTTTGAGTGATTCATTAAACAAAAATACAAAATGATCGGTTTACAGCTTCTCAAATGTGCCCACCCATCTCATTATTATTTATGCATTGGAACATGTGGATATTTATTTATTTTTTCTGATGAAAGAGAAATAGAAGAGTCAAATAAGTTCCTTTTTATTTTAAAGGTCCCATGACATGGTGCTTTTTGGATGCTTTTATATAGACCTTAGTGGTCAGCCTTGGTGCACAATCACAGCCACTAAAGCCAGTCCCACGATGAGATTTCCTTAGGATGTACCATTTCTGAGTCTGTAGCTATTGAGGAGGAGAAGGGGGGGTGGCCTTCACCAACTAGCACTTTGTTTGTTTGATGTCTGTCTCTCATGGGCGGGCAAACCAGAGAAAAGGGAGGTAACCTTTCCCCTTATGACCTCATAAGGGGCTTTAATTTCTCAAAGTCAGAGCAGGATACCCAGGGCTCCTTTTACACTTATCGCCATTTCTAGCCACTGGGGGACCATAGGCAGGCTGGGAGAATGCTTATTAATGAAAACATTTTCATGCCATGGGAACTTTAAGTTATAAAGTGGAATCATAGAGTATAAAAAGCTTCAAGTCACATTTCACACTCCATTTACATTATTTATATGATCATTTATTGATGTATTCAGTTGTATTTTTGACTCGTCAATTGTCAGTTTTGGGGTTCCATACTGGACCATTGGCCGGACAGAAAAGTAATTTCATCGTGCTGTGTTGTGACTTTTTAACTTTTTTTTTACATTTTATAGACTAAACTTCCAATGGATTTATTGAAATGAAAGTAATCGTTAGTTGCAGCCCTACATTGTAGACCAAGCATAAAAAATGTGCTGTATTATTTTATTACCCCCCCCTTTGATCACCCCGTGCTCCCCCCTTCCTCTTTATGTCCCATGCTAATTTTGTCAGAGCAGTTTTGAAATCTTTCCACTGCAGCGTCACAGTTAGAAGTTTCTCCATCATAAGGCAGGCTTAATGGAAGCTTAATTACAGTCTGGCCCCTTTCAGATTCTAATGTTGGAGCTTTGAAGTGGTTTGGGGAGTAAAGACGGATTAGGCAACAGCCCCTTGTTTTCACAAGCAACAAACAGTTTTTTCCATCCCCCTATAGCAGTGGTGTGCACTGGCCCCCGGCCAGGCTAAATTCCTCCAGTTATTTCAAACTGAGATCTGTTAGGAATTTTCCACCCCGGGGATGGGAATTCATTTTTAACAATTTATTGACATATTTGGTAGTAGTTTGTGGGTGTGTATGCAAGTCTTTATCAGTGTTTGCGTGAATATTGTGTGTTAGAAACAGAGGTCAGCGGTTCCTTTTTGTTATTGAACTGCTCACAAACTGGAGCTCTGACCACACACACCATACCATCAGTACCTTGTCTTGGCAGGAAAAGCCTATATACCTTCCTATATTGATTGACTGCTCATCTGTATCTAGCTAACAGTGTACTCTGCCCTTGAGCATATACTTGTGTGTGTGTGTGTGTAGTGTGTGTGCACGTGCACACTATACAGTCAATATGTGTGTGTATGGCTGTGCACATTGCAGATTAGGATAAGATCAATGTGTTTGAATGTTTCAAGGTTAGAGGAAGCTGTCTGCACACAATGCTAAAACAGCTTCCAAAAATATCTCCCATTTTCTCCTCTGCCTTTATTTGTTCCTGAACTGTCTGTTTTCGACAGGTTCCATGGCATAGAAATGGCCCCTTTTTTATGAATTTTTTTAACATATGATAATATGAGTTCCTTAACCCTGCCTATTGTCCCCCAGTGGCTAGAAATGGTGATAGGTGTAAACCAAGCCCTGGGTATCCTGCTCTGCCTTTGAGAAAATGAAATCTCAGATGGGCTGAAGTTACCTCCCCTTTCTCTGCTTTGCCCGCTCAGAGAATTTGGCTCACCCATGAGAGAGAGACATCTTGGCTATCACACAAGCAAAGTGACAATTGGTCAAGGCCACACCCCCAGCCTTCATCTTGTCCCCCACCCCAAAAGCTGCAGACTTAGAAATGGCACATACTAAGGAAAGCTCATTGTGGGACTGGCTCTAGTGGCTGTAATTCATTTGAAAACCCACAACCTGTCTCTCAATCTCTTGTCTCACAGGGTCATTTGGTGCCCTCAGATGAGATAACCGTGTACTACCACTGCCAACCAGAGGGGGAGTACTTGGGCTCTGTGATCCAGGCTCACACTGACTTTATCCTGGCTACCACCAAGGCTCCCCTGTTGCCCTTTCCTGTCCCCAAGACTGCCAGCGTCATCATAGAAGAAAAGACTCAGGTATGAAAGGACACTTCAGGGCAAGCAGGATTATTGTTTGCTGTACTATGATACAAGTTCAGTTTAACCGGCAGCTTGTTGTGTACCACAGCGTTTCTGGTAACAATGAGACTTTGTGTAAGCGAGTGATACCAAAAATGTCCATTTAGTGATTCCCATATAACCACTTTGAATGTGTGTTACAAGTCACAAAAAGTCAGCACGTCTTTCTCTCTTTGCCTCTGTCATACTCTAGTCGTATTTTTTATAGTATTTTTTGTTGTTGTTGTTGCAGCTGAAGGGCTCAGACTTGGAGTTAACCATAGTAAAGGGATCTTCAGCCCCTCTGCCTCCTCTAAATGGACCAGCTTGCGCCTATATGAACGTCAGGGTGAAGGTCAACAACAAAGAACAAGGTAGCACATGGGTTGGTTGTCAAACTGTCAATAGAAGTTTGTTTTTAGGTTATTTTACATTTTGGAGAAAATTGAAAATCTGCTGTTAGTGGCAATAATAGGATTAGAACCCGACCAATATATCGGCGGGCCTATATTATTGGCCAATATTACGCATTTCCCGATCTATTGGTATCGGCATTTATAATGGCCAATTTAAAAAAATATTTTTTTTTAAATATTCATTCATCAGATGAATAAATGATTCTGATAAATGAATATTAAAAAAATAAAAACTGACTGTCAACCATGTTATGAGTGTTTCCGTTGCGTAGTTTGTCCACCAGAGGGCACTCTACAACGTTGCTGTTGGCAACACTGTTTATTTTTTTGTTAATGTGTTTTTGTTCAAATGACTTTCATATTTCAAGTTTGTCTTTTTATACATTTTATTTATCAGAACTTTAATATATTTTGATGTTCTGTTGGGACAATAAAACAAATTATTATATTATTTTAGTGAGAACTCTACTAATAAATAATATTGGGGAAATCTGTTTTGTAACGCGTTTCTGGATTTTGATATATCGGCCTAATGGATTTTTAAATAACTAAATATTCGTATCGGTCTTAAAAATCCTTTATCGGTCAGGCTCTAAACAGGACATGTTTTTTCTGTATCTTATCTGCAATTCTTGTCCGATTGGTTTCTTGTTCAGAGGGGGTGGTGCTGTTGGAGAACCCCAAGGCTGATAACCAACTTGACTTGGACAAGCTGAAGAGAGTGTGCAGCAGCATCTTTGGAACAAATAACACCCAGCTCAGATTCTTCAACAGCGGGACTGGTGAGAACTGGTTATGGCCCCTCAGAAAGACTTAAATGCTGCAAATCACTGTTACGGTAGAAAGATCTGCCATCTCATATTATTTGATTGACTGTGGGTCATCTACAGCCATCTTCTTGCTACATCCTCATGTAAAGACTAAAGTAACTAACCTTTACTGTTGTAGCATTTTTTCATGATTGTAGTTAACTATGGACCCTGTAAAATGATATGCAGTATAACTGGTGTAGCATCATTGAATAAACTCCTGCAAATGTAGGTTAAGCATTTGAGCCGATGAGCTAACCCTATCAAAGGTAGCTAGCTACAACTGTAATGCTACTTTGTCTGATGATTTACTCAGTTTAGGGGCTCAATAGTAACCCAAATGAAATTCTAAAAGTCCTCTCTGCGCCTGTGTGTGCATTTGTGTGTTTATAACAGAGTTGACGAGCAAGATGGACCTTCAGGCTTTGTGCGGTAAAACTTTGTCAGTGACTTCAGGCTCTTCCTCCCCTGGCCCTACCCTCACCACCGACACCCTCCTGTGTCCTTATGTAAACCTGCTGCTCTGCAACGCACAACCAGCTGGTGAGATATTCACACAGAGACAGACACACACACACACACACACACACTTACTGTACATACAGCCATGCACAGATGATAAGTCCATCAGTCCTTCTGGCTGTTATAAAGCTGCCATTACTCTTTTGAATTATAATCAACAAATGCCCTGGGGTCTCATTTATAAAACTGTGTGTAGGATCTTTACTAAAAGTGCGCCCAAAAGCCAAAAATGGCGTACGCCAAAAAAAACTTCGGATTTATACGACCGTGCGCACGCACATCTGTAAGCAATGTTCTCTTTATAAATCACAGATTACCCACAAGTGTGCGTACGTGAATGTACGTGTCATGTACAATGTGACAGTGAGACAGCTCTGATTAAATATTAAGAACGAATTATGATGTGTTTTTTGAGGTGTTTATGGAACAATTTTCACTCAGTACAAGCGCAAATAACACTGCTGGATTTATCTTCACGATAACGTGGATGATATGGAGAGAAAAAAACATGTGAGGCATCAATACTTGAAAATATTAAGGGTAATCATTAGTCCCACATTTACTTTCTGCAGTCTGACATTAGTTCACCTCCTCACCATCTGCGTCGCCAATTCCCATTGTCTCCAAAACGTGCGTAAGCATGGGGTTAGAGTTTGTATGGAGACCGCACCTTCTCCCGCCAAGTTTGTTATATATAAATCAAAACCTTTGCGTGGGAAGTGGTGTATCCATATTTTCAGCCCTGTTTTGTGCGTATGCCACATTCATAAATGAGAGACCAAAACCAACGATGAATTTATCTTGCTGACAAATTTTTGTCAGTGTAGTTAGCTTTATTTAACTAAGGCTTGGAGCATCATAACTCGATCAGATCAGACCCTTTACTTTAGACGCACTGATCACAGTCTGACCCAGACATTGTACATCTCTCAATAGTTCTAACGGGAAAAAAAACTGCAATATTTTACTGAAGTTAAATTAGCAATACCACTATACAAAAATCCCAAATTAATCTCTTGCATTCATGTTTAAGATGGAGCTGATTTTAAAGGGATACATGACTGCTGTGTCCTCAAAACAAATTCCTACTTGGAAACAATAAAGATTGATTTGATTTCTACTTTTATTTTGCTTTCTTGCTCTAGATCTGTGCTGCCGTCTCTGCCATCTGTTTTTTAGTCTATTATATTTAACATATGGGGGAAAAATCAAATGCGTTTTTTTCCCAAAATGTCAAACTATTCCTTTAATATTCATATTTTACAGGTTGATCATATGTTTTGTGTATGAAATCTGAATCTGTGCAATAACTAGAAACTGTAGCTGTTAAATAAATGTGCTTAGTTATTTTCCACCTCCAGAATACACTCATTGTGTGTTGCACTCTGTACTGAAGGCAATGTACCATAATCCAGCTTCATCCTTTAAGTCATTCACACTCAAACCCTTTCACCTTGCCCCTTTGACCCTACGTCTATCAATTGATCAGCCTGGCTCACTCTCTCTACCTTTCTTTTTGATCTATCATTCCTTCTGTCTGTCTTCTTCCCTTTTCCCATGGCTTAGGATTGTTACCTTTCCAGGACTTGTGAACAAGCTTCACTAACAAGCCAATCATTTCTTAATTTGTGAAGGAAATAAAGTCTGTCTGGTTCACTTCTCTTCAACATTCTTCCTATCTCCTCCAGAGGGCCAGACAGGAGAGGTGGGCACCCTCCTGCTGGCGAACCCAGTGGGCCAAAATGGGCTTGACTCCTCAGGCCTGCTCTCTGAGGCTGCCAAGGTTTTCGGGCTCCGCAGCAGACGGCTCAAACTTTACCTGGACCAGGACCTCACTGAGGGTAAGAGGAAAAGATTATGGCTATATCATATTGACTTTAGCATCCACTTAGAAGACTTTTAAACTGATTTTAAGGCAATTAATTCTCAGCGGTGAGGGGAAAATCTGATTGACAGTTCTTACCTGCATCATCCAACATTTCATTGATAAGGAAAGTAATTTAGAGAGTGGGTTTGTTATGTTTTAATTCCTGACTAAAAGAAAACTGTCTACTACTGTCAGCTGGCAAATGTTTTTTGCCAGCTGGAGAAGAATAATCCTTAGAAAAACAATAGGGTTCCACAGCCCTGCTGTGTGAACCGCTTAGCTTTGCTACCACGGTCCTTACAGCCTTGGGCTTGGACCCCTAATTATGAATCTTAAAATGAGCATGATATGGGCACTTTAAGATCTTTGGAGGGATTGCTTAAATGTTTTTCTGCATTTAATTTTAGCCATAATTATAACTGTTTGTTTGTCTCTGCTTTTCAGAGCTGCCAGCTGATTCATCAGTAAAATCCTTAGACACCAAAACTCTGTTTGTGAGAGTTCTTCCAACAACTGCCGAAGCATAAATCCAGAGAAGACATCTTTTGGAACATTTGTCTTAGATGCCTCACAGATTCCCTGAATTACGTTTTTTACCAGTAAAATCCCACCAATAACCCCTTTGATGCACAGTGGATTTATGTCATTTGTTTAGGTGTTTTTTGAAAATCCTGATGCAATGCAGGCTTGTCTGTCAAGTCACAACTGTTAATCCATGGAGTCAATATCGCCCATGTCTTGAAATATCTGAAGACGACTTCAGGCACAAAATGAGTCTGCTGAAAGAGTTCTTGAGATTTGCATTGCAATGCATTCCAAGATGTGAGGATATCTCTTATTATTCATCATATTTAGCCAAGACCTACAGTAATGTTATCTCAGATGCAGTTTCTTTCTCTTGTACTGTCTTTAATTTGTCACCAATTATAAGGGACGTTTCCTAAGAAACCATGGTATGTTGCCGGGCTATATTTGTTCTGGAAGGAGAGGAGATTTACATAATGTCTACACTAGAAAGTTGATGCTCTTCAAGCACAGAATGATTGTTCATACACAGCAGCTGAATAGACCCGGCTGATAGATGTGAGTGTGCTCATGGAAATTGGGAATTATCTGAAGGAGGGAAAGAAATGTCAGTGTAAAGATTGCAGGGACCTGTTTAGCCGTCAATATTACCAATGGATGTTTTGTCTTTATGCTAATGACAAAAATTATGCAAGCTACTTCTGTTCAAGGCCTACTTGAGGTGAGCTTAGTCCAGAGTAATTATTGCTGTGGCTCATAATCGGGGAACCAATTTGGCCTATTGTGCTTACACACAATTTTGAATTTCACAGATAAACCTGCTCTGTTCATTGCATTGAGGATTTGACTAAAGGCATTTAAAAGGTGAAATTAATTTCCGGGCTGCTGTACCTTAAGGACAAAAAGGTTCTCTAATAAAAAGAGAAACAAGTATACAATGAACTATATTAAGTGGCAAATGGAATAAATCAAAGGTGACTAATAATCAACATGTTTTTGTCTTACTGCTCACTCAAACCTCTGTATGACAAGGGCCACATCAAGTCAGCGACTGGCTTAGCTGCAGATATGGAAAAATGTGTTTGTTCATCTGGTTGCCTGAGCCATTTTGACTGACTTGTGGTACTTCATCTGCAAAGTCAAGGAACAAATGAAACAAAGGGGTTAAATGAATTTAAATGAATAGTTTGACAATATGTTAAGTATGATTATTCGCTTTCTTGCAGAGTGTTAGAAGAGAAGATCAATACCACTCTCAATCTGCAGAGTGGTATCTATCTTCTCATCTAAGTTGGCTAGAAAGTGAAAAAGCGTATTTTCCAAAATGTCGAACAATCCCTTCAAAATAATGTGTGTAGTACAACTCAACAGCTAAGGAAAGTAACAGCCACTTTTTCCTTTTGTAAAATAATTTAGACTTTAGAATTTATGTTGAAAAAGAAGCTACTGTGAGAAGAGGAATTGTTGTTTACTGGTAGAAATGAGGCCACTTGACAGTATGTACTGGTCCTAGGGTTTCCTGCTTTCTGAATTAATTGGCCTCAACAAAGCAGCAAATCAATATTTACCCAATGTAAAATATTGGGCTCCAATGGCTAAAAATACCACATGATGGTACAATTCTCCCTAACTAGAGGCATTTTTGAGAAACCATTACACAGTTGCTTTTAACTAGCTTATTCTAAGTGATCTAAGGAGTCTTAGTTTCAAATGATAGTGCCATACACATGCCAGTACTCTTTCTAGTTTGAGGTTTGAGTGATAAAAAGCTACTGTTTCATATTATGGTCAGGCTGCGGCTGACCCAGTAACAAGCTGTCCAAGGATTAAAAAAAATGAATCATCCACTGGGTCATTCAGCTCCATTTGTTGTAACAGTACCTCAGTTCAAGTTTTTAGTTGTAGCAGCATGTCTGAACAAGGGATTCACTGTAGACATGATTTGAATTGAGTCACTTAAAACTTTAAAAATGTTAACAGAACTTTTGATTGTGGACAAGAATACAGAAGTGTGGTGGTGTGGCCAATATAGCTGTGTTTTGATTAATGAAGGAGCCAGAAGGGGGGACAGCTTGTTGGCAGTTCAGGTAACTCTCAGTTGGGGGCGCTGCTGCAGTTCCTCTCTTCTCCTTAGATCTTTACAGCACAATTTACTACTAATTTGCATAACACATAATACACTATTAATGCTATACCATACAACTATTGTTCATTTGCTTACTGCTGGCTGCTACACCCTTGGCACCAGCACAATATTGTATATACATATAATATGTAAACTACATCTCCCCTCAGTATTGTGATTGAAAATACTGTGGAGTAAAAGTGTAGGCTCCCCAACACTTAATCGGTGTCACTTCAGTGTGATGCCTTTATTTATAACTCCCGCCCTTCCCTCACCCTGGGCAGCACAGCATGCTGCTTCACTAGTTAAATATTAAGCACACAGCTCTTGTCTCATCCTCCTGTCATCCGTCTCACTCCCATCTGTTCTTGCTGCTCAATTTGTGCTTCTGCCCACCCTGGCCCGGGTAAGAGAGCAGGTCAGCGACCCATCTGCTGATAGACATCACAGAAATACAGTATTCAGTATGGGTGAAGTGAACATGAACCCTGTCATCTGTCTTTAATAATGGACAACAAAACTCATTACAGTATGCTGCAGTGACAGCGGGCAAAGAACAAAGTTTTGCCACAAAGACAGGTGTGGTTTCAGGAATACATAAGCCCAATAAGGGTCATTTCCAACCAACCCACCCTGGCAACACGTGTGCTATGTAATGGAAATTTCTAAATCTCTGCCAGTAAATCAATTTTCAGCGCTCTGCGGGTTGCCCACTGCAGAATGACCTAAGCAAATACTACCTCAAACAAGCAAGCACAATAGGTAAGAGAGTGAAAAAATAGACGTGTATGTTATTTTGGTTGTAAAAGGTCTGTGACCTGACAGGAATTAACCTGACACCCAATGTCGTGCAACTATAACCATTTGCGGCATTATACAATAGTGAAGGGGAAATAAACACCCATGCTTGGTTTCTCTAGCTTTTAATGAGCCATCTGTCTCTATAAGGCTGTCTTGCAAATATAATAGCTGTCAAAGTGAAGTTTGGAGGATGTACATTTATTACTTCACAAACTACACAATACGGGGCAGCTCACCTGGTTGAGCACACTCCCTATGTACCAAGGCTCAGTCCTTACTGCAGTGGCCTGGGTTCGATTTCAATCCGTGGCCCTTAGCTGCATGTGGTCCCCCTCTCCCTACCCCCTTTAATGTCTACAGCTGTCCTATCAATTAAAGACAAAAAAGGTCCCAAAAATAATACTATACCCTATCCATCTGTCTTTGAAAGTGCAATATTGACATCTGCAGACTGCAGTGCATTTCTCTTTTAACAGCTTGTTTAGCCATGATGTCCACATTGCCCAGAATGTCTCTATGACCAGGGGGCCCACATAATGTGACCTCTGAGCCAAATAAAATGCCAAAAGTGACTTATTTTTTTTCTTGTACTACACATTAGAGGCTTATTTGTCCAATAAATTGGACAGGCCGGCATTAGCGTATTGCAGATATACTAGCCTGTCTATATCAGCATATATTTTGTCTAAGTAAGAAGACAATACCGAATTAGGTCATTACAAAAACAGTGCATGCCATTCATAGGAACGCAATGTCAAGCTTATTTTTTAACTGTAAAATGTACACATTGTGGTCACAATGGTTTATAATAAGTTATTTAAGGGATCCATTATGAAAATAAAAAAAGAAATAGCCAATATATCCAGCTTTAAAGCTACTTTAGGATTTTACAAATACGGATTTTATGGATACACTTAATTTATCTTTATTAATCTTCTAATGCGTTTATTAATCTTGCATTCATCTCAACAACTGCACGGAGATATTTCTTCTTCTTCTTCTTCTTGTAACTCCAATGTTGTTGTCAACGTTTGGCTTGAAGTTATTGTTGAGAAAACGAAATGCTAGCAAGCTAGCAATAGCTTATATCTACACGTTAATGCATATAATGCAATGCGGGGCGGCAGTTTATTATGGTTGTTATTAAAAGGCGTGTGAATGGATAAAGCAATTTGTTGAAATTCACTACCAGACACCTGCACTGCAAAAAGTTAGCTAACGCTACAGCGGAGATAACTAGGTCTGGCAATGTGAGACTATGTTAATGCATGTGTGGTAAGCTAATGTTAACTCTTAGCATCTTAAAAGGAAATTGGGAATTTTAAATGTAAGGGAATTAACGTTAGATAAGGGTTGCCACTTATATTAATTTAACTGCCCTTCGTTGAAGTAGTAAGTAAGTACTGTTTAAGGCTGGTTTAGAGCATAACGTGCCTAATTAGTCTTTTTTGTAAGTTAAAGTCAGTTGTCAACGCGATGTCACGATGATGTAAATTACAGGTCACGTTATGTTTGCCTCCGTAATAACCGAATTCATAGCCCTCCTTTAACATAACTAGAAGCTTCTCGGAAAAAGAGGATTCAGTTAAGATAATATTGCGCAACAATGGTGCTCCTCGCCTTACAGTATAAGCTGTAGCCTACTGAACGAGCTAGGGAGTAGCACCACCACGTTTCTGCTAAAGCTCGCTTTCCGTTATCTCCTGATCTTCTAAATGCGGCATCTATCTTAATCCTGATGCGCCTGCTGCTCCTCCTCCTCTCCCTCATGGAACAGCAGAAACAGGTAGGACACGCTTCCGATTTGGGAAAAGATCACCCATATATCCAGATAGCGTGGGTGGGATATTCCTTTATATTCTAGTTTCTGCTTTTTGTTTTTTAGTTTGTCCATGTCCTGGTTGTTAGGTAGGGAACTGCTGTCAGATGAGGAGTCGGTGATAATTGCCCTGGCATCCGTAGTGAGATGCGCCTGCAGCAATGACACACTGTTGCTACCCATTCTGTCTGCTGCCGTTGCCACAGAAACGTGCATTCTGCAGCAGGTATGCAGTGGAACATTGGGGATGGATGCAAGTTGCATCATGCAAACAATTACTTTTTTTACTTTCCACTTATCTGTAGGGATGAATACTGCACATGCAACATGGTGCATCTTCTTTCTTAATATTACAGAGTTTGAAGACATAATGAGTGGTTGATGATATAATAGGGAGACCTATTTTCAGTTCATACTTTCCACTGAGAGTAGTAGGATTCAGTTAGTCAGTAGCCTCAGTGTGTGCCTCTTATGTATTTGACTGCTTATGTAAATTCCATCTGTAGCATGATTAAACACTGTTACTGTAAATAGGACAGCTGCTAGAGGCAACAGGTAAATACTCATCCCTCACTACACTTAACTGAAAAGTCAGATAGTTGTGTGACATCATGAGACAACAGTGGAGTGTCGCCATGCATTAATGTCAATACACTTATAATAACACTTTTGGAAAATCTTTATAAAGGCTATGACACATGCATATATGGACACCATGCATAAAAGGGTAAAGCCTAAAAGACACCGCCTGCTCTACCTGTGCGTGATGGCTACCTCACTGAACCGCTGCGGCTCATGTATGGTGTCCACACAGACAGCGTTGCTGCTGCCAGCCCCATCTTTCTACACTTTCTACAAAAGCTATTGAGCATGTGTATAGGAAACTAAGCAACAGTGGGCTCCTGAACTTTTGACCTGGTGCAGCCGGCCACACCCACTCTCCTGATTTTACAAAGTCATTACTAAGGACATAACCATTGGGCTGGCCACTCCATAACATCAATCTTGTTAATCTGGAATCAATACTTTGCTCGCTTACTTGTGTGTTTTTGGTCATTGTCTTGTTAAAAGACCCATTTCAAAGCTATTTCCTCTTCAAGTATTTTGATGTATTGAAACTGATCCATGATCCCCTGGTATGAGATAAATAGACCCAACACCACAGTATGAGAAACATCCCCATAACATGACTGTCTGTGAATTTTGCTCTCATCAGTCCACAGAATGTTGCGCCATTTCTCCTTTGGCTAGTCAATGTGCCCTTTGACATATTTCAACCTATAGCTTTGCTTCACATAGCCTTCTTCTAATCGTAACAGTACTCACAGGTATCTTTAAGTCTTCTTTGATTTTCCTGGAGCTGATTATTGGTTGAGCCTTTGCCATTTTGGCTATTCTTCAATCCATTCTAATGTTAGTTGACCATTTTTTCACACGTCGTTCAGGCTTTGGATGCCATTTTAAGGCATTTGAAATCCTTTTGGCTGAGAAGCCTATACTTTTCTGCACTTCTTTATATGTTTTCCTCTCTCCAATCAACTTTTTAATCAAAGTCCGCTGTTCCTCAGAGCAATGTCTGCAACGACCCATTTTGCTGAGTATTTCAGTGTGAAAGGCACTGTAACCAGCATGCGCAATATTAGCTTCCTTCCTTCCTTAAATAGGGGCTATAATTGACACCAATTTCTTCAGAGTCAATCACCTCACTTAGTGAACACACCGCTTCTAATATTTTGAACATGCCCCTTTAAATTACAGATTCAATTACACACAATGAGCAGCATGCATGTCATGACTGTTTGATTTGTTGGTTTTATTTGACGACAACACTTACTAGTAAATTATTTTCCATGTAGAAATATCACTTCTACCAAAAAATATGATTTATAAGGTTAGTGATGTTGGACTGTTATTATTTTGAACACAACTGTATATAGTGTGCATCGTATAGACCTCACTGTTGGGAGAAGGTAGGTTATGGGGAAAGAAATCATGGTTTTGACTTAAAGCAACACTAGAGAACTTTCCTGCTTCGGTCCCCCTACAGGATGGAAGCAGAATGGTCCCAATTTGTCTAATTGGAACCGCTACCCGATCTGGCAAACTTGCATAGTGTGGTTATAGCCGGTCAAAAGCCACAAAGCAAATGCAGAAGTGCTGAGTTCATGAACCACTGAACTGATTTTGGAAACATTATTTTAAGGTACAAAAAGTTCTTCAGTGTGGCTTTAAAGGTGCTCTAAGCGATGTTGGGTAATGGCACCTCTTGTTGCTATTCAAAATATTTTCAATCAAAATGAGCCCCTTCCTCTTCCTCATCGCTTCCCTTCTCTCTCTCTACCGTGCTTCTGCGTACTAACCCCCCAACCCCCACCTCCAAATCCTTCTTAACGTTATTGGCTGGAACGCTGGAACGCTGTTCTTGTATCTTTCGAGGTGCAGGTTGGCCAGATTGTTTTTGTTGGCGTGTGTGGAGCCTGGGCTGTCTACAGAGACCACGTTTTCTGGTTACCTAAAAAACGCACAACATAGCTTAGAGCACCTTTAAATAGCGATAAAGCCCTAAAGATAAACTATTCACGCAAGTATACTTACATACACAAGGGATTAGAGTTCAGTAGGTGTTAACTCTCTATACATTCAACTAATAGACATTCCCTTCCAAAGCAAGAGTGTTTACCTTAGGGCTGTTAGATGTGGAGAAAAAGTCATATTGTGATTGCGATCAACAATACTGCGATATTGCGATATATTTGGTATCATGAGTCTACTTACTTGATTAGCCTATCAAGGAAAAAGCACAAAAATACAAACATTTTGAAAGGTGTTGGCTAATTCTCAACTTGAACATACAAACAAGCACAAACATGTGCATACCATTTTTAAATAATCTAATCTTTTATAAAATTGAATAACAAAACACTATAGACATTTGTGCTTTGCAAAACAGTAGAAATTAAACAAATAGAACAATACATGACAAAAATACTAATTCTTATTAAAATGATACATTTTGTTTGCCCATTTAAGCAATGACATTTAAGATTGATGATATAATAACTAGTGATTAGGTTACAAGATGAAAGTGCTCAGGATATTTATCAGCCCTCTAAGAGGACTAAGTCTGAAGCAGGGCCATATTTGGGTTATTATAAGAATGCCAAAGGACAGTAGATTGAAGATAGTTATCTTGTCTGCAGAATATGCAGAAAAAACGTTGCAGCTAAAGGCATTGAACACACTTTTAAAAAACCACGATAATACCGTAATAAAACCGTGATAATTTTGGTCACTGTAACCGTGAGGTTAACTTTTCCTACCATTACATCCCTACCTCTACACTTCTGATACTCACGTGACCATACACGCAATTGGCGCGCCTAGTAATTAATTTTTAGAGAGATGCAAACGGGAAGGTAGGGGGCCGCAGGCAGTTTGACAGGC
Organism: Etheostoma perlongum; assembly: GCA_026937815.1. Taxonomy (NCBI): domain Eukaryota; kingdom Metazoa; phylum Chordata; class Actinopteri; order Perciformes; family Percidae; genus Etheostoma; species Etheostoma perlongum. The sequence continues at coordinate 28,374,474 of CM049374.1, read as the reverse complement.
GATGAGACAAGCAGTCAAAAGCCAGTAAAATTGTTTTTAAAGTGGCCCAAGATGTAATCAGGGATACCATCGTTGTGTACCTGTCTTTTTGGCTGACATAGTTTACCCTGTAAATCATAAGTTATAAATTTAGACTATGTGAATAGTATGCTTATGATAATTGTCGTAGACTTTCTGATGATAGCCAACTTCACACCTCTGGGGTTAAAAGAACTCCTGGCATTTACCATTTATTATGAGAAATGAATTTCAAGCACTACTGTACAGTAGGTGTAACTGTCACCAGTTGTGGGTCAGTAGTTGTGTTTTTTTTCTGTGTGCAAGGTTAAGTGTTACAGTTGTCAGCAGTCATAGTGTCCAAGGTGAACTAATGTAAATCCAGATGGCGTACTCCACATGAATGACACCTACAGTAAAATGACATGACAAATACACCTTTAGGCTCCCTAGTATTTCTTTTGCTCTTCATCTTTACAAGCAAACATCCTTTTTCTTGTAAAGATGGAAGGTGTTTAAATTTAACAAAACTCTACCAAGGTGACCAGAAAGTAAAAGTAGTTACTGAACGGATTCTTAGTCATACTATCTAACGTCATAATAGAGATCTGCCTGTCCGTTTGACCTTTAACAGAGTGTATAGTAGTTATGGTGGGCTGGTAAATCCCCCTTCTCTCTAGTTTCCTATTTAGATAAGAATTAACTTTTTAATTTATATCATTTTCAGTAGAAATATTGCCATGAGAATTGGAGACTCAGCCTCTCTGCCACACACAGCTTTACAGTGGAGGGGGTTGGATCCAACCCTGTGAACAATGTGACTGGTTTTAGACAAGCCTTTTCTTTAACACATTACGGTATTTAAACCACTCATTTTAAAATGAGAAGAAAGGTTTTGCATAGTTGCCTCATAATGTACTGAAGTTACTGCACTTCCAAATATTTATTTAAGATGTCTGTTTCTTTTTTTGTCAATTTATAATGCGTACATTAGGGCTGCACTATTTATCATTTTTTTATCGTCATTGCAATATCAACTTATCAATATAAACATCGCAAAAGGCTGCAATGAATCGCAATGGACACTCAGAGGTTTTGTGTTAGTTGAAAGAAGAAAGAAAGAATATCAGTAGACAACTGCACATTAAAATGTAACTGTCTTTCTCTTTTTAAGTGATTTGTTTTAATATTCAATAGAAGAATGTTGGAAATTATTTCCTTTCATTAGTTTTAAACTCACCAAGCGATTTGTTGTATTTAGCTGGACATGAAAGCAGCAGAAATGCAAAACTGAGTACACTTCAATATTGGTGGATTTATCGCAAGCCATATTGTTATTGCCATATTCAACAACGTTACAGCATATATCCCTCATCGTGCAGCCCTATCGTACATAATGATTTTCCTTGCAACATAGTAGAGGTGACATCTTATTATATGAGGCTCTTGTCTAACAGAGGTAGTGTACTTCCCAAATGAAGGTTGGTTGAGCAATTGTTCCAGCTGTAGAAATTTGGCCAAAAGTAGACACTCCTGTCAATTCAGCATTTAAGTAAAACAAAAGAAAACCCAAGCGGATGCTTGTGTTTACACAAGCATCCGCTTGGGTTTTCCCGCACATGAAATATTTAATTAGCTAATAAAATCATGAATTCTAATGAGCCATTAAGGATGGTTAATTACAGCCCCAGATTCAGTGTTCCTTCTGTCTGTCATTTGCATACCATGGCACAGTGCTAGAATTGATTTAACCATGACCATTTCTCCCTTTACAATCAAAAACACTATTGCATTCATTATGGTCCTCACAGCATCTCTGGACAGATGGATGAAAAATCAATCTCTCATTATGTTTGTTGTGTGTGTGTGTGTGTTCTCTCTCCACTTCATCCTCCTCCTCTCTCCATATGGCTCTGTAGCTTGATTGAATGCATGTTTTCTATGGTGTGAACTCAATGATAAATGGCATCATTGTTTTGCCTGTTCAGTAAAAAACTTAAGATTACAGCTATTTCACATCTGTTTCTAAATCTTGTTAGTGTTTGGTTGTTATGGTTGATTTTTTATACTTCTAAGGTATGTACATGTCAGTTTCCTCTTTGTATTTTATAAAAACATCTTTATAAATGGTTCTGGTAATGGAATGTGTGTACTGTAAATAGTGTTTTTCTAGTCTTGACACAACACATCAGGCATTCACCCTATTCACATACACATTCATACACTGCCACCTGCTTCATTAGATAAATATTCACTCAGATTTACACACTGATGGCGCAGCATCGGGAATAGGGCTGCACAATTAATCAATTTTAATCATGATCACGATTTTGGCTTCCCACAATCAAATTTGTGTGATCGAGCAATATTTTCAATGCGTCATCTCGTTCATAGAACACTCTGTTTTTTTGTTTTTTTTAATGAGTTACTTAACCCATTTCTTCTGTAAAGCCGTGCCTGTGTTTGGATCTCTCCTCTTACCCCCCATTCACTCACACAGGGCTCCCAGCAACAGAGACACAGCTAAGGTTAACGTTACCTGCTGTGTAACGTATTATTAGTGTTTACTAGCGTGACATGCTGCAAGGTTTCTGTTGCCTCTAACGTCTGTTTTGGAGCACCAGAGAGTAACGCAGACATTTAAGTGGCACCGTAATGAGGCACCGAAATCCCTGTTGATATTTCTTCCGGTAGATAACGGGCATACATCATCAACATAGGAGGAATGTAGCATAATATGGATGTGAAAGCAGTTATAAATAGCCTATGTGACATTAAAATTTGTTTTGGTTAAAATCAACAAATAATCATGATAATTAATTGTGATCTCAATAATCATGAGTATCATTTTGGCCATAATCATGCAGCCCTAATCGGGAACAATCAGAGATCCAGTATTTTGCCCAAGGACACTTCAACATGTAGACTGCAGGGGCCAGGGATCAAACCCCCGACCTTCCAATTGGCAGGCAACTGCTCTCTTACCGCCCTACTTTAATGCAATAGATACTGAAGCAGCTTCTGTCTCTTATTCTGTATTTGTCAAACTTGACATTAAGGACTTTCTCTCCTACAATCAGACACAGTGTTCACTGGACACTTGCAGCCTTCATCCTGTAAAGGACACATTTTTTGAAATCAAGAATTTTGATGTTAGCAGTACGGCCTCTAAAATATTTGGCTGCTCCACCTGTAAATTGACTGCAGTTATGCTAGTAGCCATCTAGAAAGACTGATGTTTCTCGCAAACAGTGCCCTTCAAGTGTTGCTACCAGATTGCACTCTGCCCTTAAATAAACAGTCACATTTTAATTAGCTTTTATTACCCAATTCAGCTTTGTGCTACTGTTTACCTTATTATTTAAGGGAGGTCTAATTAGGCTATTGTTGGCCATGCTGTGTCAACTTGCCTGATTTCTGAGTCTTGGCAAAAGACAACTTTCAGCACTTGCAGTTAAATAATCTAGACTCCAGGGTAAACTGCACATTAGAGAGCTTACAGTGGGCTGTGTGTATTGAGTGCATTCAGGTTAAACCTTTTGCTCAACAAAGCCTCTAGTAAGACTAAAGGATTTCATTTTCGAGGAATTGAGCTTTATAACAATGTAAGGGACAAACTTGTGGATAACTAACTTGCAATTAAATAAAAATCCTCATCCTCGTATATATATGACTTTCAATTGCTCTTAGTGTCATACATTTCTGTATATGTTTTATACATGCATTGTTTGGGGGATTTCTACAACTCCTAGGCTTAAAATTCCTGCCATGAATGAGGCACAGCAGGTACCTTCTGAGTTCCTGCATGCTTGTGCGGCATAAAAAAAGAGTGGGACATTTTTTAGTTGCATTGTGGGACTGCACATCATGTTTGTGAAAGGGATAGCTAATTGCTAAATGCTCAGTGGAAGAACAAATTGAAAAACTCAAAATAGATGCAAGTCAAGGTCGTTACTACTTGGGTCCAAAGTTAGATTCTTATTCTTTTTACACATTACCCCCATTTAAGGTAATTCAGCAGGACAGTAATCCTAACTATACATAAAAGGCTATGTTTGTACTAGTTTATAAATTTTTTTTATAGTCTAACAATAACATTTTCTTACCTGACTTCAATCCAACAAAAATGTTTATTTACAGAAGACCAGACTGAAATCAACCCTCAGCCAAAAAAGCAAAAAGGAAGATAGCTGCAGTATCATCAGGGAAGATACCAAGTGTTGCCTGATGTCTACACGTTGTACATTTTAAGGCAGGATTTGCAACCAACTATGCAGAGGTTGATTCCAAACAGAGATGATTAAGAACTGAGACAATTTCTCCACTGCCACGCCTATCTAGGAGACCAGACTAGCGGCAGTGTATTGATTCCAATAAGAGAAGTGAACGTGAACACTGATTACGATCGATTCTTTCGCCCCATAGTTACCAAGGCAAATATTGGACTCATTTTTCACAAGTCACATATCTCCCGAATATTCTGAAACAAAATGACATTTTTCAGTAGAACAAATCGGGAGAAAATGAACTTTTGAGTCTTGTTTCTGTCTCAGGAACAAACTCATTTGAGATCTGGCAACACAGATAAGCTAACTAATGAAAAGAAATTTTCATGATGCTAAATATGGCTTTTAGATGTGTACATATTTAATGTTTGCAAAAGAAAATAATAAATTATACAAATGTAACTTTTCAACTATCCACATGACCGTTCACTACACTTTCAAACGAGGCCGTGGCCATTCAAGTGTGTACTTTCTTTTTTTTAAATCATGTGCAGCTAATACGGTATCTTAGTTATAGAAACTCTTTGATACAAAGGATTTGCAACCAAATACTAAATATGATGAGTTTATGTTAACTTGTTACTCTCCTAAATCTTGGAGGTTATGTAGTTATTCTGATGTGGGATTTCAGCAACGCCAAATAACATTTAATTTAATTTTGAATGCAGTAACAGAGAGAATACAGAAACAAACTTTTTCGACAGCACTGTGCAGTATGTAACCTTTCAGAGAGAGAGTGTTCAAAATGTTGCAATTGCATGTGACACTTGACATTTGTTTTGTCGGATTAGGTAACACACTTAGGACCTGCTGTCAGTACGAGCAGATTCAAATTCACAATTTCACAAATTAATTATCCTTACACTTCCAAACTGTGATCATGCACTGTGCTCATGGAGCAATATTTAACAGGCAAATGTAGATCAATTTTGAATCATGTGAAGTAAAGAAAAGTTATAAATCAGTTGATTTGGGGTGACCTGTAGCTCACCCAGTGCGCGTGCGCCCCATGTTGGCTGAGTCCTTTGCAGCGGCCTGGATTCAAGTCCGACCTGTGGCCCTTTGCTGCATGTCATCCCCCCATCTCTCTCCCACCTTTCCTGTCGATCCACTGTCCCTATCGAAAAAAAAAGGGAAAACCCCCCAAAAAACAAAAGCAGTTTATTCACATGTTATGCATTGGAAATATTGTCCCCTCAGCATTGATTACTCCATCTTTCCCTGTCTATTTGGTTTTTATCAAGATTCAAGTATAACCATTATTGAGGTCCCACTACTACTACAAGGTCATACTACATCAGTAAATGCTGCAATATAGTGCCCTTGTTAAAGATGTATTGTTTATTAATCAGCTCAGTCTTCTAAAATACCAAATTACATAAGTGATTGTCAACAGGGCTGGACTAGGGTAAATAAAAAAATCAGCCCTGGACTTTTGAGACCCAGACCAGCCCAACACAATCGGCCGGACACCAACCGTCTTGCATCCCGTTCAACACATATACATACCAGCAGGGTTCAACATTAGCACCACATTTCACCAGCCAAATGATGGTGAATGGTGCAAGTGGCTGGTAGACTTGCTTAATGTCAATGTCAATGTCAATGTCAAATTTATTTGTATAGCACCTTTCCAAGGCCGAGGCCTACCAAAGTACTTCACAGTAAAAACAGATACAATAAAAGACATAGTAAATAACAAATACCAAGAAAACAGAGTACAACATTCATCAGTGCGGCTCCCCTGAGCCAAACGCTATTTCAAATAAATAAGTCTTCAGCAATGATTTAAAAGTGGACAAGCTTCTAGCAGTCCGCACAGCTACAGGCAATGAGTTCCACAGAGTTGGAGCAGCCACTGAAAAGGCTCGATCACCTCTCGATTTCAGTTTCGACCTAGGAACCTCTAGGACCATCAGACTGGCTGAACGGAGGTCTCTAGAGGGCCTATGCAGCCTGACAAGGTCCGTAAGATACTCTGGGGCAAGCCCATTGATACATTTAAAAGCAAATAAAATGACCTTAAAATCAATCCGATACTTTACCGGAAGCCAGTGAAGCAATGAGAGCACAGGAGTAATGTGCTCCCGCTTCTTCCTGCCACTTAGAAGACGAGCTGCTGCATTCTGTACAAGCTGCAGACGATAAAGCTCAGACTTCCCAATGCCTGTATACAAGGAGTTACAATAATCCAGGCGAGAGGTGATAAAAACATGAATAACTTTTTCTAGGTCAGCCTGTGTCAGATACGGTTTGACTTTAGCTATCAGTCTAAGCTGAAAAAAACTAGCCTTAACCACAGCACTGACCTGCTTATCTAATTTAAAAGCACTATCGACAATCACTCCAAGATTCCTGGCATGGGATCTTAAGTGAGGTGCTAGTTGGCCAAGGGAGCTGGTAAAAACCTGAACCAACTCTGGACGCCCAAACAAGACAACCTCCGTTTGTTCTCATTAAGTTTTAAAAAGTTAAGATCCATCAAGTCTTAATATCGCTCATGCAGTTTATCACAGCCTGCAAAGATTCTTTAGCTGGAACCTTTAGCGGTAGATACACCTGCACATCATCAGCGAAGCAGTGGAAAGAGATGTCATGTTTTCTGAAAATAGAACCCAGTGGTAGCAAATACAGGGAGAATAACAGTGGACCCAAAACTGACCCCTGCGGTACCCCACATGTCAGAGGAGCCACTGAAGATGAAAACTGTCCCATTTGTACTGCAATTGATCTGTCTGTTAAATACGACTCAAACCACTTAAGAGCAGTGCCTTTTAAGCCAACACAGTGCTCTAAACGCCACAGAAGAATTTTATGGTCAACTGTGTCGAAGGCTGCAGTCAAATCAAGCAGAATTAAAATGGCACAATTGCCAGCATCAAGATGTACGAACAGATCATTAAAAACTTTTAATAGAGCAGTCTCCGTGCTGACGAGACCTAAAACCTGACTGAAACTGTTCACAAACATCAACTGTTTTCAGAAATTCTTGGATCTGAATTAACACAGATCTTTCTAAAATCTTTGAAATAAAAGGGAGCTTAGAAATGGGTCTAAAATTAGACAAATCCATAGGGTCTAAGTTCTTTTTCTTCAGAAGAGGCTGAACTATGGCATGTTTAAAGGAAGATGGAACACAGCCAGAACTAAGACACAAATTAATAAATTTCAAAATAAAAGACTCCACTGAACAGAATACCTCCTTAAACAGAGATGATGGAATACTATCTGTTTGACAGTTAGCAGGGCGTAGATGTGCAACTATCTCATTCAGTTCAGTAAGAGTGACCGGTTCAAAGCTGTCAAAGACAGCTGTGCTTGCTATAGGAGCTGAAGGGACCTGAGCAGAACGAGAGAGTGGGATTCTAATAGCAGAGATCTTATCCGTAAAAAACTGCAGAAAAGCCTCACACAAGGTAGAAGAAGGCTCCATACAGACAGCATCACCAGGGTTCACCAGCGAATCAAATACATTAAAAAGAACCTGAGGCTTATGAGCATTTTTTGACACAAGTGAGGAGAAATAATTAGTTTTTGCAGTTTTTACAGCCTGCTGATAGTTAATAAGACTGTCCTGAAGAAGCTCCCTAGTAATTTGAAGATTGTCCTTTTTCCATTTTCGCTCCGCCTGTCTACATATGCGCCTGAGTGTACGAGTGGACGAGTTTAACTCTCAAGCCAAATAAAAGTAAAATGTTAACAGTCACTAGCCATTTGGCTGGTGGACAAAATGTTAATTTTGAACCCTGCATACCAGCCCCTAATACTCTCATTTAGCTGAGTGGTAAGTAAGATAGTATGATACTAGTACTGGCTACAGGTTGAAGGTGGAGCATTGCTGCCATCAGCATTTTGTACACAGCTTTTGTTAAAGTGAAATGTGGACAAATCTGAAATTGCATGTTTGCAAATGCATTGGCTTGCTAAATACACAACTAACATTTGCTTACTAACAGCTAACTTGTCCTCTCTGGTAGACAAAGAGTGCTAAAATAATCGTTTGACATGCTTAGATCTCGTGTTTTTAGCTAGCTACTATCACTTTGTGGAGTCATTTTCGCCACTGCGAAGGCGTGACTTAAATGTGCTCCCTCTTTATAGGATGAAAGTGGGCCATAGTGGGATGTGATTAGCCAGTGTTCAGATGAGAGACAAACCAATCGTGTAATCTCTGTCTTCTTTGTAGGCCTGTCAGTCAAAGACCAAGGATGTAAATGGCCAGTGTTCATATGAAAGACTCACAAGTGGGCCAATGATGTTTATGGGCCGATCAAACTGGAGTGCAGCGTATTAAGCCCACAAAAATAGACCGGCCCACCGGGAAATCTCCCGTAACTCCCAAAGGCCAATCCATGCCTAATGGTCAATCAGTCATTTGATTGTTTGGCTTTGCAAGCTTCGGCTTCACTTCTACTAAAGTTCACTTGAAAAGTGTTTAGCTGCAGTGGTTGCTGCAGGACTACCAGTAAGAGGATGCATGATGATGGGTACCACTGTAAGCAGTTTACTGTAACATTCATCCCAACTTTGAGCAGACAAATGATTTTTTTCCACTGCCTCTTGATTTTTGAGTGCTTTTTGGCTGCAGGGATCAGATCATAGTTTTTTTGCATGTGTACACACCTTTCTACCATACCAAGTCTACAGCCAACGGTAACAATTACACCCACCTGAAGAGCAAAACAAACTAACATCTAAAATTACAAATAATTGACTCTAGGTTGGCTATTGCAGAGCTTTAACACAGTAAATGTACTGTGCAATCTTTGAAGTAGCTCGCTTCTAACAACTAGTTCAGTAAAACCTTATTTCTGTTCTGAGGTGTTGCTATTAGACCCCTCCTGATATATAAACTATTACTGGGATTTGTTTGGACGTGAACAGTTACAGATGTTCCATGAGGTTGCCAGCAAGGCTGTATGTGGTGAAATCCAATGTTTGCACAATTGTCTTAAGTTGTACTATTTAACGTTCATTTCAAATGTAATCTTCCTGTAGTGAGAGAGAAGATGTAGCTTTGTCTCTGTTTAAAGTCAAGCTGATGTGCTCTCACTGTGGGGAGAAGTTTGAACATATGGAGGCAGGCCAGAGTAGGCATCTAAGTATAGTTGCGTGTATGTGTGTGTGTGTGTCTGTGTGTGTGTTTGTGAATGTATCTGTGTTTGTGTGTGAAGGTTTTGGGGGTACTGACTATTTACAGTTCAGCCTGTGGGAGATGTCAAAGTCCAACAGAAAGGGCAGGGGGGGCATGGGAAGACCTCCACTCTGCCACATGTGTCGTCCTTTTCTGCTTGGACTTTAACCACAGTGTGTGTGTGTGTGTGTGTGTGTGTGTGTGTGTGTGTGCATGCACAAACACTGTTGTATCAAAGTTGCTGAAAATAGTCTCAGTGCATAAGTAAAAGAATATAACACTCTTGCTCATGCACGCACAATTGTTCAGGGCAAATCTAACAAGATTATCCTTGTGGCTCCCCCCCATAGCTGGTTGTTTACAAGGCCAAATACTTTCTCTTCCACTAATAGGGATTCATTATTTTGAGAGTGGAAGAGAGAGAGCTAAAAAACAAATGGTGAAACATACTTGTATTTTACTTTATTTTACTTTGAATTGAAGAATGATTCAAAACTCTGATTACTTTTCGAAATACGAATGTGTAGAGATATTTTCAAATTAACAAGTCCACCTTTGGCCGCCCGGATAGCTCAGTTGGTAGAGCGGGCACCCATATACAGTATAGAGGTTTACTCCTCAACACAGCAGGCCGGGGTTCGACTCTGACCTGCATCCCTTTGCTGCGTGTCATTCCCCCTCTCTCTCCCCTTTAATGTCTTTAGCTGTCCTGTAAAAATAAAGGCTGAAAATGCCCCCAACAAATCTTTAAAAAACAAGTTACCCACCTTCAGATTCTTAAAGGCTCACTCAGTAATCTTTTTGAACATGTAAATTACAGTTATTTCCCACACAAAATGATCCTAAAACAATGTCCATTCACAGGCCTTTGGCAGTGCTTTTCATTTAATTTGCTCAGTTCTCATGAAGACGGCTTAGTATTATGAGATGTGGATGAAAGTTCCGGTAAGCGGTAAGTTAAAATGAGCTTTGTCAAATTATTACTTCCAAGGTCAATAATGAACTCTCAAACAGAACTGTAATTAAATAATTGAGTTGAGATTGAGTAGAGGAAACATAGGCATTTTTTGTCGTTCTTAACTGATAATGAATATAATCACTCTCAAAATGGTACCCTGCCCACACATTTCTTTTCACTGGGCCTTTAAATGAACAAACTCCCCGCCAGGCCGCAGAAATGGAAGAAATGACGTTTCACTTTAGGGTCTGCTTGAGGCGCTGTGCTTGTCTAAACATCCTCAGCTTCCCAGCCCAACAATACTCTTCTGGCAACTGCCTTCCTCATGGGAGCAGGTGTTTACCTGCTATGCTCAAGGGAACCTAAACAGCTGTAGTGTTAGAGGTGGAAGCGGAGCCTAGCTCACATTAATTTCCCTTTCCCTTGTATTTCTCAGGCAGTCAAGTAACTTGAACCCAAATTGCTACATTCATAACCATCCTTCTGTAAACACTTGGTTGCCTGCAATCTCTCAAAAATCTCTCGCTGCATGTTTGTATTGGCCTCTCTGTGTCTCCTCTCTACTGCACTGCTTGACTAAGACTGAGTGTCAACCGAATTATCAGAAATTCTGTAAAAAAAAAAATGGTGTTTCCATCCAACGGCTTTAAAGCCAATAAAGACTTGTGCGTAATGACGTCTCATGCTGTTTTGTGGTCAAATTGGTATATTGAGTTGATTTGACACATTTCATGGTGTTTCCATTCAATTTTGCACTGAATCGCACAACATTCAAGCTGACATTTGCGAACAAAGTTTTGTCAGACAAAATGCATTGCGGCGTATCTACGGCCTACCTACAAATGAGTAATATTGCACAAATTATAACAGTGCTTATGTGTCAGCTGATAGTGACATATGAAGCTATAATTAGAAAACAATGACGCTATCAACATATTGCTATGATGATGTAGATGCAGATGCACGTAAATGTCCGACGAAGGCGTCCTGTGGTGTGGGAAAACCCAGAAACCCTTTGGTTGAAGCATTTTCAGATTTGACCTGTTAAAGTAATTTTACTGGCCCCTCCCTTGACCCAGACAAGCCATGGCCCTCCGGTTCCAACCGAGAAGCGTATTGTCATCGCGCTCTACAAACTGGCTACATGTGCAGAGCACAGCATGGTAGGTGAAACTTTTGGGGTCAGCGAGACCTCCGTGTGTTTACGCCGTGTGCAATGCCATACGAACAATGATGATGGGAAGTACCTTCCTGGAGTGGATGAGGTGCACGAGATCTTGCTGCATAAGTCCAGAGCGCACCTTGTGCCACAGGTGTATGGCACACAAGATGGTACTCATGTCCCAATTAGACCCCCTGCTGAAGGCTGCAGGGATTTTGTCAATAGAAGGTGCTGGCCATCAATCGTACTACAGGCTCTAGTAGACGATCGTTGCGTCGTGACGGACATTTGCGTCGGAACTCCCGGCAGTGTGCATTGGGTGCGTAGTTTTCACCACTTCCGACCCATACAGGTGCATCTGATTAACCATAAAATTACCTGAAACTTAATCACAGTTCATTATTTATTCGGGCAAATAACGTTTCCATCAGCGTTTATTGCATAAGCCGTACATAGATTCATACATAGATCATACATACATACATCAAGAGAAAATCCGATGAGACTGAACGTGTGAGTTTTTTTTTAGTCAATATTCATGAAGTTCAATTGAATTTTACTGTTTCCATAAGGCAGTTTTCATTTAATATCACTCATCATAAAAACATGTGGGATGGAAACATATGGGCTGAATCCACCAACATTAAGAATAAAAGGATGTCTTTCATCTTATCCATAGTCACGTTGTTTCCCTAGTATGTAGTGCGTTCACAGACGGTAAATCTCCCGAGATGGGCCAAAACGCGCCCGACCCGCCTCCAGGTGGTTTGCGGTGACGTTCCGTTGACCCCGGCCAGTCTGTGACTCAAACAAGCATGTGTTGCGAGACTCGTGTAACTCGTGTCTGTGCAGTAGACCAAAGAGAAATACATTTTAGAAGTCTTTGTGTATTCAGCTCTCAGTACTTTTGTAGCATCTAATTGAATTTCTGTGGTTTGAAGATTAGTTTGTCCTTTGTGACCTGTTAGTTTGCACTTTGAAATATCTGCTTTATTTGACTGTTTAATGTTCACTTTAAGCTGTATAGGAGTTGAGTAGTGTTTATCCACCGTTTTACATTCGCTACTTTGACAACTAGTCACAGAAATGGATCAGCCCACTGCATTTAAACGTTCCTGACTTAAGACAAGCGAGTTACAGTTAAAGACACACCTTCACGGGGTTACACCTGATATAATGGAGATGCAAATCCCTCCCATGCTGGGCTGGCACACTGAGTTAAAATCGAGTCAAGTCAAGCCAGCACATGTATGGAAAAGGAGCTTACTGTCTTTAACACTCTCTTGCTTTTTATTTTTGACCAATTTTTGAATGAAGCTCAACTAATGTTTAGTGACAGATAGTATAAGCTGATTTACATGTGCATTTTATTTACATTTTTGTCTCCAAAAAAAGGAAACTAAAACCACAGAGAATGTAAACAAAGCATATACTCATCTTTTGCAGAACAAGAGGAATCCCTTTGAGTGCAAAGTTGATGACTGTCAATTTATCAGTATTTTTCCAGATTGACCGAAGGTTCTGGCTAAGTGTATGTTAGTGAGTGCTCTAATTATAAGAGGTCATGCTAGCAGGTCCTATATATACTCATATATACCCAGCTCAGTCCCTCCCTCTCTCTTCCTTCATCTCGCCCTCCCTCCCTTCCTCCCTCCCTTCATTTGTTCTAGGGACAGAGCCCTAGTGTGAAGCTTCTTGTTCCTGTATTTACCCGTGCAGTGCAGCTTTCCAGCCGTTCAGAATGAGTTGGCCTATGGCAAATACACTATCCATGTGGCGTGGAAAAGCCCAGTTCCGCCTGCTGTCTGCTCCTGCTACAAGCTCTCTAGGTTATATTTAGTCTTGGACAGGCCACCCTGCTACTACAACTATCATCAGCACCAAAAGGGATACCTGGGGGAACGGTACCTAGCACCACCACCACATGTTCCTCTCTCTGCTGTTTCACTGTAAGTAAATCCTTTTGAAACAATGGCATTTCTGTTGAATTTAAGAATCTGGTTTTGCCACTATGGAGAAGGCACAAAGGGATTAGTTGGAAGCAGTTACACTAAACTTGATATGTAGTTCAGTTTTTGTAATCCTTTATGGTTCCACTTGATATTCCTGTAACTACTGTGGTAACAGTCAATGTCACTGTATGTCTCAATGTATCAGACTGCCTTTGAAATGGGCTCAATAATCAGCACTGCTCTAGAGACCATGGTGTGGAAAGAAACATGAGCTTCAAGAGTATTAGTTTGTTATTTGTGGTCCAAAAGCAATGAGAAGAGACTGGCTCTAAGTGACTTTGTGGAATATAATATTTGGTCTGTTATGACATAGTCAAGGTATGACATTTTTGAGAGTCTGTACAAAGATCAAGTTTGCCCTTGAAAGCCTTTGTTTTAAACAACTGCATGTTACCAACAAACCTTATTAAGACTGTAGTGTTAAAAAAATCAAATATGTAATTTCTTGTTTTAGTGCCCCTTTCTTTTTACAGTTTTTTACAATTGCTATGACAATTTTTTCAATACTTTTAACAATTTTCCTAAACTTACCAACAAAACTATACACAACAGGCAAAATGGTTAACTTTATCCTCAAAATTACACATTGTAAACTAAATTCTAACACTAATTTTCAAACTACAATAATACACTAACACAAAACACTATGTTACCAAAACACTGCAACACATGTCTCAAAATCCCATAATTCTTCCAAACACACATGTTCTCTCCCAACAGGAACATTTGGTCAGTCATAGCCCAATGTCATAACAACACTAATATCAGGTGGAATTACAGAAACTGCATTATTTTGTGTCAGGTCTGCTCTTACACAATAGATAATAGTATATTGTATTGAACCTAGATTGTGTTTTACACTGCCGTTTCTTTTGAAGCCTCTATACATTTTGTTTTGTTGGGTTTAGTAAATGCATGCATTTTGTTTCCTTTGCTGCAGAAATTCAATACAAAAATGAATGAGCCATCTCAAAGTAGCTTTATAGAATGTGGCACTTTCCAATGTGAGTCAAGTTGCGCTTGCGTCACTTTGCGACAAGTAGCCTACAGTATGCTAATGAGAGACTTCTGTAATGTCAACATAATAAAAATGGATCTACTTAACAAAGTTGGTTCACTGCTGGCTACAAGTTAGCAATGAAACACAACAAAGGCTGTCACTTGAATGGCGTTTTAAGCTAACATTAGCAATCAAACAATCATAGATAGCTAAAACGTTTTTTGAAATGATTTCCATTTTCTGTTATTTTTTGTAATGAGAAAAGTTTATTATTTCATGGAGTTTGCAAATTTCAGTATGACACGTTATGCCGTAAACCGTTTAAATCTGAGCATGCGCAACTCACATCTGCACTTGACTCACATCGGGCAGTGACAGAATGTCCTCTTTTACTGTATGGACTACTGTAACATATCAGGTTTGCGTAAACAAACAAGGAATGTGACTTTGGTTAATGTAATCCTTGCTGTCAAAGTACAACACTCACTGCAGTATGTAAAGCATACTGTAAAAACAGATGGTCATTCGATTGAAAAGAACCTCAACAGCTGAGTGTGTTTCCTAGATGGGAATCAGCTGTGATTGATCTCTTTGAGATCTATATGAGCAGCTGTTCACTTTGACTTTAGCCTAAGATAGGTTTAGAACAGGATGGTATTTGTTCTTACATACAATGTGAAAGAATTTGAACATTTGTCAGTAAAAATCCATTGCTTTGGTCTTAATTTAG
Organism: Etheostoma perlongum; assembly: GCA_026937815.1. Lineage (NCBI taxonomy): Eukaryota > Metazoa > Chordata > Actinopteri > Perciformes > Percidae > Etheostoma > Etheostoma perlongum. The sequence continues at coordinate 28,359,195 of CM049374.1, read as the reverse complement.
CTTGTGTGTAAAAGATGTTCAAGCATTTTAAATTTTGTGTTAACTGTATGCATTTTGTGTCAAAGCAACAAGAAATGTGTTAATTGTAGAGCCACACAGACATACAGTGGGTACGGAAAGTATTCAGACCCCTTTAAATTTTTCACTCTTTGTTTCATTGCAGCCTTTTTCCAAAAAATCAAAAAAGTTCATTTTATTTCTCAGTAATGTACACTCAGCAACCCATCTTGACAGAAAAAAACAGAAATTTAGAAATTTTTGCATATTTATTAAAAAACAAAAACTGAAATATCACATGGTCATATGTATTCAGACCCTTTGCCGTGACCCTCATATGTAACTCAGGTGCTGTCTATTTCTTCTGATCATCCTTGAGATGGTTCTACACCTTCATTGGAGTCCAGCTGTGTTTGATTATACTGATTGGACTTGATTAGGAAGCCACACACCTGTCTATATAAGACCTTACAGCTCACAGTGCATGTCAGAGCAAATGACAATCATGAGGTCAAAGGAACTGCCTGAAGAGCTCAGAGACAGAATTGTGGCAAGGCACAGATCTGGTCAAGGTTACAAAAAAATTTCTGCTGCACTTAAGGTTCCTAAGAGCACAGTGGCCTCCATAATCCTCAAATGGAAGACGTTTGGGACGACCAGAACCCTTCCTAGAGCTGGCCGTCCGGCCAAACTGAGCTATCGGGGGAGAAGAGCCTTGGTGAGAGAGGCAAAGAAGAACCCAATGGTCACTGTGGCTAAGCTCCAGAGATGCAGTCGGGAGATGGGAGAAAGTTGTAGTAAGTCAACCATCACTGCAGCAATCCACCAGTCGGGGCTTTATGGCAGAGTGGCCCGAAGGAAGCCTCTCCTCAGTGCAAGACACATGAAAGCCCGCATGGAGTTTGCTAAAAAACACCTGAAGGACTCCAAGATGGTGATAAATAAAATCCTCTGGTCTGATGAGACCAAGATAGAACTTTTTGGCCTTAATTCTAAGCTTGTGTGGAGAAAACCAGGCACTGCTCATCACCTGTCCAATACAGTCTCAACAGTGAAGCATGGTGGTGGCAGCATCATGCTGTGGGGGTGTTTTTCAGCTGCAGGGACAGGACACTGGTTGCAATCGAGGGAAAGATGAATGCGGCCAAGTACAGGGATATCCTGGACGAAAACCTTTTCCAGAGTGCTCTGGACCTCAGACTGGGCCGAAGGTTTACCTTCCAACAAGACAATGACCCTAAGCACACCGCTAAAATAACGAAGGAGTGGCTTCACAACAACTCTGTGGCTGTTCTTGAATGGCCCAGCCAGAGCCCTGACTTAAACCCAATTGAGCATCTCTGGAGAGACCTGAAAATGACTGTCCACCAACGTTTACCATCCAACCTGACAGAACTGGAGAGGATCTGCAAGGAGGAATGGCAGAGGATACCCAAATCCAGATGTGAGAAACTTGTTGCATCTTTCCCAAAACGACTCATGGCTGTATTAGATCAAAAGGGTGCTTCTACTAAATACTGAACAAAGGGTCTGAATACTTATGACCATGTGATATTTCAGTTTTTGTTTTTTAATAAATATGCAAAAATTTCTAAATTTCTGTTTTTTTCTGTCAAGATGGGTTGCTGAGTGTACATTACTGAGAAATAAAATTAACTTTTTTGATTTTTGGAAAAAGGCTGCAATGAAACAAAGAGTGAAAAATTTAAAGGGGTCTGAATACTTTCCGTACCCACTGTATGTTGTGCTAACTGTGTTAAGAGTTTAGGAAAGTTGTTAAAAGTATTGAAACACTTGTCATAGCAATCGTAAAAAACTGTAATCTTTGTTCTTGATATTTTTTTTTTCTGTAAACACACCATGCTGGACATGCGTTTAAACAGGGAAGGTCTACAGTTAGGTAAATATTTTCTGCAGGGAAAACATTTATCCTACTCATCATTACAAAGGAGAGGGAGGGTTGGGATTTGGGTAATAGTTGTGCTCGCAATTGACAGAGGAAGCAGACAGCAAGACATGGAAAGTTTAAAAGTGAGTTCTCATCCCTAAAAATGTAGTCAGTCAGACAGAAGGCAGACATTAGAGAGACAGACAGACAGACAGACAGGATGGTGGGAACATCTGGAGAAACAAGACCAGTGCCAAACCCTGTGACAACATGAAGGGACTGGAAAGTCTCCTGAGAGGTTTGAACCCACTCTTTCACACACGCACGTGCCTACATGACTATGTGTACACCACAGTTGGATGAAAGTATGAATACATTGGCAAGTGGCAATGAGCTGAGTCTATGGCCAATAGACTTTATTTATGCCAATTTGAATTACAGAGCTGCGTTTTGCTTCTGCTTTTTATGCCTCATCAGTATTCAAGGTTTAAAGTGTGGCACAAAATGTGTGTAAGTCCCATATTGCCGCTATATAGGCAGTTGCAGTGGGATTGACAATATGCGTCTTCATTCATTATCTGAGCCTGCACAATGTTCTACACAGCTCACCTGCTGCACACTACTGTGGCCTTCAAGGAGACATCATGTGGCTATATGTTCTGTTTAAAGGCTTTGTAATCCAATGGCATACTGCAGTTTTTCTACTGTAATCCAGTGGTATACTGCAGGGGGGATCCTGAACAGCAACAGGAGTTACCTTTAATCAAAATGTAATTAATTGCATCTGTTGCAGATGTGTTTTTTCTTTCATTCTAGGCGTTAAGTTACAGGAACTATTAGGCAATAACATTCAGTTTTCACGTTTAGTCTAGGATTGCATTTTACATGCTTAATTCTAATTTTAATTCTCTTCAAGTAGCCAGGCAGGTTTATTTTCTTAGGATTGTCATATTTTCTTATTGAGTGCCATGGCATGTAATTGGTCAGTCAATACTGAGTAAGCTCAAAAAGTGTAGCACCGAATAAACCTGAGGGATGGGGGTGGAGGGCAGGAAGATGAGGGGTGAGGTGCGGGTCGGGGTGTAAGAGAGCACTTCTACCTTCAGGTGGACTGACAGGCTAGTTTTTATGACACCAATTATCTGCAGTGGATAGTGTGTGTGAATGTGTGTAGAATTACCCCAAGCAAGTCATCATTTACTGCAGGAGAAAAGCTGCTTGATGGATAACTCCCACCTGGATTTCCCCTCTCTATTTGTGCTTTCTGTTTATTTATTCTCACTTACCCTCAGCTTCAAGTCTTTTTTCTTTTCTCTGCGTCTCTCGCTGTGTAGAGAAAGCACAAGGTCCACTCACTGAACATTTTCCAGAGCTTTCAACCTCCTCTCATGGCCTTAATTTTTTTTTTTTTATTATTATCCAACTATTGTTATTCTGTTCTTTATGTTTTTATGTGCTCCCTGTATACACCAGGTAGTGTATAAGAAATAATGGAAAAACACAGCTTGCCGTTTTCTTTCACAAGTTTCAAGGAGTGAACGGAAAAATCCTGTTCGGTCAGTGGAAATAACCCCTGAGAGGAAATAACTTGACCATGCTAATGCTGGGCCCAGAGACGAGTGTACCACGACCATTAAAGTGCCAGGAGAGAGATACAATCAATGAACCCACACACTCAGTTCACCAAAGAACAGTGCAGGACGGAGCATAGTGAGGAGCTACCTGCATGCCCTAGCTGACACAGAGTTCCTGCTTCCCAGAAATGCAGGGACACAGATATTCTTCTCGGCCAGCTGTCTTTGTTTCTGATGGGGCTGAGGGATTGTGTCCATACTATGCATAGTATCTCTATGTTGCCTTAACAGAAAACTTTTCCTAAAATAGCCAGCTGCTCCAGTCTGCTCATGGGGTTACTCAGTTCAGTCATTGGACTTAGTTAATTAGCTTCTTGTAATGATTGCAGCTAGGAGGAGAAAGAGGAGATATGATGGAAGAATGGTATGATGGTGAGAAAGAGGAAGTAAGCAAGGAGCAGAGGAGGGGGAAGAGGAAAAGCTTCTGAGTTCTTCATGTGCACAGACAAAGAATTTCATATAATTTATTGCCATAACTCTCCCTTCAACAAAGTAAATGATTGTGCACCTTTTTTTGATCATATAAATACACATCCATGTATGTTTTTGTACTTTCACATACATTTCACAGTAGGAGTCACCGTAGAAGTCTCTGCATTGTGCATTCATTGTGCAGTTGTCCCCAGCAGTGGCTATTAGTGGTTTTAAAGTACTTAATTTTCTGTATTAGCAGAGTGAAATAAGCAATGAGTGCCGGGTTTGGTCATTATATCCACTAGGGCTGCATCGTATTATTTTTTAGCTTGTAGCTGTAATTGTAATTGTAATTGTGTCAGTTTAGCTACGTCATTTATAATACTCCAAAGTGCATTTTGAATCGGTGATTCCAGAAAAACTAAAAAGTAAAATAAACATTACTACATTTAGCATTTTACTACATTTTTCAAAGAGCAGAGCCTTTCCTGCCAAATCCATTTGTTTATCCATTTACTACAAATGGTTTAAAGCTTTAGTGCGTAACTTTTTGATATTAATAAACGTCCGTTAGGGTTAATTGAGCGTCTAACAAGCTAAAGACACAGACACTTTTCTAAAGAGTTGGTGGACTAAACTACATCTAAAAGGGAAATGGATTTTGATTTAGATTTGTCAGTCTTAAGTCTTAAAATAACTTAGTTAAAATGCAAAGGTTTTAGCGTGGCAGTAGAGATGACAGTCTCTAAATGCACTATGTTGATGGTAGTAGTCAAGCAGACTGTACCGCTTCCTACCACTAAGTAGGAAAGGGCCTTTCACAGATACTATAGGTCCATATTCCCAAATGCACCCTGCAATTAATTGAGACCTAAAATAATTTGAATATTAAGTGTTAATCATTCGGGCCATGCCCCTGAGGAAAATTCTGCTTCAAAAAATATTTTTTAAGGTTACATCAAAATAAATGAGTAATGTGAAATAAATTAGTTAACGTGTTTCTAGATACATTCGCTTCATTAATTTTGATTCACTTATGAATGCAATTATATCTAAATATAAATAGGGTTTGTTCACATGCAAAAGAACAGCCCCAGCCCTAGAAAGTAACTCACATTTTGTTAATGTTCTGTTGCCTACCAAATAAGTTCCACATTATTGACCCTCCGCAGCTTATTGATGGTACTTGACAGTATAATCGTTTTTGGAATCAGACACAATGCCATCTGTTTCCTTCTGTGAGAGGTTATTCTAGCTGACTGTTCTCTTCTAGTATGAAACTAATAGGACACCACAATGTAGAGCTCCCTGCCTTTGAAAGAAAGAAAAAGTAATGTAATGGTTACGATTTAAACCAGGTCAACCAGACAGTGCATTCCTCCCCATCTAACCCCCTTTGCTGTGCACCTGTGGTTAAAGCATTTCCATTACCATAAATTGTGCACTCGGGCCATGTTCATTTTTCTGTGCTTTGCAGTGTATGCCATTTATACATGTTGTGTGTTCTTTTTATGTGTGTTTGTGAAAGTGAATGAGAATGAGAGAGAGTTATGTATCGCCCTGCAGAGGTAATACTGGATGTCTGCCCAGTTTCTTCATGCACCATTGTTGAAACTCTGTGGTGGAGGGGCTATAACTTCCATATACACCTCCTTGCTGGTAATCCCATTTCCATTATGTTAAAAGTACTGTTTTTTTGTTCTTACCCTCAGTTCATTTTTATATTTGAGGAATTTGAGATGAATTGTTTTTCATGGATGACACACTGTCACACTTGCAGTTTCAGTATTGGATAGTGCTTATACCTGTCAGTATTACTGTACGTTACCCTGGTTCAAGTCCTCTGAAGTCTTCTTGTTTTGTGACCAATAGGTCAGGTGTTGTGCTTTTTCGCACACAGTTTGTGGCAGTTTGGGAGTCGACCAATCAGAGCTTTGTAGGCAGGATTGAGAATGTGGACATCATTTTCCAACATAGCTAGATAGGTACTTAGCTACATCCATGAGAAATAGCGACAGGAAAATGGCTGCAAAACTGCAACAAGTGTGGAAGATTCTGTGAAAACAGCTCTTGATTCTGCATATTTGCAGACTAAAAATTTGGTGGGATGTACTGTATATGTTGCTCACTGCACTCAGTTAAAGCAAAACAAACCAAAATAAAATAAGCCCACCTCCCAAAAAAGGAATCCGCTCACATGAACACAATAAGGAGCATCTTAGACATGTTAAATTACCCTTAATCGTCCTGCAAACCATGAGAACCCAATTTAGTTATCTGGTATAATGGTGACAGTTCTGCCACCTTTAGCACAGTTCTCTCTTTGCAACATAATGTAAACCACAAGCCCTTTCCATATTTCATTAACATGAATATCCAGGTAACAGGCATCACCACAGGAAACAAACTGTGTCTCATTTTCCAAAACACAACGCTACTCCAGGGATGTTTAGATCCTGTCATGCTGTGTTTACTGTATTCGGCAGCACAGCCACTCTTATTAAAGGGATGATTCAACTTTCTTGGAAATATGCTTGTTTTCCATCACACATTCTTGCAGTCAAATTAGAAAATTTATACTGATTTCATCTCTATTTGTACAGATGGTGCCGGAGATACATGTACCATAGCTCAGTTGACTTAATCAAACATGGAAAAGTACTTATTTAGATTTTGGATCTTATTAGCTAGCAGGTTAGTCACCAGTACACTCAGGCTGACTATCAGTTATGCCAAGTCAAAGATAAAATTAGGTTGCAACTAATGCCTAAAGGAGGTCAAAAGCATACGGTCCTTTACACCACTACTGGATATTGAACACCACTAAAAATCTAGATCAATAGAAAATATGTTTCAAAATAGAAAAAGTTACACTTCATAACATATTGTGTTTGTAACATGAGGTACTATGGGCTTGGTCCAGATTGACTTGCCGCTGAGTCACCTTGATCTGGACCTTTGAAAAGCCCTGAACCTTTTCTCTGATGCCGCCAAATAATGGTGAACTAATTTTATTTTTCTTCAGTTTTTATCAGATAGTCTGATAGTGTTTTGCATGCTTTCCCTTTATCCTCAAACATTTTATATTTGCGGTGGCTGGTTGATGAATGTGACATACTCTGGCCACAGGGTCACTCATTGTTGGATTCTACTTTGGGAAGAAGCAGGAAAGGAACTTAACATCAGTGGGGAGGGTGCTCAGCTTCACGTACGTTGGTGTCCACATCCCCCAAGGTCTGACCTGGGCACTGCATACACACTTAGTTGTGAGAAATGCAAGACAGAGACAGTTTCACCTCAGATGCCTGGGGAAATACTGGGTCATGTAATGCAACATCAAACTATATTGATATAAACTGAATTGTCTCATCCCATATCTCGTTTATATTATTATATTAAAAAGGTTGATATACACAGCCCTACTGAAAGCATGTTCCAATGTTAGTCATTCATATTTGATGTGAAAGGTCCATACTACAAAGACCTTACTTCTTATGTCATACTCACACAAAAAGCTGTGAATGAAAAGCCTGTCTGCTTCGGGCCAGACTTGCATGCTTTATTCTATGTGCTAATGGCGCATATTTTCTGAACTGTTCTTACTTATACTACGAAAGATAGCTAAATATAGCCATGATGTTAAAGGCATGCTGGTGTTTATTCTTTTGAAGTATTGGCATTATGAGAGAGCTGCTCGTTGGGTTGTGAGATGATGTTATACTTTTATGGGGTCATGAAAGATGCCTCATGCAATGAGACACTCATGGCATGGAATTTAACACTTTTGGGCTTTGGCGAGTATGTTTGAATTCATGCCTTTGCACTTTGTAAAACAAATTGTCAAAAAAATATTTTGAAAGCTGTGTTTCACACACTTTAAAACTCAATTTTTACAAAGGTGTCAGTAGAAAGCCCTTCTTCTTCAGCTCAAGCACAGCGGTGGTTGAGAGACCTAGAGAATAAATGAAGAGAGGGAGTGCCGAACAAAGCAGTGAAGCGGAGAAATAAAACACTATTTTCTAGACGTGTGACAAGATATCTTGCAATATTAAAATGTGACAATATTTCTCGTCGAGGTAAAAAGGTTTTCTCGCTATATCAGTACACAAGTGCAGAGAAGCTGCTAGCATGACTCTGGCTTTAAACTCAAATTAGCATTGAACAGTGGGTTTCAAACTTTTTACATCTACTACTTCAGAAAATGATAGGCACTCTAAGTACAACCATTATGGCCCAACACTATAGCATAGCATAGGCTATACCCTACTCAGCTATGGACATTTTACGTAGTAGGCATGTTTACAACATCTTTATTTATTGTTTATTAAATGTTATTTGTTCATGTTTATTTATTGTTGACAGTCACAGCCACCCTGCATTTCTTCTGTCCCGCTCCTCCAACAGAATCTACATTTAAGGTGACATATCTCCTTACTGTTTTGCCCCATTTGCTACTAGGAGGTGCTGTGGAGACTAGCACTTACACTAGTTTCAACAGGGCTGCTCGAAATCTTCTCTTCATCCGCACTTCTCTTCCTATTAGTTCCTGTTTGGAGCCACAATGCCGTGATTTTGAACCATTCAATTTGCCTCTGCTTACTATCTTCCCATCACAGCTCGTAATCATAGATGTATGCGCACTCCGTTCATGAACGTGACTACGCAGCAGCCTGATATTGAAACAAAAAATATTGCATGTAAGGAAACACTTAAACACTTAAAGCCCATGTTGCAGGTTAACCACCACTGTTGATTAGTGGGTACAAAAAGCACTCAAGATATGTATATCATTTTTAAAAATGTCTCCAAATAGTGTTAAAAGTTAGTTTTTGGTCATTTTTGGTGTTCGCGGGTTTATGAAGTCAATTCGGCGATGACGTCAGACTGGGGAGCGAAGTCTCAGCCTGGCACTAGAACTACGGTGACTGACTGGGAGGAGGAAGAGGAGGAAAGGCCAGCAGCCGAATAGTTACGAACCTGCCAGACGTGAGAGGGAAAATGAGGAATTGTCAAGATTGTGGGGAAGTCTTCTTCATTTATCTCTTTTATTTTAGCAACGCAGCAGTGCATACAATGACTTTACTTTTTACTGTCAGTGAATAGCACCGAGTGAACGTCAACGTTTTCTTTCGATCTAGTGACAGTGATCATGTCGTTAGTTCAGATAAGTACTGGTACACTTATCTACATATAGGAATAGAAGGCATCCCGAGTGTTATTTCTAAGTGTTTACCTCTTCCTCCGGTGAAAACGTGTCGCTGTTTGGCCGGTGCTTGTGTGTGTGGTGGCGAAGCTGCGGTGGAGAGCGGGTGTTATTACGTCAGCAGGCGTTAGTTATACAGGGGAGAAGCCAGTCATTTGAGTTTGTGACAAAGACTTTCTCAGCGCTTGTTTTTCATTTTCGTGACTTTCGATTGAATAGACGTTATAGTTATATTCTGTCATTGAAGTTTTCTTTAAAATAGGGTTAAAGTCTTGTCTGGTTTTCATGAACCCAAGATCATGTATTGTTTTGTCTCGTGACCTCTGTGTCTCGTTTCTGATTGTTTCACGTTTTCTGTTTTAAATTCTAAAGCGCAAATAAACACATCCACACCTCTGGTGGAAGGTGCCGCATTGTGGAATTTTGCGTGAATGCATAGCTTTATCCTGTCGCTGAATTGTGGTCTCCTCTGGGTGTCTTGTGTGTCGGTATCAAATATTGAGGGGCATGTCAAAGCGGCTGTATTGGGAACAAGAACGGGCTGCACACTTTGCACACTGCTTTTGGCTGGGGGTTACACACTCAGATGGGACCTAAAGGCTCTTTGCTGACACCCATAAACGTCCTGCACAGAGCAAAATAATAAGAAAAAAAGAAAATACAGGCAGAGGGAAGGGTCTCTGCAGATACAGACACCGCCACACACTAGTTGGTCATACGTGATTATTCAGAGGGATTACGTTTATATTAATCTATGCATTGTTTTTAGGAAAATCCTACACATACTTTACATAATACCTTTTACATAACAGCCAGAAGATACATGCAGTTAGTTTATTCAAGCATCATCTTGCTGCATCATCAGCCTAATCAAGTTCATCAGTTTCAATCTTAACATCTTCTTTCTGTTTCCCTCCTTTTCTAATGCTTATCTTCTATTCTTTATTTTTTCCTCCTTCCCCTCTCCTTCTTTTCTTTCTCCCTTTTACCCTCCTATAATTTACCCTTCCTATACCACCTCCTATTCCTTCTTCTATTTCTCCTTCTTTCCTCAGTTTGCTGCAGTGCATCACTTGCAGGCACATTAACATCTCATCTCCATTACCCAGCAACGTCCTGTGCTCGCTCTCTGCTTTTTACCACCTTCAGTTATCTCATCTTCTTTCCTTCTTCACCCGCAACAATTTTATCACTTTTCCATTAAATTTCATTTTTCCAATTTAACTTGTTTGCACATTGTTTCTTTTACACAGGTGGGTAAACAATGAACCTTTTTTACAGTACTCCTTATTTGCAAGTGATAATCATTAAAGGGATCTCCTCTCCTCTCCTCTCCTCTCCTCTCCTCTCCTCTCCTCTCCTCTCCTCTCCTCTCCTCTCCTGTGATGAGCTGTGCTGTACTGTTTCAAGGGAGTGGATGCCCTTGGTGTGACCGTGAGAGAGATGGGCTAAAGCTCTGCAGTGGAAAGCCAGTGAGTGAGCAAGTTGTTGTCACTTTTTATGAGTGTGTGTGTATTCGGATAATAGGAAAAAGAGATAGAGAGTGAGAGAAGCATAGCCTGTGTTTGTGTCTGTGTGTATTTGTGTGTGTCCTGGGCAGCACAAGTTGGTATTATTTGCTTCATCACACACTTCCTGGTCATCTACTCTGACTCTCTTCACCTCAATTGAAGGGAGTTAGAAGTTAATCTTACTTTTTTTCTTTTAAATTGACTGACACTTTATTCTGTTGCTCACTGCCAGAGCTTTGCTCTTTTCGTTGAGGATTGAGGATTTGAGGCAAATTTTGATCCATAAAGTAAACCAGAATCAGAATGGCAGAATGCAGATGCCAAAGTATATGGTTTGAACCTTTTTTTTTTTAAACTGCCAACTGCCACTGAAAGGGGAACAAACATTGTATCAAAATGGTGTATTAGGGTCAATTGTTTTCAGCTGTAGCCTTTAGCTAGGAGTAAGTATTCAGGACTCCTTCTTAGGACCTACATTCAAATAGGAATGGCTAATGACAGAGTAATACATTTTATTTCTTGAAAGGATGAGGGCTCTTGTCTAATTACTTCCTTGAAGGTGTAGATCAGTCTGTCTCTCTATCTGTTTTATTATTATTTGTAGCAACGCAGTTGTCGTAGTGTATTATAGTCTTCCATTATTGATCAAAGTATAATTACAACAAATTATTTGGATTGTTAGGCATCTGCATTTCTTTTGGAAATATAATGTTGTAAAATTAAAGCAAGTTGATACTCACAGGCGTGTTATATACTGTATTTGTATCTAACAGAACAGTACTGTTTTTAGTGTCTCATATGCTCAAATGTGTCAGTGAAAAATGTCTTTATAATCTTGCTTTTTAAAACAAAGGAAGCAAAGAGCAGTCAGAGACATTTTGCCATGTACCAGTTTGTGTATCATGAGAGAATCAAAATCATGAGCATGAGAGAATGAAAATTGCTCGCTGTAATTCAAAAGGCTTATTTAGAAACTATACAGAGTAAAGATATTTAGTTCTTACTTGCTTTAACAGCCCGATCTTGTTTAACAAGCACAGGATGTAGGCTAAGAGCTGCTTGGTGAGATTGTGTGCGTGTGTGTGTGTGTGTGTGTGTGTGTGTGCGTGTGTGTGTGTGTGGGAGGGGGGTGAGGGTTGTACTCAGTGTAGCCTATGTGAGCAAGCATTTTCTTAGTACTAGGCAGATTAGTTGCATAGCAACAAGAACTTTTTGAGGGCAGGAATTCTTTCACCAGTGTCAGAACAGTAAAAATGGAAAGCTGTTTGTTGTTTTGTTGATTGCAGCTGTTTGTGTCCAGCTGCAACCAAATGTTGCCATGGTGATGGATACGGCTGACTGCTGACTTCTGGGTCCAGTCATAGATGTATATTTGGTGAGAAGTCTCATGCTTTTTATTTATTTTTTTAATGTTTGCCCTTAACTTACTAATAACTCACTGGTTCATCCTTTACTGTATTGGACTGGGATTACTTCACAGAACTGGGATTGGGATTAGGACTGGGATTACTTCACAGAAAGTACCACAGTTAGACAGTTGTGTCTTAGTAAACAGTCCAAATAAGTGTGGAACTCTTTCTCTTTTGTCTTTAACAGACATGAACGTACACAAACAACTTTTACTCACTCTTAGTTTGCAATACATTTCCATCTCTGTCCCTGAGATTTTCCTCAACATCTTGCTGCCAAACCGCTATTAATGTGACAAAGTCACCGGTAAACACAAACTACATGAAATGTGTTTTTATGCTGTGCTGTCATAGCTGTTATATTTCTTTTACAAGTAATTCTTTTTTTAAAGCCTTGTGAATTATTAGTGTTGCTGTTCTTGTAAATAAGAATAATTTTAATTATTAATAATCTTCCTGTTTTTTTATTTATGTTTCCTCTTCTTCTATTCAAAAGCAAATTCTAAGCATATTTCTCAATTAAATTTAGACTAAATTATTCATTGACAGGATGAAAAAAACGTTTGGCTGATTCTTTTCCCATCATTGCAGTTTCCAAACATTCAATCAGATCAATCAAACAAGAGTACTTGAGAATTAAGACACTTAAAATATGTTTTATACCTTTACATACCTCTGCCTTCTTTCAAGACAGTATTCTCACTCTCTCTTAGTCTATATTATCTATTTTGACTTTACTGAGATGTTTAATCGTAATTCAAATGTTTTGAACAACTCAGAGTACTGTGTGAGTGATGTTGCCACGGTAGCCTAAATAGAGCACTTCTGCACTAGAGCTGTTATGAGGGCTTTTTGATGATTGGCTTTTTCTTGGTTGGAGAAAAAAAGACAGGATGCCATACTGGGCTTAACAAAATATTCAAACCCCCCTTATTTGTTATTCCTTTCTCATTTGCAAAATGGTGCCCCAGATGTCCCTCACCTTCTGCTCTTTGAGTTGCCAGATTTAAACTAATTTAAAATGGCAAGTTTTAAGAAAATGTGGATCGTGCAATAAGGCAAGCCTGCTTGATTCTTTAGGGGAACAATTGTAAAGATTTACAAAGAATACGTTTACAGTATTTTGGAACTCATGTCATTTAAATTATGTATAAGAGTGGCACTAAATTGAAGTAATGTATTGTACACTGTTTTGTGGCTGTAAGTTTGCTGTTTGTCCCTGGCGTCTATATTTTAATTTGTTTCAAAGCTTTTTGACATGTTGTGTAGGCTACACTTACTGTAGGTTTTTCCACCATAACATACAGTAAATTACCAAGCCACACCACATTACTGATACAGTAGTAGAACCTAGTTGACCCCACATTAAAATTGGGAGAGGGGCAGTAGATTGGCTTGTCTGCTCATCAATCTGTTCCACACTATGCTGACATGCCATTGATCAAATTTAGGACACCTCTAGGGAATAATGCATGCCATTTTTCATTTTTTGCATTCTCTATATTGCACTGATTGGCTACTGCAATGTTTGTTTAATTGTCTAGGCCTATAGTATATATCCTCGATCTTGCTCAATATACAGTGTTGGATGTGGATGCTGCTGATCAGTGCAATAAGTACAGCATTTGCTTACGTTTGTGTTGCATGTCTTACTGGATATTTAACCCCATGCCAATTTTATTTTTGACAAACTATAGTAAAATAATTTGTACATTTCAGATTACACGAAGATTAAGTACTATAGTATGTATTACTGCCAGTGCCGTAAATCCCATACATGTTGGACACCAGCTAACAACCAGCTCATTGCCTTTCCATACTACACCAAAGGTGACAGCCCTTGTTTTTTCCTTCTCTCTAAACAGCTGTTTCATTTGTAAGTAAAATGTTAACCAATATTCACTTTTGTCAATTTGTAAGGCTGATGGATGACAATGACTATAAAGTTTTAATTTATCAGCTACAAAGACAGATGGAAAGCAATAGGCAATAGGCAATAATATAGGCACCAGTGGCACCACCATTGGTGGAGGTGTTGGACTTCATGCATTCAGATAATCTGTCTCCATCTTTTTTCCCATTCAAGGTCAGAGACGATCTGTTAAGGAGTGCAGTGACTCTCTGTCAGCACTCTAGTCTTCTCTTCTCTTCTCTTATTTCCCTCTTCCTCTTCTCTCTGTCTACGCTGTCATGTCTGGCGCTGGAGAGAGCTGGTAATCATTCAATGTAACTACCTAATGTAGCTCTGATTAATTGCCTTTTTTTCCAAACAAACATGGTCCTTAAAAAAATCCCCACTTTAAAACATCTTATCTTAGATGGAGTTTGAAGAGTAAAAGTGCAATAGTGTTTATTCATAAGTAGTGAGCACAGTGACTTTTTCTGTTAATTGCATTGTACAGTGAAGTTGACACATTTCCAAAGTGTTGTACTCTGTCTGTACAGTACACACTCTTTTAAACCTCGTCACTGTCAACTGTGAGTAGCATTAGGATACTCTAGAGATAAGTTTGAAAATGCTCTTCCCTATTTAAACCAACCCTAAGGACTCCAGTGTCAGTTAAACAAGGGCTTCTGGCTAAAATGCAAAGCATGTGTTTACCCAAAGTAATTATCTAACTTTGGTCTGGTTCTTAACACAGTGGGGATAATGTAGTTTTTTTTCTTCTTTTACAGATGACAGTTAAGCCAAAGTGTATCTCAGTAGTTAGAACTATCAAACAAGTGGACATATTACTGGTTTGCAATGGCAGTTGTCTCAACTAAGAAGTTTCTGTTAGTTGGTGAAAGCATTTTATTAAATTAATTATTAAGTGAAGGCCTACAGATGCTCACAATCACAATGCTAACCTGCTGATGTTTAGCAGATGAAATGCTCACCATCCTAGTTTAGCATGCTGCTAATGACCCTTACAGTCCTCTATCAGAAAAGGAGGTCACAGTGGACAATTACAGTATAGTTGTGTGACTCTGACACAGGAGATTGAAGATATTAAGGGCAAATATTTGCTTTGTGTTGATGTTCCTTACCGCCAGCTAAACCGACAGCCCTTTATAACAACATTGACTAATCATAAGCTAAGTTTCCATTCACTTGTCAATCAAATTATCTGAAGTTTGGTAAAAAAAAAAAAAAACTCATGTAAATAAAGCTGGTGAAAGTGTTTCCATCCAACGGCTTTAAAGCAAATAAAAACCTGTGCCTAATGACATCACATGCTGTTTTACAATCAAATTGGCATATCTAATTGTTTTTAGACATTTTAAGGTGTTTCCATTCATTTTCACACTGACTCGCACAACATTCAAGCAAACATTTGCGAACAAAGTATTTCTAGACAAAATGGATTTTTTCCTCATGCCACTCGCTCAGGAAACCTGACAATGCTTTTGTCAACAGAACAGAAATGGGTAATATGATGTATTGAGACAGTACAGTTAACCTTTAGGCCTAAGTTATGTTTGTTTTTCCTCAAGAAAATCAGCATTCTGTTTTTTTTCTTCCTAAAGCCAGTGAGTTATAGTCATACTGGGCAATAGTCCTGGTGAGAGTGTCAAAATCCTTATCTGACAATGTGTTTTAAAATTAATTTGACAATATAATTATGTAAATACTGCTCATAAGGAAAATAATAAAAAGCATGGCAACAAAAGAGTATTTATAACAAAAGTTGTCCAGTCTTGCTGAGAAGACTATTGTATTCAACTATGAATGGACTACATTCAAATACAATTTGCTATATCTATTCATATGCATGTTCCAGTCTTTTTATAAACTATGGTGAATTGTCCATTTTACAGACATGCAAGACTGATTAATCCTCTCCCACAGCTTAATCCTCACACCTCACCTCAACCAGGCATTAATTTCCCCTGAAAATGGGGGAATAAGAACTGAATATATAGCTATATAGGAGGGAGTGTATATGTTGAATGGGGGAGAGAGAGAGGAGATAAATGAAAAAGAAAAAATATGGGGAAGCTAGGGTAGATTAATGGCTTTGGACACCCAGCTTTTCTTGTCTGTACCTCAGTGAATACCCTGCCTGCTGAACAGATGTCAGAAGCTGGCAGCTTTGTTAAATTATCAGTGCAACAAAGTTTTTTTTTTTTAAGAATAAGCTCTGCTCCCAGGGGTCAGCCAATCAGGAACAAAGACCCCCATCCACAAGGTGATGGGGTTCCCCTGCAGGAATTGGGTGGTTGAAGTTAGACTTTCATACTGTACATGTAGGGATGCTTTGGAAAAAATAATTTGAAAAACAATGTGGATTTCCACATTTTGAGAATATTAATAGAGCTCTATGTTATCATGACTGCAGTTACAAGAAAAATAATGATTTCAGATTTAAATATATTCTTAGATATTTAGCTATTTTAAATTGAGTGCAATCAAATTAAATTGTATTATTATTATTATTATTTAATAATTACCTTAGCAATAACATATGACCAATCCAAATACTTAACACATATTTTTTTTTCATCTTTGCATTTGGGATGAAAAATAAAATAAAGCAAAGGAATATTATTTTTTTTAATTTATTTTAATGCCAGGTGTAGAGAGTTAGCCATTTCAATCACACCTCTCATGTGCAACCTTAACCGATCTCTTTGTAGAAAGTCAGTTACTGATTTGGGGAGGAGAAAAAGTAAAAGTTCTGTTTGACCTGGATGTCTCAGCAGTGAGTTGTAGTCCTCCACTCACACATACAATTACCTCTCACCAGACTCTTTACAGCCTTCTAAAACCTGTGTTTGCACTTGGTGTGAGGTGTTACTAATAGAACATGTGGTCATTCACCAATATTTCAGCATCACCACAAGTGCTGAGCCACAAACCTTTCTGCACAGTTTCTGCACCGCCATGCAGCCTTTGAACATTTTGTCCAGATTTCGCCATTTGAAACTTGCCGTTTTTAAACCAAAGTGGGTCACCTGTGTGATTTGTGAAGATCCGAACTATTAATAAAACATATCTCTCTGTGTTCTATGCTAACGCTTCTTACGCCATCACGAATAAACACCAACAAAGATACCCCGACCCCGATGGACGCGCACACGCTCACACACAGACACACTAGCAGACATGCACTGTAAAGTTCACGGCTCCACCCGAGACAGTATCCACTGCAGTGATCCACTAGTCAAGACACATGTTTTTAAATTTTTAATTAATGTACGACAGCAAACGCATAACGTTACTGAAGAAGTTATTGTTGATAATTAACGTGATAATTAACTAATGTTAGCTAAGTTAACGTAACTTATGTATAACGTTTATAATGTTATATCTAGTCAAAATACATTAGCTTACTATAAAGGGAAGCTATGCCGATTTTCCGCTGGTGTTTCTTTTCTTTGCACTGTTTGATGAACGGTGTTTAGCTTCCATGCATTGTTCTAAATGTTAACTTACATGACAAACTACATACCATTAATCTTCTTATCAAAAATATAAGTACTGACAGTGTGCTCGAAATGCACCTTTTTACATTCATTTAGCTAGCTGTATATACCTGGAATTTCAGGTCAAATCAGGCCTTAACAGACTACAAGGAGAGCAGCTGGCTGCCTGCCTGACTGAGAGTCTCCATCACTGGGTCAAGCCCAGATGACATTAGAGCAGTTCTTCTCAAAGCCGAGGAACATTAAATGTCCAAAATCATGGTGCAAAGTTTGTCAAAAGGGAGGTATAGAGAGAGTTAGAAAATGACAAGTTGTCTGTTTAACTTCAGACAGTGAGCTGGATTACCTTTACTCTTTTGCCCAAGTAAAGTATATTTGTAATTTATTTTTACCATATGACCTGTCAGGTATCATCTAGTAAAAACTATTTTAATTCAAAGCTCGTAAGTTATTTGATCTGCTGCACTTTGGATCAATAGACTGAGATTAAAAATGATGCCTAATGCATGCTTTTGACTTAAGCTGCAGATCATCTTGCCTTTGCTGTCTCATAGAACAGTCTAATGATGTAAGAGGGAAATGCTTTCCTTCAGAGTGAGAATTTCATCCTTTAACACCTGTGTCGTACTTTTCAAAAAATGAGTGCTTAAAGTGCTCAGATTTAGCTTTTTTGCTTTCTCCCTTTTTATTGTGTTATATATCTTTCTTTGCATTTTATAGGTTTACAAAGCGAAAAAGTCCACCCCTAAGGGAGTTACCATCTCCAACAGAAAACAGTGTTCACAAACTGCTCCAAAAGCTCTGTTGTATTCCAGCATTTACTTCTGTGACAAATGCTTATCACTTTGTAACACACTATAATGCTTGCCTAGCTGCTAGCATGGCACGCCGTCATACTTTGCAACTGGCTAGTTTTTAGTGCTAGCTACTGTGGATGTGCGACTCCCAACAAAGATGGAACAGAAGTGAGATGCCCCACTCTGTTGCTCAACACACAGGGTGAAAAGAGGAGCTAAAGCAATGTGCAGTACAACAAAAATATGGTGTTTTTTGAAAATTAAAACCTGTAAACCTATTCTGGTACAACCTCTAAATACAATTATGAACTTAAAAATGACCATTACATGAGCACTTTAAGGTCCTTTTTTCACAAAATTAATATTAAATGTACAGTTTGATGCTCTATATGTAATAAGTATTTATAAAATTAAATCCAATTTTAGGGTGCAAAGCTTGGCCTTTTGATGTAGGGAGAGTTAGAACAGAATACATTATTCTAATTTTTTATTTGTCAAGTTGATCCCTACCCTGTCCTCTAGCCTATAGTAATAAATAGAAAATAAAGTAGTTCAACACAGGCAATCCCGTTTGTTTAATTTCTTTTTTTTACTCAAATGTATGCTATACATTACATATTTTCATGTTATATAATCAATGTATTGTACATGCTATAGATATGACAGAACTACAGTATGTCTGTGTGTTTTTAAAGACACAGGTTATTTGACTACTTTGCATATTAATGTCAGTAATACTGTGACTGCCTATTGCTTTTTGAAATACTGAGTTTCTGTCCAAACCAGTAGTTTATTATTACAGATGTGGTGACATAAATATTTAATAATGCAATGTTTTGCTAAATTAATAAACTCCTTAGAGGGGATTTTTCTGTTGCAAAGACCAGTTTGAGCAAATTAATTAAAATTAAAATGCAACTAGAAACAGGGATGTTGAGCTATATGGCATGAACACACAAATTCTTACTTCATCTTTTTGACAAAACTCTATATTTGACACCAAGGGGTACAATCACAGTGAAAATAGTTGAAGTGAGTGTTTGCAGCTGTTTTTATGTGCTGCCTGCAATATCTGTCTTTGTGCAATGTCCCATTCTCCTCTGTCTACCCTTGCCTCTGTGTTTGGTATGCAGGAAGCTTAGCCAAAGAGAATCTGACTGAGCTTACCCTAACTGTCAGACAACGTTGCGTTGTCTGCTGGCTCTGTGTGTGGGAGAGTGTGTATGCGAATGTACAGTAGGTGTCCGAGTTGTGCGATTATCAGGCTTGTGTGTGTGTGTGTATGTGTTTCCATTAGTCAGATGGCTGTCCTTGGGGAGTTAGATGAAGCTCTCCATCACTCTTGAACAAGGACTGAGAGAAGAGACAAGGGACATAGCAGTGTAGAGAGAGGTTTATGAGAGGAAAATGGGATGGGATGATAAGGCCATCATAAGAGTGTATTGCCTGCCATGCTGGTTGGGATTGTATGAGTCACAGTATGATTGCCCACATATTAAATACCTAGATTTTGTTTGTTAGTTTTCTCTTGTCCTGTTTTAAAACAATGGTAAGACAGAGTCTCCAATGGATTTGTGAGTGGGAAGGTGTTATCAGTATTTATCTACACATTTAGCCTGTTCTGTTCTATACTGAAGATGATTGGTAACTCTTTAAGTACTTGATTGAGTGTTAACATTATTTTTCCATATCTCCACCTTCTCAAACATGTAAATTTGTTTCTTTTAATTGTTTTACATGAT
The DNA here is from genome assembly GCA_026937815.1 of Etheostoma perlongum. NCBI lineage: Eukaryota > Metazoa > Chordata > Actinopteri > Perciformes > Percidae > Etheostoma > Etheostoma perlongum. Next base: position 28,339,191 of record CM049374.1, on the reverse strand, counting down.
GACAAGGTGAATATCTTTGGGTTTTGGACTGTTGGTCAGACGAGCAAATTTAAAGACATGACTTCAGGCTTAAATATGGTCTTTGATCAACAATTAAAATGAATGGGCCACTATCTAGCCTATCCACTTAACATAATAACATAACGATTGCATCTCCTTGGTTGTCTAAATACAGTCATCATTTATTTTGATAAGAATTACTAATTAATACATGCCAAGTGTTATTATTAACATTGTCATTGACTATTGATGTCAATTACTACAGGCTAACCTTAGTAGCTAGCTAGCTAGTTCCTAAGGTAATCCTTATTGTTTGTTGGATTTTCAGTTTGAAAGTTGAGATCTCAAGTTTAGTGTTTGTCCCCAGTACATGTTTACATTTTTATTTATTTATTATTATTTCCTTTTTTAAATTTCTTTCTTTAGTGTATTTTTTCCCTCGATATCACCTATGGGGCTCCGTATAATTCCACATATTCACTAACATTCACTATATTCAGACTATATTCAGACACACACACACACACCAATAATATATAATTTCTTAAACAACATGCCATATATATAGGAGAGTATATAGCTAAAAAAAAGCACAGTGACTGGTTGTGGATCACAAATCAGACTGTCATCATGCAGGTTGAAGATGGGCAGCAAAAAATGATTGGATTAGTGATTTACATAGTGGAGATGCTGTAAATCACATGCAGTATATGTAGTTTGCATCCTGATTAGGTAGTATTTCTTGGTGATGAAGATAATATGGATCAGCTCTAGTTTTGAGGGAGTGTACTGTACAACTAAGATCAGCAGCGTTCCTATTAGTACAATACATATGACATTTGATGGCTACATACACAATAAACTCACTTATTTTTAAATTCTCTCAACACTCTTCTGTTTCAATGGTTGGTTTTGCAAATTAGCAATTGCAGATACAATAATTTGTTCTGCAGGACTCTGTCTAATGGTCACATATGGGTCACTATAATTTGTCTTGATTTATGATCTATCTGTTCTATTCGAGATCTCTGGATTTCCAGGGTAGTGGAGAAATGTCTTACAGTGCAAGACTACACATTTTGACGGGCACTCTTAGCACACAGTTGTAGAATTGGTAATGGTCTTTCACTAACTGTCCGAGATTATTGCTTTAAGGTAGTAGAGACATGCAGCGTGTGAGTAATATTTTAGATAAGGGATGGTGTGTGATGGTGACCTCTCACAGATAAAGGTTAGTGACCTTTGGGTGTCATCTCATTAACCACATGCTTGTATGCGTGCCTGCACACAGACACAGTGCATGGTTTTATTTTACTACAGCACTCAGGAGATGGTCTAAGGCTTCAGCAATTAATAAGGCTAATGGTTATAGGCTGGTGGCTAGTGACCAGGATATGATATGTCTGATTGACCTGAGGTAAACATGTCACTTTATGGGTTAACAGTTTTCTTCTGGAAGGAAATGGAGCTTTTATGGGTAGAGGCAGGAAGCCATTTATAGAGAGGATACAGAGGATGAGGAGCCTTACTAATGTGTCTAATAGATTTCTTGAATGACTGTCATTTCATTAAGATGGATGGCATACATTTCTCTTAAGCTAAATATGCGTGTGTGTGCGTGTGCGCACGCGCTCATGTGTGTGAGAGAGAGAGTGTGTGTTCTTTTTTTAGGCGTCCCTGCAACATTTATCTAAAATTGGCCTACCTGCTGACTTTCATATTAATGAGACAAGAACTATAGTTTTTTTTTTCCATTAGCATCTATTGTATTATTTTTACTGACTCTTTTTTTATTTGAACTTGAAAATTACAATGACAAAGACAATTTATCTTGTGACTTCAAATAGGAAATCCAAATTAAAAAATGTCATGATGTGCTATGATCCATGCTGGTGGAGCAGTATGGCGATTGTGTTTGCATGGTCTTAGCTGTGCAGGACCAACACATTCTCATGAATGCGTTCGTAGGATATTGTATGAAAAGTAATGCATACTCAAACGTATGATATAATTCAAAAACTTGGAGACAGCCTGCTGGTCATGTGACATCGGCATCGGATTGGAAGGATCCACACAGACCGCACCAATCAGCAACGCTGATGGACTGGAACAGGGAAGTGGGCGGAGCCATCATCACAAGGGCCAATCCTCTCCAGGCAACCGCACAGCTGACTTTACATACACAGATATTCACATGCTCTGGCTAGAAGCATAAACTAACCTAAAGGCAGGGGCCATAACACAGCAAAATAAGCCATGGAAATCATACGAATTACAGAGCTCATCTTTCCGTAGCTTTTCAAACATATGATTCACAAGAACAGGACAGGTACCCCCAGCTCTGGCTGCGTGTGATGTTATTGTCCTCTTGTGCTCTTTCTCCCAGGTTTTGGTGCACTGCAGCCCTGACTTCTGTGACGTGCTGCATTGATATTCAGGACCTGTTTCTGATCCCCATCACTGATCTATCTCTCTATCTCTCTCTCTCTCTCTCTCTCTCTCTCTCTCTCTCTCTCTCTCTCTCTCTCTTTCTCTCTCTTTGCCCCGTCACAGATAAATGGTCTTAACAGTTGTTCTTAAAACTTATATAGTCCACACCCTACCATAGGCTTCCTCAATACACAACATCATTATATATGAACTTATATACTCAAAGTTAGTACAGAGTTATCCAGTCACCTCAATAATGTAAAGGCCTGCCAAACACTTGTACTATTTCACCTGTTGTTAACTGCATTGCTGCGGCTACTGTGGAAACTCTCCTGGTGATGCTGGGGTCAAGGTGTTATATTTGAATAATCAAATTAATTTTTGTCCATCTTCTGTGATTTGAATTCTTATCTCATCAGATTAGATCAAAGATGTGTACAGTGTCCTTAGTTAGACCAATTCACTTAGTAATTACATAATATATGGCCCATTTAACTGCAAACATCCAAAAGGCAACATCGTCAACAGGAGGAAAGCTACTTTCAATTAACAACCCAGTAGGCTGAGCGGTTAAGCTTTGAGTTTCTTTAAAATGATCCTCTAAAGTGAAAGTTCTTTGTAAGACATGGTGTCTCAGATTAATCCTAGCCACAATGTTTGCAGGAGTTAGGGCTTGTTAAGCAAGCAAGCAAGCCAGACAGCTTGGCATTTACGAAGCAGGCCTTTCTTAGATCAGCCACACAGTAGCCCCTTTTTTCTCTTTGTTGCAAAGTTTGTGCTGAAAGCTTTTTGTGACTCAAAACATGTCAGATAACTGAGGATGTAGTGCTTCTCAAGTGGAATAATCGTGCAGCAGTAGTGCTGCTGTATAGCAGGTAAAATCTGAGACCTCTACAATACTGTAGGTATGTCAGCACATGCTGTGTATTGTATCGGCTGTCCCTGCCCAGCCTGGATGTGCACAGCTCAGCTCTCTTTAACTCATCCTAGTGGGAATAACCTAAAGTGGGGGGAAATGTTGCTAGTGATGCTGGTGCTGTCCAACATCTGATATTTACATAATACACCTGTGACATGACGGGTGAGAGAGAGTGTTACACATACAGAAAAATAGACACTGACAAAACAGAGAGAAGAAAAAAAAGGCAAATAAGAGTGAGAGAGTGGGGGGTAGCAGTTTGACATAGTAAAGCTCTCGCTCCCCTCCTCATCCCCTTCTCTCCTGCAAGCTGTGACAGGATGAGATGTGGGATAGTGACGTGACGACAACATGACACAAAGCTGTTATCCTCTTCTGTCAGAGCTGGTCTGCTGGATAGCAAGATGACTGGCTGGGGCAGAACAGGTGTGTATTTGTGTGAATGTGTGTGTGGATGAGCCAGACACATGTACACACATGTACATGCACACACTAGTATTGTGTTCTGCAGCCATTGTGTCCACTGGGGTGAGCTGTGTAGTTGTATGCGTTGCATGGGTATATCGATCTGCAGAAGTCAAGAATGAGCCTCACACCGATCCATGTCCTTGAAAGTTACCCTCCACTCCCCCCCTTCCCTGTTTTTCCCTCAAACACATGTTCCTTCCTTACCTCAACATCCTCCTCTACATCATCTATCTATTCTTTCTATTTTCCTCTTTCGTCCCCTTTTTTTCTCTTCCTTCTCCAGTCATTTCTAAAATAAAGGTTGCGTGAATGTCTACGGTGGACCTCCTGCTCTCCTCTGAGGGCAAAATGTCACAGAGAGGGGCTAAGAGAGAGACAGAGAAAGAGAGATGTACATATTATCGTCATATCTGTTCCCTTTTCTTTTTTCTTTCTCCATGCTTCCAACCTTTCATTTCTTTCTATCCTCATCAACCCATCCATCAATTTATCTTCTCATCCATCCATCTTGATCCTTCTATCCAATCAGGGAAAATCTTTGTCAAGTGAAGGGCAGCCTCTCTGCTATTCAGCAGTGTTCACACACCCAGGGACACAGGCACACACGCACACACACACACACACACACACACACACACACATCACACACACACACACACACGCCCACCCCTGCTGCCTGCCGACATGGTACAGGCTGTGCATTGAGACAGCCCCAGCTGAGGCAGTAGCAGTGAGTGTGCAGCTTAGCGAGTCCTCACACACACACACACACACGCATACCTACACTCACTCACTCACTCACTCACTCACACACACACACACACACACACACACACACATTCTGCACACCACTGTGGTGGTTAGTCTACTACTGCATGTGCTATTGCAATATCATTTTTAAGTGGGAGGATTTTAATGTCACTGTGATGGTGATGATAACCTTGCTGCCATGTAAGTATGCATTGTCCTCATGTAAAATGTGAATGAAATAACAGGTTGTCTCTGTTTGCTAGTTTTGTTAGGTGTTTTTGATTCTGTTTGTGTAAATCATCTGCATGTGGGGAGGCTGTGGTGTGTGAATATTAATCGGTACACATTGTTCCATGTGTGTCTGTGGTTTGTGGGTGTGCAGAATGGAACATTTTGTAGCCTTGTATCAGTAGGCAAGGTAGTTTAGGATTAAGGTGATTTGTTAGAGGGGGAGAGGAGAGAAGCGAATGATCTGTGGTAGAAATATTTCTCTTTCAGAATGGATTCACGCTAGGAGCTCTATTTGATCTGTGTTCATCTATCTTTATACTCATGATATATATGCAGATACAAATCTATGTGCATGTATATCTACTTATAAATACATATCAGGCATGTTGTGTATGGCCATTCTCTATGTCAATCTCTGATTTTCTTTTGAGATATCAAATCCCCTTGTCTTGTAATTTCTCTAGATGAAGATATTTTATTGCACACCTCCTCATTCAGTCAGACCATCTGTTGGCTGCAGTCTGCAGTCTCTCTTCTCTGTCACGCTTACTGACTGGTTCTGTCATAGCATCAGGCTCCACTGCCGTAACTGATCCTGTGTGTTCGGTAGCATGCTGTCTTCAATGCATTAGCTAACTGACTCTTTGGCATGGTGACTGCATTAATAAGGAACATTATCACCTCTCCTCCTTGATCTGTTGGCTGTCTGTCTGTTTTTCTGGATGGCTGCTCTGTAGCTGATTTTAGTCAGTGTACAATGAATTGGTAATGTCACTGGCTGGTTGGTTGAATATTTTCTTGCGTGTCTGATCAACTGACTGATCATTACACCAACTGACGGACAGGGTCACTAGCTTGTTGTCTGGTTGGCTGACTTGTCAGTTAGTTCTGTAGACTGTTACTGTGCACCAAAAAAAAAGAAAACCACACAGAGAAATGTCAGTACAACTAGGCAGTCGGTCAAAAAAACAGCCAGCCAGCCAACTGTCAAGCCACCAAGTTGTTCAGCCAATCATGCATTTATTCAGTCAGCAAATCAGTCATATATTCAGTCAACCACACAGTTAGACAGGCTGTCATAATAAATTGATTGGTCCTCTGTTGGGGGATGACTGTGTGACCTCACCATCAGATCCTCTGCACCAAGACACTCAGGCAGCTCAGAAGCAAAGTGTCAGTCTTCTTTCTGTCCATTTTTTCCCTTATATTTTCTTCCTCTGTTTCATTATTTCTTATTGGGCACACATACCATACAGGTGATGAGGCATTCATGATGAAAAGTACACACACACATGTGCACACAGAGTGAAAATTGAGAAAAGTTGCACCGGCTGTCTATCTATCTATCTATCTATCTATCTATCTATCTATCTATCTATCTATCTATCTATCTATCTATCTATCTATCTATCAGCATGCAGTGACATGATATTTCACTACTGTTTTCAACTTAAGGGTAGATAATGCAAGCATAGAAATATGTATAGGAAAGGTACCAACCTGAAGTGCCAAGGTTCCCTTTTCCACGTGAATGCATACACCGAAATGTACGTATATATTTACAGTATTTCTTCCTGAAATTCGTCATGATACTCAAAATGTGACTATAAAAAAGTCCATTAAAAAGAACAACAGATGTGTACAAGAAAAAAATGGCCTACAGAGAAAATCCATACCTTGCCCTGCTCTGTTATATCTTATATAGTCAAGAGAGAATCTGTTAGCGTCGCAGTGCATTCGATTTTGCTGTGTCATCATCACCTCTGTGGAGCATAGCGACAAACACAGTGCTAAAGCAGACTTGACAGTCATTTTTTAACACACACACAACACAACTTTAACAGGAGACTTAAGCCAAGGACAAAAACAGTAAGTATTTATGTATTTCTTCTTGTCTGGTTGGTAATACAAAATAACAGGATAAAAATCGTAACATTATAAATAGCTCATTTTGATATTGTAGGCTTGGCAACCAGTGGAAGAATTCTTAGAAAACAGTGGAGAGGAAAGAAAAGGAGAGGTGAGGTGTGTGAGAGAGGGAGAATAGGTAGCAACTGTGAAGGAAAAGGCTCTCATGCTAAGGATAACTTTACTAAATTACTGACGGTCTAAGGATAGAAAGTGAACGTTTGCTGTACATATTTTAAAGCTCTTTAAGGAAAATCTTAGATTTTTGGCTATATAAATAATATTGGCTACACTATAGTCCTATATTTATTTTCTTGCTTGCTTTCCATAGATTTGTCTAAATGTTAAAACCACAACTTATTTTGGATTTGGGACCATGTCATAAAAGTAGCTTGAATAAACATTGGTTGAAAGGCAGGTTTTAAGATGCTTCAGGCAGTCCTGTCACTTGACACTGTTGGCTACTCGTTTTGAATGTAGTGTCACTTTGCTGGGTCCAGCAACAAGAATCTGTGTGTTTCTAATTAATCTTATCCAGTTAAAAATGACTTCCAGTTCCAATAACCAATTATGTGAGAATCTGACAGCATGGAGTGTGTTTGTGCACATACATGTATGTGTGTTTGTGTGACTCAGTAAAAGACAGGGATTAATAGCTTAGTGATCAATATCTTTTATCTATGTCTATTCCTGACTTGTCTTGCATTGTTTTCTTTCTCATTAAGGAGTTGTTTTTTTTGTCCTGGTGAGTGTGGACTTGGTTTCATAAGTGTGAGTTTCTCCTTGAATATACAATATATAAATATACAGTATGTCAGTGTAAATTCATTCATTTTTGTACAAGTTGATTCAAAACTTCTGCTTCCATCTTGTTCACAATAGTATGAAGGGAGATCAAGCCATCAGTGATTAACCAGCTCTTTAGTATAAATGGCGCAAAGCTATTGGAGACAAAGTTGGAGGGCTATATTTTGTGGACATGTAGGCATGTTTGATAATTTTGTAGCTTCAATTAAACTCACTTGCACAGATGTTTTTGAAGTGTCACAGCTAAGGTTGTGTTTATACATATCAAATGCAATTTTGACACTTGTTTTCATCATGAAACTGCACTCGCAGTGCTTGGACCACCTCTCATTTGAAATTCATCTTCAAAAAGCAGTTTTCCTAGCTTTACTTGGTGGAGGTGCTCACATCTCTATCACTATGACATGCATTTTTCATCTGTACATATTTAAATGTACATGAAATAGAATTGTTAATAACATTAAAGGGGTGTTGGGGTTTAACAGCAGCATGCATTGCTGTTTGCCACAGTGTCTTTTTTGATAATACCACTGGGGGCACCAAAGTCAGTCATTTTCAAATCCTACAATTATATGTTAATTGGCAATGCTGCATATATTCATCTACAGTATAATATGTGTGTTTACATGTAAAATGTTGATGTGCAATTTGTGGTAGTTCAGAAGCACACATTTCCAGCCAGTGTTTGTACTTGTTAGGTATTTAATATGATTCAGTGCTTCAAGATAGGGAGTAGATTGTTTCTCTTAGGATGTAATTGTCTTAAATGTCACATAATGTGTCAAAAATCACATGTAAAAGGTAGATAAACTCCCAGTTTAACTGTCTATGCAACAATATGGGCTGATAATATGATAAAAAAACAAAAAATACCATTAAACTGTAGCGTTTTCTACAGTTTACTATATTCATGTTACAGTATGTGCACCAAGACTAGATTCAAAGAACATTGTTCTTAAAAAGACCAATTGTTTTCTTCTCTCCTCCTTGTCCTGGCTTCCTCTTTTAACCCACGTAGCCTGCATGTGTTGAATATAATTAGACCAATAACTCCCTCATGATTTCTATAGGCTCATCTGGAGCAAGGAGAGGGCCACAGCAGTCTTTTTTTCTGTCATCTTCCAGTGACCTTGCAGCAGGAAGTTAATGTGTGTGTGTGTGTGTGTGTGTGTGTGTGTGTGACACGCATCATGTACAGTGTACTGGAAAGAATGAAGTGTATGTTCTCGCTGAGTGAATACATGAATTTAAATGCATGCAATGACTAAAATACTTGATGTAATAGTAGCCATTATCTGTATACACCATCCCCTAAAATACAAGTGAGTTAGTTTTGCTGTCTTTCAGTCTTCAGAATGCCTAACTTGTGATCTACTTAATTAACACATAGAAATGGTGTGGCACATTGTAATATGCATATTCAGTTCTGTGTTGAAACATCTGAAAAACAGATTGCAGCTGGTGCTAATTCAGGATAACAAGTGATAAATGTGTTCTGGTGCACTAAAACGGCTACCGGTACATCTTTTGTAAGCCCTCTCTTTTGTTCTGTTAACAGTTAGACAGACGTGCTTTAATGTGCGCATACTGAAGCCAATATTACTCAATTTCAGTTCCTTTTTATCTCCCTGTATACAGCTGAATTCAAAGGTAAAATAACATTTTTACCATTATTAACAAACTATGTCTAGTCTAATCTTCTTGGGATTTTTGGCTGTTGGCCTATTTTCAGTAAAACCTGGAACACCAGCATCAGTTCTTTTCTTTCTGTGCCTGAACCAATTGCTGTTCTCCCAAAACAGTGTTTTGCTAGCTATTATTGGTGGCAGCATCAGACAGATTTGGTACAAATACCAATTCCACCCCTGCACGTGTCAACCCCCCACCCAGTATAGGATCCTAACATTCTGAAAATGTCCACCTGTAGGAAGACTCTGGCAATGTGTAGTGAACCACCAGCAGGAAAAGAGGCAGGCAGGCATATGGGAAGCAAGCAGGCAAAGCAGAAGTCAGAACAAGCAAACAGGCGGGCGGTTTATTTTAAAGCAAATAGGCAAAGTGGCAGAAATAAAAATGTGTAGAGTAGTTATAGACATACATTAAGAGAGAGACAGAACAGATCGGTGGGCAAAAATGGTACAAAAGCATCAAGCAGAAATTATGAAAAATCTGTCCCTCTGGAGCGACCAGAGGTGGGTAGAGTAGCCAAGAATTGTACTTAAGTAAAAGTACTGTTACTTCAGAATAATATGACTCAAGTAAAAGTAAAAGTAGTCGTCCAAATAATTACTTGAGTAAGAGTAAAAAATTGCTTGATGAAAAAACTACTGAAGTACTGCGTATCTGTTGAGTAACGTCTGAATTTTTTTTTTTTTAACACAAGCATTCAATGAAACAGAGAAAAATACAAAATAATCATCTTTAGGCAAATTATAGTTCATCGAATCAATAAAATAAATTAAAATGAATTTATTAATTACAAAATAGCTTAAATAAAGAGACTTATCACATCAAATTTGGATGTATATATATATAGTATATGTTCAAAAAAACAAACATTCAGACAAACATTCACCTAAAAGACAAACATCCACCTATCCACAGCAACAACAAAAAATTACCGTTACATGTTTCCTCAAGTTAGATGTTGAGTTTTTGAATGCTAAAATGTCCGTTTGTTTTGGGAGACACAGAAGACAACGCATAATATAGCTGCTGTTTTGCACTTTTACTAAGGTAAACATGCTTTCAATATGAGGCCGGGGGGGGTTCCTCCTCGTCTGTGTCTGCATTGCCGACGGTTGATTCTGACATTTTTGTTTTGCTACGACTGTAAAGCCAACCCGTCCCGCCGCTGAGATCGAGTATGGTCACGTCACGAGACTGCACAACTACATTTGACTGGTGAAACACAGTCACGTGGTAGAGCCTTTAGCGGAAGTCTCTCTCTCTCTCTGTCAAAATAAAACATTAAAATGAGACGTATGCAGGGGGGATAAAAAACAATGATGCATAGAATACCAAGGAGGTAAAAAGCAAAGTAACAAGCTCATTGTAGCCTGATGTAGCGGAGTAAGAGTCCTGTTTTAAAACTACTCCTAGAAGTATCATTTTTTAAATGTAACGGAGTAAATGAAACTCGTTTCTACCCACCTCTGGGAATGACTGATGTTACAATACAAAGCAGATAATGTTATCTGAATTGTTAGGCCCCTTCTAGCCATGTTTTGGTTACAATGACTGATGTTCAGGCTCAGACTGAGCCTGCATTAGTTTGGAAGAATGACACAGTTGACCCAAATTAACTTGTAATTTTATCATTAAGGGCTTTATTCAATTGCTTTACTGTCTGAGGTCATCTAATATTTGATTTCTATGCCTCCACATCTGCAATAAATGTGTCATGTGGTTTTTGGTGGTCCATCTGTCCGTCCTTTTTTAATATTTCTTACATTTTTGAAAAAACTGTTGGACTCAAGGATAAACAAAGGTCAAAGGTCAAGGTCATTCTGACCTCACAAAGCACGTATTTGGCAATAACTCAACTCAAGAAAGCATACACTAATTAAGAAAACATGTTACACAACTGTCATTGTATACCCTAAAGGTCAAAGGCCAGATTCACCTTGACAGCATAATGCTGGCCATTAGTCTACACCATAACTCAGGAACCGAAGGGGAGATTGTGACTAAATGTCACATTTAAATGTAAATGTGCTGTATTTATATAGCGCTTTTCTAGTCTTAACGACTACTCAAAGCACTTTTACATCATAAAGGATACATTCACCCTTCATACACTGTGGCCAAGGCTGCCGTACAAGGTGCCACCTGCTCATCAGATAAACATGCACACACATTCACACGCCGATGCGCAGCATCGGGGGGTAACTCGGGGTTCAGTGTCTTGCCCAAGGACACTTCGACATGGGACTGCAGGGCCAGGGATTGAACCACCAACCTTCCGATTGGCAGGCAACCGCTCTACCACTGAGCCACAGCCGCCCCTTTTAGGAGGATACTGTATTGGTGACACTATTATGTGTGCACTGCCCATGCATGGTCAAACTGAGGTAACAAAAATGCACTCAATTGCTTTGTCATTTCAAGGAATAGAATAGCATATCTATGTTTAACATGAAAAAAATTGTGTATTTGTACCTTGAGGCATTGGTAACTTGAGGCCAGATCTTCTGTACTGTTGGGTTGAAGATGTGTGTGAAGAACCCATGTTTTGCCAAAAAATATACTTGATACCATTTAATAAATTGCCTCAAAGTGTGTGAGCAAGGAGAAGACAAATAAAGCAGATAGATACATCACTTCAATGTTTGTGTTTATATAGTGTAGCCGCACCACAAGGGTCTCTTTTTGTGAGATTTAGGAGATGATGAAGGGTTTAGAACTCCAGCAGTGTTTAATCCCCATCTTCACCTTGTAATCAGTGCTCCGCACATCAAACGTATCCTCAAGTGTGTGTGTCTGTTCATGTTTGACAGCTGAAACAATTTGTCAGTGCCAGTCAAAAAGTGTGTGTCATCCAGTTTTTTTTCATTCTCTTTTGGATGCTCTGTACCTCAGATTTTTCTTTAGCCTTGAGGTACCAATGCACTAATTTTGTTCATGTTACAAATAGATATGCTATTCTATTCCTTGAAATGACAAACCAATTGAGGGCGTTTTTTATATCTCGGATGTTGTTTGACCCTGCGTGCCCATTTAGATGCACAGAAGGGACTTTTGTAAGACGCTGTATCATGTGTTGTGATCTCTGTGTGTTTTCTGGACACAGATTAAGCAGCTTGAAAAGCAACAGAATGCAAAAACAGAATTACAAAACTAGGAACAGATGAGCAGTCTGAGGGCAAGATCATGGCCCATAGGGAAGCAAATGGAAGAAAATGGGGGTCAAACTAATTTGCTATTAAAAACTGGCTTTTGTTTCTGTGGACACAGATCATTTTGTTTACTCATTACTATCGAATTCAACGAACAATATGTCAGGACACTTTACAGATCATTTCCAGAAACCCAACAATTCCCCTAAGAGCATGCAGTGGCGAGGAAAACTTTCTTTTAACAGGCAGAAACCTCAGACAGAGTAGGACCATAGCAGCAACTGCAACCACGATCCAGGTGCCACCACAATCCAAGGATCTAATAATGCTCACCACACGACAAAGACTAACATTGTCTTTACAATAAAAACTCATCAAAACTCATCTGAATGTGGCCTAAAAAAGTTTTTTGTTGAAAATTAAAAATTACTGTAGATAAATTCATCCAAAATACCTTTTTTTTTTTTTTTGCTTGAAAAAAACACTTTTCATATAAACCCCTATGTACATGCTATAGTCCTAGTCCAGGCTTTTGTGGCATTGGTGATAAAGAAATGCTGCATTTTGTATCTGTCTCTGCACATGCCCAGATGAGTATTCGAGTATTCAGACCCTTAGTTATACATATATATATTACATATACATTACATATATATATATATATATATATATAACCCTAACCCTATAACCCTAACCCTATATATATATATATATGTGTGTGAACCGCGTTGCTTTGCAGCCACGGTTCTTACAGCCTCAAACTTGGACCACTAATAAAAAATGGCCCATTGAAGAGACAGAAAATATCACGCCAAGAAAAGGCGAGAAAAGCAAAGGAGGCAGGTGGGCCTGATGCCCCATGGCATGAAAACTTTACACACACTGTGAGGTTTTTTAACAATAAAAAGTATTCCCCCAGCCTGCCTATGGTCCCACAGTGGCTAGAAATGGGAATGGGTGTAAACCGAGCCCTGGGTATCCTGCTCTGCCTTTGAGAAAATGAAAGCTCAGATGGGCTGATCTGCCCCTTATGACCTCATAAGGGGCAAGATTACTAAGATATTCAAGGTTACCTCCCCTTTCTCTGCTTTGCCCGCCAAGAGAATTTGGCCCGCCCATGAGAGAGAGGCATCATGGCTTTCAAACGAGCAAAGTGGTAGTTGGTCAAGGCCATACCCCCAGCCTCCACCTTGCCCCCCCCCTCAAAAGCTACAGACTCAGAAATGGCACGTCCTAAGGAAAGCTCATTGTGGGACTGGCTCTGGCTGTAATTCTGCACCAAAGCTGAACTTTGGGAAAGAGACTTCAGATATGGTATTAGAGGACCACTAAGGTCTATATAAACGCATCCAAAGAGCACCATGTCATGGGACCTGGAAGAGATGAGTGAGGGAGAGATGGAGTCGCCCACAGTGGCACACTTTGACATGTTTTTGAGGCACTTTTTGTCTTCTTTAAGAGAGGATTTTTGAAGATGTGTAGTGAAATTAGGGCTTTCTTTATTTTATAAAGGGCTTATATTGCTCAGTGCCAGCCATCTTACAGCTGTAACATATCATCACCTGTTTTCACTTTCTTGCTTCTCAATCTCACTCTTCAGTGACACACAGCAACCCCTGCTCCTGTCGGGGTTGCCTGGCCAACTGCCTTTCTTTAAAAAGAAACTCACCATCTATAAGCCAACATAGGCTAAGCACACACACACACACACACATACACATGGACCTATGCATTCATACGCTTTTTGTTCTCTCTTTCTCTCTCCCCTTCTGTCTGACTCATTCTTCCTCTCTCTCTCTCCTTTTTTTGCTCTCCCCTTTATCTTCTCCTCCTGATATGTGAAATAGCTGCAGTCCTTTCCAAGCTCCTGCATTGGTTTCCAAAATAACCTTTTTCTTTGTCAGACTGTGTCTGCTGCGCTTAGTTGGCATGACAGCGGCTTTCAACCCAATTAGAGAGCACTGATGTTGGCTCAAAGTAGGCTATCTGTGTGGTTGTTCTATAAAAATTCACCTCAGAGACAATTTCGGTTAATGTGGCTTTCTCTCTTTTTAGGTGTGTGTGTGTGCACTTTGATAATGCAGTTTAGTATTGCAATGCAGCTGCTGTACAATGTGTGTACTGTATGTGTGTTTGGGGATTCCCAAAGAATTGTATATAGTACGTTGTCTTGTGTAATCCCGCTGGACTTTCTTGTGAATATAGTTATTTTTTTGTTGTTTTTTTTTGCATATTTTGCTAGCATAGTAAGGAACAAGATTCTTTTTGTCTTCAAATTTTCACGATCCATTTTCACACTTAGATGACATCATCATTTATATAATGCATAATGAAGACTGGGACTACAATCATTTGGGTTTCAAATGTGAGAAAATGCTGTAAAGAGGGTATTTTGCCTACTTTTTGGGTGCTGATTCTGAATCTCATACTTAGCTATTTACCTCACATGAAAATACAGCAGGAGCCTATTTTCCAAACACAGCATACTGTACTAATAACTGCTTCTGCTGTTTAGCTGATATTCATTATTTCATTCCCCACATTTTTGTAGCTTACATTACATTTCATAAATTGTTCATCGCAGAAACTGACCGTGTAGTGCAATCTTTTTGTTGAGTTCATAGAGTTTATTTGACTTTGCAAGCCGCACTGAAACATACGTATATATGTGCTCAAACACAGTGTTATTAAGTCAACGTAGGCCTTCATTTTTCTGATCTCTGCTTTCAACATTGGGACACCATGAACCAATCAGCAACATAAAAAAACAAACAGAATCAGCAAGTCCCTTCTTTTAAATATGTTGTAGCAGACAACATGTGGACACACTATTATAAGCACTTTCACAATCTTATACAGCGTCATCCAGAAGCATTGCTCTAAATGATACCTTTGTGAAGCTTATAATTGTTTTTCTTTCAGTGAGCTGTTGATTGTCATTTCCAAGGCTGCAGTTTGTGGTGGCGTTGTATCCATTGCATTATGATTGAGAGGTGTTCCTGTAATCTGTTCCCTCCCACATGAACGCCTTGTGAAAAGAAATGTATCTAAAAATGTTTTGAAATGAAACTCTTCATGTCCATATACAAACCCACGGGTATTTGTTGTCTGAAATTACAATGAAATATTTATGGATGCGCAGGTGAGCAGAGCAGATCTATGATCAGAATTCTTCTGCACTATTTTTTGTCACAGGCAGGAGGAGCTGTATGTCAGTGCTGCTGCTTCTGCTAGTGGTGCAGTGGGCACAGCTCCTACTTCAGCTCTGCCTTACTGTGCTCAAGGACATTTTAAGACAGACACAGGGAAAATGTGCATGGATTCACTAAGGAACACAGCAAACTACCAACTGCTCATCAGACTAGGACCTTCTCATCAAAGAGAAAGCAGTAATTATTATAGAACACTGTTTCATCATTAACACTTTATAATCACAGAGCAGAACAGAGAGACCCAGCACACGACTCACTGGGCATGATAAATTCAACTTAAAGGTAAAAAAATTGCTAAGATAGAATGCACAGTATTATATGACGCGTAATGTGTGAATTTAAACAATCTTCTCCTGAAGATGAATAGAAAGAGACACTTTGATGTCATCAAGACACAATTACATAAAGTTGCCTAATGGGATTTTTGGCTTTATAACACTATAAAACTGTAGTGTCAAAGGTGAACCTTAAGCTGAATGCCCTAAAATCAAATCTTCAACCCTTTACAACCTCAAATACCATAGGAAAATATTGATAAGCGGTGATATATTAGTTGAGTGTATATACTTCTGTTTTTGGAAAGTATTGACTGAGGCTGCCAGTATATGAGGCATTTAAAAAATACAGTGCCCCTACACTGTAACAGAGTAATCACCACAGCGTTGCTCAGTGGTATTGTAATTGAATTGGATTGCAATTTAAATAAAAAAGCAATAATTTGAAAGTCTGACAAAAATGTTAATTCATGGTTCAATAAGTTAAACAAAAAAAGACAAAACTACCACAAAAACACTACAATTAGCAAGAAATGATACTACAACACGTTTTCCCCCAAATATTGCTGGATCAGTTTTATGTTAATAGCCCTTTTTGTATCTCAGCTATAGTAGATCTGTGTATTTTTAGCAGTTTTGTCATACGGCAAATACTGTACAGTATGGTGGTCAGATGGTATTAGCATCTGGCTGTGGACCTTCATCTTTTAATGTGGTTCCCCATATGGTGTTTAAGGTCATTAAGTCCAATTAAGTGTTCTTGCACTTGAAGTAAAAAGCTGTTAATTATTGCTAAATCTACACTTTCTTTCTTTAAGTATTTGATCATATGTTACTCATTACTCACTGTCAAGCCATGGGGTAGCATGCCAATAAGTATGAAGACAGACTTGCAAGTAAGCAGGGAGGTGGACAGAAGAATATCACAGGAGTGTTTTAGTCAGCTACAGCATAAAGATTGCTTGTACAATATACAGACAGCTACAAAGACTGTTATGTCCCTATTGTGTCTAGGGGCTGAGGACAATAAAAATTAAATAACTCCAGGGGAAAACCAAGGGAAAGGTGGAAACAGTTCAAGATTAATCAAATAATTTATTAATAATTTGTTAATTAACTAACAAACAACTGAAAATGATCTTCAAAAGGAAGATGGCTATTTCTCAAAAAGGTAAACTAAGAAGTGAAATTCTTACAAAAAAATGAGCTCAGTAAACACTAGAGCTGGAACTCTGGCTCTCTCTCAGCTCTGGCTCACACTGGGTTGACTCTGGCTCTTGCTGTTTCACACAGTTTCCACTGAAGGTCCTCTGATTGTCACCAGCTCAGCACTGGTACTTAACGTTTCCCCCTCATTATAGCTGAGCAGCCTCAGCTGTGGCTATGACGTCACATGCTCAGGTGCACACCTTGAGGGAATTACACAAAACAGAAAACAAAAACAGAACAGTACGGCACATAACAAAGACATTGGGAATATTGGTGGTGGAAATTTGCCTGCATCATGTTTTATCTGTTATATGTATATATGATGCATATGAAACACCAACAATAGCTCTACTTACAGCTCCCCTCCTTTTCCAAAAAAAACATTTATGCATTTTAGTGCAGCTGTGTGTTTACATTATATACATTATATAAAAAGGAGCACTACAACGGACCTCTATCTTGCCTTTCCCCTTGCTTTCTATGCTTTCCCCTCTTTATTTCATAATTCTTTATTACTCTTTTAAACCCTCCTTTGGTCTCCGCCTTCCTCCATTTTTCAATCTCCATCGTCTTTTGCTACCTACATTCTCCCTTTCCCCCACCTCTGTCTTTTCTCCTCATTTCCCTCCCTCCCATATCTCAATCTTTCCACTCCTGCACATGTCATCATAATTTAAAGATAGGCAGCTTCACGGCAGCAGAATGTGACACCACCACCACCAGTCACTTACATCACTAACATGATAATGTGAAGCAGGAAACACACCACCTTACATGGTTGGGATTGGAACGAACAGACGTTGTGGAGGGAGCTGCTCTGATTTAATTGTCTACATATTGGACCTTTAAGCCTGTCTTACATTTTAAATTATTTAGGGTACACTGGACAGGATTATTTTTCCCATGTGTTTGGCTTGCTGGTAATCAGTACTTAGGTAATACATCTTGTGATCTAATTATGCATTTATTTAATTTTGTATTTTGTGATCATTAGCATTATTGTTTTCCTCCTAATTTCCTGGGATAGCATTTGTTTGCTTTTATTTGACAGTTTTGAAGGATCTGGCAGATGACAAATGTCTGACTTGTTATGCAAAGAGTACTGACAACATTGATTGGAGCTGAATGGCAGGGGGAAGCATGAAAGGTTGGAGAAAAAACAAAGAGAAAGATGCAGTCCTGCCGCATGCTGTCCTTTTTTTGTTTAATATATGGAGTATCCAACACCCAACTAAGCAATAACATGCAGTATCTGTTGTTTAGTGTATTATTAAAAATAATTTGACTTAGTTGGAAATGCTTTACAGAAATGTTTAGCAGGTTTGCTGTCCAGGTGACATTGCCAATGCTGTCTGACTTTGTCACTTCAGTAAGTGCCTTAGCTCCCTACCAGACAGGCCTGGTTCCTGTGGAGTTACAGATGTGTAGTCATGCGTTGGCAGGATCTCTTACCACCCTGCAGTGACAAGGTCGGTGCCCCGCTGTTCCCAACCTATTGTGTCTGGTACTAGTCCAGTCGGTATCATCAAACTTGATATGTGTGACTGGACACGATGCTGATTGCTCCAGGTTTGCAGAATAAAGCAGTGTTACCAAGCCATTCAATTAAATCTTTTACTTAATACAAGGAACAAGGTGAAACAACTTTAAAAACACAAGACCGGGTAGCTCCAACACTGCACACTGTTGTAACAAAAGGATGCTTGCTCTTGGCTGGTTTCACTTTTGATTTACCTTATACTATACATATTATTTATATATATATATATATATATATATATATATATATATATATATATATATATATATATATTGTAAAGCAGAGGTGGGGCAGACTGTACACTACAACCCTATTGACCTCTAAAGAGTGAATGACCAATTCATTAGCTGCATGATTAAAGGAATGGATTGACCAGCCATGTTGTCATTGATGTAGTTTTGCTTGATTTTAACTGAATATACCAAGAGTCTTCAGCTGGCCCCCACTGACTCCTGCATTATGACTCCTTGGTGCTCCATAGACAAATAATCTATTGTTGTAATACTGTGCATTACAGATGATGGAAACACATACAGCCATCCAGCTGTTGTGCTTCAGTGTTGATTAACTTTAGCCTTATAATACAGTAGTGGCTTGATTCCACGTCTCCCCCTGAGTTTGTGGAAAGTGATGTAGGGCAGCTGTAAGCCAGAGGTTAACTGGTCACTGATTTCATTGATTGAAAATGGAGGCACACATGTAAATTATTGATGACAGATCATATGACAATATAGGTCGTTTATTCCTACCCCCTATTTCTACCCCAATGGGTTAACCCGACCCACAGGAGCATTTTCCGTCCTCTAAACCAAACTCCAGCCCCCACTTCCTTCTAAACAAAACCCATTGCCATTAATGTGCCTACTACACATCATGAAAGTGTGCACACAATGACCATTAATGACAGACACTTCAGGACCATGGACAGCAAACACAATCTCAGCATTTTGGAACCCACCATCACAAACGAGCAATATTGTTAATAAATAATATTGTTAGATTAGCACAGCTTCCTATTTAATATACATGTATGCTTTGGTTTATTTGGTCATTATGCAGAAGTAATAAATAAATGTTCATAACATTGGTACAGTACATTTACAGATTTGACTGGTAATTCTACAATTTTTCTTCGGCCTCTTTGAGAGCCTGGAGGGCCTGGCGGTTCCCCACTGAAGGTAACAGTCAAGGTTTTAAAGACGTTGGTGACGTTGTGAAACGGTCACAGTTCGGGTAGGTTAGGCACAAAAACTACTTAGTTAAGTTTAGAAGAAGGATTGTGGTTTGGGTTAAAATCATTGGTTAGGATTAAACTGTGTTACGTTATCGTGATTTCATTATTGACAAAAGTAAGTAAGATTATGATTTACGTAATCAAGCAGCCCGATGTTTAGTTTTGATTTTCAAACTGGACATGAAACCCGGTCTCCTGGATGAAAGTCCTGTATTTGTTTGACCCATATACCACCCCAACCTTTATCTTCACGTGGATTGCTTTGCTTTCCGTAATAGTTATGAGAGGCCACTAGAGGTCTACGCCACTTTAAGCGTAATTATATGAGTCGTGATTGTTGCTTGAACAAAGAACTTATGGGAGCGTTTTTTGGGGGGAAGACGGTCTCTGTTTCGTGCACTGTATTGTGATATAACATGTTTATGTGGTGGTGAGTAGATTGTGAGAAACTAAGGATGACAATATTCTATATTTCCTCTATTGTAAACAACTCTCATTGAAAGACTAACCTTGATCCTATTAACAAGTATTGGTTTGTGCTGCTTATTGCTCTGTGCCATAGATCCTTTATTATTATCTAAAAACACAATGACCCACACAATTGCAATGGGTGACATGTTACTTTATTACAATTAACCTGGGTACTGTGTATATTTTCTAGCTCTAACAAATACTCACTAGAGCATCAAATGTGTATTAAACCACGGCTGCTTGAGTAACTTGCGAAGAACTGTCCAGCAACAGCAGTTTCAGGAAGTGATCTCAAATTTCTTGAGTGAAACTTTATCAGTGATCTGTAAAATATTTACATCTTCAGTAGGAACAAATGTGCTTCCAAGTATTAAAAGATGGACTAACCAGCTGTTGGTATTGGTCTTTACATGGGAAGAAACCAAATATATAGACTTACGCCTGCCTTGCAATTTGGCAGACATTTAATTCTCTTTTCTGAGCTGAGTGTAGTTCTAAAGTGAGAGGGAGACATGGAGTGAAAACATTAATGCGAGGCATTACAAGACAACAGGCGGAGAAGAAGGGATCACTGAGATAGAGTGACTGCATAGGATAGGTCACCTACTGTAGAATGAGAGAGAAACTAGAGGTGAGCTAAAAGCCCATCCTTCCCTTGACAGCGCAGCGTTACGTGCTGCCTCTCCGTTTTGTTGTCAGAGCAGCCCCAGCCTCCCACCCGCACACAACTCCTCTCTGCTCTGCACCAGAAAGGAGCATCCTCATCTCTCCACCATCCCTCTCTCTCTCTTTCCTATCCTCTCTCACTCTCTCTCTTTCCTATACTCTCTCTCTTTCCTATCCCCTCTCTCTCTCTCTCTCTGGCATTTGGCATGCCCTCAGAATTAGGTTAGCAGCACCAGTAGCAGCACCAGTAGTAGATAGAGACAGCAGAGCCACAGTTACTGCAGCAGCAGCCAGGAGAGGCTGTCCTTCAGCTGTGCACCATCTACCGCTGTATTCACTCCTGCTCTGAAAACGCAACACTCATCCTTATGCTCTCTTTCTGTGTCTCTCTCACTTTCTGTCCTCTTTGAATTCCTCTCTCTCGCTCTCTCTCTCTCTCTCTCTCTCTCTCTCTCTCTCACTCTCTCTCTCTCTCTTTCCTTCTCTCCCTCTCTGTAGCAGTGATGGGGAAGACCACCATGTAGAAACAGAGAGGCAGCGGAGGCAACAGCAGAATAGCAGCAATGGGAAGCCACACATGGAGAGGGTCTGGACTGCAGCCGTGGTGAGCCTGAGACCTACAGGACTTGCAACCATCTCTGCCCTTCTCAGGACCTGACCACTGGGGCTGTCCAGCGCTCACCTGGATGCTCCCCACTTGTGTTTCTACATCCCCTCCTCTCCTTGTTCTCTGCTGCTCTTTCTTCTCTTCTTCTGTTTCTTCACTAATGGTTTTTGGTCGGCTGATATCTGACAGTGTCTCTTGAAACAGAAGCTGTTCATCGATTGATCCCCCTCGGATTTTTCCACCCTTTTTAATCTCTCTATCTGCTTACTTTACCTAGTGGCATTCTTTTTTCTTTTTTCCTGCTTGATACCCATTTGGATTTTTTTGGATGAGACTGACACCGTCGCTTGGGTGTGCAAGCTTTTGATTGATCTATAAGCAATAACAAACGCTAATCTAACTGACTTGACTAGCCAACATCATGGGGGACATGTCGAACAGCGATTTTTATGCCAAGAACCAAAGAAACGAGGACAACCATGCGGCAGGCTTCGGCTGCTCCGTCATGGAGCTGCGCTCCTTGATGGAGCTGCGTGGCACAGAGGCAGTGGTCAAGCTCCAGGAGGACTACACAGGCGTAGAGGGACTGTGCAAACGACTGAAAACCTCACCCACAGAAGGTGAGTCCAGTGTTTGTCTGTGCATGTGCTTGTTTGTGAACATGTGTGAGCTGGTGTGTGCATTATATGAAGGATCTCATGATGAGAATCTCATTATTCCACTGTATATTATGCCGACCATAACAATTTACTGTTGGTTTGAACAGAACAGCAGACAGAGAAGGGAGTCCTGTTTGAAGGGACTAATAAAAATTCTTCTTGGCCAGCTTGTGTTTGACCTGTTTAGTATGCATAGGAATTTCTTTGGACCCCCCCTCCCTCCCCCCTCTTGTCATTCTCCCATCTCGTCAGCCAATCAACCATAGCCTTATTAAGGAGCAGGTTTCTGAGGCAACAGAGAGGTTTTGGCCACGTGGGATGTTCTGTGGTATCTGCAAATATGGACTGGGCATGTGTGGAACGAGAAAGCTAAAGCCACTAATTAAATGATTAAATAGGAAAAAGATACAGCACCTGTTTCCTATTTAATTATTTTCCGTAAAACTGGACAATACTGTCATGACATATGTCATGCAAATGCCAGATATTTCCTCTTATGTTTTTGTCATCCTTGTGTAGTTAGTTTAGTTATATCATAACACTATTCATGAACACTTTCACATGGAGTGTGGTGTCACTTACCCACCCAGCCATGTCATAATATCTTTTTTAGGTTATTCAAATATTTATACAGACCAATACTGTTAAATGGCCCACCCTTCTCTTTATCTACATATTGCATAAAGGTAAGATCTTCTGTTGCTTTGCTCCCAGCTGCAGTACGGCGAGCATACGAGAAACAGACTTCTCTAATGGCTTCATCTGTGTATTGAATATTTATAACAGTGTTGAAGTCATCCACCTCCCCTGATGTCTGGATCATTGGTCAATATTCATGAAGTGTCACCTGTGTGACATCAGAGGTAACCTGTAATCTTATAGGCTGATAGTCACAGAAGATTGGGTTTCCTGGTCTTCTCATCCATTAGCACCTCTTCTAGGTCAGCTTGCGGTAATATCTGTGGCAAGACACTGACATAGTAAAGTAGATAAATTAACAGAATGCTCCAAGTCGGATAAAGAGTGAATCAAAATGGGATATAATAGAATAAAAGTCACCATATTTGTAACATCAGTGTGAAAGGATGCCTGCAGTGTTATTGCAATACAGAAATGAAACTTAATTGGAGCTAGCAATCCAAATTATCATAACAGACATAAAATGATGATTTAATTTTCTCATGAACATGCTGATTAGATACACAAACATTACATTTTTACGAAAGTATGTGCAACACTATCTCTGACATTGGGGGGAAAGCACATTTGTTTCATTTTACACATAATTACATGATAAAGCTCATTTAAAACATTGAAAAGTCTCATATTTAATGTTTACCAGTGCATTTTCATCTTTCAGCTTCCACGCTGAATTACAGCTCGTCCTTGTTGTTGTAAACCAATGTTTAAAATAATAATCATTAAAAGATCAAAAAGAAATGAATAAAATGTGGATCTACGGTGTAATTTAGAATGTATGTAAATGCAAATTCTCTGCCAGCTAAATTATTCAAAACTCTAAAATCTCAAATGTGTGTGGCCATTAATTATTTTTTCGTTTTTTTGATTTCCAAAAAAAATGCGTTTTGTGCAGCACTCTGTTTGGATGAATGAGGTGCTTCCCTATAATTTTTAATGGGTAAATCCATTTAACAAGTTTGCCACATTTTGTTTGAGATCTTGCCCTACTGCTAACAAACACAATGCTCCTCTCATCCCGGGTTATAATTATTACTTTCTATGATGAATTGTATTATCTCTCACTGGAACATTCACTAAGTTGAAACTGAGTAATGGTATCTGGTGCTATTTGCATTAGTTTCTATGTTAGATGTTTCTATGTTTATGTCTGTAGGTACCCTTTTGTGGTACGTGGTTGCTCCACAGAATATATGTTACCGCCAAAATATGATCGTGGTTATTATCCTTGTCCTTGTCCTTATCCCTGTCATCATGTGTCGGTGTGTATAATATGTACAGTATGTGTCCCAGGGGACTGCGTTCGATGCTAAAAGGCCCTGAGCACTGTTGACCTATTAGCCCATTTACTTTTGCCAATACAAGCCCTTTCATATGAGACTAACTGTTCACGAATGGCTATAGCCCACTGCAACATGCAATAATGGCTCTGTAAGTACAGACATGCAACCAGTTAAGTGGTTGCACTCTGGACCACATGCATTTAAATGCAGCAGTCACCAGGCTCCTGCTACATTGTTACTACAGTACATGTAGTACTTAGTAACTGTAACATTTTTAATGTACATGTAATACTTAGTAACTGTAACATTTTTAATGTATTTCATAAAAAATATAAGTCACAGCACGTGAGAGTATCCGGCTCTCAATGAGTTTTTTTAGCAAAGTAGTAGAGAATACATGCAAGATTGAGGACCGCTACAATAGCTCCCACACACAAAAACACATCATACACATGAAAGCCATAGATTGGGGAAACATATTTCGGACATTAGTAATCTAAACGTTTCAGAAACTAAAAAAAGCTTACTTTAAGATATTTATTCAGGTATTGTGACCCCAATGGATGAACAGTTTTCTAAACCAATAGTGGAGGAATATAATACATGGATTGAGGTTAAAACATAGCCATCCCCATGACGTAAACTTAATTTCTTTCAAATCAAAATTGCAACAGATGCTGTAATAAACAATGATGTGGATAATGAAACGGTGATCGATTGGCATGTCTAATTCTAAAACATGTCTGGATTCACTGTTACTTAACCTTCAATTTTCTCAGTATCCTGTTTCCTTGTACTGTATAACGGCACCTGGGATGTAGTTACCTATGTGATGCCTTGTAGGTAACTGTGGGGTGAAGGAGCTAGTTTTCCCCTTAGGCAGTCAGCGGGTGAATGACACGAGTCATTCAGGGGCCAGATGGGATGTCAGGCTACAGATTAGTTTTTTAAGAGGCACCCTGCTGCTCTTGAGATGGGAGAAAAGGCAGTCGCTAGGTGCTCACAGTGTAACTATTGTTTTGAACTGTAGACTGTTGACTCCTGGGTTTGAAGTGGGGAATTGTGAGAGAGGGCATCAGTGGACTTTGATGTTTGATGAGACTGTGTGGGAAAGGAGGAGTAAATGTAGTTACTTGTGGAAACCTATCTGTTCACCAGTGCTAAGCCTTTCGAGCAGATATGACTAAAAATTTGGGTCAAAAAAACTAAATTGGAAACGAAGCAGTGAATGTTTTTAAACATGCATCACTACAACCTTGCACTACATTTGATATATGTATACAGTATGCTTAATAGCATAAACGTCCAAAGCAGAACACTTACCAGCATCTCTAAAAGGTTGACTTCATAACTTTCATTCTTAGTCATCTTTATTTATAACTTCCAGTTTGCTGTCTGCAGAGCCCTCCATCAGTATGACTTTACACACTAAAGTGATGGAATGAAGTGCTATTTATGATAAAAAAAATATTTCTTTCCACTTTGCAACTCGATCTTCTCATTTTAATCATCTTACTTCCTCCCTTCTTCTCCTTCTTGTCCCTTCCAGTCCTTTGCCCAATTGACCCTTCCACCTGCCCTTTATCTCTCTCTCTCTCTCTCTCTCTCTCTCTCTCTCTCTCTCTCTCTCTCTCTCTCTCTACCTTCCAATCCTTTTGTCTCACCACACCTTACTTCTCCTCCATTCTCTCTCTCCTTTGCTCTCATTTCTATTTCGGTGTGCTGCTTGGTTGCTGGTATCCCAGTGGGCCGGTGTACAGCGTAGCCTGAATAGACCTGCTCCACATCTATAACCTTCATCATCTCTCTCTTCTATTATCACTTCTTTTATTGAGTTAGTAAGAATGCAATAGCGCCGGAAAAGTAGCACACCGTTTCTATAAGTCCTAAACTATTAAAAAAGATATAACCAGAATGCAGAATAGATTTTTGTTTGGTAGTAATACATTTTTATTTGTTGAAATGGAGACACCATTAACAAACAGTAGTTGAGAGCACTGCAGGTTTAGACAAGTAGGGAAAAATGGGTTGCAGAAATGCAGGTGACCATCAGTCGATTTAAGAAAGTTGTGTTTATAGCAGATCCAGCAGGGATGCTCCTGCTTTTCTGTTTGTGGCAGTTTTGACAGTGGCAGATGGATCCAGATGATACATCATACACGGGGCTGGAATTTCTCATGGGAGGTGGTTGTTGATGGTTTCTGTGTCAATGATCCTCTCGCTGGGGGTGAACGCTTAACCTACCATGCATGTGTACCCACGCACGCACACACACACACACACACACACACACACACACACACACACACACATTATAGTGTCTCACATACTGTATAACTCTTTTGATCTGGAACTAGATTTGTGTGTATGCATCCATTTTTATTCTTTTGACATTGCCTTAATGCGAGGGACACAGATGAAGTAGTGTGTGTGTTTGGCATAAAATCTCAGACAGATAAAATAATGGTGTATAAAGACGTATAAAAATGTACATAACAATAAGCGAACAGTTTTCTACTTATCTTTCTTTTTTGTATACTGCTGTTACCTACTCTGGCAGATACAGTTGTCTATTTAGTATCATACATAGTATTGTACTTTTCCTCTGTGATATCAAGACAGTGCTGTGCTACTATCACTCTTCTCATTCCTCCCACATATCTCACATGCTATGCTCTGTACTGCTCCCATGATGAAACGTTTATGAATTCTAAACATAACTCAGAAAACTGCTCACCCCACTCATCTGT
Source organism: Etheostoma perlongum (assembly GCA_026937815.1). NCBI lineage: Eukaryota > Metazoa > Chordata > Actinopteri > Perciformes > Percidae > Etheostoma > Etheostoma perlongum. The sequence goes on along the minus strand of CM049374.1, from coordinate 28,312,235 downwards.
CATCCACCTCTTCTCACCTTCTCTCTGGCCTCTCTGTCTCCCTCTATCCGCTCTGTGACTGCAGAGTTTGTTAGAAACACCTCTCCCTTTCTCCCATTTCATCTTCTTTCTATCTCATTTTTCTTCATTCACACCCACCTCCTCCCTGTTTCCCTTCTAATCTTTTTTTTTATCTCTCCCTTGAAATAAAGTCCACATTTCAGTCTGTGTGCTGGTACATTTCTGCACATTCTTCTTTTCTAATCTTAACCCTGTTGTTACTTCTCCTGGCTCCCCCTTTCTTTTCCTCTCTCCCTCCATCCCTGATGATCATACTCATTGCATCTTACAGTCACAGCACCACGAGCATGTCCCACTCTGACGTCTATTTAATCTCTGTCCCACAAGGGATCTTTTAATAAGGACAATTGTTCCTGCTCTGCAACTGCGCCTCCCTCTCTCCTTCTCTCCTCTCTGCCCTTCCCTTTCCTAGTGACACTGGAAAACAGATAGAAGAGGTAGAAAATGAGAGAAAATGAAATAGGAGGCAGTGATAAAGAGAGGGAGCTAGCTCTCAGAGGACAGATTATAAATTATATACAGCCATTTTGCTCTGCAAGGGAGCAAAATAACATCGTGGGCAGACACACACACACACACACACACACACATACACACACACCAATAAACACCACTACTCACACAGGTGATCTGCTGCAGTGTACTGTAGTAGCAGTGACCTTGAGGCAGTGCAGTCAATCACTCTGCATTAGCACTCTAAGTGTAATATTAAGCAGATTTACCAAGGAAAGAAATCTTCTTAAGTCTTGGGGAGTGGTTACTAATGCTTAATACTTGTCTTTAGTTTGTCTTTAAAAAAGCTGTATTTTATTAATGGTTAATAAGCATATTATTGATGCCTCTAGATCCATAACAAGTACTAGTCAAATGAAAAAAAAATATATTTATATATAATACATTTTGCATTGCCAGGATGTATACACAAATGTAAAATAACCTTGAGGAAGGCAGACTTTTTAAATTCCAAGCAGTGCAGATTTATTTACAGTGTGCTAAAAATGTATAAATGAGGGAAAAAACTTGAAACTTTCAAAAGAAACACTTACACAAAATAACCAAAACTACTCAAACAAATAAAATAAAGTGTTTATTGCAGCACAGCTCTTTTTGTGACACAAAACAAATGCAACTGCCTTTATAGGGTTCTCAATCAGCCCTGGACAGCACCAATATCACCCTGAGGTGAGTCTACCAAACATTTTGAACATTAACAAACTCTTGACAAAGCTAGCAGTTCTCATCTACACAAATAAAGAACACTTCATGAGGTACATAACTCCTCCAACTACATCTCAAATGCATTTCCAAACATATGAAAAATCACTACACACAGGAAACCCTCATCACTTGGTTCTGCCCCATAATGAGGCCATCATCAATACCAGATATAGACCAGAAACGCTCGGCCGCTCCTCCACAAACATTTATGCATGGTGGACCAGATAAAGGAACAAAGAATACAGTGGGTATGCAGAAACCAACAATTAACTGTTCATATCTGCAACTTCATAATTCTAACTGAAACTTAACGGTGGTTGTGTGTTTGTGTAAACCATTGCTTGAGCTAAGAATGTAATCATTTTGACAGAAGCAAACCCGGGATAGTAAGTGCTGAAATGTTTTACAAAAGCAATTGAAAATTATAGCAAACTGATAATGAATACCATGTGACAATGAGTAGAGCAATGTGTAAATACATGTGGACAGATCTATGCACACAAGCACCAAGGGACAAGTGGTGAGTGCAGGGAATCTCCCCCACTTTGTCACATGTACTAACACTTGAATCTGAAAGCTGAATAAAACTGAAAAGCCCTCCGCTCTAAATCAACGACTTGCTCACAATTATAACTGGTTTTATATTAATAAGGAAGCCGTGAAAGATTCTCCAACCCAAAAGGATATTTTGTGATAAAAATAAAAAGTATTAACCATTAATAAAGTTGTTAGATGAGCAGGTGTAGGTAAAGAATAATAATGGCATGTGAACATTGCCGCTGGGACGTGTTGTGAAGTGCAATCACTTTTAAAATGCTTAGGCTTTTATATCAGCGTTTGATTGCTGTCTCTAGAGAAATACACTGTGGGCTGGTTTTCCAGACAGGGATAAAAAAAAAATTACAGCCATAGACTGAAATGCATCCCGAGTCTAGAGCAAGCCTCATTTTTATGTAAGAAATGTGGATTGAATGCACATATGATCTGAAAACTGTACGTCAGTAGTGCATATCAACTAAAAAACAGTACAGTATATCATGAAAAATCTAGTTGTTACAATAGCATGAGAATCAGATGAGCTAGAAAAGGAGTTTGTTGAGTTTGCAGTGGGAAAAAAGGTTGCAGTTGTATCAGGGAGATACCCCTAATATGTTGTACAGCTCATTTTGTGTATTTATTTATGTTTCTCTTATGTTTTCAAAGCCATTTGTCTAAAAAACGCAAGGAGCAATATTTGAATTTGCCTCTGTGTGATACTGTATTGTAGTTGTATTATTGAGGCTGTGAAAACTTTCTTGTATTAAATCCCAGCATGTCATACTGGCAGATATAGACAACGGACGCACACACATGCACACACGTAGGCAGGCACACACACACACACACACACACACACACACACACACACACACACACACACACACAGACAGACACAAGCAGATGTTGGACATGGTTTGCAGTGAAGTCAGCTGTCCCAAGAGATGCCTGACTGAATTAAGGGGACGGATGCCAAAAACCTGACTCTATTGTACTCATACCATGGAGCCTGGTGCTGACTCACAACAGTATACAGTATATCCGCCTGTGTATGCTACTAGTCTACAGATATTTCTGATATGAAACTTACTGTAAAGCAATCCAGTGCTGAATAAACAACACATATCGTATATGTGCTCAGTCAACTTTCCTTATGTAATGTTTTTAAAATAAGCATCTACCTCCAACATGAAATGCTAAGATTTCAACTGAATTTCAGTTCATATGAACATTAATCTAGTTGTCACTTTACATGTACGCATATTACTTTACATTACCAATGTGATTACAGATTATTGTTATCATTCTACCATCAGGCCACCAGACCACATATCATTAATTTAGTTCCTGCCTGAAAGGTCTACCGTTAAATAAAGCTAATTGCTCAAAAGTACAGTGCCAGAACTTACTATTTACATTCAGCTGTTGTCCTCTGAAATGTCCTGAATCTGAACTGTCTGCTGGAAGCCAGGAGTATGGATAGCAAGTTGACAGGCATGTTGATGCTTTTAGCTGAATATGCAGAGTCCCTGGCTATAACCGGCTTGTTTCTCTCCACGTAAGCTCTTTTCCTGAGTTGACCTCTCTGCACTCTTTCACCCGCTGTCGGGCAGAACAAGGGTGGTACCAAGGCCGCCAACATAGACAGAAAACATTTCACTCTTAAAGGAGAAATCCAGCGCAAAATTAACCTAGGGGTTAATAACATATTTGTACTAAGTCAACCTTTCTCTGGGATATGTTTTCATGCTAATGGAATGTGACCAGTTTTAGCGCAAACCGCTAATTAGGTTATAACACTAGTCGTCTGGGCACTTGTAAACTAAAAATAAATCACTATTTCTATGCCACTAACAAGACTCAAAATAGCACCACAGTTCCACAGTAGCATAATGAGGGTCAGTCACGATCAGTCCAACAACGAATGGCGACGACTGATCGTGACTGTTTTCCCAAGATGGCGCCTGCCTGTATATGTGAAAGATACAGTCTTTATAAACTATCTTTTTAATAAACTTTCTGTACACTTACAAAGTTCTCAATGCTCCCGTTGACATTAAGGGAGCCTCATTATGCTACCGTGGAGGTGTAGTGCTATTTTGAGCCTTGTTAGTGGTATAGAAATAGCGTTTTATTTTTACTTTACCAGTGCGGTAACTACTAGAATTAGAAGCTAATTAGTGGTTTGGGCTAAAACTGGTCACTTACGATTAGCATGAAAGCATATCCCAGAGAACAGTCGACTCGGTACAAATGTGTTATTAATCCCTAGATTAATTTTGCGCCGGATTTCTCCTTTAAGGGCACAAACAGATACAGTCTTGGACCTGATCCAGCCCTGCCTTTCTCAAGGGCACAGAGCAGCTATCGTTCAACATTGAGTTGAGAGAACCAGGAACATGGATACTGTCTTGCTCTGACTTAGAATTTCGCCTTTTCTTAACCTTTAAAATACCATGCCTTGCCCATGGGCATAAGCCTGTTAAGTCTTGCCAAGGGAAATATGGATACTGCCACAGAGATAGTCACACTTATCCAGGATCAAAGCACCAAATTCAGACACTGTCTACTTCCTAATGTGCAAACAAATCATTTCAGCTTCTACAGTACCCCTTCTTTTGTGACAGTATTAGTCAGCTATTGCAATTTTATCCAGTGAAGACATACACTGCAGCAGCTTTGAATGTAACATAATCTTCATTGGGTAATTTTTTACATTACCTATGATCAAACCTTCAGTGGTGGAATAAATATTTAAATGTTTTACCTAAAGGGGAACTATACCAATTTTCTAAATAAATTAGGTCTTCAACCTAACATTAGGGAAAGTGCTGACATATGAACGCATCAATCATGCATTTTGGATTAATGAGTTGTTCCTATTCCCCGTTTGCCCACCGCCATTAAATTGTATGTACAGGATGCAGGAGTTTTCTACCCGGAAGTTATTGTAAAGGAACGTTGTGACTGAGTCTTTATGAGTACATTTTCTGTTTCAAAACAGAGTTTTAAAAGCACTCGTCTTGCTTCCGCTAGCAGTAGCAGCTGAGAGCAGAAGCCAGCAAGCAAGGGTTATTTAAATAAACTTCTGGTGTACTTACAAACTTTCCAATCCATCGTTTTATGAGTACATAACCTATTTGTACTACTGTAGAAGTTTGGTATCATTTCGGGCATTATCAGTGGGTAATTTGCAAGATACACAGTTGGTTCCATTTGCTCCTGCACTAAGCTATTTAGCTGATCATGCTAACTCGCCCAATGTTCAACCCAGGTGAAAAAAAACTCTGGGAGGTTGTTTGGCTTGAGGTCATGGTGCAACGGACTCTGGTGTGAAATTACTCTCAACCATTACTTTAAGTAAAAGTACTGATATATGAATGTCATACAAATACTTCATTATAACTAAAAGGCATGCATTCAAACTATTACTACTATTAGTGATAGTATTAGTATGTATTTACAGTACAGAAACATGAAGCTGCTAATAAATGACTAGACTAACATTAGTGGCATGTGGAAAAATCAATTGTGTTGAATGCTGTGTAAGTACATATGTTTCATGTCAGTAATATTGAAGGAGATGCATCCATTTGTGAAGCAGATGGAACATTTTGGATGACGTTTCATGGGCTTAGTCACATTGCAGTTCAATCAAAGTGCTACTGCATAGCGCAAACAGAGATCAATACTCTTTCAACTCTCCACTGTTATCCCCTACAGTGTTTGAAAACTCCTATTGCAAGACTGTGTTGATGTACAAATATGTTTAGAAAATTATATTGAACAATGCCAAATAGTTATTAGAGGTTTTAGTTTACATTTGAATTCCATTGGTATTATCCATCCACAATCATCAGCACTTCTTTTGCTGTACCCCAAACATTGTATTTCCCTACAGTTCCAAGCAGACAGACAGTAAGGAGCTTATAAGAGTGTGTGAGTGTGTAGATTTCCCTTGTTGTCATGACTATTTCATGACTCTCTCTGGTAGTTTGAATTTTAATAGCTGTCCCTATTGTGTCCTGAGCTCATCTGAGCCCCTGGGCGAAACCAGAGACTGACACCCAGATGGGAGACAGCAGATAGACCACTGTCATTCTCACTTTCAGGCTCTTAGCCCTGAATGCCAATGGGGTGAAGGCTGCTGATTTGTGGGAGTGTGCATCCACTGTGTTTATGTTTAGTTGTATAAGTGTGTGGGCTTAAGGGGAAAATACTTACCCTCCCAGTAATACTTGATAATAACCATCATTAATAAGTGGTAACTTGATAGTTAATTCAACTTTAGTTTATAGTTAGTTTACTATTCCCCAACAATTAAATGATGATTTATAATGTTTATTAATGTTATAATCTGTTATTTTATCATTTAGTTTAGTGTAATATACAAAATAGTTTATAACTTTAGATAGATTGTTAGTACTTTGTCAATGGTTAATTGTTTTGTAAACCTTCTATAAACATTATTTATATGGCTAATGCAACTAATGCTTAGAATAATTAGTTATTTATTAATAAGTGGTTCATAAAGCATCAAGTAGCATTAATTTGGCCTCGATAAATGCAGACGCCGTGTATTTCTGTGACCGTCGGAAACTGCACGCAAGAGTTAGACTTAATTGCATGCAGTGCATAGCACTTGAAACTAAATATTGTTTACTTCTTGTGTGCACTTTGTGGCACTAAAGAACACACTGTTTACACGTTATGTAAAAAAATTACCACACCTAAGCCCAGGACATGTAGTCTGGCTATCACCAGACCAAGCCAAGCTCAATAGATTTGAGATCGAGCATTGGTCTGGGGAGTCTGCTCTGGATTTTCTCTGCACAAGAGGCGTGATCAACAGGCATACAGTAGTTCAAATAAATCTGTACTCAATTGGATGTTCGTATTTGTATTTATAACAAGGACCGGCTAGTCTTCCTGGGGTCCAAAAATAGTCCTTCAACCAATCAGACCAACAATCCGGGTGACGTAGAAGCAACAGTGTCATCAACAGGTTGCTGCGCTTCGGTGGCGTTCGGTGGCCGCTATGTTGAATGTAAACAAGAAGTTGCTTGGTCGCATCTCTATCGTCATCGTGTTAAACCCGCCAATAGCGCGCCAGGTAGATAAGCCAGTTAGATAAGCCAGGTGATTGGTTTCCGCTAAATTGTCAACTGAAGCAGGAGAATTAAACGTGCAGGTTTCCAAACCGAGCTGCAGGGTGAAATCAAATCGCTGGCAGAATGGGTGGGGTTTACTCAGTCTAAAGGACACATATAGATATTTATAGGTTTATTGACATTTCTTTAAAACAATCACATTTCATTTCATCAATATATAAGATAAGCCTTTATTTATCCCCAGAGAGGAAAGGCAGGTGGACAAACATGAGCACAGATGCATAGAGAAAAGTAAAAAAGATATAATTAGTATTAACAAAAAAACAGGAGTACTAGCTATAGAAACATTCCAGTAACTGACTGAATTTTTGTTTACTTGACAATTATATGAATAACATCAATGGAAAGATGAATAAAAGATAGAGTGCTAATGGATGGGTGGAAGCGAGAATTAATGGATGTACAGTATAGGTAGATTGATTGATTGATTGTTTGATTGATTGATTGATTAATTGGTTGATTGGTTGAACAATCTAAAATTACAGCATGAAGTTACTGACCCCATTGCACTTCTATCACTAAGTAGTTGTGTCTAAACATGCTCAAACACATGCTGGAACATAATGTACAGTACCTGTGTGCGTTAGAGGATGGATACCCGACCCAGCCCACGGGACACACACGGTAACTTTGACATTGCACGGGCCGGGATCTTATTTTTAGAAAATGCTGGGTTCGGCCTCGGTCACATCAGCACATAAGGCATTGAACATTTTTTTAAACAGCTTAAAATAAATGTTATTACCCTAACATCCGTCTTCCTGTGTGCTGCCAACAGACCAATGGATCCTTAATGTGGCAACTGGATAAAAGAAGATTTTAAAACTCCTGCAAACAAGGAAAGTCAGCTGTGCATTGATGCGCTCATCTGTTGACATTTCCCAATGCCTTCCTACAATTGCTTAATAAACCTTTCCATCAAACAAACGTACATGTGTCATTAGTATGACAAACTAATGCGATTTTAACTTTCCATTTCTTCGGACAGAAATATCTTAATGCTGTCGGGCTTTTGATGTGCTACTTACCAGCCTCCAAACAACGATTTCTAAGAGGTGTAAATTACACACACATTTCTTTGACTTGTATAGGATCTTAATGTAATTAATCATGCAGCCCTAATGCACATACACATGATTTTTTGTTTCTTGGACTGCCCAGACCAATGGATCCTTAATATGAACTGGATATAACTCCTGCACAGAATTATCACACAATAAAAACTGTTCGAAGAATTTTGATGAGGACCATTTGCACTGAAACCTTCATAGAAACAAAAGAGCATGTGTACTTTGGGTCACAACATAATAACTTATAAAATTAATGTTGGATGCATTATTTAGTCTTTTAGACCTGAAGATTTATGGAACCATCTTCATCCAACTGTCTCTGTTCAAGACCCCCTACAACATTTATCCCTATATATTATTTAAAGTTGGAACACTAAGTAATAATCAGTTGTCCTGTAGACTGATTGGTGTGTGTGTGTGTGTGTGTGTGTGTGTGTGTGTGTGTGTGTGTGTGTGTGTGTGTGTGTGTGTGTGTGAAAAAGAGCTGTGAGCTGTGTTCTCTCACCTCACTCTGCCATCTCTCGCATGAGTCAGACTCATAGAGCACAGTGCGTGACAGCTAAACTCACCCACTTGTACAGCTGCCCCCACAGACTCACACAAACACACACACAAACACACACACAAACACTATTGCATATTATATTTTCGGCATTGCAACATACATTTAATTTGGGTTGTTGGGAGACCGTTGAAAACTGCCCTAGCATTTGAGCCTTTTATAGAAAACACAAATTTTGTGGCATTGTGAATATATTCAGACGTGGCGTCTTTGGTCTTAATAATGTAGTTTCATTGTAACGTTAACGTCTGCTGCAGTGTCACTCTAAGGTGGCAGTAGCTTCAGGGTCAGGCCCACCAAAACACTGAGAGAGTGTAGTTTAATCTCACTTTTTTTTTACTAGTGATTCACTACTATTAACTAGTGATTAGTGATTTACGTTAGTTCATTTCAAATGGTGCGGAGAACCACCGCCAAGCAATTGTGTTGTTCCTATGCAACTCACTATACAGACAGGGAGAATTTATGAACAAAAGTGTGAAAGTTCTGTCACAAGAACAATCTCTGTTTCGTTACGTTATCCTGGTGCTTTTGTAAGTGGGTATACTGGAATCTTTTACCTTTCCTAGTGGGTATACATATATACTGTATACCTGCGTATCGTGTAGACTACACCTCTGGCTGCCAGCACCTCTAAATCATGTACAGACATGAGAGTAGTATCAGTCTTCTTCTCTAACTTCCAGCAACAACGTGAAGAAGTCCATTTCCCAAAACTTTAAAGTAATCAAAGTCATTTTCCTGTAAAAGCAGCAGCCGGGCCCAGAGCTCCTCTGAGATGAACATGAAAATCTGCCACTGAGCCTGAGTTTGTTTCTTTTTGGTGTAGCACAGTACATCTTGCAATATAAAAATTTCATTTTGTCCGCACCAGCAGAAACATACCATAATAGGTTGTAATATGGTGTCACACAAACATATGAACGTACAGATACACACACAGTGTGACTCACTGTCATTTTCCAGTCCATTACCCTTCAGATGGGGCTGTCTGTTGGGGAATGAATGATATACTGTATCTATGTGTGTTACTGTGACCTTATGACTCCTAATGAAATGAGAATATATTTTCCTAGTTGTTTGTTTACATATTGTACAGTACAGTACAGTATATCTGCTTGCCTGTTTTGTTGCACTAAAGACATCACATCTACTCGTCCTAACAGAGAGAGAGCCTGCCTCCTGCCGTTCCCTCTTGCACTCTCAATCCTGATAGGGTGTGGAATGACAAAAAAGCACACACACACACACCACAAAGTGACCAGTCTTACAGCAAGGACAACACCATATAAGACTAAAATCAAATATCTAAATCAAAACTTGAGAAACCCTTTTTACACACAAGACACCCCTTTCTTTCTGTTTTAAATGCTGTAATGACATCACGCCGCTGATGTTTTCTCCAAAACAATATCCAGCCCAACCCTTTTAAATTAGAAATTAGGTGAATTGGGATTGAGAATTAAAGTGAGCTTTTATTACGTCTTCATTTAACAGTGGGTGGACCTGCTGTGCTGTAGGGTGTGGCCCCCCAAACAGGAAGCATTTGTTCAATTTAATTATATTTTCCACTATCGTCTTCAACTAAAGAAGCTAATTAGATGAACATGTCTTCAATCTAAACTCTGATTCAGTGGCTTGAATTGAATGATCTTCTTATTGGACTTCAGACACTAGTTGATTGAAATAAAACGCCATAGACATCAATGTATTCATTTACTATAAATATGTTACGGTACATTTGTATATTATTTGGCTTGCTTAAAATACTATTTGGGGTGAATCCCACTGCATCCTTAGTCGGGGAGTGCCATGTGTGACATGGGTCAACCTTTGTAGTTTACAAGATTTTTTCTATCTCTGTCTCTGGTGTGATGAATCCACTCACATACAGTATGTATAGTGTGGAAATGGGTCAACTTGGAAACTGAATAAGTACATATTCTTCTGTCACTATGAACCATTTTACCAGAGGTGGAAAGAGTACTGGAATAATTTTACTCATGTTAAAGTACTTACTTCTGTTCAAAAAGTAAAACATAGGTCAGTCAAATGTACTGTGAGTAAACTTTACTGCAATGTATTTTTAAAATGCATTGCAGGGGGATCATAGTTAACCCCTTTTGTTATAGTCATTCAGCTAAAACAAGGACAACAAGTAGATGACTAATGTCTAAGCATCTAGTTCTTTCCTCCCTTGAACTAGCACCACAATGACAATATACAGTATGTAGTTCTTTAAAATCTTCCACCTTGTTCTACATGACAGACACAACTCCACCACCTTCATAGTATGACCCAAAAAAGCATACAAAGGATTTTGGTTTTGCGCTTTGTTTCTTTTTCTTTGACTGTGTGCACCTTCCTTTACCTGTCTTTTCATACTCCTCCTCATCCCACTCTCTCATCCTATCTATGGCATTTACTAACACATAACATTGTGTTTTTTTTTTTTAAATGTCATCCTTAAGATGCCATTTCTACTCCATTCTGCATTTGTGCGGCCAGGAGCAAACCTCCCTTTATTGCATGAAATGGGGTTATTATTATGGCGGTCATTCTCAAGGACACAGTGACACATTTCTCCATCACTCCATCTTCTAATAAGAGCATGATAATTATCCACCTTTTAGCCGCTAATGGGTTATTATTCATAGAGTTACTCTACATCCAGCCTACTCTTGTTCTCTTTTTCGTTCCCTGTCTATCTCTCTTTTTTCTCACTGTTTTGTGCTCTCTGAGTCACACTTCAACCCCTCTCTGTCTTCCCTTCTTATGCCACCCCCCCTCTTTTTAAAATGGTGAAAGCTGAGAATACATGTTTGATTCGCTGTAGGAAAAAAGCTTCAATGTTTTGCGCCGTTATGATGATCATCATCACCATTGTCGTCGTAGAATCCTGTTGCCATGGTGACTTGTTTTGGACACTGTGGCACACAGTATTGTGTGGGGTGGGGGGAGTTCAGAAAGAGAGGCAAGAAGATTTAAAATCAAAAAAGAGGGAGGTCAGATGCTACTGGGACCCAGTCAGACATGTTAAAATGTCAATTATTTTGAATGTTTACATTTTTTAAATATAATTTATGTAATTTGTTTGCTGCTCTGCTCCACTGTGACTATTTGTCAAGGACATTTGGAGGTCATCACGCCATTTTAGTCTTTACGGTCTTTTCTTTGGTGGAACATACTGTACAGTCCATACCTGTGAACGCACACACACACACACACACACACACACACACACACACACACACACACACTTACTGACATAGTCACATATTCTCAAAGGCTTAGCGTTGCGGGTATTTCCACTCACCGAGTGGGATGCATAGTGTTTCCATGGAGATCTATTTTTAGCCACAGACAAAAAAAAGGGCCAACTGTTAAAATATGCCATCATGTTCCCTCTGACTGAAAAAAAACCATGTCCGCTCCTGCAGAAAAGATGGCATAAAGTTTTAATTTTTCTTTACATCCCTGTCTTGTCTATTTGAAAACAGGATGTTAGTGTCATGTTAAGTGTCATTTGTCAAAGTGGATTTGAATTACAAATCATGCTGTTTGATAAATCAGCACATTACCAGCCATAAATTATGGAGTGAGAACAGTGAAGAGGATGAGAGAAATCCAAGGTTTTATCGTAATCAAGTTTAAAGACTGTCTGTAATTCTTTGGTTGTAATCTATTCAAACATTTTGTCAGTTGACAAGAAGTTATTTGACAACAGTAGTGATAATCAGTTCAGTCATATTTTAGGAATAATATCAAATATTTCTGGCTTCTTAAGGTGAAAGTTTGCTGCTTTTCTCTGTTTTATATCATCATATTTTACCCAAAATATCTTTAGGTTTTGGATTGTCGGATCCACAAAACAAAAAAAGAGTTTTTCAACTTTTTTAAATCATATTCATTTTTTTTTACATTTTATATACTTAACAATATGATATGATAAATCAGAAACGTAAAAGAGAAATGAATCATTTTGAGAAAAGAGTCCTAAGTTGAAGCCCAAGTCTAATCATTCTATTTTTAATGATATATTATCTTATTATAATTACATTCGTGTTGTCTCTGTTCTGAATCTCATGGCCAGGTTTCTAAAATGATCTAAGAGGATCATTACAGAGTCGCAGAAGCAGGGACAGTTTTTCTTGACCCAGACGGCCGAAGCAGTCTGTACTGATTATTTATGGCGCAGTTCTTTTTTATTTCAATTAATACCATCTTCCTAATTTTTCTAATTGGCATTTCTGGTACAGTAAATAGCTTTGACCGAATCTGCTGGGTCACTAGCATGCCCACTGTTTTAAGTTCGTAAACTGACAATTTAAGAAGGAAGTGCTATAAGTGCATCTTCTCTCATCTTAATTTTCATAGGTGGACTCAAATTTCCTTTACAAAAGGCGTTTACCTTTTGAACCTTGATAAGAACAATTACAATGAACTTTGATACAATAAATTCTACAGTACCAGGAGTCCCTTATTCCTTATTCCCATCTATTGTCCATGTACATTTGGTGTATACTCTGTTTAGGCTTCACTACTTGGTGATGGGCTCAAGTACACAGACTTCTTTGCAATCACCCTTAATCCTCTGTGATATTGTTGTGACTCATCTGTGTATTGCTACAGTTGTTCTGCCCTCTCACTGCCTCCTCAAAATCCGCTGCCAGAGCAGTTAGGTGGGCCGACAGTATTTAGCCTACAATATTTCATAATCTGGCAAATCTTAAGCAGCATTGCAATCAGTTATCCAGGAAGGAATTGTAATTGTGTGTAGGAGAGGATTTTCCAGGAAGCAATGAGTATTTAATGATCAGGGAGATTGATTACAGCATAGCTCACATCTCAGAGGCATTTAAGTAGTTGAAACATTTAACAAGGTTAGATGTCATGCTGAGGCGATGCACCATCATCTCATACACAGAGGTACCATCACATGGCAGGAATCAAGTGAAAGGAGTGCTGCCCTTGTGCAGAATGGTGCATTTGCATGCCATAACTAGTTCCCCTGGACTGCCTCTGGACAGATGCTAGAAATCTGGAGTAGGAGCACTGGCATATGTATTTAGAAATACTGTATGAGTGAATCTGGAATTTGATGTGCACCTGACCTAGCTACAAAGCTGGAAGAGGTGCAGGTTTACAGGAGGTTTACACAACCTGAATGTGGATATACATACTGTATGTGTGTCTGCCCTTGTGTGTATACTATCTGTGTGTGTATGTTTGTGTGTGTGTGTGGGGATGTATGTGTGTATGTGTGTGTGTGTGTGTGTGTGTGTGTGTGTGTGTGTTTGTGTATGTATCTAACCAACTGGAACTGGCTAAAGGTTGATTTTATGAGCTCTAGTTTAGGCGTGTGATAGTGCAAGCAACTGTCGACATGCTTAACCAGCCTTATTACATACACACACACACAAAGCACGTGCAGGCAGTCACGACTCACAGATCCAAACACACACAAGCGCATGCATGGACACACAGACATGTTTGTGTGCGATGTGAGGCAGGGTGCTGTGGAGATCAATGGGATAGCAGGCTTGGTCCTCTCGCAGAGACAATTAAAAGAGAATGAATAATGAGGCTATTTATAGACTGATCTATTTGTAACCAGGGCATTCTCCTACGTAGGAGCTGGAAATTGTTCTTTTTTCAGCATGCCCTTCTTCTGTCCTCTCCTTCATCCTCTTTGTTGCTCTATTTCTCTTTTTTAAGCAAGAAATACTTTTCTCAATTTTTTTTTTTTTGCAGTATCTAAAGACTTGCTTTTCACACAAAAATACTGTCATTTCTTTTATTTGTTTCTTTTTCTTGACACTACAGATATTCTCTGCAGATGTTAATAAGGCATCTCACAGTCATTTGCATTCACATGTGAAACAGTGACATGCAGCAGTGATGTTATCAGGTGCAATCCATGGCCACTCCTGGGAGACCCGGTGACGCACCATGCATGACATCATGCTGTGGTAATGTCTGTGCTTGTGAGGGAGAGAGACACAGAGAGAGCGAAACAGTGAATACACACTCTGTGTGTGCTCTCAGCAACCAGATAATGGTACTACATTGAAAAGCAGCCAGATAGAAACCTATAATGTAGCTTGATGGAAATTGTTTATGAATCATTTAAACTGATGATACAGAGAATACATTTCCTTTGTCATTAGTACACTTGATGCTAACTCCAAAGATTTGTGAAGGTTTGATTCATATAGTTACAGTTCACAGCAGTTTTGTACACACCAGAAAAATCTTAATGTAGCCATAATAGATGTGATTTAATACATTGACATTTAATAATATAAAATACAAGAGTTTGGGTGAGTTATGTCATACATGTTAGGGTCCATTATGTAACATTGGAATGTAGATAAAATACATTGAATCTTCCACAGTACAATTTCAAATGAGGTTGGAACCTACTCCCCTTCCCTTGAAATTGATATATCAAAAATTATACAAATTCAGCCCATTTTGCACAGAACATAATATTCTATTGTTCTATTGTTCATTGATTCCAAACCATCCACATTGAAATATTTGATAATACAAAAAAAAGAAAAAAAAGGACAAAAAAGAAAAGGACAATTGCACACAAACAGCTACTCTTAATGGTATATGGATTACAAAGTTAACTTGCCAAAGCATTACATTTCTATTATTTTAGCTTGTGCATGAATACAATTTTCTGCACAATCTTCTAAAAGTAAATTGTCCCTTGAGCTAATATGAAGTTGTTCAGATAAAAGAGCCAAGGATATTTATGTACAGTAGTTCATGGTGTATGAGGAGGTGGATGAGGTCAAAGCACAAGGCCCTCGTCTCTTAAGCAGAGTTATATAAGGAAACCAGAGCCATGGCCCACTATGACTCAAACTGGTAATTATAGATGGTTGGTGTGTGGTGTCAGAGTGGAAAAGAGAAGAAAAGAAGAAAGGCAAAAAGAAAAAAGGAAGTAAGAAAAAGAGATTGATTCAAAAGCCAGAAATCACAATAAAAAAGCAACATAAAATGTCTGAAAACTGTATAAGATGGCAATTTCATCTGCAGTTTCTAGCAGTGTCCATTTAAATATTTTTGTGCGTGTGTGTGGATAAAAATAATGATCTTTTTTGGGATTAAATGTAGAAATTAAGCAGATTGTTGTTTGTTGCTATAATGTTAATTCCTAATAAATAAAATCTGCACTGCAATACATAAATATCTAGACTAAGAATATCCTACCCACACTAGTTATTGTACAGTTATGTATTGTAATGTTAATGATTTTTTTTATTAAACTCTTTCTCCCTCGCACCCCTCTCTTTCTGTTTCTTCCTGTCTCAGGTCTCGCAGGTGCCCAAACTGACCTGGACAAGAGAAGAGAAATATATGGTAAAAACCTGATACCTCCAAAGAAGCCAAAAACCTTCCTGCAGCTGGTATGGGAGGCCCTGCAGGACGTCACCCTCATCATCCTGGAGATAGCTGCCCTGATCTCCCTGGGACTCTCCTTCTACCACCCTCCCGGAGAGAGCGGCGGAGAGTGTGAGTGAAGCAGCTCTGGTGACTTGATCACTTCCTTTAAAAATATCTATTGTCGTTTTATTGAGGTCTTGAGACAGTACAAACACACACACACACACACACACGCACACCCTACAACAGTTATCTAACAGGTATCTCCACTATTGCACAAAGGGGTAAGCGAGCATCTGAAAAACATACCTCCTATGGGGTAGTTCATAGGCTAAGAAGCCATCACTTTCCTCTAGCATTTCATTGACTGCCATTCATTTTGGTGACACTTTGACAGCAAATAACTTTACATCTTAAGCATTTAAAGATGTCCTATTTGTCCATTGTTTATTTCTAAAGAAACCCAACAATGGATAAAAGGCTCCATTACCTCGTATCACACGTTATGGCCGCATAGCAGGCGTTTTTATAGAAATAACGATAACGACATACGATAACGAATAACGATTGTGACGTAACCATGCAACTCTGTCTGTAGATGAATTTTTGTATAGTCAGAAGAAGCTCACAGGCAATTGGGGAGACGTAGAGGCATATAGTCAAAATCACAAATAATTTATCAGAATACTTATCAAAAATTGCTCCGCTCCTATGCTCAGCGCAGCAACGCTCAGCACTCACCGGAAAAGTGCTTCTACTTGACTTCACTGGTCTTTGTGGAAGTCTACAGCGTCGCTCTGTCCATTTCTTTAACTGTCTATGCTATTGCACATGACAGCAAAGGGCCATAATTGCATTGGCCCACTGACATCACTTCCTCTGACATTACTGGCACTCGCAGACACACTTACACCACACACTTTTTAATTGGTGAGGCAGGTAACACTTCGTTTGTGACCTGCCTTGAGAGATCAAGCAAGTCATCGAGCATAGACGTAATGTGTGTGTGCGTGAGTGCTTATGGGCGCCCGTGCATGCGTGTGTGCATGCATGCACATTGTGAACAAGTCTGTGACTGTGCTTATGAAAGGTACCGGGAAGGTTAATGAAGTGTTGAGTAGAGAAATAACCTTGAGCTCCCAGTGCCCATACATCAAGCCTGTGAGCCATGAAAAAGGAAATGAAGACAGAGACCATAACGAGGTGCTGAGTCAGCAACATCAGTCATTGCTCCCAGCGTATTACAGTAATGGAATTCAGAGGGTCCCGTCATTATTTTAAGGGGTTCAAAAAGTATTATGAAGGCAAAATACCAAAGAAGGAAGAAATAGTAACCACCGTCTTACTTGCATGGGTAGTTGTTCAAGTTATTTTGAAGTTTATTCATCTTTTACTTGTGTGGTTAAGATTAAGAGGGGGTTAATGGGCCAAATGCTCAGGTAGTAAAATTGGAATTGGATCTTGCGTTTCCCCTAATACTTAGCTTCTTTTCTTTGCATCCTTTGAGCTGCAGCGTTTCAGAAGTGAGCTCTCCAAATAAAGCAGAGAATGGCCAGAGGAATTGTTATGCTAATGACTGCGTCCATCTCCAGATGCATAATCAAGCTTCTTTTTACTGTAACTTGAGGCAAAATTGAGGCATTTGCCAATACGCCATTTTCTTATCATATTTGAATTATGTTAATATATACTGTATCTATGAATCTAAATGTGCACATTAACTCCTGTGGATATGAATAGATTTGGTTAAAGCAGAGTGATTGAGAAAGATATAAATACATATCACTTTGAATCACCCTTATTCAGAAAAAAAAGAATGGATGTGTGTGTGTGTGTGTGTGTGTGTGTGTGTGTGTGTGTGTGTGTGTGTGTGTGTGTGTGTGTGTGTGTTACAGGGGCGAGACAGATAAGGCCAAAGAGATGTGAGGATTTTTTAAGAGCACAACAAACTTGTTTTTCACACACATATTTAATATAATGAATCAAACATTTCTGGTAATTTTCCCCCAATTTGGCTATGAAAGAGTTGTGACATAGATGTATACTAGGTTATTTTAATGCTGACTTTACTGTCTTAGGGCTGACACATCTCAAGGGATTTTTCTTTGTGTAATAATTTAATTAAATTATTTAATTTATTATGTATTATTATGTATTTATTATTATTTAATTTAAAAATAAATTTGACTAAATGACAGTAACACAAATGAAAGTAAACCTAACTGGAAACGAAATGAATAAAGATAATGGCTATACATATATATAACAATAATCATACACCAAAAATGTTTAAACTTCATGTCAAAGAAAAATAAAAAAAATTAGAGCCCATCAAATAGTTGGCTTACTACTGAAATGTAAAAATATCACACATGCATGTATACACAAGCACACATCACACTGCTGGTTTACTGTTGTTGTTTATTAATAGGTCTTAAAAAAAAATCAATGTTCCAGAAATAGAAGGTGGTGGGATGACTTAATTCTCATTTACATATGAAACAGCCTGGCTGCAGTTGAATGAGGAGGCTCTTAATTGCGTCTGTATCAAACACACAACATGCAACAAGACAAAGCCTTGAAAAATGATTAAGAAAATACTGTAAGGAGGCATATAAACCAGCATGGTTCGGTAAAGTGCCTTTGAAGCTTATATACATTCATTATTCATTTTTATCTTACCCAGTCATAAAGTTTTCTCAATCAGCTTAATTTTGTGCTTTGGGAGGCTTGAGTGTTGGACAATTTTGACACTTAAGCACCATGGACAGCTACAAATATACTGCATAACTTCATTGTGTCTTTCTTTGAGACATGCAGGAACACAGTTTGTGCACACATACCAAATACCAAGAGTTGTACAATCAGAACCATGGACAGATACTCCACTCATTGTATGTCTGTCAATGTGCTGCAGCAACCAAACGGGACAGGCTAAACCATCACATCCAATTAAATAGTTTAAAAATATATATGGCTGTACTGCACTAATTTGCCAGTAGTTGTTCTTTCAGTGAATTAAATAATGGTAATGATTTGTTCTACATGAAATATTTACCCTTAGTAAAAGGCTTATCACACCCATGCCTGTCTGAATATACTGTTTTATTATCTTTAGGAGATGGGTTAGTCCATGAAAGACTCAAAATCTAACAATTACATACATAGGAACAATATTTAATTCATTAAATGTCCTTAAAAGTACTGGTAGTCTTACAGATCAAGGAGTTTATGTTCTGTGAGTGTATGCAGTATATATGCAATATATCCACTAAATGAACCTTCTATTGATCGGAACACATCTGTAGTGCAACAGTAAGTCCAAATTGCTTCTTGGAGTTTAGTTCTTGGTTAAATCAGACCCTGCCTATGTAATGTCTATCATATGGGGTCTGCACTAGTTCCCTTGTGAGCTAAGATAGCTGTGAGAAGCGCTTTATAGTCCAAAACAAATCACCCCACCAGGGGCATTTGAAGTATTTGAGTATTACATGAAGCAGCACAAGGAGGACTAGGAATAGGCCTTGTTTCATTCCCAAATATACCCCAGTCTGTCAGTGCACAGCCAGTAGACTGCAGGGCATTAATTTTGAAGTGGAGCAAATAAATGAAGAGGCGAGGAGAAGTGAATTCTTTGAAGGTCATTTCAGCCAGATTTCATTTTATTTTGTTCTTAGAGTTGTCTTTTCTATTGCATACATTGTCCATAAGCAGAGCAATTGCACAGTGTTGATTACTTCCCTTTGTGTGTCTTTTATTTTATTGTTTGTAATACAGATATACAAGCTTACATGTGTATGAAAATTAGTTGATATCAAGTGTGTAAATGTGTGTCGGCTGAATACTTACAGTGTATATGAAAATAGTGTGCTTACAAATGTATGACATCTATATAACGTTCCTATTCTCCTTCTTGTCGTTGTTACCAAACTGTAGCCTGTGCCACGGGGAAAGGTGGGGTGGAGGACGAGGGCGAGGCGGATGCCGGCTGGATCGAGGGCGCAGCTATCCTGTTGTCTGTGGTGTGTGTGGTGCTGGTGACGGCCTTTAACGACTGGTCGAAGGAGAAGCAGTTCCGTGGGCTGCAGAGCCGCATCGAGCAGGAGCAGAAATTCCAGGTGGTCCGCGGTAGCCAGGTCATACAGTTGCCTGTGTCGGACATAGTGGTGGGGGATATTGCACAGATCAAATACGGTAGGTGTGAGGAGGTTGAAAAACTGTGTGCATTTTAGAGTTTACTCAGTTCATGACATGTAGTAAGTGGAGTAAACTCAAATGGGAAATGCTGCTTGCTTCAAATTAATATTTCATAGAGCTTTGAAACAGAATTCATAAAAAATTTAAAATTGAGGTATATCAAAAATGAGCCACAAGAGGCTTCTGTTCTCACAACCTGTGCTGTTACACATTCCGATGCCGCAAAACAAGCACATGCAAATATTAACAAACACGTTCAATCAATGAAGGACGGGATCTTCTGGCTTAATCCAGTTAGTTTCATGACAACATCAGTTGCAACAGTGAAGCTGTTATTGTTTGCGAACTTGTGAGTCTGTGTGTGTGTGTGTGTGTTTGTGTGTGTGTGTGTGTTTGGAGACATCTACTGTAGCGGGAACTACCACAGACGTGGTTTTGAGCACCATAACAACTGATAAGTCACAACCGTATAAGATGCAGTCACGCAACTTCACGACTGAGTACATCAAACTGAAGGCGTATTTTAAAAAAGGGGGGTGGTCTGAGCAAGGGTGCCGGAACTAGTGGGGTATGAAGTCAGGCTTTATTGGCTTTGCTGATCATGTGATCCCATCTCATGATGGTCTCTAGTTGCTACATCTTAACAACATCATTCTGGGGAAATAAAGGTGTAACTGGCACTGGCACTTAGTTTTTGTTGACAGTACCATCTATCTTGCACTTTAAAAATTACACATGATTTTGTAGCAGCGTGCAAGGTATTCAGTCATGCAAACTCTCTTTTATGTCTATTCATATTGTTGATTAATGTACTGTATGACAAATTGACATCTATTCAGTTTGCCCTTTCTTACTA
Source organism: Etheostoma perlongum (assembly GCA_026937815.1). NCBI lineage: Eukaryota > Metazoa > Chordata > Actinopteri > Perciformes > Percidae > Etheostoma > Etheostoma perlongum. The sequence continues at coordinate 28,291,163 of CM049374.1, read as the reverse complement.
CTACAAAACTTTTGCATCAACTATTTTTTTGTTTCAAACATTGCTTTAATTAAAACAATGAAAAGTTACACTGAAATTGACCAAACCTTCCAGAACAATTTGATAACTTTGATTAACTTTGTTCTGTGTGAAGTCATTTTCATGGTTCAGTGACTGAAATTAGACTTTCAACTCATTTCCAGAGGGGGATTAAAGTTATGAAGTCCACCTTAAGCAATTAAATATATTTAAGCAACAGTATGTTAATGTTATGAAATTAATTAGCTGCCAGATCTATCTCCACAGTGCTGTGGAGTAAGGTCTGGCTCACACATACATTCTGGGATAGAAGAAAAAAGGAGAAATTTCTTTAAACCAATCACAAAGAAGTAAGAAGAAGACAATTCTGTCATTCTACCTACTGCAGCTTTAAAACAACTCTAACCCAACTCTAATGAACCTTCAAAGTTATCTGAACTATTTTGTTGTGTATGGCTATATTAATCAATTCCAGAACATGTAAATATATCCAGATAGCAACACTGCAATTTCTATTGTTGCAGGCGATTTGCTTCCCGCTGATGGGGTGCTGATCCAGGGCAATGATCTGAAGATTGATGAGTCATCACTGACTGGAGAGTCTGACCACGTCAAAAAGTGTGCTGACATGGACCCCATGCTGTTGTCTGGTATGTTGCCAGTCAATGCTCTCACTCGAGATGAATGGGTGTATACTGTATGTCATGTCATCCGCATTCAATGTTGTGTAAATGGGAAAGGGACAAAAAGAGAGGTGGGGACTCGACTGAGGATTCAATACTTCAATTGCTGAGTTTTAAGTTAGCAACTTTTTTTATCCCTTCAACTAGAAAGTAATTGTGTGTATTTACTGCTCTTAAAGGTAAATGTTGATTTTTTTTTTTACAAAATAGAAACGATTTGGAATTAATCAATCTCTTAAGCAAGCTCACAACTACCTATTACGCCATAAAGTTCAAATCTTTTATTTCCATCCTTTGCCTACAAATAAATGACATAAGTAGAAATACTAAATGTTTATGTAATAATTGTGTGTAAATAAATGTTTAAAATTACTTGAGAGGAAACCATGTTAATGGGCAACAAAAAGCCTCAAATGTTTCATTCATAAATTGAGGTTTGCCCGCCATTACTTATTGGGATTACGTTTGGTCTGCCTAGCTCCTTTTTGCAAAATCTATTGTGAAAACCAAATTAATTATAAGTCGCAGTCATGACATCACCTCGGACAGAAGACAAAATGTTCTTTATTATAATCTAAAGATCCATGAGGATACTGGTGATAGCCAAAAAAACACTTTTTTAATCTACTTTCCCTCTTTATTTGACACTAGAATTTGCAAGATTTTGAAGAATATCACTGATAACAGAAATGTGGGTTAATCTGATCTCACATCTTTGTTACCTGTGGATAATTAGCTGTGTGCCTTTTTGCTACCTTCTTTAATTAGCCTCGTGTTCACCCACATCGGGTCACTCCCCCAAAGGTTAATAATGTTCTGCATGTATACTGTACATATACACACATGTACAAAAGTGTAGTGTATTTGCACAGTGACATGTTTTTACTGCTTTTGGCTCTCTACTTCAGCATATTGGATTTAAAATGAAACAATGATTGATAATAAATTGCTTACTTTTGACTTTAATGATGTTACATATAGTGATGTAGAGCCAACATAGAACCAAAGCAGCCAATATGTTTTGAATAGTAAACAACTAATTGTTCTTAATTGACCACATGAATCATACAGAAGGTGTGTTGCAATACGAGAGATCTGTCATTGAAGTATACAGTACACTGTACTAGGAAATTGGAAAACACTGTAAGACAATAAATACTTTTACACTTTCATACTATAGAAAACTTATTTAATGGACAATTGCCCAAATTGGTATACTAAAGGTGCCTGTGTTGTAAAAAGAATTTCCAAGTCTTTTTTTATCATAAATCATGTCGAGGTGCTATATAAATAATGTAAAAGTAAAAAGCTTAGTCCACTGAGAAATGCACACAGCCCGTATTCAGAAACAGTGCCTTTAAACGAGCTGTCAGGACTTCCCGTGGTTAAATGTATAAAACTATACTATATATACTGTAGATAGAAAATAACTGTTCAGTGCCGTTACAGTCATTCCTTGGCTGCAGTGATGGTGTAGAGATACAGAGAGCGCAGATGTGGAAGATTCGATTCAGAGCAGACTGGGCTTTTTCGGTAGGGGGGCTTAAAGAGACAGGCGCTTAAACGGAACGTTTCAGACAGAGGGTGAATGTAGATATATTCAAAGATTACAATAAGAGAACAATATTGTGTTTTTTTTTACATTAAAGCATGTAAACAAACAGAAACCCAAAATATAAAAGTATGAACCTGAAAATGAGCCTGAAATGGGACCTTTACCAATCACCACAATTATGGCAGGAAAATAAGAAGATGTCAGGTTGTCTTTAAGCAAACACTGAAAATAAATCTCATCTAGCTGTAATATGTTATTATAACATCATAACACCCTGCTGCACTTTCTCCAGGCACCCATGTGATGGAGGGGTCAGGGCGCATGGTGGTGACTGCTGTTGGTGTCAACTCTCAGACTGGAATCATCTTCACCCTGCTGGGGGCTGGCACAGAGGAAGAAGAGAAAATAGAAAAGAAAGGTAAGATCATTATATCATGGAATTATCTTTTTTTTATATAAACATGCAATCGTTTTCAGCAATTGCTTCAGGTAATTTGTTCTTTTGTTAGTGTTACTCAGCAACATACCCTTGCAAAAGCGTTTTCTCATTTCATTCCCTTATGTCTTGAAGGTCGAACGGTGTGCTCTCAGTGCATAATGTCAGTGTTTTTACCTGTCTTGTTCATCAGAAAGGTTATAAACAATACACTCACAAATGTCCACCTGTTAAACAAACATTATATACAAACTTTTTGTTGGTATTCCTGGTATTCGTAGTACGTAGTACAGTACCTGACAGTAAACCTCTTTGCTGAATGTGGATAAATACTGTATGAAATAAGTATTGATGGTACACATGTAAGCTGCAGTATCCAGGTTATGTGGCTTCAGGTGCATTATTGTCCTTACTCTCTTATCCTTCCAAATTCAATTCAAAGGAGGGGCAGTGGAAGACGGACACCCGAATGCAGGTAGAGTATCACCTTTCTCTGACCCCTGGGAGTGGTACTTGATCCTTTTGACCTTTAGCCTTTAGTGATTCCCTGTAAACCTCATGTCATTCTACATCTCTCCTCCGTAGCCGAGCACCTTTACCCCAGTTTAAACTTAAAAAGAGAAGCCTCACCCTCACACTGCATCTTTTTAAGTGTTGACAGATGACATATTTCACAATGCATAATCCTCTCCCCATATAACAGGCACTGCACTCATCAAACTAACTAGCTAGCATTCAACATCAGTCCTGTTTCAAAGACGTATTGAATGCGAGTAGTTCAAAGGCTGTCAGACTCATCTCATTACTGTATGACAGAACAATGACATAAGCCCTGCATGTGTATAGCACATGTACCAACAGTAGTGAAGTAGTACAGTATAAGCTTTTATAACATGTTCTATATATTGTAACATGATGATATTTTCACATCTTACATATGTACATACATATTTTAACATCAGTAGTGATTTTGTGCCTCTTTGGACAGCACTAGTTTTGATGAGCATAATATATGTGTTCTTCTTTTGACCAGTAATTGCAGTGCTTCAGCAGTAGATGCATTCATTTCCCAGTTGTCATTGATCAGAATCAATCAAAAACCAATCCTAGGTATGTGATCAACTAAGAACAAACTGTAAAGTATGACGTTGATCTTACTTGATCCTTGCAGATTTTGTACACATTGGTATTTTCGAAGTGCTAGAAATGTCGATTAAAATCTTATTTTAAAAATTGTGTTGTACATCATGCAGTCAAGACTTCATGTATGGCTGGCCTAATAAGTACAACTTTAAAAACTTCATTTACATTTGTATTTAGATTACACAAATATAACTTGTTTAAGTTAGTATTGCCATTGGCAGCTAAACCTTTTTTAAAGGATCACACTAGCAGACTGTAGTTTTATTTAGATGGCTTTTCTGACAAAACACTGCTCATGTTTGTATCAATAATTTGCACTAAAATCAATGGGGTGCTTTGTCATTACATAAAGCAATTGCTTTTCAATGAGATAATAAACAAAGTTACTAAGAATTGTAATAAAACATACAAGCTACTGTAAGTCATTGTGTTTTGTTAACAATGGACTAAGAGCCTATAATGACACAGGAAAACAATCACTGACCTTCAATTGAATTTCCTTTTACTAGTAATCATAGTTTATGTGACTGCTGTCAAAAGTCATTAGCAATTCCTTGCATGATCTATTCCAGGTTTTGAAAACCATAAGTATGACTACAGGGGGGGGCTAAGGCAAGAATGTGGATACCTTCTCATATTTACACTAGTACAATGAATCTGCCCCATCACTTAATTGCTTGGCACATGTGTATTACCCTCGCTAATACGTTTGCCCTTTTGGATTTTGTTTACTTTGCAGGAGAGTTTATTTTCAGATTGGCTATGCAACACCTTTTAGCTTATTTGTTTCAGATCTCTGCTCAAATTTTATTTTGTGCTTCTTTCAGTAATTACATGAATAACATGGTTTAAAACAAATTAACAAAGACAAAAATCACAATGTAATATATTCACAGTACATTTAAAAAATACTAGATGTGTGGCTCTGGATTCACATTTTTTTATTTTATTGTTTTCCACATATATTTAGATTTCATTTTTCATGTCTGTCCAATGTTTCACTTGTTTGCTTCATTGGGATAACATTTACAAAAATGACACAACATATAATTAGATGAATTGAATGAACACATTACACATTTACAAACCCCACTGATCACAACACTACACTTTAGTGTAGTTTACCTATGCTGAAACTCGTAAATGTGCTATAACCATGTTATTTCTGTTCATTGTCTTGTGTGTGGACATGTGTGTGTGTGTGTGTGTGTGTGTGTGTGTGTGTGCTGGCGTGTGTGTGTTGGTGTGTGTGTGTTTTTTGTTTATTTGTGTTTGGTTCATTGTTACTGGCTAGACTCCCATCCCCCAATCCACCCCATTGCAACTATAGCCACGGATGGGGCTGCAGGCTGTAATGCCCCTGGCATTGCCAGCCTTAATAATGGTAGGTTGACAAAACCTCTGATCTCTGACCTCTTTCTGTCCTTTGACTTCTTCTATCTTCTCCATTTTCCACCTGCCTCCTATCATGGATGCCCACCATCTGCTCTGCTCTACCTTTTCTTTTTGTTGTGTTGGACCTTTTTGTATCCATATCGTCAGTGCAGGTCCTCTTGTAGTTGAAACAATTAGTCTTGTGTTTCTTTTTCTTCTCTTTATGCTACATTTTGTTTGTAATACTTCATACTGAACATATATACTACATAGCTCTCTTGGAAAAATATTTGAGGACTTTGGATTTGGTGGTTCATCTTTAAATTAAAAACTAAAACAAATAAACTAATTTGGTCTCTGTAATGCTAACATGTTATGAAAACATTTTTAGCCTTTTTATATCCATTCATAAAAAACTGAAGGATTTTCTGAAGGATAATGAAGATCATTTTTGTAAAGTTTTGCAATATTTAAAGCAGTGTGTCTTTAAAATGTTTTGACAAGCGTTAAATGAGAAGATTAATACCACTGCTCCTAGGCAATAAAATAGATTGGTACTTAACCCCCACAAAGTGTAATTTTTACACTTTGGTTTATGTATCAAATTAGAACAAATGAGATACAAATTGTAAGATTTAAAGGCGCTGGTAGGCAAATTTTGGTCCCGTCGGACAGAGCCACTCTAGCTGTTTCCCCTTGTTTACTGTCTTGATGCTAAGCTAACCAGCTGCTGGTGGTAGTTTCGCATTCACCTTACAGACATTCTCATTTTCTTATTTAACTTTCTGCAAAAAAATAATGTTTCCCCAAAATAAGGATATTGTGTTTTTTGGCCAGTTATTAAATTAGTTTTTATATGAATTCATTTTCTGAAAGTAGACAAGATGCTAGCTGAAGAATGGTGTCAAAATCCTGCTGTTGGGCCACCTCCTGTAGTAGAGTGTCCTCTGAGATCACTTTCTGCGTAAGCTGGTTTAGATACAAAATATTAACTTCATTCTTTGTTGCACTGGGTTCTCTCTTATCCTGGTCTCCTTGGAGAGCAACCTCAAAATGTTTGTATTTAAGGCAGGAGGGGCGTGAATTGCACTGTAATGATGACCATGTACTGTCCTGCGCTGGAACAGAGCAATTTGTTATCTTCAGCTTTATCGTGACACCAGGGAACTGGCTAATGTGGAAGTGGAGAAGGAGCCATTTATTCTCCACATACATGATTCTGGTCTTCCAGCTCTACTTGAGTGATTTCCTTTGTGACATTTGAAAACAAAAGCACTGAATGAAAGATTTTGTGCAATTTTTAGCCTCCACTGATACAAACAGTACAGATGTATAGCCTGGGTAGCTAATTGGACCAACACTGCAGAATATAATGCATGTTGTCTTAATTAGTATGTCTGATTTTGTAAGCATTGCGTGAAAATGTAGTTTTAAAGCACACAAAGAGAAGTACTGTGTGTACTCTAAGCAGCTCTGTTAGAGTACCAGCAAGTTGATTCTGCAATTTGGAACAAAATTGTGTTATTGAAACGCACATTGAAATTAAGTTCACTCTAAGTTCAATTCTTGTGTAAGCAGAATCCAACAGCATAATAACTCACTGTCCCTGAACTTAGATCTCGAGTTTCCTCCAGTTGTTCTTATGTAACTTTGCCATGTGGGAGGCTTTTCCTTCTGGCTCTCTCTCTATCTCTCTCTCTCTCTGGGTATCTCTTTTCTCTCTCTCTATGTTCATTGTTCACATCTCCAGTCTGCTTCCCTCTAAGTGTGTGATGTTGCATGTGCTTCCTGAATTTTCCTCTTATGCATGCTGTCTCTTGTTTCCGTGTTCTGTATGTGTACGGTATATGCTGTGTGTGTGTGTTTGTGGTGTACTCTCCCCACATCAAATGTTTAATGTAATGCTGTATCTACTGTACAGTATGTCTTAATATCTCATTTTATACCCTGACGACTTGACTCCTATTGTTGATAATATGTGTGGAATTGCCTGTGCCCATAGTTTGAGTATGTCATTCAGAACAATATTTGAAAACAGAAAATTCAGCAGAAAGTGTGCAAATGAAAAAGTTGCACCTGCTATATTTGGATGTCAAATTAAAACGCACATTAAACATGTTTAATTACTTGATTATTTGCAGATGCAACAAAATGGTGTCTATTAAACCCCATTCAATACAAAAAATCTGCACACTACAGTATTTGTCTGTAGTCCATTGCCAATAGATGTAGCTTCTAGTTACATACATCACTTACATATCACAAGCCTTTCTATGTGACTGTCACAGAGACGTTGTATTAAAAGTCATTTTCCTGTCTCCCTGTTTGTGATTTTTGGTTTTCACTGTCTGTGCTGTCTCTGTGATTACCTGTTGACTTGTCTGCTTTGATTATTTTTGTTGGTATTGTCTTGTATGTCTCCATCATAGGTAAAATGCAAGATGGCAATATGGAGAGCAACCAGATTAAAGGTAATCCAACCATATCTTTCACTCTCTCCTCCTATTCCCCTTCTTCCTTCCCTCTCTTCTTCTTCTCATCGTTTCCCTTGGTCAAACACTGGGTCCTGCATTGCTTTATTTATTTCAGCCTTTATTGTATTCTCAAGCTTAATACCTGACTTTGTCAACTGTGTGTCAATTGTGTAGTGCTTATTTAGAATCCAACAGACTTTAACAAAGTGTACCACTGATTTAGTAAATCCCAGAAAATGTGAGTGCTTGACCCAGGTTTTACCTGCCGTCGTATTAGGATAGAACATCCCTTCTCTTCACTCTGTCACTGATGTGTTGTCCCTGGTCTGTAGTTGTTCTGTGGTTCTTGTTGTATTGTTGACTTGCCTTTTTCTCTACATGAGAACAGAAACCTGTCCCTCAACTACTGTATCTCCCCCCTTTCGGGCTGCCCTTTCACACCAAAAACTGTTCTCTTAGTACTTGTTGTATAGCCCACCACACCCTGGTTTCCCCCTTTCCACTGTTTCATGAAATTTGCCCCATACAATGTGACGTAAATTGTCTTATGGTGTCCTTCAGGGATGTAACTACAGTAATGTTTATTTCTTATTACTGTTAATAAATCTATTTAGTCTGTGAATAAAACACATATATATATATACATAAAAAATGCTCATGAAAGGTAAAGTGACGCCTTCACATATCTTAATGTGTCTAACAGACAAAGGCCAAAAAATTAAATTTGCAATAATAAAAAACAGAAAAAGAAAGGACATTTTTACGTTCCAGAAGCTGCAACAAATATATTACATAATATATGGTATTGCTTTTTCTCTATAAATACATGTTTAATTAAAGATACATTTTCTTTCTATCAACTTATTAATCAATTGACCACTGCTTTACTACCAGGCACTTGTCAAGTGCAAGTTAAAGTGTTCCCAAAGCAAAGTGGCAAATGAAGACTCTTTACATGTTGGTATGATGAATACAGTCTACATCAGCATTGCTCAAATATACTGTAGCAAAAAATGCAACTTTCAGAAGATGAACCTTTGTCTGACCTTATATAAACATCAAGTGTTAAATCTTGCTCTTTTGCCGCGTACAGTTGGATACAGACTCTTTTTGTCTTGTGTCATGGCAATAGAAAAACAAAATACACAACCGGAGAGACATACTGTATGACAAATGTAGAATTAAAAGGTTTTTTTGTGAGCATCAAACACATGACTCATTATGATTGAAAAACTAGGCTGAAAAAATGATTCTTGTTAATGGGCTACATTAATAGAGAAGCAATGTACTGTATGTGAGTGTGAGGGGGATATAGATGGAGACAGAGTGAGGTAATTTAGGATTGGTTTTATAGACTGAACAGAATTATTTATTTTTTTACACAGAAAATAGGAAATCTTGTTTTTTGCCACACTATAAAACAGTTCATACAGTATAAATTAGACTGAATATCAAGTAAGCTCAACGTAGATTCCATATAGGTTAAATATATAGATCACTGTATTTTAGCAAATGATCATTAAGAAACATTTGGATTTGGACGTTTTGACCAGCGGAAGCAGTTTTATTCTTTGTGCAAGACAAGGACAGTCATTTCAAATACACGTTACAGTCTGCAGCATACAGTAGGTTTGTTTTGCATGTTCCAGCCTCCTCCCTGATATTTATTTTTTAGTAAAATGGACAATCACATTCATATACAAGGTTCTACTATTTGGGGATTTCCAATTATTACTGTAGTTTCTTGTCTCTATAATAAGCTTTGTGGAGTTTATTTTTTATTCTGTTCAACAAGTTCTGTTCTCATGTTATCACCAGAATAGAAGCTTTTGTCCCCATAGTTAATTTTAAAGCATTGTTGCTATTTATATATCATGGTCTATACTGTACATCACTCAGTGGGTTAAGCCTTATATATATTTCTGGCTTGCTTTTAGAATTTTAATCCTTTAAACCTCCAAGATTCTTTGAAAGTGGTCTGCAAAGTGTTTCCAGAGAAAAAAAATGCTAAAAAGTAATGTTTTGTTATTGTAGTATATGGGAACATACCTCCAGAAGGCTTGAGACTCTGTTTTGGACTGAACACCGATATATAGCCTCCACTTCAATTTATTTAAATTTGTATCTTTATTGTATTGAATTATGTTTTTTATACCTTTTTGAATTTTTAATCTTTCTGTTTCTTTTCTGGTTCTTTGTATTTTTTATATTTTAATTTTTACTTGTGTGAAATGTGCTATACTGTGTATGAGGTTTCCTTATATAGGGATCTAAATAATCTGTGAACATGGACCTAATATGTAGAACCATTGAATTATTCATGATTTACTGTAAATGTGCTTGTGATGAAAAAAAATGCTTGAAGAAGGAACAGTGTTTTCCTTACTACAGCAAAAGAACACCTACATTATCATGTATTTTTTTAGTTTTTATATTCTATACAGAAACAAGGTTCACAGTCTGTTTGATTTTACCATGAAGACAATGCAGGGACAAAAAAAAAAATCCTTATTATGGTATTTAAAAGCATACATACCAATTAGTTCCCATCTTGTCATGGGACGTCATATGATCTTGTCTGAGTTTGAAATCTTAACAGCACCTGGATGTTGAAGCCTGGCTTCCTGTTTCTCTTCCCTCCCTTGGTCGAATTTACCTTTCTAACGCTGCTGCTGTCTGTTTTTTGTGGTGTTCACAGTAAAGAAGCAGGATGGAGCAGCTGCCATGGAGATGCAGCCTTTAAAGAGTGCTGAAGGTGGAGAGTCTGATGAGAAAGAGAAGAAGAAAAGGGTGCACGGTTCTAAGAAAGAGAAATCTGTGCTCCAAGGGAAGCTGACTAAACTTGCTGTCCAGATTGGCAAAGCAGGTACAGCATATGGCACACGGACAAGTCCATTACTCACGCAGTTAAATCAAGGGACAACAGGGACACTGAGCCATTATCCTGTCTATCAAAGCAAGATGTTGCACTGATCAGACTCACTTCTTGGGCACTTATAGCAATCAAAGTACTTGTAGTTGAAGAATGCTGTGTCTGATTTATGACACTGTAGAATAGCCACTTTAGTTTCCGTCACTTTATTTTTCAATCTGGCTTTTTCACAGTTTTACAATCCATACCATAATTAATTGTTTGTAATGCAATTTAAGACAATGTATGACACCAATGATGTCTAAAACACTTGCAGTGGGTCAGTACAGTACAAGCACTTTTAGTAACACATGCCCACATGCCATTTATGCCCACACAGCAACATAGTAGTTTTACCATTGAGCAAATGATAGCCATACATACCTTAAAATACCCTGGAGGAATTAGAATTCCTCAAAATATTCCTTAATAACATAAAATAAAAACCTGACTGCCAAGGTTTTCTTTTAAGGGGGCCGTCTTTTTTATTTAAGTAAAAAGTTAAGGGTTTCTCCTTTTCTAAATCCCTTAAAGAAGTCCAAACCTGGTCTGTATCTACCTGACACTGGGTGTGCCTCTTAGCTTTCAGAAAATGAAAAAAGACCCCATATATACTCAAATGGTACAACTTGTGTATCGTAGTTTACTTGACTGCATTGCATTAACACTATGCATGCTAATTTATCAGCCTCTATTAAAGCAGAACCTGTCACATGTTCTACTTTGTATGGCTGCACAAACAGAGCCAGGGGAGGTTTGACAGAAATCTACCTGCCATCTTTGATAACTGCAACTGTCTGTCTAGACTCTGTAGTAATTATCTTATCTTTATCCGTAACAAATTAAAATTCATCCTCAGCACGTAATTATTTTTCCAGCCCAGGTTATAAGTCACACTCAGACACTCATCTTTTGACATTGCGTTGCTCGGCTGACAACCTTTTGTATCTTTTTCAGGTTTGCTCATGTCAGCCATCACAGTCATCATCCTGGTCCTGTACTTTGCAATTGACAACTTTGTGATGCAAAAGCAGCCTTGGATGCCAGAGTGCACTCCCATCTACGTCCAGTACTTTGTCAAGTTCTTCATCATCGGTGTGACTGTGTTGGTGGTGGCCGTGCCGGAGGGGCTGCCGCTGGCTGTCACCATCTCCCTGGCCTATTCTGTTAAGGTGAGGAAGAACAATGAAAAACATACTGCGCATACATGTAGGCACTGCTATAGTTCTGCTCTTAGGGCTGTCAAACTGCACATTATACACATTTAGTGGTGTTTTCATCAATGCATTGTAAGTTAATTTTCTAACTTACTGTGCAGTGTACCATAAAATACGCCAAGGAGAAAATCTTTATTTTTTTGTGCAGTTTTCTGCACAAAACAATCTTTCAAATTCTTTCTGTGAAAAAATAAGGATTTTAACATACATTGTGAGTATAAAACAGTATATTCAGTATCCAATATACAGCTAATTCCGTCATCCATCTACTGTAATAGTTCAGATATTTAAAAACATTTTCAAATATTATATATAAAAATATTCATATATTGCAACACATCACAGTCATTGTGGCATTTCCTACCAACAGAAAATGATGAAAGACAACAACCTGGTGCGTCACCTGGATGCATGTGAAACGATGGGAAATGCTACAGCCATCTGCTCTGACAAGACAGGCACGCTAACCACTAACCGCATGACGGCTGTGCAGTGTTACATGGGAGATGTGCACTACAGAGAAATCCCAGATCCTGGAGCTCTGTCACCCAAATTACTGGACTTACTGGTCAATTCCATCTCCTTAAACAGCGCCTATACCACCAAGATACTGGTAAGCCAACTATAGTTACTTTAGAGGCCTTTCCTCTATAATTATAATTTATACTGTTTATTGATCCCCAGTGGGGAAATTACAATTTACACTCTGTTTTGTTTGATCTAAAATACACACACTTGGTCAGGATCATGCACAAATGGAGAGATGTCAGAATGAGTGGGCTGCTGAATAGCGCCCTGAGCGATTGACGGGGGTACAGTGCCTTGGTCAAGAGCACCTGGCAGCACCCAGGAGGTGAACTGGCATCTCTCCACCTACCAATCCACACTCTGTACTTTGGGCCGTACTGGGACTTTAACTAGCGACCCTCCAGTTCCCAACCCAACTCCCTACGCTGTGAGCTACTGCCACCCCATTAGGCTTTTTTCCTTGGTGAAGCAGGAAGTCTGTGTCCTTGGCGGCTGCTTTAGATTCAACAGGCATTCACTCAACTTGTCACCTTGAGAACGGTTGTGTAATTTTTGATATTCAGAGCATAGCAGTCTGTAATTGAATCCAATCTGTCTAAGTGCTGGAGATTGTCTCTTGTTTACAGTGAATGCAGCAAAGATACATTTTCTCTAAGCCAATTAGACCTGAATGCAATAAGATATAGAAATAAAGACTGATAGATAGATAAATAAATATGTAGACAGAGACTCACACACAGACATGTTACATGTTCTAATCGCAGAATCTATAACCTGTTTGCATAGATGTTTGTCCAGGCCACAGGCTTGACAAATTCTAAAAGCAAAGATTGTCAAGATCAGGACGTCTTCAGACTGTTCTGTTCAGAGCTATATATGCATCACTAATAATTTCCCTGGCATGTGTATACTCACCAGCGCACGCATGCACACACACACACACACACACACACACACACACACACACATTCCATGTGTGCCGTGTGTTGCTAGCCTTGTAAACCCCTTTAGAGTCTATTCATTGATGGCCGACCAACTGATAAATAGCCTAATGGAACTTGCATGGGGAATGAGCTGAGCAGGCAAGACATCTGCGATAAAAGGATCGCACAGATTTCACTTCCTACCCTCAAGGCACGATCACAGTCTTAGTGAAAATAGTATTGGTCACTGGGTTTCTAAAATGGAGCGAGACATACTTGTGCCTACTCTAGTTTTAATGCTGCTCACTGCATGCGTAACATAATTGTCTGACTCCCAGGCATTATGCCAGAGTGATATTTTAATGTGCGCGCAGAGAGCACCTATCTAAATATATAAAACATTGAACAATTAAATTAAATTGTACATGTACATGGTTTATTTATTCCCATTTAGCGCTACTTTTCCCGGTGTTAAAGATGGACATGTCTCTCCACAGAGAATGTTCCTCGTTAAATAAAGGCTTATTGTCAAAGCCAGGTTAAATATGACTTCTCACCACACATGCTGCAGTTTCCATCTGCAGACAATATAGAATAGAGCTATTTCAATTGCTCAGTGTATCTTACAGTTCCATGTTTCCTCCACTTGCAAAATACCAATTAACAAACTCTTGACCCGGACCAACAGCCTGGGTTGTAGTAGAAGTCTAGTCAGACATAAGTCAGAGTCAGAGCATTGTTGAGATGCTGTTAGGCTGAGTCCATTTGAAATGTGATATGCTGTACGCTTAGCAGAAACCCACTGATTTAACTCAAGTGCCTTTGAAAACACAAATTGAGGCGTTTATATGTACATTTGCCAACATGTAGCATTATTTGTTAACACTGTGATTACAATTTTGAGAAAGAAATTATTATATTAAAAACTAACAAGCTAAAGTAAGATATAACACTACTTGTCTAACATGAGAATGCTTGGTTTTTACATGGCAAAGAATAAAATATGGGAAACAAGCAAGAACAATTAGGCACTTTTTAATTATTTTTATCTGTTGGGAACTGACTGTAATAGATGAGAGTGGTGGCCAAGACAAGAGAAACGCTCTAGCAACACATTACTGTAAAGACCTATTTAAAAAAAATACTTCACATTATCTAAAGTGTGACATCTCGTCAATAGCCGCATGGTTTGAATGGTGGTTTAGTGTTGTTAATAGAACTATGAGGTTGACCTTTCCCCACAGCATTTCTTTACAATGACCTTCCACATTAACAAGATGTTATCTCTTTTGAAAAATCTGGAAGAATGCATGGCAGCATAACATCAGACTATTGTAGCTCCATTGCTGCTTAGCGCAACAGAATCAAGCACCGGTAGAGTGCAGCTTAGACTTGGTGGATTAAATGGCACATTCAGTCTTTTCAGTTTTATAATCTCTTCATTCATAAACAAGGTTACCTCATCCACCAAAGTAGAAGTTTAACTAAGAATGAACTTCAAATTATATCATCTTACATACTTACACTGTTTGTTACATTAACAGTGATTACCACCGCATGTGTGCACTGTACCACTTAGCCACCCAATTAACGACATTTCTGTACATACATCCAAATGTGTTCATTCATATATGCATACATGTATGCACAAAACATACATGAATAAATATAGTACGGCACACAAAATCTAGCCCATGAATAGTGGAATAGAGAGGACAGTACATGTTGGCATTAATGCATTTACTTACTGAGAGCTCCTATTAGTATGAAGGAAATGCACTAAAGGAAAGTAAGACCGAGAAGGACAGATATACTTAAGGAATGAAGTGAACTTGGAAAAAAAGATGCAAAAAGAGACATTTCTGAGGAATATTTAGTAAATCCCCCAGCCGCCCCCACTTCCTCACCACCACTCCAGGCCTGCTGTATGCTGGCTGGTGTGTTCTTATATAAGAGGCCAATCCTGTGGGATGTCAGGATGGCTATGGAAGTCTTTGATGGCCACTACACAAAGGCACAAAGGCAAAGAGACAGGCTTTGATACCCATATCAGTACCCCTACTGCCTCGCTGGCTTCATAATACAGCCAGTGGTGTGGCTCTGCTAATTCCGTCATCACATATCGACTCCAAAGTGGAGAATCCTCATCTTTGAGTGAGAAATTGACACACATTCGCGCAATAAATCCATGCACACAAACAGTATAAGCGCACACGTGCTGTACATGCTCATATATACTGTATCCATGTGCACATGTACACATATTCATACATTCTGAAAAGAATGTGTGCACACATACATACAAATAGGCACACCAATTGTCCCTGCATGTTTTTGCAGAAAAGTCAAGCATGATACAGAGCAATTTGTGAACAGCATTCAGTGACATTAATACTGTATACGGATGTCATTTAAACATGCATCATTGCCAGTGGCATGGGGCCCCATAGAATAAGCCGACTTTTTTTTCTCAACTTTGACTTAACATTCTTAGGTTTTTCATTATGTATTAGATGTATTACATGTGTCTATAAGAAGACTGTTATGTAACTAGTGGGGTGTAGATGCACACACAGACGCACATCTGTCATATCAGGCATACTCAAACTGTAGGAAGTATTCTGATCACAGGTGTTTGTTCTCGCAGCACAGTGGCATGCGTTTAGCATGACTAAGAGTGTGTGTCCTGGGAGCTCAGTTTCATGTTGCTTCAACCACCTGCTCAGGTCATTATTCTGGTCAGGGACAACAAGAGAGGTAGATAATACACACACACACACACAGATGGCTTTAGTTGTGAGGGATAGGTGCTTGGGTAAGGGAAGAAAATAGACTAAACAGAATGCATCAGATGTTGAAACGTAGATAATAGAAAAACAACAGTCAGTTCATGTTACATAAGGAAAAACTCTATTTGTTGATCTACAATGATGTTAAAAGTAAACAAACTGCCTCATTTTTGTTCAGTGGTGAGTAGTGAGGTCCTGCTATAATTGGCTTTGGCTCACAGTGCTTTTGTCATCTGGACGTTGTGCTTGTTTGCACAACAGGGAGGCGAGATGTGAGTGTCTTGGATGTCTTTTGCTTGAAGCACCTAGTGTCCCCATGGAACAGTTTTGGACACTGAGAAGTAGACAGAGACAGAGAATCAGTGGAAGAAGCAGAGACATCTTCAGCAGAATTATGTCCTTCCCTTCTTGCTTTCTGTGTTCAGCACTTGACAGACCCTTACAGACTTGACAGTGTTGCTGAGATGGCAGTGGAAGAGAAGTCATCACATTAGAATGACAATGCTTTGATGTTTCAGAAGCACAAAGCTTAATGGACTCCCTGCCTTTCCCTCACACATTAACATTAAATTGTATTTAAAATATAGAAAATGATATGATGTAAAGTAATTTTTGTGTTGTCTTTAAGGGATAATAAATGTATGTGTATTAAAAATAAATCAAAGTGAAATGTAAAATTAAGCTGCAGCCAACTTAATCTAACTTATTTCTACTGTATAACAAGATAGATGGATAGGTACACATGTGATGTACCATGCAAAGCTTTTAAAGAATTTTCTGACACAAGCCTCAAAGTCAGGATGAAAGGAATTTCTAATAGATGTAAATAAAATAAAGACCACATACTGTAAATAATGCAAACAACCTAAAAATTCCCACATTAGTAAATGCTATGTGGCTGACACATGGTGTAACGCTTTGTAAGTAACAGCAATCCCACAGACAAGTCAGCCATCAACAAGTCAGCCATCAACTACAAGCTTTTAACTTCCTGAGCAGCAAGAGCAGCCTCACCACTTTCAACATGGAACGTTGTGCTCAACGCTGACAAGGTATCAGTACACCTTAGATATGAGATTGTAAATGAGGTTGTAAATCTACTGTGACGATCTCTATTTTTTTACTGTAACTCAAATCAGCTAAATTATTACAAGTCTTAGTACACTTGTAAATCTGATTACAGATTTGCTTCACACAGTTACAAATCTTATTACGCACACGCAGATTTTAAAGACACATTTTCCGATTCATGTGCACATAAACAAATCTCAGCACATTTAGAGATTCTTAAATAAATTAAAGCAAATACAAGGGAGGGCGGATTGTTAAAATATGTATTGGGGGAAGGGAAGCAAAGGAAAAATGCAAAAGAAGGATGAAAGGAGATGAAGAATCTATGACGTTATATAGATAAATTATAAGAAGACGAGAGAGAAACCACACTCCTGTGACAAGTGTCCTCATCATGGACAGGAAGACTGTATTACTGCCCTTCGGCATGTCTGCAGGCCTTGGCCCAGTTGGCTGGTAAAGTCATGTGGAGAGCTAGAATATCTTCCTCTTCTACATGCAAAGAGGGAACGAGAAGGACGGCGGAGGCAGATGGGTACAGGGGTAGGCCGCCTTGTAGGAGACTGGGGAAACTGATAGTGAGGAAAAGGAGAAAGACATCCAGAGTGAGGAAGGAGGATAGGAATCAAAGGGAATGAGAGAAGGAAAGATAGGATAAAAATAATTAAAAAAGGGACATACATGGGAAGACCGAGGAGTAAAATGGTGGGGTTGAGTGTGAAGAGAAGATGAAGAAAATAGAAGAGAAGGGGAAGGAACAGGAGGGATGGATTAAGGAGAGCCCCGGGCAGAATAGGAAGTAAAGTTGCCAGCTCTCCCTCTGGCATATGTCCTTGCCTGCAGGAGCCCCCAAGGACCAGGGTGAGGGCAGCTGGTCCGTAGCCACGTCCAGGCCAGGATGTGCCAACCTTAGCTCGGCCATGCCAACACTGGGCATCCCATGCCAGCAACTGTCCTTTTGCGTAGAGACTCACGTCAAGCTAAACCTCTGCGGAATCTCTGAGAATAAAAGGTGTCTGCCATTTATCATATTTCTCGCTTTGTTTAGCTTTTGCTGCAGGAGTTGGAGTGCCACGAGCCAAATTATTTTATTTTAATCCAAGTTTTCTAAATAAACTGAATACTGTGATATGTACCTTTTGTACAATAATTAGTATAATTTTGGAAATAGGTTTGTTTGTTGTTTTTTGATTTTAATTTATTTGGATCTCTATTAGCTGGGGCCATAGCCACAGCTATTCTTCCTGGAGTCCACCCAAAAGTTGCATTCTATCTATACATTGCCGTGCAAAATTACATTAAAAAGAACCACCAAAGAAAACTATTCAATACATTACAGAAACAAACAAAATAACTGACTGGGAGCTTTCAGGCAGGCTGAGGAGCAGCGCATGCAAAATGGTAAATAAACACAATTCTAAAATTTACATGTTTAAATGTAGCTTACTGGTGCTTTATTGCTAATTTTATTTGTAGTGTTTCAACGTTTACAGCAATAGGCATGAACCATTAATTTAGTCTATAATTATCAACCCTCTTGAAAGCAGCCAGCAGCCAACATAACATTATACTATTTTATTAGTTCATATACTTTATACTTTATACTATTTACGGCTGTTCTTCTTTACAACAACCAAAGAAAGATACATTGGCAGCCAAAAGCAATCAAATAAAGAATGGTGAATACAAAATGTCATTTATGTCTTTTCCTTAATATAGGACAGACCCATGAATAAAATATCCAGTAAACAAACATTGTCTTAGAGTACATTTGGGCCAAAATACTAATTGAATTCCTTTTGGCAAACACAAAATTGGTCTTCCAAATATAAAGTATAACGATGAATGAATTCTGAATTTAAAATTCAAATTAATTAGTACAAAGTGTTGTTTTGTACACAAATACACATGTTTTGTACATAAGTGAGTTTACTTTCTGAAATGAAGTTTGTCGTCTTCAGTAGATCGTGGAACTGGATTGAATAAGTGCTTAAAAATAGCTGGGATGACAAACCATGCAGAAATAATGCCTAGCATCTTTATATATAACATGTACAATACATGTTTATTGTAGAAGATTATATATATAATACATCCTGTATGGTTTTCAGCTGGTCATTTAGTTTTTTTAGTGTGATGTTATTCTGTTGCTGGGAACCTAGTCTCCCAAACACTTAGCAGACAGTGCTGATGACACCATTTGTTCCATCCCTCATTAGCCAATGACAGGCAGTGTCTTCCTGATGTAATCATAGGTCATTAGGAAAATGCATTAATTCTGTTATTTAAAGCAAACTTGGTATACAGTATTTATCCTCCTGTCTGTGTCTGTGAGACACAGCTAAATATTAACCAGATATGTCCAATTACTAGGTAAACATAGGCCAGTACTCTGACTGGGTTTAAATGATTACTGAGATTTTAAATGACTTTTCTCTCTAACTCTCTTCAACTGGAACCTCTGGCTCACAGCAGCTGCAGCTAAAGGGACATGAAAATATGTCTGAATCTGAAACAGTATTCTTTGTTTGGTTTCAAAATATTGAGCTTTTTTAAGCAAACATTGAAATTAGATATATCACTCACTAGGCTGATGAATTAAGCATTTAAAGAAGCTTATATAATTTAATGTTCAATTTACTAAAACTAAAATTACAAAACACACAGACATTAAAACATCTTGTCATTCTTGATCTAAACCAAGTTATGTCAAGTACATTTTAAATTACTAGTACAGAGCCCGTTGAAGATGTGCCTGTTTGGAACAGGCAATTGCTTGGCCAATGGTAAAGCGTTCTGCATGTAACGTCTGCGTGTGATGTGCAGTTTACCTTCCCCCCAAACACGCTCTCATAGAGATACATACGTACAGATACATCTCGCTTTATTAGATAGATAGCCTGCCTATTAGTGGCATCACGCTCTGTCTGCCACTTGTTGTCTGTAGCTGGTTGTGCTTTACATGTGTGGGATTCTGAAACGTCCTTAAATTTGTTGTTTATTTATTCAAAGTCAAAGATAGTCGAAAGTATTGCTACTTTGCACGTTTGTGGGTCTGAGGTGTGAGGTGGTTCTTTTACCCGTAGTGCCCGTAGCAAGACATCTGTCAAGTTTGAAATCTATTGGAGTAACGGTTCTTGAGATATGTAACACACACACAGACACACACACACACACACACACACACACACACACACACACACACACACACAGATGTCCTTGGAATTTATAGCTAGATAAAACCCAACATCCCAAATTGTAAATTTGCCTTAAAGGGTTTTACCTTACGCCACCTTTCTAACAACCTTGATTCAGATAATAGATCAGCAGAAGTTCAGTGGTATTTTCATGTTCACTGCATGGGAACATATTTTAGCCTTCGTCAGGCACATTAACACATTATTAACATTCTCTATAAAGACCTTGTGAGCAGGTTGACAAGAACAATTAGATGGAGAATGTGAGTGCACCAATTCCATCAAGCCAATAATGTGATTAACTACACTGCCAAGAATCTTGTGCCGAGTGAAGAAAACTACAAGAAAGTAAAATAATTCACAACATTGAAAAGGCCAAGCTATCCTTTTAAATCTAATCTTGGTTGGAGACATGTTGAGAAGAACAGAACAGGATGCCTGCAATCTATTTGGGGGCAAATAGCACAGACTGAAGGTGTCTGCTTTAAAAAAGTCAGAACCATTGTGTTCTGTGTGCTTCTGACACACGTAGGTGTGCGTGTTAGAAAAAGAGAGTGTACCTGACAGGCTGTTATTAAGCCTTGAGTGTAGGTGTCAAGCGTACTGTAGGTACCATATAGCAAGACCCCAGGGAGACTAAGTTTCAGCTCAGTGCCAGCTAATAGGGGTCCGAATCAACAAATACAACAACACAGTTTCCCATTTGTTCAGTTTCACAACAAATTTGTTTCCCAAAATTGTGCTTATTTCCTTTAGAGCTGAAATGATTACCTGATTGTAAACATTCAGTCAAACAACTGAAATGTAAATATTTTGATTACTGATTTATTGTATCAGTCATTTTTCATGCAGAACTGAGGATTTGCTGCTTTGCTTTGCATATATAATAGTATATGTAAACTAAATATATTTGGGTTTAGTTTATTTAGTTTATTTTCTGACATTTTCAAAGCAAACAATTAATTAATTCACTGAGAAAATGTTGAGCAGATTGATCAGATATGATTATAATAATATATAATAATAATTATATTATAATATAATATATAATAATAATTATATAATAATTTACAGCACTATTTCCACGAGTATGTTTCTGAAGAGTGAAGTAGAACAGTTTTTATCGTGCGTGCGTGCATGTGTGTGTGTGTGTGTGTGTGTGTGTGTGTGTGTGTAGGTGGGTGTGTGTGTGTGAAGGATATAGATATTTGTTTATAGATTACAGTGACTGAAATAGAAAACATAGAAAGTCATGCCATTAATGTTTTATTGCTTTTTTATTTCTGTGTGATTTGATAAATTAGTGTGAGGGAGTAAATGGAATGCAGGAATTACTAATAAATAAGGACTGGGAAAAGAGGAAACGGGAGAGATAGAAAGATTCGAGGACGTGCGTGAAATGAGATGAGTGAAAATCCTGTCAGAAGAGCTAAGCCAAAGAGTAAGAATCCCCAAGTGGCGGAGAGAGAGAGAGAGCACGATTTCTTTTCCAAGTCTCTCCTTCCATGTATGCTTTGTCCAGTGTCACCATGGCAACGCTTAGTCTTCTACAAGCTGACCACAGTCACATACTTGCACATACAGTGAGTGCACTGCGTACATTGCACACATTTACTGTAGCACCTGAACAGCCACACACACAGATTT
This sequence comes from Etheostoma perlongum, assembly GCA_026937815.1. Taxonomy (NCBI): domain Eukaryota; kingdom Metazoa; phylum Chordata; class Actinopteri; order Perciformes; family Percidae; genus Etheostoma; species Etheostoma perlongum. Next base: position 28,269,197 of record CM049374.1, on the reverse strand, counting down.
GAACAGATATCATACAGAAACACACACATAACCTACAGTTAAAGACTACAGTTGGCTGATTATAAACACACTCCAGCTTTGAGGAGTAGAGAAATTGCTCCACTTACATTACATACTGTACACCATTTCTCTTATTTGGAGTAAACACATTAATCGATCATCAGCCAAATAATCAGCATTTGGATTTGAGCTTTCCAAAAATGAAAATTTGCTGCTTTTCTTTGTTTTCTGTGACATTAAATTAAATCTCTTTGAATTTTGTATTGTAAGTTAGACGAAACAAGCAATTTGAGGATTTCTCTATGGGCTCTGGGATATTGTGATGGCCAATTATTTGTTAACATTTTCTGATATTTTAATGGGTAAACAATGAATAGCGTAATCAAGAAAATAATATGTAAGTACATTTATTAAAAACATATAATCAGAACCATATTTTGCAAGTTTTATATAAATAACAAAACCAAAAACATGTCACCTGCTGCTGTGTCTATCGTTCACACACACTCCATGCAGTCATGTAATTGTGGATACCGAGATGTTTGCTGAACCGGAAAAAAACACGGTTCCATAAATGTACAATTACAGATTGCAATGGGTTGAGCCGTATGCCTGAAATAAGAACATCCCAATTTGATTCCATCTATCTCATCTCCCACCCTCCCACACAGAGCAACCCTTTCTCCTGCTAGCTCGTTAATTTTCACTAGCAGCTATTTCAAGACTTGCATTGGTTTCCCTCTGCTAAAGAAAAGAGAATATCATTGATTGAATAGATCATAGAACAAACAGTATAGTGTTTGGTCCCAAAATGTATTCAACTAAAGACTTGAGAGTCTCCATGACAGGATATCAGAAAACACAACTATTGATTGAATAAAATCATTAATGAATGAATGAAAGTATATAACATGAGGGGTAAAAAATCATGAAATGTCTTAAAATCAACAAACCCTATAATGAGAAATGAGGTGAAAAACAACTGCACATATTGTATCGCTGCAAATTTGGCTGAAAATAGAATGGAACATCTGAAAATCTCTTCCTCTTCCCCTCTCCAGCCCCCAGATAAGGAAGGCGGTCTGCCGAAGCAGGTGGGCAACAAGACAGAGTGTGGCCTGCTGGGATTGGTCTTGGACCTGAAGCGGGATTACCAGCCAATAAGAAACCAAATCCCAGAAGAGAAGCTTTACAAAGTCTACACTTTCAACTCTTCCAGGAAGTCCATGAGCACTGTCATCAAACTGTCTGATGGGAACTTCCGCATGTACAGCAAGGGAGCCTCTGAGATTGTCCTCAAAAAGTGAGTCTGGTTTTGTGTTTTAAAACGCAATGTTCCTGATAATAATAGCAGCACATAACCTTGTTATACAGTCAGTAATATGATATAATCAAGTGCTGATTTTTGTATGGTGTAAGTGTATAGCTAATTCATTCTTTGTGCATAATGTACTTAAGTATATAACGTGTTTCACATTCTCTAGGCAGTGAGATTCAGTGAATATCAACTAGAAGGTTACACAATTGTCAGAGCATTGCAATAACAGTACAGTAACAAATGAGTAACTCAGAGAAAAAAACATGAGACACAGTTACAAAGCTTCCTGCACCCATTGAAGGAAGGAGCAGAAATTCATCTTTGACAATGAATGACATTAAAATGCAACTCTAATAAAATGTATTACAATGATAAATTGCTGTTACACTGTGGATTTAAAACATTTTAGGTTACATGTAAGGTTATATACACATTTTTGCAAACTTAAAAAAATCCTAAAAATGACTTTTACACAAATAACTTTTAGTTGCTTTTTGTAAATGCTTACAGCAGATGAATTTGGTCCAGCTCTTTGTGTTGCACTTTATGTCAGTAAACTAATTTCCATGGATTTATTCATTTATTTAGCTAATGTAAATGGACTGCATTTATATTTTCTAGTCTAGTCGACTACTCAAAGCACTTCTACATAGTACAGGAACCATTCACCATTGACACACATTCACAATGTGGCCGAGGCTGCTGTACAAGGTACCACCTGCTCATCAGATAAACACACACATTTTACACTCCGATGTGGGGTTCAGTGGTTTGCCCAAGGACAGTTCGACATGGACTGCAGGGCCAGGGATCAAACTACCAACCTTCTGATTGGCAGGTGACCGCTGTACCACTGAGCGACAGCTGCCCAGCTAATACGAAATTTATTTACTGTAGATCAGATACAAATGGGTTTTGGCTACAGTAATAATTTAGGCAAAGCTTTGCCTAACCACTAACATCTGTTGAAAATGTAATAACGCTATCTCCTCTGTGCTTGGAGAAGGGATATATATCTAATGTTTATATAATATATGGTTTTAATATTTGTTAAGAAGCTTGATGGTATTTTTAAAGCAATAGTTCAGCATTTTGGGAAATCCCCTTATCCACTTTCTTGCCGAGAAGAGAAGATCAATAAAAACGTTCATATAGGTCCATTAAATATGACGCTAGACCCAGTAGCTGGTTAGTGTAGATTAGCATAAAGTGAAGAGTTGCTGTTTTTTGTACGGATTAAACAATCTCAATATAGTGTGTTAATTAGTGAGCTTTGGAGGAGTTGGTAGGTGGAGTTTGTTACCGTTGGACAGAGACAGGCTAGCTGTTGCCCCCTGTTTCCAGTCTTATTCTAAGCTAATCGACTGCTACCTGTGGCTTAACATTGACCATAGAGATATGGAAAGATAAATACCGGTAAGCGTATTTTACAAAATGTCAAAATAATCCTCTAAGTGTTCGTAGTGCACTGATGATGATGATTTAGACCAACATGTTTTTTGTTCATTCAAAGTTACTTAAATTACAACACTGTGTATAACATTCAATACTGTCTGAAGAAGGTGCATCGCCAGGAATTTTCTACAGTAATAATAATAATAATAAATTACATTTATATAGCACTTCAGGGGTAGGACAACTTTAACACCACCAATGTGTAGCACCCACCTGGGTGAGCCTTACGGCGCCAGATACTTACCACACATCAGCTTGGTAGAGAGGGAGGGGAACATATTTTTAGTGCCGGAGCACATGGAGAAAACCCACGCAGACACGGGGAGAACATGCAAACTCCACACAGAAAGGCCCGGTTTGAACCCGGTATCTTCTTGCTGTGAGGCCACAGTGCTAACTATTGGGCCACCGTGCTGCTCAAGTATACAGTATATGGTCCTGACAGTACCAAAGGTACAATACACAATTTGAAATACCCTTATCCCACCACTCCACCCTTGATTACAGATGCAACCATATCCTGAATGAGGTGGGTGAGCCAAGGGTTTTCCGTCCACGGGACAAGGACGAGATGGTGAAGAAGGTAATCGAGCCCATGGCGTGTGAAGGCCTGAGGACTATCTGTGTGGCGTACCGTGACTTTTCTGGTGATCCCGAGCCCAACTGGGACGATGAGAACAGTATCCTTAACAACCTCACAGCCATCTGTGTTGTTGGGATAGAGGATCCTGTCAGGCCAGAGGTAGGAGAGTGTTTGATATTCTGTTGACATACTGAAAGGAGTGGGCTGTACACATGCATGCTACAGTACTAGAAACGGTACTAACCATCTATACTATGCATACAGTTTTAATACTTACATTTGTGAGGGTGTTTAGACTTTTCTACATGTACAGTTGTGTAATATCTAAGACAGTTGACTGAGAGACAACCTAGACATGGTAGACAGTATTTTGCATCCTGTATGTCAAGACTGTAAAGTAATAGCATAGAAGATATCTTGCTGTTACAAGAGCAGACATATTGTACAACTATTGGTTATCATTAATAATTTGTGTGGCAGGAAATGCTAAACTATAGGGTAAAGGCATAGATACTGTTTGATAAAATTTTAACTTCTTTCTTAAAACAAGAATGAAATGTATTATATAAGTAATGTAAATGTGAATTAATTCCAAGATTGCTTCGGACTGGAGGAAAAGTACATGTATTTTTAATGTAGTACAGTTTGATGGAAGTATTTATAAAGATAAGTGACATAGACCCCTAATTAAGCCTCTTGAGGAACTCTGTACTGTATGTGTGATGTTGGATAATTAAATCAGTATTTGAAAACTTAATATATACAGTATATATACTGTACACAGTTTGGATAAAAACTCGCTATTGGAACATCATCTTTGAAATGTATTACTTTACTGCTTTACTATGTACTACTTGTTATGGAAGGTTGGTGAATGGCCAACCCAAAATGCAGAGGTGGAAACTGAAGATAGTTAAGATGATTTAATGAAAAACTCAAAAAAGTACAAAAACCAAAGGAGTCTAGGAAACAAGTGGGACAAAAAACAGGTAATACAAAAATAAGGAACAAGTCAAATCAAAAGCACAGGAACACTAGCTCAAACCGGGAATACAAACAACAATACTAACTGGAGACAACACAAAAACAATGACCTGACACAGGACAAGGGAAACACAAAGACTTAATACAGAGGGTAACAGGATAACAAGAGGCAGGTGACACAAGGGCTGGGAAACAGGTGGAAAACACCAGATAATCACAAGAGCGGAAAACAAAGGAAGTAAAACTAGACAAGACAGCACAGAAAACCAGACTATCAAAATAAAACAAGAAACTGAACATAAAACAAGACAAGATGGAAAATTACACATGGAGACAAGACATGACGGAAAACCAGGCTGCCAAAATAAGACAAGAAAACAGCCTACCACAATAAGACAAGACACAAACACCAAAACCATAACACTACTCTGTTGAAAGTAAGTTTTTAACCCTCAGTGACCTTTTGACAGTCTTTACCTTGAATTTCCTGGATTTCAAATCCTTGGTTTGTTTATAAGCCTCTACTCAGTTGCTAATTGATCATTTTTTTCCTAGAAGGCCCAGATTTAAACAGATAAACAGTTCTATGGATTTTAGTTACATAAGACCAGCTGCTGTTCTGTGATCACTTCCTTCAGTCACTTATTAATTTATCCTTGGACATTCAATGATGATGGTTATTTTATTACAGTACTTTTTTCATTGACTTTCTTAAGGAAGCATGTTACCAGGAACAATGTAGCCTTCCACAATCCTCTCCTGAACCATGGTTCGCAATAAAATGCTGAATCTTCTTCCAGAGAGATTCAGTTTGTTCATTAGTCTAACTGTATAAAATGATGCTTTGCTGCCATGATCTAGGAAAGCATAAGTATGCACTGTCTTATGACCCTATCTAGATTTGACTTGCACAGGTACTATGGAAAGTTTACAGTTATGATCAATGGCACTGGTAAGACCACCGGTCGCAGTGCCACAGAGACTGTGCCGGGATGCCTTTACATGTAAGACGCTTCCTACAGTCTTTGCTGATGTGACCAATGCACAGACAACCAAAACACACACCACTTTCTTAGAAACCAATTTTCTTGGTATGTGCCTTCCTCTCCAATAGAGGGCACAACTCCAATGCATGTCCACATCACAGAACAAACATTTCTTCTTAGTACACATTTCAATCTCCGTTTTATATTTCCTGTATCCGCTTTCTTTTCAACAGCTAAAATAATAGTGGCGGAGCATCTCCCCTTCACCTTATAACACGGCTGTGACTTGAATTTTGTCACGTCATTGCTTGCTGCAAACACTAGTATATATTTTATGTCCCCCAAACAATCCTCACTTGTTTACTGATAAAATTGACAATGTCTGCAAAAAATGTCTGCACGATGTCTCTGTGCTGGTGCCTTTCCTGCAGCTCACAGGCTACAGTCCTCCATCTGTCCCTTATCTTATGGGGCAGTTTTTTTTTTAATAACAGACAACATATTGGCAGGCATATCCAACTCAGACAGGTACTGGATTTCTTCCATAGCGTTTTCTATTTCCATCCTAATATCTTGCTCCCACTAAGTAACATTGTCACCTGCTGGCTGACTTTGTCAATCTCGTTGATTGCTTTGAGGCAAGAATAAAACAGCTTCAGCATTGAGCGCTTTTGTTTCATATTTTCCTCTCTCAAAATATGATTCCATGTCATCAGATATGACACTTGGATTAGGAGACCCTCTGAGCATGTTCAGTTTAGCCCTGGTTGCTACAATTTCAACTTGAAGTTTGAGTTGCTCTTTCTTTTTCTGTAGCTGCTCCTCTTGCTCTTCTAAATCATATTTATCCTTCAATAAATTGAATGACTGAACCTCCTGCCAATAGAGCTTGATTGTCTATGGCTTCTGCCCCTTACAGAAATCTGTCTTCCTGAGTTTTGACTTCCAACAATACTGAGACACTTGGTTTTATATCATCTTATGTTTCCTGTGTGACAGAATCAGGCATTTTGACAGCAGAGATGATAGTTTTATCCTGGACCTGTTGGTTGTCTTGACTTATATTGTGTAGTGCTGTATTTACGTTCCTGTTGTCGGGAAAAGGTTTCCCCAGTTCAGTTAGCCATCACTTTGTATCCTGAGCAAATCCAGTGGTGCGTTCACTGATGTGTGTAAACCATTCCTTCTGTTTTTCATTTTTTTCTTCAGGAAGTAAGGAAATCACTGCTTCATGTTGTAGAGTTAATTCTTCAAACAATTGCTTTATATTTCCCAGTTGTAATCGCACAATAGAAGCATTTTCATTTGTTTGCATCAACTTCTTTGTAGAGTTAATGACAGCTTTGATTTTGTTAACACTTGCTTGCCGTTCCTTCTGAAGCTTTTGTAGTTTTCCTGCCAAAGCCTTGACAGTGGGTTTTGTTTGTCTCTTAGATTCATCCATTCCAGGGCCAATTACTTAGAACCAGCCTTTAATTCACTCATCATTTACATTTCCCAGTATGATATTTGTACCATTAATGCATCCAAGCGTCCAGTCAAGAAACAACATTTGATTCCACTTTACATCATGAAGCACGTCCACAACCAACAATCCAGCAACACGTGAATCTAGCGCACCGACGGACCACAGCGCCAAGACCGTACACGGAGATCCGAGCTTCTGACAAAACAAACTTGCACGTACCAACAACCAATTTGTCCCCATTGGACCAGCGGCAGTAACAATTCCTAAGCTGTTTCCAAAACAACAATAGCAGCCAGAATCAATACAAAGTTACATACCGCATTGTTGAGTGCGTACATTTTTGGGCCGATTAATCCTCACATTCCATTCAGTGCTTTCTAGTCATTCATTCAGCGTGAGTGCTGAGTCAACAGAGTCCTTCCGTAATCCAGTGTTGTCCGTTTCAACGTTTCTGTTGAATTGTAGCGACTTCTTTGCAACCTCCAAGAGCCGCCGAGAGGCCGAGCCAGGGAACAATCCCCTGTATGACGTGCCGTTTGAATAATTCAGATCCACTCCGAGATATGCGTTCAAAGATTTATTGTCCATTTGAAAGTAGGAAAAAACTTTAAGAAACAAAATCCAGTTGCCTGAAAAATACTGCTAAAATGGAATAGATGAAGAAAACTTGTGATGAAACTGCAGTAAACTTGCGGTCAACAGAAAGTGCAAAACACCAAACTCACCCCCTTTCTCAAGCCCCGCCATGCAGGTGCACAGGTGTCTAAATAGACTGATTATCATCAGACCATCCCCCATTACGTCCTACGTGAAGTAATAGGTGAAAACTATAAACCATAAACAGACATAATATATGTGGCTCCTATTTACTTCTTTCAGCTCTGTTGAAGGCAAATAAATGATGCATCAAGATTATTTTCAAGTCTTTTATGATGAATTTCTGAACTTTCAGAAAAAGAGAAATAGAACTGTGAGAAATAAAGTCGAGTAGGTAGATAAATCTGTGTAGAGCAAGAAACTGACCTCACTTGACAGCTCTTGTGCAGGTACAGGGAAGCAGGAAGCTTACTGACTGCATTATTCAACTTCCTCCTTTTATCTTTTTTCTATCCCCCTCCTCAATCTCTAACAAGGCCTCTCATTCAACCTCTTCCCACCATGTTTTCTCATTTCACCTCTTCGTATCGTAGGGTTTAACTATTACATTGTTTTCTGGTCGCTCTCTTTTTCTATTAAATTTGTTTGCACCTGCCTTCCTCTCTCACTTTGCCTTTCATTCTTTTTCTGTCTGAAGCCGAGTTATGCAAGCATCTAAGCAGACCTAGATAAAATAAATACTACAGAGATAAGAAGGGGAGAGGAGACACCATCATCCACAAAATGAATAAGCAAAAAATCTAAGCAACAACTATAAACAAGCTAATGAGAAACCCATGTTGTATCATTATTTAAGGTTGTATATTCAAGCAAACTCGTTCTGAAAAGAATACAAATTAAAACGAAATATGCAGGAAGAAAGCTAAAAATTGCATAATGGGTATGCATTTGATTTCCAAAAGTGTGCAGAATTTCCCTTTTGTCTCACCACTGTAGTCTCCTAACATCTGACATTTTTCAAATAACTGATGTGAAAAGCAGTGCACTGCTGCAACATCTATCTAGGTCTCTTAGTAAGACTGGCTAATATTGAAAATGAGATAACTTTCTGTTCAACTTAAAAGGTCACACAGAGTGGTAAACATGTTTTGGTTTTGTTTATTAGTCTTCAATTTCTTCCTCCAGAATGTGATGTTTTTTTAACACCTACCTGTTCTGTAGGGTTGCTCCTAGAGAGACAGAGAAAGATAAAGAGACTCAAAATTAGGTTCATGTCAGAAAGATGTTGAACCAATTTTAGAACATTACCAACTTAGCACATAAATGACTACTGATGCTAACATGCCTATAGGTGAATATTTCTGAATAATATTGTTGTCACTTTCAAGAAATATTCAACCACTTTGACCTTTTCCTCATTGGAAATTGGTGGTAAATTAGGCAAGAATAAAGGCAACTTTTTATTATTGCCACACCAACATTTCGGGCAAGATGCCCTTCTTCAGGGGAAATTAAAGTCAGAATGTTATTTATTTTAATTTTTTTATAAGTGATGAAAAGCCACTTTGGCTTTGTTGTTGTTGTTTTTTTTTACAAGTAGCCCTTTGCCATAATCTTAATTAAAGTATATCTGTTTTGTCTTTCTAAGTCCTTGTAATATCGTATAATTTGACTGGTGTCCATTGTAATTTTAAATACTTCAAAGCATTTAAATTGGTTTGATTAATTTTAAGTAGGCTACTTTTTAAAGTATTGCACTGCTAATCTAGCAGCAGATATAGCACATAATTTCTTTTACAAATGAGGTGCATTCAGAAACAATAAAACACAGCTCTGCTCACTTCTCACTATTTGGTCTTGTATGACCATAAGCAGTCACAATATTGAGGCATGCCACATTATCCCAAGGAACCAGAAAGATAAACTTGAGTTGCATTGTCCGCTTTCCTAACAGAAAGCATGAATTTGACCTGCTCAGGCAGGGTCACAAATTGAAGGGCACAAACGTTTAAATTCAGAAATTGCAAGAAAGGCAAGGTATTGAAGAAGCAAGGGATCATTCAAGCCACTTGTTCCTCCAATTACAAGGTGTTTGTTTAAATGAATGGACATCAGAGCAGGCTAAAGTGGGGAGTACCTAGTTCAAATTCCCAGGAGTTGGATCATGTAGTTTTCATATTATTTTACTCTTCCATTGTTGAAGCATCAGCTTTTTGTCATGTCTAACAATATGATTAGTTTTCGTCATCATACTAGATGTCTGATACAGACCAAAGTATTCCTGACTTTGAACAGCATATGGATCCTGAAAATAACTTATACAATAACATAAATAACAACTGTGGCTATTACACAGAGCAACAGTTCAACAATAATATTAAACATTAGTACGGCATATAAATCATTCATTTTAATAGTAGAAGTCTATATTTTAATTTCCAGAGTATAAACGTGCTTTATGTTGACAAAGGTGTCATTTACAAAGTTGTTGATAACATGGCAGTATTCATTAATGATATAATGGAGATACAATGTATCTCAATTGAATTATGTATGGAAAAAATGAAGAATGTCAAAGTAAGTTGTGTGTATAGGAAACCAAGATCCAAGATTAAAATAATTACAGAAAAAATTGAACAAATGTTTACCAAACTATAACATATTTTCAACTATATCTGTGCGGATTTCAACATCGACCTACAAATTGACGGAAGAGTTTATTGAAACATTGTATAGTTTGAGTCTTTTTCCAACAATCAGAAAACAAAGAATAACATCTAATGGTGCCACTCTGATAGATACCATTTTTACAAACAATATGGAAAGCAACTCTTTAAGTGAAGTATTAATTAATGATTTAAGTAACCACCTGCCAATCTTTGTGACCCATGATTGTAATTATAGTGGGAAAAAGGAGTGCAATGACATTAAATACAGGATAATAAGAACTGAAGAAACTATATGCATCTCTATCATATCTGCATTTAGAAATATTAAGTATACTTAAAAAAAATAAAAAGTATAATTGGAAGGAAGCTGACCTTAATACTGCATATGAACTATTTTTAGACGTATTTACAACTCTATATATCAAAACCTGTCCAATAAAACAATATTGAATTGAAAGGAAATATTCAGAAAATCCCTGGATGTCCAAAGGATGGGCTGGTTGGGCTAGAACTCTCCGCTGCCGGATCGGACTGTACTGCCCTGCTTCCCTCTAGTTTGATTATGTTATTGTTTATATGGTAAATTAATCTATGTCATCTACTATGATGAGAAGCAGGTGGTCCAGGCTAAGTGGATGCTGTGAATTCACACTCCCTAACTATAAGCTTTATCAAAGAGGAGAGTTTTAAATTTACTCTAAAATGTGGTAATGGTGTCTGCCTTCCAAACCTAGACCAGAAGCTGATTCCACTGGAGAGGAGCCTGATAGCTCAAGGCTCTGGCTCCCATTCTACTTTTAGAGACTCTAGGCATAACAAGTAACTCTGCATTATAGGAGTGCAGTGCTTTAGTGGGACAATAAGGTACTATGACCTCTTCAAGATATAATGGTGCTTGACCATTTAGAGCTTTGTAGGTCAGGAGAAGGATTTTAAATTCAATCTTGGATTTTACAGGAAGCCAATGCAGAGAAGCTAATACAGGAGAAATATGATCTCCCCTACTTTTTTTTTGTCAGAACATGCGCTGCAGCATTCTGGATAAACTGGAAAGTCTTAAGGGACTCATTTGAGCATCCTGATAATAAGGAATTACAATAGTCCAACCTGGAAGAAACAAATGCATGGACTAGTTTTCCAGCATCATTTGAGACAAGATGGTTTTAAGTGGGCATTACAGGATAAATCCTGATCAAAAATAACTCCTAGTTTTTTGACAGTAGTGCTGGAGGCAAAACCATCCAGAGTAACAATATCTTTGGATAATGAGGTTCGGAGGTGTTTAGCGGCCAGCACAATAACTTCTGTTTTATGTGAGTTTAACATCAGAAAATTGTAGGTCATCCATTATTTTATATCTTTAATGCATGCTTGAAGTTTAGCTAACTGACTGGTTTCATCCGGCTTGATTGATAGGTATAATTGGGTGTCATCTGCATAACAGTGAAAGTTAATTGAGTGTTTCCTAATAGTATTGCCTAAAGGAAGCATATATAAGGTGAATAGAATTGGTCCAAGCACCGAGCCTTATGAAACACCATGGCTAACTTTAGCGTACGTGGAGGATTTATCATCAGTATTAACAAATTGAGATTGATCAGATAAATTGGACCTAAACCAGCTTAATGAGATTCCTTTAATGCCAACTAAATGTCCCAGTCTCTGTAACAGGATGGTATGGTCAATGGTGTTGAATGCAGCACTACGATCTAGTAAAACAAGTAAGGAGACAAGTTCTTTGCCTGAAGCAGTTAGATGGTTGTAATTTTCACCTGTGCCATCTCTGTGCTGTGATGCAATCTAAATCCTGACTGAAAGTCCTCAAATAGACTATTGCTATGTAGAAAATCACATAACTGATTACCAACTACATTCTCAAGGATTTTGAAGAGAATGGGAAGATTAGATATAGGTCTATAGTTGTCTAAGACCTCAGGATAGAGGGTGGGTTATTTTCAGAAAAGGTTTTATCATGGCTACTTTAAATGACTGCGGTACATAACCTGTTAATAAAGACATATTGATCATATCTAGTAGTGAAGTGTTAACCATGGGTAATGCTTCTTTAAGTAGGCTCGTTGGGATGGGGTCTAAGAGACAGGTAGATTGCTTAGCTGAAGAGGCATTTAATATTAATTGTTGGAGGTCTATAGGATAAAAGCAGTCTAAGTATATGTAAGGTCTTGTCGTTCTTTCTAGCGGTCCTGCATTTAAAGGTGAACCGTTAGAAGTTGAGGGCAAAAGGTGATGCATTTTATCTGTAATTGTTATAATTTTATCATTACAGAAACTCATAAAGTCGTCACTACTCAGAGCTATAGGAATAGATGGCTTAATAGAGCTATGACTATCTGTCAGCCTGGCTACAATTCTGAAAAGAAACCTTGGGTTGTTCTTATTTTCTTCTATTAGTGAGGAGTAATAGGCTGATCTGGCATTTCTGAGACTGTCTTGCCAATCTAAACGAGATTCTTCCAGTTTGGTGGAACGGCATTTACTTTCAAGTTTTTGCGAGGTTTGTTTTAATTTGCGAGTTTGCGAGTTATACCAAGGTCCTACTGAAGTTTCCTTTGCTTCATTATCTTCTTTTTGAGAGGAGCAACAGAGTCTAAAGTCGTCCGTAGCAAGGTCATAGCAATGTCCACAAAATTATCAATTTGGGAGGGACTCTGTTTGTTTTATTATGGAACAGCATTCAATTAAATGCTGTTGGAACATCTTCCTTGAATTTAGCTTTAGCATTGTCAGATAGACATCTATTGTAGAAGCTTTTATTTAATTCCGTATAGTCGGGTAGTATGAATTCAAAAGTTATTAGAGAATGTCTGATGATAAAGGATTCTGCAGAAACACTATTAAATCTTCAATTTCGATGCCATATGTCAGCATAAGGTCGAGGGTGCGGTTAAAACAGCGAATGGCCTTATGCACAAACAATACAATACAATAATATGATAAACACCATTATTCCAAAAGGACTTAATACTTAAAACTATCCAAAAAAACTCAAGGATAATGATAAGACGTGGAGAAATATGAATAAGGTGGTTGATAGGTTGAACAATTATTTTGTTAATTTGGGCCCTAAACTGGTCAAATATATAAATTACACAGGGATGAAATACTCTGCAATTGACCATGTGGAAAAAAACTGTAGAAAGCAAAGAAATTATAGAGATTGTCAGTAAAAGTAAACATACAACTTCCAAAGATAGTGATGACAAGATATGCGTCTAGTGAAAAAAGTAATACTGTAGAAGGGATTGTAGACCCACTAACATATACATAAATATTCTATCATGTGAGTAGATGAAAGTAGCTAAAGTCATTCCATTGTTTAAATCTGGTGACACACATATTTTCAATAACTATAGACTGATATCCTTGCCTTATCAATTTTAAAAAATACTTGGAAAACCTATTTGTCACAAGGCTAGATAATTTTATTGACAAAACAATTTACCAATGGATAGTCAGTATGGATTCAGATGCTGTAGGTCAACGTCTATGGCACGTAATGTGTTAGTAGAAAGATTAACAAATTGTATTGAAAATAGAAAGTATGCAGTGGGGATTTTCATTGATCTAAACAAGCTTTTGATACACTTGATCATGAAATCCTGTTAAAAAAAAATGGAAATGTATGGTGTCAGATGTGTGGCATATAACTGGATCAAAAACTATATTGAAAAAAGGAGTCTCCACACACGTCAATTTTAGGCCCAAAACTGTATATCCTTTACCTAAATGACATTTGCAAAGTATCAAATGTACTAAACTTCACTGTTTTTGCAGATGACACAAATATTTTTATTGTGGGGATAACTTGCAACAGATGCTGGAAATGGTCACAAATAAAATCAATAAATTAAAACTTTGTTTTGAATCAAATAAGTTATCTTTAAACTAGAACAAAACTAAATTCATGATGCTAATGTAAGCAAACTTTAGGAAATATTACTGTGTAACAGACATTACTGAGTCAGCTTACTGATTATCAATTTGTCTCCACTTATGCTACTGTTGCTACAGTAGTTTTTGGTGTTACGCAAGATTTAGTCTTGTTTTTAAGGTATATTTGATGAGCCATATATTGTAATTATAAGATGTGGAATTACAAGTAGGATGAAATTATATGTTACTGTTTGTTTAACCTCCAGCTCATTAAAGACATGCCCGCCTCCATTGTATAGATTTACTTTATATCCGCTCCATTTAAATCAGTTAAATCCTTTGTGGTTCCCACGCTCGAGCAGCTTGATTTGACAGTTTAATACCAATATATTTACACATTACGGTGGTGGATTCATTTGGTCTCTCATATTATGTTTATGTTCCACTTTGCAAACGTATGTGTGTGTGTTTGTGTTTGTGTGTGTGTGTGTGTGTGTGTGTGTGTGTGTGTGTGTGTGTGTGTGTGTGTGTGTGTCAATCAGATCCCAGGCCTGCAATATGTGAAAATGGATGTGAGATGCTGCACCTGTATGTGTTTGTTTGTGTGTGGGTTTGGAGAGCAGTGGTCGCCCACATTGAACTTTGTCAGGAAGAATATGTGATTCTGAATTAATACTCTGTTTTTGCTAGCTGTATAACACAAATGAATCTCCATACAGTAACATTTTCCAGTTATTCTACCAGACTAATATCTTGATGGAAAAGAGCTCAGATAAAATGCCTTGTTACATATTTTGTTAGTACAAAAAGGGAAAAAGGTAGCAGAATACGGTTTTGATAAATTAAATTAATGGAGTTGGATATTGGACTGACATTCATCAGGGGGCCAGAAACACAACTACAAAGGTGTGGCAGTAACTCCATCCGTAGGGAGTTGGGTTGGCAACTGGAGGGTCACTGGTCAAGTCCCAGTATGGACTAAAGTACACAGTGTGGCTTGGTAGCTGGAGAGATGCCAGTTCACCTCCTGAGCACTGCCATGTGCTTTTCAGCAATGCACCATACTGCTCAGGGCACTGGCACTGGCAGCCCACTCACTCTGACATCTCTCCATTTGTGCATGAATAGGTCGTGAGCATGTGTGTGAATTTCAGGCCTGTTTGTAGTGATTTCTAACAAAAACAGAGTCTAAATTGTAATTTCCCCACTGGGGATCAATAAACACTATGACAAAAAATGTTATGCTATGAAATGTGTTTATGTATCACTCTTTAGGTGCCCGATGCTATATTGAAGTGCCAGCGTGCAGGCATCACAGTGCGCATGGTGACAGGAGACAACATAAACACAGCCAGGGCCATAGCCATTAAGTGTGGTATCATCCACCCCGGAGAGGACTTCCTCTGCATCGATGGCAAAGAGTTCAACCGGAGGATCCGCAACGAGAAAGGGGAGGTACAGTAACTACTGTCAGTGAGCCAGAGAATGAGAGAGGCTGAGCTCAGGAGAAAGAAAAATACCTCTCTAAAACTCACAAACACCTGTCCTTTCATTTCTGTCTGTGCGTGCCTAGGTGGAGCAGGAGCGTATGGACAAGGTTTGGCCTAAACTCCGAGTTCTGGCCAGATCTTCCCCAACCGATAAACACACACTCGTCAAAGGTGAACTGATTGCACTATTTCATATTCATTACTGCTGATCAAAATGAAACACATCTTGTTTTAACATTGTTTGTCTACATATAATTTCAGAGTTTTGAAAAGGCAGTAAACAAATTAAATTATTAGGTCAAGATAATTGTACGTACACAAGATCACATAGGGGAATTGTTGTCTTTCAGGCATTATTGACAGTACTATAGCAGACCAGAGGCAGGTTGTGGCTGTGACAGGAGATGGTACCAATGACGGACCTGCACTTAAGAAAGCTGATGTTGGCTTTGCCATGGTGAGCAAACCCTATTTTCTTATTGTCTTTTTTTTGCCTTCTTTGGTTTCTATGGAGATTGCTCTCAGTGAACATCTGCAGATGTCTTTTTCACCTCTGCAGTATTAAGGGTTTCTTCTGAGGTGCTCTGCCTCTGGCTGTGTATATTAGGAGCTCCCTCTAGTGGATTTGTGAGCTACCTAATTTCTCTGCTTTACATAATATTTTTCCATTTCTTCATGTGAGAAGGTGGGTCATTTGTACAGGGTCCAGAATTTTGTGCTACGCCCCTGCTGACCCCCACCCCCCACTTTACACCCTTGGCGCGATTTGGCGGTGCGGCTTGTGTGATCCAATCATGAGATAGTCTCTACTTTGTTCCACGTATGTTTGTCTGTGTATTCATCTTCTGTTTTGGGAGGACATCACCTCAGTTTGATATTTTAACTCTGCTAAAACATTTGTACATGGTTAATTGAATTGAACACGCTCTGAAACATTCTTAGAGCCACTTACTGGGGCTTAGAGTGTTTCTATCACCACAATCAAGCATTGTTTTAGAGGTGCTGTGCCCTGTCATTTGTCCTGTAATTATGAAAAACATGACAATGTCATGGAGGGCGTCCTTCTTCTCTTATAAATATGGAGCCTCCTGTCATCAAACCACCAATACACAAATTAGCCCCCTAATTAGTCTACATCACTTTTATCCATTATCATAGCTGCCTTATGTCCAGAGTCCAATTTTTTTCTCCACTGGCTTCAGAGGTGATTTAGACAGATTTCTTTCAGTTTTATGTGTTTGTTGAGGAATAGTGCAGTATGATGCAAAATACGTTGTTTCTTATTGACTGTACCTTTTCTGCACTCCTCCAGGGTATTGCTGGTACAGATGTGGCCAAGGAGGCATCAGATATCATTCTGACTGATGATAACTTCAGCAGCATTGTTAAAGCAGTAATGTGGGGCCGGAACGTCTACGACAGCATCTCCAAGTTTCTTCAGTTCCAGCTTACTGTCAATGTTGTGGCTGTCATAGTGGCTTTCACTGGCGCCTGCATCACACAGGTCAGAGACGTGTGTGGGCACGTGATTGGGTTATATCATAATGAATGTAGTGTATTCTGTAATTCAAAAGCTATTGTGTGCAATACTTCATCAAATATCTAGAGAAATAAGCAAAACAATATATGTAAAGAAATACTGTACATGTGTTTTAAAAATTGAATCAGTCACAGTAGCCAGAGTACTGATTATTAGTTTCTTTCACCCCAGGTTATATGAAAGTTATTGGTTCTTAATTGTAATTTCCTTTGTGTTTTCGCAGGACTCTCCGCTGAAGGCCGTGCAGATGTTGTGGGTAAACCTCATTATGGATACTTTTGCATCTCTTGCCCTGGCGACAGAGCCTCCCACAGAGTCTCTGCTAATGAGGAAACCATACGGTCGCAACAAGCCTCTCATCTCCAGCACCATGACAAAGAATATCCTGGGACATGGAGTTTTTCAGCTCATCATCATCTTCACACTTCTCTTTGCTGGTACGCACTATAATTGTGCTCTGCGGTACACCACGGGTTCTGCACTATACAATGCTGGGACATAAAATGGATCCAAAATTGATAATATTATACCAATTGTTTTCCCCTTTGTAGGTGAGAAGATCTTTGACATTGACAGCGGCCGTAATGCTCCTCTCAATTCTCCTCCATCTGAGCACTACACCATTATCTTCAACACTTTTGTCATGATGCAGCTCTTCAACGAGATAAATGCCCGCAAAATCCATGGAGAGAGGAACGTCTTTG
Organism: Etheostoma perlongum; assembly: GCA_026937815.1. NCBI lineage: Eukaryota > Metazoa > Chordata > Actinopteri > Perciformes > Percidae > Etheostoma > Etheostoma perlongum. The sequence goes on along the minus strand of CM049374.1, from coordinate 28,251,509 downwards.
ATGGTATTTTCAGGAACCCCATCTTCTGCAGTATAGTTTTTGGCACCTTTGCTATGCAGGTAAGCAGATGCTAGTTTAAGCAGATACATTTTTTATTTTTAGTTGGATGTTATTATAAGTTAGATATGGCATGTCAAAATGAACAATTGAATTTTTGAAATTGAAAATCATTTTCTTATTTCTCTATATATTATCATTGCTTATGCTTTGCTTTGTGTAGATTGTGATTGTGCAGTTTGGAGGGAAGCCATTCAGCTGTCAACCTCTGAACCTGGAAAAGTGGATGTGGTGTGTTTTTCTCGGGCTGGGAGAGCTTGTCTGGGGACAGGTAACATGCCAACTCACCTGTTTCTGTCTTCCCGCTGTACTTGTTTTCTTGCTTTCTATTCTAGTTTACCTTGTTTTACTCTTCCTCTGTGTATCTCTGCTGTACTATATGCTTGTCCCCCTTTCTTTTGACCAAGTGCTCTGTCTTCTCTTCTCTATGGGTTAGGTGATAGCTACCATACCCAATAGCAGGTTGCGTTTCCTGCGTAGGGCAGGCCAGTTAACTCGGAAAGATGAGTTACCAGAGGAGGACGCAAATGAAGACAATGAGGAGATTGACCATGCAGAGAGGGAGCTGAGGAGAGGACAGATCCTCTGGTTCAGAGGACTCAACCGCATTCAGACTCAGGTGAGAACACAAGTTCAATTCCAAGTTGTGATTTGTTGTTTAATTTCACAGAAAGTTTTTGCTGGATTGATTGTGCCTGAAAGAAAGAATAGATGTATATTTGATTTAAAACAGCTTACTCTTGTCACTTGTATAATTTCTTAATAATAAAATGTTAAGGTTTTGTGTAGTCAGTTAAGCAGCAGTAAACACCAACAAGGATACATTTCACCTGTGATGTGATGTTTTCTGACTTGGCTTTTTGTTTTACTTTTATTCGTCTTTGTCATATAATCCGTTTTTCAGTAGGACGTCGCACCCCGCAGACTTTACCTCAGACTCTACCTCTAAGAAGAAGTGCTAGACTATGTTATATGTTCTTCATGTTAGTTAGTAACAGCCTTAAAGTTATTTTATCTCAAGATATATTTAGGTACATGAAGATGCAGCTTTCTCTCGCTTGACGGAGGTGATCACCTGTGTGGACCTGTGGAAGATCGATGGTCAAACCTCGGGGGTTAAATCCAACTGGAGATAGTCAGTGAATTGTTCTCACTGTGACCAACTCTACACACCGTTATCACTGTGATATTCAAGGCAGTTTTGCTTATGTGTTGGATTTAATTTTTGTCAGTGATGTGTCACTAATGGTCCAGGTTGATGCCATCCCATGACATACTGTGGACCAGCAGATAGTTTTGTTTCATTTGTTTAGGTTTTTGAGATCTTTGTCTCTTGGATTTATGTTACTGGGCAACCAAATACAAAGGAGTTGAATGGAATTTTGGTCTGTGGTGCTGACAACATTGAATAATTACATTTGAAATATTCACCAGCATAAAGCTCTTTCTAGAAAAAATTGCCCCATCTGGATTGCCATAATCTGAATAATCCACTCTATATACTGTCGGTAGTCTTCATAGGACCTTCCTCAGTACAAACTAGTTCCAATAGAATCTGTTCACAGTGAGGTCTGTGGATTATTTATAGAGTGAAATGGGACATTGTTTCTGTAAAGACACTTTGCTGTATCTTTTTTTAAACACAATTGAAAATTCATTCAAATCTATTGGATTTGGGTGTGTGTGTGTGGGGGGGGCGTCTTGAGATGAGGTAAGAGTGATGTTTTTTGTCATTTGGGCCAACTAACCCTTTGAGGGAAATTCACCATTTCGTTGAGGGGATACTACACCCTGGCCATCGTTTCATGATTGAGACACTTTGTACTCCCTTTACCATCAAAGTCACCCAGCCCGTCAACCTGTGTTGCCATTTGGTCTCTGTCACTCTGAGCAGCCATTTGTCCTCTCCTGTCCTGCTCTCCTCCCACAGATTGACGTAGTGAACACCTTCAAGAGTGGCACCTCCTTTCAGGGGGCGGGGGCTCTGAGACGCCAATCATCCACCACCAGCCAGACCCAGGATGTAACCAATGTTTCTAGTCCTAGTCACGTGTCCTTGTCCAATGCCCTTTCCTCTCCTACAAGCACTACTGCTGCTACTGCTCCTTCCACTACTGGCCGTGAGTCAGAACTCTGTCAGTCTGCTTCTCTGCCTTTTTTGCTTCAGGGGTGCCATCATGTCATGAACAAAAAGTATGTTTCTTTGTACATCGTCGGCTTGTTATTCTTACAACAAATTTCCGTGACAGTCTCCATTTTGGGGTTGGCATCTCTGAAGATTTGTCTTTTTTCTTTTTTTCTTTTTTCTTTCTTGCTTTCTGCTTTTTTCATTTCCTCTCTTTCTTCTGTCTTTTTGCTGTTCATACTGGATTTCAAATTCATCTTGATATTTCCTCCCATGCTTGGGTGTACTGTCGTCTCATCGGTGAATGTGTGTTTGTTTCCTCAGAGTGCTAGAAGCGCAGGACTAAGGGTGATACCCTCGGCGTGACATTTCAGGTTGTGAGTTTGTCTCCCTCTGCTCATCCACCATCCCATCCTTAAATTTTTCCATTTTTTATGTCTTGACGGACATTAATGTGAACTAATTCCAATCAACTCACCAAGGGACTGGGTAAACATTCAAGTATAAGTTTCAATGGTGTCTTATTTAACCTGTGAGTTTGCTACTAATGAATTAATTACACTGAATTGAACTGAAGCAAATTTTGACCTGCTATTTCATGTATTCTCCTGCTGACATGTTATCTGCAATAACAAGAAACCATATAGGAAGATACAGTTTGTGTGCCAGCCTTAAAGAAACTTTTAAAATGTTCATTTAAATATGAATCCCAAGTGTTCCAACTAAAATCTACCCACAAGGGGGCACTTTCAGTAACATATACTATATATGCTTAAAGCTACATTGTGTAAGAATTTCTCGCATCTAGTGGTAAAATTGTATATGACAACCAACTGAATATTACGTTGTAGCCCCTCCCATTCCGAGTGCGTTTTAACTCCTATGATGGCTGAACGCAAACTTAGCGTCCGTGAGTGTTCCTTCCAGTGAAATAATAGTAGTGTGTTGTTATACAATCCTTTTTCATCATGGCAAGAGGAAAAGTATCCTAGACATTGTTCTAGCGTTAAGTACAATCATGCTATAGTTAGCCAAGCAACTATAAAACTTTGAATTTACATAAATAGGCAGAATTATTATTAGAGAAGAAAGCAGGCAACTTCGGCGTTCCTTTTAAAATCATTGCTCCAGAAAAGCTCTTTCCATCTTGGAAAAAACACTCCAATATTAACTTTGGTTTTGTTGTTTGCATTTTAATTATATTTTTTAACTTTCTTGGCAACTCCGTTACATGTCCTAGAGAATAGGCGTAGCCGTCTTTCAAATCTACCGGCAGTCGCTGCATTATCTTCTCCCCCTCCCTGGCATTCATCACGCTGCCACTGAGTGTGAAAGCGCAAAACGCGGCGGTATGTCCCTCTTTGGCTAACGTATTTTAAAGATGGAGGTGCAACATGGCAGAATCAAGGGGGTAAGCCTCTCCTCTCTAAGTGTAGCTCCTATGGCTCCATTTTAAAGCTACAAAGCCATCACCTGTCGTTAGCATCCCATTGACTGCAGTCAACTCAAAAAGTTACACAATGGAGCTTTAATGCTTTTGTCCACCTTCGTCTTCTCTTTCTTCCTCTCTCTTTTACACACGCTTTGTCTCTAATCTTTATCTACTCAGATACTCAAATGTAAAACAGATACGATTAGATGTGGACAGGAATGGAGAGTCACCATAAACCAGTACTGCACCAATAATTCATCCCGTCTTGTCGCTTCATACTGTCGGTGTAGTTGACTGTCATGTTTCTATAGTTACGGACATAGATCCTCTGCAGCACCAGCGACGTAAATTCAGCCCCCCACCATTTTCTGACACCCCATCAGTGTTACTTGTCAGACATCCTGTCACATGCACTCATCCAGACAGGCTTCTCTTATTCTTTGTTTTATCTGTTTTGTCTCCCTATACCCTACTCTGCCACAGTGCTACAATCTTTACAGTATATACAGTATTCCCATACGTTTGAAAACGTTGAATATCTTTGAGGCTGTCAATAAAAACTATATTAATGTTTTTTTGGGATATTTGTAATCATAACATATTTTGGAAAGACTATGGATTCAAAATATTGAAGAAATATCTTGAAGTCATTTATCATTCAAAAACACTCCACATTCACTGGTGCGAGGTATGAGGATTTACTGTTTTTCTCTGTTTTCAATGTCAATATAAATTGAGTGTGTTTGAATAGTTGGAAATCACCTTGTAGATTTTGGAAACTGTGATGAGCATTCTTCACTATCTTCAGGCATTTTATAGACTAAACACGGAGTCTGAAAATTATTCGGTTTTCAGTAAGGCTTAGAAAATATATGTTGAAACTTAGATTCCTGCATTGGTGGTCCATAAAAACTATTGTTTCATTCACAATGTAAATATTAGAGGATTAGCATTTTTCACTAATGTTTAAATATTTGTGAAAATTGGGAAAATAACCCTATGTTGTTTTATGGCTTCAGCAAACAGAAATCTTGAAATGGTATTTATACAAAAGGATTATTTCTGATGTCCACTGGAACATTACCAATACAACCACGATGACAAGATACCCCTTTTGTATACACCCCAGTGTGCTGAAATGAGCAAATGTCCTGTATAAAAGTATTAAATATCTTAATCTTTTAAGCTATCAAATTGCGTGTAGAGCCTAAATATCTGCATCTGTTGATATTGTACATGCACTTAGGGTTTAATTTAAACAACACTTGCCTATTGAAGGAACTGACATACAAATACTATCCTCACTAGAGGTAAACATAGTTGTTTGGGGCCTATACTTGAGTGTTTACCTAGATGTGCATGGAGTTGAAAGCTGTCAGACCTCTGACAGAGTAAACTTTTTATTTTCATCATTCACTTCCATATGTTTTGTGTTAGCAGTCTTTGTGCGGTTGTCTACGTCTTCATTGTCCTGTTGTCTTGTTGCATGTAGTTTGTGTTTACCTCTTGTGTACTTCCTGTGTTCATAATATCTTAACTGGCTCTGTTCGCTCTAAATGCCACGTTTTTTTTGTTTTCGTTATGTGTGTTGTTTTGAGTGAGTTTTACACAGCAATGCTAGTGTTGAATCAAGTTCCTCTCTCCATTGCCCTGTTTGGGACCATGCTTTACACACCCTGTGCTATATTTGTGTGTGTTGTGTGTCCCATTTAGAGTATGTGTCTGTGATATTGTCCCAGACAGTGCTCTGGTACCTCCAGACGTTTTTAAACCACCTGATTTGGATCTCTCAGATCTAACCTCCTTCCTTCTTACTGACTTTGTCCACCAGATTTCTTCAACCTTGCATGTGATATTCTCCTTTAATTTTTTCTGTAAGCATTTCATTTATTAACGTGGCTTGTTTCTAGGTATACAGCACATTGGACTAAAGCGTATACTTACAACGAGCGTTTGTGTTGCTTTGGTATTTGTTTTCCTTGAAATGTATGATTTTGTTTCATTTTCATGATTGTGTTCCTCACGGCTTTTCTTAGTGCACGCCACAATTGAGTGACTCGTGAACTGTAGTCATCTTGTGAAAGCAGAACACAGACTGCAGTTGCTTTTCCTCTTGTTGCTCCTTCATCTTCTCCTCTTGCACCTCTTTATCCTCAATTGAGAGGTTCTCTCTTTCCCCTCTCTCCCTTCTCTCCTCCACTTTCCTCTTTTTTCTAATCCTGAGGGTTCCTCCCACCCTCCCATTTTGACCTTGGCATCATCTCTCATCCTTATTCTTCTCTGTCCTCCCTTTTTTTATTTTATTTTTTTATACAACAGATCCGTGTTGTGAATGCATTCCGTAGCTCCCTCTATGAAGGCCTGGAGAAACCGGACCCCCGATCATCCATCCACAACTTCATGACACACCCCGAGTTTAGGATAGAAGACTCCACGCCCAACATTCCCCTCATTGACGACACAGACGATGATTCTGCTCGGAGGAGGAAGTACTCCAGCCAGCCTTCATCCCCCAACAAGAATAACAACGCCATCGACAGTGGCATCAATCTCACCATCGACACCAGTAAATCAGCCGCCTCCTCCAGCCCTGCCAGCCCTCTTCACAGCTTGGAGACCAGCCTCTAACCCTGATCCTAACCTGAGCTCTAACCTTTATGTCGTTTTCTTGCAGTCTGGAGGCACCTTCCCTAATTCCTCTGGACATTTAACTGCAACCTTACACCTTGTCACCCCCAACATTTCAACCAGTCCTGCTGAATCCTCAACTTCAACCCCCCCTCCCCTCCAACACCCCTACCTCCACCCCCACCCCCTACAAACCCCATTTACTTACCTACACAGGACACAACCTTTCCCCGCTTAACCTTGAGCTCTTTAAGCTCTACTTCCTCTTGAAAGGGAGAAAGTCTAAAGTAATATGGCAAGGTGAAAAGAAAAACAAACTTATCATACAATCAAAAACGCGCAACAAAGCCACAAAATCTACACAGCCATCCTGCTTTTGTGGTTCTATGTGGCAGCAGCGGTGGTTGGTTTGACTATATTCGTGTGAGCATGTACTGTGTAAGAGTGCCACTGACTGCACATATGTACTGTATGAACGGCGTCTTTAGTGGCACCGGGAGGAGGACGATGAGGAGGGAGACACTGCTGAGGAGTAAAAATCACAAAACAGGACAGACTCTAAACTCCCCTTACACTTCCTCTCCTTAACAACAAAATTGTCAATACTGATAATAGTTTAAATTAAATTATAAAAACATTGTTATTATTATGATTCTGATTATTATTATTGTTATTATTATTGTTGCTCCTGCATGAATGTACATTACCCAAGTTTTATTTAAAAGGCTTTTAATTTTATTTCGTTCTGATGGGCTATAGGTCTTCTGACTACTATTTTAAAGACGGCTTCTCTGAGTTCCTGGCCTGCAAAGTTCCCTCTTCTGTGTGGCATGAACATGTACCCGACTGTAAAAATGTATTTCATCCATAACAGAAATGTGTAATGAGGTGGTAGGGCTCAACTTGCACAGTAGTTTTGCACCTGTCGGAAAAGAGGAATGCAAAATAATAATGATGATGATAGCATTTATGGGATATATTCTATAAATATAAATACATATAAATATATTTAGAGAGAGTTTATCTTTGTTTGTTGGCATGTTGCCTTGTTCCTGCTTCAATGGCTCAAAATACTTTGACTTATTTATGTCTTAAAGAGAATGTAATTTGTTTACAACCTCGTAGAGATAAACTTCCTGGTTTCTAGAAGGAGAGAGGCAAAGTTGAAGCTCAGAAGGACAAAAGCTGTGTTGGTGGGTTATTACTGAAAACCATGTGCTGGATTTTGCCTGCTATCTTTTCAAATATTGTAGATATTTAGAGGATTAACCAACAAAAAGAAACCAAAATATAATGGGATATGTAGTAAATGTGGAATCTTAGTATTACTCTATATGATTGTTGGGATCAAGTTGGAGTGGCTTGACTTTTCTAAACAGAGGCCTCCTTGTTGTGACAGAGGGGGAATATTTAATTTTTTTTTCACTTCTCTCTTTTTTATTGTGTTCCGTTATGTTTTTTCTGTGCTTCAGCACTGGCCTGGGGTCAGGGCTCGAGTCAAAGGCTGATATCAGGACCTTTACAGTGAACTGTCTTCTAGATCTGCTTGTTCTAAGGACTTGATGATTTAAAAAATATGTGTGACCATCAAAAAGGCTGCAATCGAGTCCTATTAGAAATCTGTTATATTTGGCTTATCTGTGCTGCATGGAAATCAGACTTTAGTTTTTGTTCAAATTTTTCAGTATATTGTATGGTTTATTTTTTTAATTTAATTTCTATTTATTTTTGGTTTAAAGGATTTCCGTTTCCTCTGGCAGAGTGACACACGCAGCCCCGCAAAGCTGTTGGCATTTTTAACATCTAAAAAAGAAAAAAAAAGGAAAACCGACAAAAAAAAGACAAATTACAACAAACATGGAATGTTGCTTTGACTCTTTTTCTATATATAAAAAATAAGATCCTTTTCTGCACTATCTGGTTATGAATGAAAATTTCTGTGGTGTAATTCTAGATGTGCTTTGTGTGTTTTAACCAAGCTTGTCTTCCTGCCGTCACAGAATATACAGTAACCTAGCATCTCAACTGTACTCACTAGTTGTAACTTTATTGTGCTTTGACCAATCAGACATTACCAGAGAAAAGTTACAGACTGCAGGCACATTTACCCAGTCTTATTGCACTCAGAAGGACAAGGCCACTTAACTAGCCTGTACTATTGTTATTTCTATTACTAACCGAAGTCATTGGCAAGCATGACGTGAGGGGCTCATTATACGACTTTAAAAAATTGACAATTTTTCTACTTAATACAATACACTCCTCCTATACACTACTACATATATACAATTATTTATCCAAGCAGCTCTTTTTTTCCTTTTTTCTATCCTCCTCTGTCATTTCCCAGTCGATCTGTCCATCTGGAGACGGTGCACAATATTACCAGTCAGCTCAGGCGTGTTGAAAAAGTAACATGGATCATTTCATTTGAATAAAATCTTATTTAAGTTGGGAAAATACTGTCTGGATAATGGTATTCTGCTTAGAAGCTGTTGATTTATTTAGTTTCCTTTCAATGTTTTAACTTGACAATTTATTTGTTTATTTGTCTGTAAGAAATTAAAAACAATAAACAAAACAAACAGTATTTTAAATAAAAAAAGACTTACTGTAAGCCAACATTTTCCAAACACTTTTACATCCAGGAGGACATTCAGCTTTAAGAGGATGCAACGACAACAAGTTTGGAAATAATCTTTGTAAATACAGTAATGAGTCTACTGGGGACAGAAACTCCATGCGGACTGGTGTGAAAACAGAAACTTTTCCTGACTACGTGTACCATCATGCACCACAACGAGTCATACTGCAGATACAGCTGTTTGGCTGTATGTAATCAATCAATCGCTGCTCCTGTCAGAAACACTTCAAAATATCATGATTACATCCAAATGATAACACATGTTGTAACAACCAATAATTATGTTAATGATGAACCAACGATAATGATGATTATGATTATGATGATATCAATGATACTTCTTGCAATATACTCTCACCTGCCTCGATGTACTGTATTTAGCCGCATGCAGTTTGTGGAACAAAGAAAAAGAGAAATGCCAACAGATAACTTTTTGGCATACTTAGCCATTTATGGGTAAGTGACTTAAATGTTCATCTTGTTTTTATGATATTTTTTTTATCTATACAATAATTGTAAATAGAGAACTTATTGTCTTTGTTCATTTAATACTATGCAAAAAGTCATGCTTTTCTGATTGATACCCACCCTTAATCCTAGAGTGTGTTGCTGGAATGTTTGTAGTCTCAAAAGTCAGTAAAAACAATGTGATGTAAATTATTTTCTAGCTTGAGGAAAAAAGTTAAATGATGATGGAAATTATTATTATTATTATGATACCATGACGAGGATGATAATAATGGTGGTGACAGTGGTGGTGATGATGATGATGATAATAATAATGATGATGATGATGATGAACTGTGACTCTTGCTGCTTGACTGTCCCATTTACCACACTCCTGACAGGAGCGCAAGTGAAAAACAATAAAAAAAAATAAATAAAATGAAAATCACTTAATAAATCCCAGAGCAGCATGACCCGGCATGGTGTGTCCTGGCCCCGTGTGACATGTCCTGTTCTGATTTGTTATGCTTCATCTTTCAGTGTACACTTTGATTGTTTTCCATTTTCATTGGTTTGTTTCAAAAGGTTCACTTATATCAAATGTTTTTCAGTAGGATTGTCGAAAAATGCTCTTGATGTGAGACAATCAGTGGCTCCCAACCTTTTTTTGCCTTTCAAATGAGGCAATATTGGGGCATCCCACATTGTTGCATATCATTTCCATCTTTCTCCCCCCTGTTCTTGTCTGTCTGTACTTCTTCTCTCCAATATGCAAAAAAAAGGTGTTTTTCTAGCAAAGTGTGAATTTGAGATTGTTAGACTAGAACCCTGATGACGTACCACTATCCATTATTTTATTAGAAAACAATAAATAGACGACTAACCGTCTGCAGCCACGGGGAACGGTTCAATGAGGCTGTACTTGACCTTAATGTAATGACAATGCAAACATGCTGATGTTCAGCAGGTATAATGTTTACTATGTTCACTGTCTTAGTTTAGCCGAGGCTGATGGGATTTGTTTTGGACAAACAGAAATTTTGACCTAAAGATGGCGCTAGGTGAAAAGTCATCAAAATCAGTAGGATTCGTTCTCTAATAACTATGAATGTCTTCACTTTTCATGGCAATCCTCCTGTAGTTGAAGTTAGACCAAAGTTACTGATTGCTATCCAAAGAATCACACATGGCAAAAAAAAGCTTATTAGAAAAATATTATGTATGTAGCAAACAACTAGGCTCTTTTAATATGTTATATGATGCTATTATTATACTGCACATCTCACTGTAGTAGTTATACGCTATACTTGTCATACGCTACGTTTGCCAAGCTTCTGAGGTTTTCAAGAGCTGTCTTCGGGTTAAATACATAAACATGCCACATTTCTTCCCATGACAGAAAATTGCTGATGCCTGCAGCCTGCTAGTCGATTTGCACAGGATTGATCCCTTTCGGCTTTAATGGGGAGGAGGTGATGGTGTCTGAAGAACATCACAGTATTGACTAAATCTTCTTTCCACTTCATTTAAAAATATTCCTGCCAGTATAAGTCTTTTTTTTCTCTGAGGTTGAGAAGTGTGTGACAAGCCCGAACGGTTTGCCCATGAAAGAGAGAGATGGATGGCAACCATGTACGGGGTTGTTGTATAATAAAAAGGTCATATAAGTTGTTTTTGAATCTAAATGTTTTTGTCCGCTGGAGGGCAGTATTACACTAGGGATATACTCAGGGATGTTCAAGACTAGAGTGGGAAGACATATATAACTATATAATTATATAACTAATAGTGTCACTGTGATCATGCTTAACCCTTAGATGTTTGTCTGAGGTTGTTATGAGGACATTTGACAAATTTGAAACTGAAATTGAAGAGCTTAATGAGAAATATGTCTTGGATTTTTTTACTTTATTGTAGTCTGAAACACCAGTTGAATGTAGTAATGGTCAAGTTCAATTTGTTTCTATAAGCGACCCCTTCTAAATTACACATCATTTGATCCAATGTAAATGTAAAAATACTGAGTAGAACAGTTTTAAATAATAATTAAAATAATAAAAAATAAATAAATAAAATAATTAAATAATAATTTAGATGTACAAATTCAGTTTCCAGTGTTACTCTACCCAATGAAAAATATCTGACTAAATAATAATAGCTTTGCCACAACAAACAAAGCCTTACAATCGGGGGATATATTTTCATTGTTGACCTGAGGGAACAGTATTAGATTGATTTTAGATATTTTTACCATAAACGTTAAGGTGCTGCTGTCTACAGCAGGCCTATGATGTGTTTATTTTTCTTCATTTATTAGGACAACACAAATTAATCAACATTTCGGTAAATGTGCCAGTGTTGTGCAGCTGGCTAATTTTCAACTGCAGTATAAAGCAGAAAGTGATTAAAAAGGGTAATTATAAAGATTACCAAGAATAAAAGTTTCTATCCAAAGACAGCATTTTATTCGGATGTTTTTTTGTTTGTTTTTTAGTTCAAGCTAATGTTAGTGGCTCTGTCTTGCTTTTTAATGCAATAGTGAAATGTGATTTGCAATATTTTTAAAATCCAAAGAATAAAAGCGTCTAATCTGTTTTTGGCTTGTCCAAGTAAGTAAGCTAATGTTGCCTCCCTATCCTGGTAGTCAGGATGGCAGCAAGTAGTTAGTCCTGCCTGTGATGAAGAATAAAAGAGACACACATGTTGCTGGTGTTAACCATAGACAATATAAGAAATTGACAATGTGACGCCATCTTCTGGTAGCTGTGCCAAGAGATATCTCAATCATTCCCCATCTTGGCAAAATTATTGACTAAAATGCTAGAGAGTAATTGAACATTAAAAAAGGTAATGTCAGGCTGCCTGCAATTATCCTGTAACTATAGGAATGTCCACTAGTATTTTTTTTAAAAAGTGTTAGAGCCATAACGTGAGATAAAGGTAATGGAGCCTTTTATGCATTGTTGTGTTTCTTTAAAGTAAATAATGGACAAAGAGTTTTCAATTGCTTTAATTTTGTTACTTAGCTGTCAAAGTGGCGCCAAAACAAATTCACCCCTCAATGTAATGCTAACATGGTTATGCATTTTCCATTGGCTGAATCAACCCGCTGTTTCATTATTTGCTCTATTCTCTAGGATGCTGATGTTTTTTAATCACAATGAACATGAATGTAGTGTTTTTCTCTTTGTCAAGCACCCCTATTTATGGTTATGTTTTGCTGAATCAATGCTGTTTCATTATTTGCTCATAGGATGCTGATGTTTTTAATCACAATAACATGAATGTAAGCTGTCAAGCACATATTTAAGACAATTTTACAGGATTGTAGTTTGAAATTGAGTCAGCTGGAAACAATTAAAAGTCAGTTGGCATTTCGACCAAGCTCATGGAGCTAATGTTAGCTCAATTAGCTAGCTAGCTACAGCTAATAAAATTGGCAAGCAACAGTTGTTATTTCAGCCAAAAGTTGCCGAAATGAAAAGAAGCATTTTCTACTTATGTCTAAAATCAATAAAATAGGATTTTTGCAACTTGAATCAAAAACACATTTAGAGGTGGTTTCTACAGATTTGTTTCAGTCCAGTTTGAAGTGTCTTTTGCGTCACTTGTGTAGCCAATGGTTAATATAAGAAAACCACGGAGGCAAGATGCCTTTATTTATTTCCACATTGTCTGCGCAGCTTTACTCTTTGTGGTTTTACCTTTCACAATAATAGCCAAACTTAAATTCACTCTGAGCATTTTGCTAAAGAGGCAACACACGACAACAACAAATCCAGAGTGACGGAAGTGCTGAGAACTTTCCCAACACTGACTGGAACTGCTATTTCTGCAACAGTCTTTATAAAACTTGTCAGTAAATTAATCCAAAGTAAAAGGACATGGGGGACAGCTAATTGATGTATTTTTAAAACAAGAGAATTCAGTGCATTAACCCTGTGTTATCTTTAGCATTACCCTGGTAGTGTGTGTAATAGCATCAGCATGCATGGCTATGCCTGCTGAGGTGGCACAGCCTGTGAATATAGAGTGGGCTCCCACAGCTCGGAAGATTAGCGCCCAAGTGCATTCAACTCCATGTGCAAGGGCCGATTTCCAGGAAGAATAGCCCTTATTGGGCCCCAAGTTGAATCCTGCTGCTTTCCTTTGGCCCAATAGAAGGCTGAAGTAACTGACAGTCCTTTACAATCAGCCAACACTGGTGGAGATTGTGGGGCTCTCATTCTTCTTTTTCACTATTTTTCTCCAAAAGGATTGATTTTAAAATTACTCTTTCTCTGCCCAGTGTGTGTGTATGGGTTAGTATATTTGTGTGCATTGGTCCGTATATATGTTGGTTTGTTTGTGTGTTTGCATGAATACCTCATACACACACTCTCTTTCTCTTTCTCTTTCTCTGTCTCTCTCTCACACACACACACAGACAGAGAGAGATACGGACACGTGCACATGTTTGAATGGCAGTCTTGGCAATTGTCTTAATGGGATAAGGGGAGACTATGGTTCCTGTTGGGGGGATAGGACTGTGGGAAAACACACGTTGCATTCATGGCACTAACAGCTATGTTGTCGGTAGATTTAAAGCAAAGGTGATATTTGGTGACTTGGTGTTATCTCCCAAATACATCTCAGGGCTGTAATTACTATACTGGCACATTAGCCAACAAAAGATATGACACACCTTTGGGCAGGACTGAAACTGTTTTGGAAAACACAACGATAATCATAAAAGGTAATGACTCATATGCTCAATGTTGGAGTGCATTCATAGTTTTAAACTATTAGAATTTTTTGTTGATATTGGTTATTTCACACAAAACTAAGGGTCATTTGAGGAGAATGAAAGAAGTGAGTGACAGTGTAGATAATTGAAGAAGTTGTTGATGGAGATGTTGCAATGAAGAGATTTGACCAGTAGAGGTCATCTGTGACATAATATTTATAAAGGCCTTCATGCTAACAAGCCTGCTATAGATTTTCCAAACCTCTTTGGCTTGTGACGCGTTTAAATCTATTTACTTGCAAACTCTTGCCACATGTTGTACCGTAGCTGCTCTACACATAGATTGTAAGCATTTCTATTTTTACTTTCCAGAGTAATTCATACGGTACGTGATTACTGTCCCACCTCTAAACCCTACAGGTATAAAAGCCCTGATTCCCCCGCTGATTGTGTTGATACTGAGGTGTCAGCCAGTGATAAGTGAAATTACAAATTCAGAGGAAGACGTGGGGGTATCATATATCTCAGACATATCATCTTGAGGTAAGGATAAGCTGAGGAGGGGGAATTGGATGAATGACTGAAAGAGAGAAGGAGAGAGAGGGAGAGAGAGGGAGAGAAAGACCGCCAACAGTGAAATCCACAATTTGTCTTCACACCATGGTCCAGTGCACTCCAGGATGTACTAATAGCTTGTGCATCAAAAAGCTCTGGCAGGTGAGGATGGAGACAGATAGAGCTAAGAATAGCTGAATGTATAATTGCACATCGGGTTTAATACTATCCGTCTATCATGAGAAATCTGCAAGGTGAAGGGCTTGAATGAAAGTATTACCTTGCCAGCCAGTGACTGAAAATGACAGTAATCAATATTGACACTTTTGTATGCATTCGGAATTTCTGTTAGAAAAAAATGACTTTTCTGAACCACAACTTCCTTTGCTAAATTTTGTAGGCGTCACCAAAGAACTCCATTCATCCATTCTGTTTCTCTCAGCTCCCTTTGTTGACCCAACCCATCATTCTGTCTTCCTTATGATGTGCTGTTGTAATGATGTGACTCTACTCCCACATCCACTTCTGACCATCACAATGCACAGCCAAAAGAGGTCATTGTCAGGTAAATGTTTTATTTAATTTAAAGAAGGAGGTCTATTCAGCCAGACGTGAAAACACACGTGGGATCTGCAGTTCTTTTAACTTTAAACATGTGCAGCAGTATGATTAGTTTTTTAGTTTGCCTTTTTTACCCCATCTGCCCCAATTGAGAAGGAAAGTCTCGTCAGTGTGAACATTTAGTTTTTAGAGAGTCAAACAGTTTGTCAACAAATCAACAGAACAATCTGGTGAAGGTGACTGCTTGACTCAGCCAAACTGAATGAGCAAATGAAGAGCTCCCTCTGCAGCAGCACTTATTACACTTACTGCTCACACTGCAGCATTTATTCACCACTTGAAGGCTTTGTTCAGTGTCAAGTACTCAGTGATGTGAAGTAAGCCTTATTATTGTTTTAAATACACTGCTAGCATACAATACACTGTTTTATTTGTTCTGCATTATCATTATATGAGAATATGCCAAAAACCTTTGCAGAAGATCCATTTCACATCAGAAACAGTTTTTATATTGATATTTATCAAATAAAACCTAATGTTATTTTTTGTTACAGCATAATGACCTGTAATAAAAATATTGTTGTGTAATATAACGTGTAGAGGAGAGATTCAACTTGTAAAGTACTGTGTTTGTCTGTGTTGCTGCTTTGCATGCTGGTACCAAAGCACTAGTTTCTAATAGTATTAATATTCAGCATACCAATATCTTCTTCTCAGCTCTATTGGCATGTGCATGGACGGGAGTGTTGCTGGCAGGTCTCACTCACTACTGGGTGGCCTTGTTGGTAGCTACTCAACGCTCCCCTCTTGCCAAGTAGAGAAACCTATTGGACTCAGTAAGGTGAGGTCAGAGTGTGTGTGTGTGTGTACTGGCGTGTGTGTCTGTGTATATGCATGTCCATGTGTATGTTTGTGACTCAAGCTTAATTGTAACACCCTCATAATATTATCTGATACTGTCACACTATTTTTGTCAATGTAAAAAACTACCTTTTGTTGGACACCAGACTAATTGTCGCAAGGGGATAAAAGAAACGCTGAATTCAAGTGGACTGAATGGAGGCTGTGGATTGGCTGCAGCTAGTGTGTTGAACCTGAGTTTGAGCTCTGTCGGCTGGGCTCTTTGTCTTGCATTTCCCCTAGATTCTTTTCTCCTTACTTTTCTTTGCAGTTTCTTTTTGTTGTTTGTGAAAATTGTGCATCAATGCAGTCTGAGGCTTTGCCAGTGAAGTGACCCATGTTTGAATGTTCTGGGGTTGTTCTGTTGAATTGCTCAAAACAAATTGCTGTTGATATCAAGTAGTGGGGTGGTATCTCTATTGAGCGGCAGGTTTATACACCCAGGGAAGCATTAGCATTGCACAGCTCTGGCGGAAGTTATAACTTTGTCTTTTGTCAGTTAATATGGCTTCTTCCTTTAAATGGGCTCAATTCCAAAAGTGTCAAACATATCAAAAGCACATCAGAGGAATGACTTCCATTCAAAAATAGAGAATGAAGATAGAATGAAGCTTAACAAAAGTTCCATCAAGAAGACTACCTACTTGGTTACTTTTTTAAACAGCTGACTTAGGGCATTTTGCTAAGTTATCCATTAACCAATCATTTTGTTGCTGTCAAGTTTAAAATCTGTTCCCTTGTACTCACAGTGCCAGCAACACTGTCTCTGATCAGATTGTTTACTGGTTCCACTTATTATTTATTCACCATTCGCTATTTCAGAGCTTTTCATATTGTAATATAATATTCAAAACTATTTATTCCAGCCTCCTTTGCACTCTGCTCCATAATTAAAATAATAATAATAACTATCGTAATTATAATTTACTTCTGCATATTTTGCCTTTTCATTGCACTATTGTCTCAACCTGTCTATATTGTTTCTGTTAATAGTCTGCATATATTGTTTGTTTTGTTGTTTTATTTGTTCAGCGCATTGTGAGCAATACGATCCAAAGTAAAATTCCTCGTTTGTGTCCTCATACCTGGCAAATAAAGCTGATTCTGATTCTGATTTAGAAACCAGATAGCGGTGCTTATTAGAAGAAAGCTAGATGAGTACCTGTTCTGGGCAGTAACAGGTATCCAAGTTAATTTTAAACTATCTGCCTGTCACATCCATTTCCTGCTCTTAGTTTATGTTTTGTGTGTTTCACTGACTTCCTGTTTTATTTCGTTAATCACTGTCTGTCTCTGTTTCAGGTCACTTGTCTCCCTGTCTTTGTCTGCCTTCCCGCCTGTGTGCTTACCCTCCCTTCCCTAATGTGTGTCACCTGTATGTAATTGTCTTCCCTTGTCCCGGAGTATATATACTCACCTTGTGTCATTCATTCTCTGCCAGATTGTTGTAGTACCTTGTGTGTCTCACTCTCTAGCATTGTTTCCCAGTGTTTTGGTAGACCTCTAACTCGTATTTTTGACCATGTCTTCTTCCTGACGATTTTGTACCTTTGCCTGGATTGTTCTCTGGACAATAAAGCTTCATTATCCTTTTATTCCCTGCTCTGAGTCGTGCTTTTGGGGCCATAGGCCAAAAAACAGAATTTTTGCATTTTCTGGTTTAAATCCCACACAAAAACTGTTCTTGTCTGCTTTTTCAGTCCCTGCTAATGTGAAATAATGAGCACTGAAAAACTGTTCAGAAACCAACAATTAAAAAGTGCATCGCACTGCTAAGGTTTTTGAGTGAAAAACATAACTTTTCTCTGAAAAGAGTAAATGCATGAACTTATTTAATGCACTTTTCACTCTTGAGTTTTAAACTATGTACATATTTGCTATAGAGAGATTCAGCATTCGCAAAACATCAAAAAACACTGTAGCATCATGTGCGATAAACAGCTTTATCCATTCTCCTTCATTTCTTTTATTCTGCTAGCTTCATTTTTACCACGTATCATTTTGTATTCCTTCTACTTATGCCTCTAACATACAACATTCTTTCAGTCCGCCTATCTAATCTCTTAGCTTACTTTACACTTGCAACACCTTGTTAAAGATTGATGATAGGTATCCTAGCAAAAAGTCTTTTTGCCAGTGTCCTAACTGGACGACTAAGTTGTTCTGTTCCTCCCAACTACTACAACTACTGGAACAAAAAGTTGGTTTCTTAGGAGTGAGGCGGCCAATCACTTTGAAACATCTTGCTCGTTCTGGAGTCAGTAGGCAAGAAGGATAATGGTTGAAGAGATTGACCTGTAGCCATCTTGTCAACAGGCCATCTAGTGCTAAAGTGGAAGGTTTTCTATTCCTAACACAAGTTTTCTGGAGGCAATCTCTCTCACATCACAGTCCTCAACTCACTCTTAGACCTTCCTAAAGTGTGAGAGTGTAGTCTGTCACTACATTAGATGGGGTCAAATGTATTTCTGTGTACTTATATTACCACACTCATTTTACTGCAGCAACATGCAGCCCTTTTCTTGAGGAATAAATCTGCAAGAGCAAAGGAGCATGAAAACAGAAACATTAGCCTATATACCTGCAAGAAATTATCAAGGTTTCATCTTCATTAAGCATTCCCCCTCTGATAATGTTGTACAGAGTAACATAAATAAAGGACTTGACTCTGACTAAAAAGCACTGTGAGTGTTTGCCAGCAGCTTTGGGTGGCCATACTTTTTATGCAGGGCACTTCCTTTAAGCTTCTAATGACAAGTGACCCTCGTGTAAAGGGATTCTTAGAGACTAGGTCAGGCTTTTAAAGTCAGGGGAGTTCCTTGTGCACCGAGTCTATCACGCCTGGAAACCAGGCAATCAACGTGTGTATGAACAGCCCCTATAAACCCCTTTTTTAATGTCCATAAGCAGCATGGGTTATTAAGACTTTATGACGGGCTGATCATTCATCATTAACCAGTGACAACAACAATTCAATGTTTTCAAATGAGGAAATTGCATGCTCGGGTGCAGAGTGACTTCTAGAGGAGAGGTTTTACAAAGAGGTGTGAGTTGGTATGCCCCAGGAGCAACTGCTTTGACAAAGGGAACCAGACATTCATTTATGAATCAAATGGTGTCACTGCACCTTTGAAGATTGAGACTTTCCACAAGTCTTCAACCAACAAACAGAGAGTGAAGGAAATACATTTCTTGAATGTTATTTCCGTGTTGTCACATGTTCATACAGACAAGAGAGCCAGACTGATACTTATACAAATACATTTAACAAGACATTTAACAAAGGTTTTTGGCACGGCCGGGCACTTTTGCAGACTTTTTCCATATAATTGTTTTACCATACTGTTATTAAGTATGCATTGAAGACTTTCTCTGGAAACTGATTTATTCTTTAAAATCAAGATTTAAATCTGAATTGGTTATTTAGTATTCCAACTTTCCAGCAAACCAAACTAGCTGCCTATTCATCTGCACACACTGGTTTGTTTACACATGAGGCTCTTTGTTGATTCAGTTTTGTAATAAAATGTTATTCATGTTATAAGCTATTTAAATATATTGTACACCAACCTAACTTTCTTTCTAGTGTTTTGCCCGTCTCCTCATGTCAACCTGCGCTCTCTGCGCCGTGGTAACGCGGGTGTGAAAGCTTGATTGGTTACCACATTGCTTTTATCCAACTAGAGGCGCTTGAGAGCATACATACCGCTTGGAGAGTGTAAGCGCAGTCGCAGGTTATCCATCGCCTGGTGAAAGATCTACCGTCACTCTGCCACGTCTGGATCTTCCTTTATATAGACGGGAGACTCAACAAAACCACTTTACTCAACGCGGATCCAGATTGTACTTTTTTCCCCTCTTTTGCCCCCTCTCTCCCTTTTTTTTCACCGGGCTAAACCACCCTGTGTTTTGTAAAGGCAATTGTTAGTGCGCATCATCGCGGGAGCCAAAAAGAGGTTTGCCACTGTTCCATAGTAGACTGGTGAGTAAAGCGACTCACTGTTTTATGTCTTTGATAGCTATTTGCATGATCATTTCTGTTTTCTTTTTGTTGACATGAACTTATTGTTAGGCTGCTTAAATACAGTAGGCTACAGTATATACTGATGATGGGGTTGATTGATTTTAATGAAGGCTGTGACTCTATTTCAACAAGTTATTAAGTTATTTGTATGCTACATGCTGTAAACAATTCAGGCATTATAGTGATGTCCATCAGAAGAGTGCGGCAGTGTTCACATAAGTTAGTGGTTTAACTTGCAGGTTTTTGAAAGCTTGTTTGTTTTTTCTGCCTCCTCATTCTGGTTTGACAATCTTAATGCACAATGTCTGCTTCTCTATTACTATTCATGATTTTGTTCTGCTTTAATGAGGTATCACACTGCTCATTCTTTATTTAGATTCAAGGCTGATTAAGGGCCATGTAGTTACATAATAAGTGAAAATTAATTGGACTGCTTTCTCTTGATTTGAGCCTTCACATTTTATTCAATGGGTGTGGTTTTGCATTAATGGCACTGTCCCATTCAGATGTCCCAGGAAAAGATACACATTTCCAGAAAAAGTCAATAAATCTATTTAAAGTTTAGGGTATGAGGTCACCTTTTAAAATTCTTCTGTCCATGTGTTTTTTCTCTTTCTCTCAGTGGGCTGCTGAAGCGTCATGACAGCTGAGAAGAGCGGGCCCGTTATAAACGGTAAACCAGAGGATGGCAGAGACCCTGAAGGGTCCAGCTCCAGCCTAGACCACAGGGAATACAATGAGAGGGGCCACTGGAACAACAAGATCGAGTTTTTCCTGTCTGTGGCTGGAGAGATCATCGGGCTGGGCAACGTCTGGAGGTTTCCTTACCTCTGCTACAAGAATGGAGGGGGTAAAGATGTTTCCCTTATCTGTGCTAGAAGTACAAACATAAACCAACTGCTTACCAAATAATCAAGATGGAGAGGTTTTTGTTTAAAAAAAAATGGTGGACATAAAACAAGCTCCCTAGCAGGAAGGAGGAGGTAAGACAGGTAAGAATGGAAAAGGCAAGTTTAGAAAAGAAAAGAAACAAAAAGGAGGGCAAACATGACCATTAATACATAGGTAGAATAGTATGAGAAGATCCCTATAGGCCAAAATTGAACACACATGCACGTACATACATACATACATACATACATACACAGCATGCATGCATGAGATTTGTATGAGGATAAAAGTGAGTATGCATGTAAGGGGTAGCTGTGGCTCAGTGGTATAGTGGTTGCCTGCCAATCGGAAGGTTGGTAGTTTGATCCCTGCAGTCCAATGTATGGCACCTTCTGCCACTGGTGTGTGAAGAATGGTGAATGGTTCCTGTATTATGTAAAAGCGCTTTGAGTAGTCGTTAAGACTAGAAAAGCACTATATACATACAGTCCATTTACATGAATGTAATGTGTGCTTATTTATGTATATGCGTTGGGGGTCGGGTTAGATGGCTGGGTCAAACAAACACGTAACTTTCACTCAGGAGACCTATGTTCGTTCAACTTTTGTAACTTTTTTACGTTGACTACTTAATAAAAAAATCATAACTAAGTTTATATAACAAACTTATTTTAATCCAAACAAAAGCCAAAAGAAATGGGAGGATTCAGGGTGTAATTCAAAGAAAGAATTCTTTACATCTCACTTTTTAACTCTTGAAATGTTTCACTGATTAGAATCTATGGATCACCTTCTTTACATCTTTACATTATTTGTTAGAAGGAACTTTTGTGTTAAGGACCATACTAACAACGTAGCAATTCCTGGTTGGACACACGGTCACAGTTTTAAACATTTTGATTTAAAACAAAACTACTTGGTTAAGTTTAGGAAAAAATCATGGTTTGGGTTAAAATGTGTATGTTTTTTGCATAAATAAAGTTATAAAGTGAAAGTGAAATAGTAAACGTAAAAAAAGTTAACTTCCATGCACAGGACACAAACTCAGGTGTCCTGGGTGAAAGTACCGTTTGTTTGACCCTTCCGTCAACCTCCGACCCCATGCACATACATACGTACTTATGCACAAATACATACATACATACATACATACCTACATACAAACCAACAACGTACATATATACTGTAGTGACTCTCATATACCCTTATACTCATACACATTGTCACATTATGCATGCATACATGTGTATGCACGTATATATGTATGTGCATGTGTATGTACTGTATATGCATTAGAGAATGCATGTGTGTGAAAGTACCGGTATATATGTGCAAGTCAAACAAGAGAGTCAAGTTCTTTATCTTCTACCGCACCACAGGAGGACAACAATTTTCCCATTAAGCTTTCACTTTGTAAAAATTTGCCTGATAAGTATTACATTATTATGTCCTTTATTATTTAATTCATTAAGCACAATCCTGGTAGGGTCCCTTATTAGACAGCATAGTATGGACGAATTTATAACCTGAAAAGGTAATTTTGCTGATTAAGTGTGGCGCTATAGTATGTGCTTTTTTCTGAATTTTGTGAATGGCTCCTTTCGTATTTTGAATTATTATACTGTCAGACGTCTTATTCATTCATATTTAATTTGTATTAATGCTCTGTGTGTATTTTCTATTATGTGCAAAAAGGTGCGTTCTTCGTTCCATATGTCATCTTCTTTGTGTGCTGCGGTATCCCCGTGTTTTTCCTGGAGACTGCCCTGGGTCAGTTCACCAGTGAGGGAGGCATCACTTGCTGGAGGAAAGTTTGCCCGCTATTCGAGGGTGAGAAAACACGCACTTGATATCTTTCATCAGGTTATTCATCCAAAATTGGAAACCTGCAGAGAGAAAGAAGTTTGGCCCGATGATCTGTAAATCTTTGCCTTTTCAGGTATCGGCTATGCAACGCAGGTGATTGAAGCTCATCTAAATGTATACTACGTAGTGATCCTTGCCTGGGCCATCTTCTACCTCTTCAACTGCTTCACCACCGAGCTGCCATGGGCTGGCTGCGGGCACTACTGGAATACAGGTATAGGAGGGAACAGTGAAAAAGTGAATTATTCTTATGAACATAAATTACCATGTGCATCTTTTGTGTTTCAAGAGTAAAGAAAATACAAACTACTTCCTAGGATTTAATGTGCCATATATACATGTACAACATCTATATCTGCAGTATATGCTTTCAAAAATAATAACACATCATTGATTATCCACAGAGAACTGTGTGGACTACTATGGAGAAAATTCCACCAACATTACAAACCCCAATGGAACCTCTCCAGTCATTGAGTTTTGGGAGTGAGTACATTTTCTTCATTTTCTGTCAAATCCATTAGTTTTTATATGGCATTTCATGCTCTGTTTGTTTGTGCAAAATCCCATTGAAGAGCATACTATGATAATCTCTGTGGGTATAAAGTATTAATGGTATCACAGTTTGTATGTAACACCACAAGGATATTCTATATCAGTTCAAGTCCTCCTTTAGCGTCATTAGCTTCTATGTTGAGAATATGAGCTTCTGACAGATCCAGAATGTTTCACTGACCCCCTGCGAGTCCTTTCCCCCAATAATTAGTCAGCCCTTTTCATATTTGTGTGTTAACAGACCCTGGTAGGCCTGCTGTCTCCCAGCTAGAGCCATGTGTGTGGCAGCGGATCAGGCCTGGTCAGTGTGTAATGCTGACCACACTTCCTGTCTCGTTGCCAATGGCTATGTTTACACTACTGGGTCAAATCTCTGTCTCTCCTTTATAAACAACAACTATTTATTACAATAAAATTGTTAAATTTAAAATATGATCAATATTTTTGTGTCTAAATCAAAAAGTTAAGTGACATGATTTATGTAACAGTAATAAAAACATCAGATTTGAGCCAACAAGCATAAACCTAACTGCAGTGACAAAGACATGCCAAAAAGAAATTGACAAAAAGTCAATCACCATGCTGTTGACAAAAATAGCAATCGCAATCGACAATAGCAATTGCTTAATCTATGCTAAGACAGACTGTCATGTTTTATACTGTATATACAGCATAAACCAAAATCTAGCTGTATTTTGTTAACTGTATGGATGTACTGTTTGTTTTGGTGCTCCAAAATAATGTTGCATGGTTTTATCATTCCAGCTTTACTCTTTAAAATATGAAGCTTAAATCACTGAAGGAGAGTTTAATGAAAAGAAAAAACACATCTGTTATACATATCTGCAACAATATTACCAGTGCATCATTAAAATAGTGGTATGTCCGGACAGAGTACTTTTATTGAACCAAAAAAAAGACTGAACTCAAGATATTAATGCACTTGTCTTCATCTTCAAAAAGTCTCTTAATCAAGAGGATGCAATAATTTATTTTTTACATTTCAAAATTTTACATCAGACTCTATCATACTCACATTAACAGTATGCACACACTTTGCACCCATATAAAGCTGATTTACATACGTTTTAGAACACACCCAACATCTTTAAAACATTAGCGTTCACATCTTGCCCTCTCGGCTGACCAGGGGGGCTGTGTTGGACCTAGCCTGTGGCTGGCCACCAAGAACATGTCACGATGATCAATGGCTGGTCAGGAGCTCCAAGGGTGAACTTGGTGGCAAAGATTTGGCAGCACCATGTAGTTCTGTGGCTCCGGGTCTCGCTTCTCATCCTCCATCAATGCTGTTCCCTGGCTTTGCTTCAACAAACCGGAAACAGTGTTGATTCACCACCGCCGACAAGCTATGATGTCATAATTGCTGATAATGTGCCCTGTATCTTGCACCTACACTGTTAACCCTGTAGGCATATCACAGGGAAAATGTTTTAGTTGTAGGCCTGTACAGTAGTACCTATAGTCTTCTGTTGGATTATATTGGCTTGATAACTCTATAGCAGCATGCTATAACTAGCCTAAAAATCTAAATGTACTTAATTGTCCCCACTGGGAAATTTGTTTTGGTCTCCACAGTGCAGTTTCACAATACATTAGTAACCATTAAACGCCACAGAGTTACAACCCAGGCAATAAGAACACAGAACGTCATACACAAACCTCTCTTGTTCTGCGGTACCCAGCTGATATGGCTACCATCGGCCGACTGAAGCATTGAAGGAAAGGCAGGGTGGCGTCTCTAATGTGGGGATTTAGTTGACCAAGTTGGTAAGCAAGTTCCCATCTGTGGGCCACAGCGCTGACAGCTGCTCGACACAGGGTATCAGTAAGTGGGGTGAAAAAAAAATGCATTAAGTTGCTTGTGCTCACACCTTGTCCCCCAAGGTTGAATTGTTGTTTTAATTCTAAGAGAACCCCAATGGCCAGTAAGTGCCCAGATTTGGCTCAAGGTGTTGTGGTTGACTTAGTAGTGGTCCAGCCCTGGACATTACTTTGGCACAAACATTTTGACCACAAGGGACATTTCAGGGGCTGAAGAATCTGCATGACCTATGTAAGTAGTTCATGACCATAACAGTGGAGCAAACCAAAGTAAACCAGAATTATTTCTGCCTGGTGATGTTAATCACCACAGTGCAGTTGTCCCAACAGCACTAGGACACTAGGACAAGGACAGCACATCCTTGATGCTCAATAGCATTAAAGTGTTGGAGGATACGAAGCAAAGTTTCATCTCCAATAAGATTATATGACATCTTTCTGTCAGAGCACAATGCTGTCAACTGCCTTTATCATTAAGGTTCGTCACCATCCTATCAAGGACAAAGATAATTGAAGGTGTATTCCTTAAGCCAATTAGACATGATCATTCAGGACATTGACCACATTGCAGAGGCGAAGATTGTTATCATTGTTGGAAAAAAACACTTCTCTCCCCACTCACAGTCATCAGATGACAGATGGACAGTGACTTCTAAATCTTAGGTAGGAGCGGTGGAGCCACAAGTGTAAATATTGTTGCTATTCCATCCTCATATTGTTTAAGACTGCATTGTTCCACACAAAAAAGCTCCACAAATGCTGTTGCAAACTTACTGTCGTATTACCTTGTAGTTGCATCCTGATCTGCCATGTTAGCAGCAGGATGAGGATCAGCTGTCATGCACAGAAGAAGGAAGTTGCAGTGTGAATCACAGAAGGTCAATATTGTACTGCTGGTGATTCCCCTCAATGTCATGTTGCTCATTGAGGTGGTGACAGAAAGTGCATGTATTGTTTGGTCATGATGGCCATAAATTACTGGTATGTGTGATAGGATACACTCATCCTAAGTGAGTGTACACGGAGAAACAATAAAAGAGAATAAAGGCCTTTAGTGATCAAAGACAAATGTGTACTAGAGCATAGGATTGTTTCCCTATTTCATTACAAAACATAGATGGGTTTTGAGACTCAAGGAAAAACATTTCATTGTACGTTATATTTGTAAGTTAGTATAGTATGCCAACTAGGGTGACAGTGTTTTGAAGGTGAGGAGTACTTTGTGGGGTTGAACAATGCATACAATGCAACGGAACTAGGAACTATGGTTAACCAGCTAAAATGGCATTACTACTTTTATTGAGCAACATAAAGGAAATATTTATTTTCCATTATCCTCCCTCTGTGTTGTAAGTCATACATACTTACTCTAGTCTGCAGAGGCTTAACTTGTAATTTCTCAATTGTAACTCAATCAATTTGTAAGTTATCTGTTTTCTTTGTGCCAAATCAGACGTAGAGTACTGAAGATATCAGATGGTATTGAGCACATAGGGGGAATGCGCTGGGAGCTAGCCATGTGTCTGGCCCTTGCCTGGTTCATCTGCTACTTCTGCATCTGGAAGGGACCCAAGTCAACTGGCAAGGTGAGACAGAGTAGTGCATGTCTACTATTGTAGTGTATAGTGTGTGTGTGTGTGTGTGTGTGTGTGTGTGTGTGTGTGTTATTCCAGCATCATTTGCATCATGCTCCATAATTTAAAAAAATTATAATTTGTCATAAAATAATTTACTCCTGTACTCTTTGCACTCTTCATTGCATTATTGCCTCAACCTGTCTATACTGTTTCTGTTTATAGTGTGCATACAGTATATTGTTTGTTTTTGTTGTTTGTTTTGTATGAGTAAGCACTATATGAGCAATGTATAATCCAAAGCAAAATTCCTAGTATGTGTCCTCATACCTGGAAAATAAAGCTGATTCTGATTCTGATTCTGTGTGTGTGTGTGTGTGTGTGTGTGTGTGTGTACATTTTAGACGTAGTCTGTAGTGTTGAAAGTATAGTATAATAACTTTAGAACATTAGAACATTGGAGGTGTAATGTAGTTATCACACAATCCAACTCATGCTGGAGAAATTTGTGTATGATTATGTGTGTGCATGCTACGTTGCTGTGACTGCTGGTTTTTGTTCACTACCAGTTTTTATTCACCTGCAAATAGAGGACACGGGGGATCTCTGCACCACCCACTTGTACCTTTCCTCCAGGCCCCCAGGAGGTGCACCAAGCTTCGAAGCCAATTTGACATAGCAGCCAAATAGTGGAATTGCAATTTCTGTGTCCGTCATGCGATGCTATGGGGCCCAAAAAGACCATTTCCCATAGACTTGTATGGTAAAAGAAACATCTGTAAATCAGTGGATATTATTTCCAGTGTGATATGATTTGTTTCAGTATCAGAATCCATTCAAGCCTATAATGTGAAAGTCTAGAAAAGCCACACAATGAAATCATTTAATCCCCATTCAAGTTAGCAGAGTGCTAAATTGGAACTAGCCGGCACGGACGGCGGACGTCTCTAGTGCGCCTGCTCTATGGGCCCCATAGAAAACATAGCTGAATATCCGGGTTATTTTTTCAAGGAAGTTAAACTTTATTGGCTTAATGTGCCACTGAGCAACTCTCATAGGAATAAACAGGGCTCTGTCTCAAACGCTGTCTCCAGGTTTTTTATACATCCATGCTTTCCTCCCATCACCCAATGCCTATATCTCCCTGAAGTGTCTTTTGTCTGGCTGTGAAGTACGAGGGGAGAAGGCTTCTTCATAGCTGAGCTTTAGCAGCCAGTCTAAGATTGATTCCTGTATTCACTGGAGGAAAGGAGAGTGTTCATGAGGAGCATGCAGAGTATATCTTTAGCCTCCACTTCTCTCTTTCTCTCTCTCTCTCTCTCTCTCTCTCTCTCTCTCTACTGCAAGGAGAGGTGCTTTCTTCTCCACAGACCCTACAGCCTATTCAGATCCGTCTCTGCTGAGCTGTTTGCTTTTGTTGCTGTGTTTGTCAGCCATTCTTGCAATTAAGCCCTCTAGTTAGATTTACGGTGAGCCTGGAGCAAGTTTGACCAGTAAATTTGTGGTGGCTTAAATGTTTACCCGTGATGAGCTGGATGGAGGAAAACTTTTGATGTGGAGCATCAAAAGTTTTGAGATGGGATGGGAGTGTCAACATTTCGGGAATGGTTGAGGGTAAAATCCACCTTTGACAGGCATTTCAAATAAATCACACTTGTCCCTCATTTTAACAGACAACTGAACTTCTCTGGAGTTGGATTAAGAAGTTCATCGTATCAGTTGCTTCAAATCAATGCATTTAAATATTTGTGGCGGAAAGGAAGTTTCTATTCATGAAGCTGCTGCTTGCAGTTGTAGAGTAATGCGACTAGGGGTGTACGAGTAATTGGAGCGTGCATGTGTATGTGAGTGTGTTTAGGCCAGTATGTGTGAATGGCGCACTTTATCTTTGTCTGTAGTATGTGCACACCCATTTCAATGTTGTGAATGAAGTTGTCTGTTTGTGTGTGTATATGTGTGTGTACCAATGCACTACTGTGCGTGCTTCAAAGAAAAGCACATTTTCCCACACTGCCAGCATCACTACTCTGGGCTTCTCCAGTTTAAGAGACAGGGCCAGAGGAGCCTTCTTTTCTTTTCAGTCTCCTGGTCTGGCTCTGTTCTGTCCTGTTCTGCCCTCAATTGGACTTGACTGGATGGCAGCATGCCAGTGGATGTATGTTTCCCACCTCTGCCTTCCAAGAGGCCAGGGTTTTTGTTTAAGGGGTTTCTAAGAGTCTTAAGATGTTGAGCACAATTCTGCAAAACCTGAAAAGTTATATAAAAATGGAGTGTTGGTTTGATGGTAAGCTACTGTACTAAAGGTAGCCTGTGTGGAGGTGAATAGTGCCTTGTAATCTAGTGCTGTGTATGATACCATACCACATGTGTATATATATATATACTGTATATATATATATATATATATATATATATATATATATATATATATATATATATATATATATATATATATATATATATATATATATATATATATATATATATATATATATATATATATATATATATATATATATATATATATACTGTTTTATAAACACTGTGTATTACTGTATAGTCAACTGACTTTGGACTTGACTTGAGTGAACTGTGTTTTTCTGTGATGTGTACATAAATTCATTTTCCAAATCTGTGCATGTTTATACTTGCAGGTTGTGTATGTGACAGCTACATTTCCTTATGCCATGCTGTTGGTCCTGCTGATCAGAGGAGTGACACTGCCAGGAGCATACGAAGGCATCAAGTTCTACCTCTACCCGGATATTTCACGTCTCTCTGACCCTCAGGTAGGCTTTATCTCTCTCTCTCTCTCTCTCTCTCTCTCTCTCTCTCTCTCTACTGGTAAACATTCAAAAATAATATGCCTCTTTCAAAAATGTAAACTGAGATTTTGCCACCTACAAGGAAGAAAAGTGATAGAATTTGAATAAAAATAAAAAATACATAGTGTCAGCGGTTGGCCCAAAAAGCATGTCGGCCCACCGGGAAAGTGCCCGGTATGCCAGATGGCCAATCCGCCCTTGCCACAAACCAATGGGTGACGTCACTGCTGCTACATCTATTATTTTTACAGTCTATGCTCAGCTGCTATTACTTTTTTTGCTGCTGGTGGCATAAGTCCCAAGTCCAGTGGGTTTTTGTAGGATGCTTAACATCAACAATACTGTAGTTGAGTAGGTGGAATATTAACAAATAACCCATAAAGACAAACACTGACACATACAGACTAGACTGCTTACATATCACATTTGATCACTTCCTCCTGTTCAGACTCCAATCCTGTCTGAACACTTGTTTAACACTTCTAATGGCAATAGCCGGTCGATGGGGTGAAATGCCATGTGATGTGATAACAAGGAAACATTTATTCCTTGGAAATAACTAGAAATTGAGTCACTATGTAACTGTTCAGACAGTCAAGCCGGTCTGTTTCACACAACTTGTCGGGTAAAGCAGCGCTTGTTGTGAGAAAAGGTGTTAGGAACATATAGCATCATGCCATGATCTAAGGTTAGATGATATAATTCAGTAAATAAAGACTAAACCATTAACTCTTGATAAACTGCTTGCTTCCAGTTATTTTTCACATTTATATGGATTTCATTGCAAAAAGACAGCATATAACCTTGTGTTTTTATAAAAGAAAGTCCAGATGGCTGTTGCATCTGTGAATGTAGACCTTATATAGATTAACAAAAAAGACAAACAGAGGCACAGAGAGAGTGAAGGAGGGTAATAAAGAAGCGCTGCAGAGAAAGAGATTACTTCTGACACCAATGGTAAATTAGCTTTCTCAGGGACAATCAGGGGTCTGTTCTGTTCACCAGGCTGTGTGCAGTGTGTGTGGCTGTGTGTCAACCACTCTTTTTACAGCCCTGAAGTTCATCATGCCTCCTCTATTCCCTTCTTCCCTATACCTTTCTCTCCTCTTCTTACCATCCATCCTGCACTGTGCATCACCCCTCCTCTGTACATTTCTCACACTCTCCTATCCTTCCTTGTTATCTTTCCATGCACTGTAACTGAAATGTTTCTTTTCCGGAACCTCTCAATAAAGTTAGAAGGTAGTTAAACATACCTTCTAACTTTCATTTCCCTCCATATTTCCAGCATCCAAATACGTTCTTCCCTTGATATAGAAACACATCAAGGCCCAGGATGTTGTTGTGTGTGGTACTCTTCTTTGTCAAAAGAGATGGACAACACGGACATCGGCAAGACAGTAATATGTGATTAGCCTACTCAATACATTTGTTAAAAGCTCACATGTAGATATACAGGTAGTCCCTGTAGGGTTGTCGAGATCAAAACTTAAACCTGCAATAGCCTATTTTCCAAAACCATTACATTGTTTTATTGAGTTGATTTTAAATCATCCCTAATGCCATCGTGTCTGCAAAAGGTCAACTTGCAGTACTTTTATGTGATTCTTTATCCTGTATACACTCCTGTAATGGCTAGAAAACTAATGTGTTTTGCTTTTTGTTACTTCACTTGGATGTTTGACACAACAATCATCTGCTGAAGGGGGAAAGTTTCTCTGTCATTGGCTTAAATCTGAGTTTAAGACATGTACAAGCATGTTGGACCTTTTCAATGAAGTAGGAAAAAAAAAGGAACATTTGATTGTTTAGCAGAAGCTTAGAACATCCCTTACTGACTCATTGTTGTAGGCTAGCAACATCTGTACAATATGATATACAACAAAATGCTTATTCATTACCGATAAAATGACATTCATTGTTCTTGACTGTTCCATTTCAGCCAAATATCTTACTGCATCTCACATATCTAACGCCTATGGATCCCATTTATATAACAAATGGAACGTGAGGAGGAAGAGGGTTACATTTACATTACAAGAACGTTATCTTACAGTCAATGTTATCCAGCTTTTACACAGTAGAAAAGTTTCCTAGAGCCACAGTCTCAACATAACCAAACACAAGCCGGCAAAATTAGGCACAACATCAACAAGTGATTCTCTCTGTGCCTGAGCCTTTAAGGTTTCACTGCGCTGTGCAGCCATCAGCCGAGGACGAACTAAAGGGAACATTAATGAACATTAGGAGAGAAAAGCCTGTTCTTCCACAGGAACAGTCCTGTGTTTGTGAGGTCACAGAAGTTACCGTGGTTACTCCCAGGAGGGAGCAAAGACCGTGTGTTTGTTAATTGTTTCTCGGTTGGGAAATGAGATTAGTGGCGGAATGGTGATGTGAGAGAGTTTTCAAAGAGCCATGCTGCATTAAGTTTGAATTCGCTAGCACACTATGCTATCCTGTGGGTCCGAGGGTTCTGTGCTCAACTACAAACTAGTTTCATAATACACAGTTTACTGCTTCACTGAAGAATCTTATATTTGTAAATCTCCATGTAGCCCATGAACAATCAAAATACTGACCACATTATACCTAAATAGTAATTGGCTGGGATAAAGAAGTTGATAAAGGTCTGGTATTACACTTCACATTTACTTATCCAAACCTTTACTAGCAATTGTATACTGAATTAATTTGAATTGAAACAAGAATCTGTGTGTTTCCTTCTAACCTAGTGTATACTGGGATAAGCTGTGACCCTAAAGAGGATTAAATTACTAGAAAAAGTTTAAAAAGAATGATCTTCAATGATCCTTGCTACATACAAATTTACTTACATACAGTTCAGCTTACCAGCTGATTACTGACAAACTATTCTTCACACACCAAAATGACAAAAAGGGTGTTTGTCAGTGACGTTTATGTGAGGTACAACATTATCTGTCCAACTTTGCCACTGAGAGAGGACATCCATTATTCACATAACCCCAAAAATGTGCTTGTTAGGAAAAAAAAAAGAAGAACCAATAATATTGCTTTACGAGCGACAGTGGCATCTAGGGGGCTAAATAAGCAGCTTCACTTGTCTAATATCAGACAGAATTGTCAACTGGTTACTTGCAGTCAACGTGGTGATGTGGGCGAATTCAAAGGTCTGGACCAAAGCAAGCCGATTTGCCCAAATTACAAAAAACAAGATTAAGGGTCAACAGCCAGGCTGTACTTAAGTTCAGGGGTGCTATGTGCTAAAAGCTAATGTCAGCATGCTAACACGCTATAGTAAAGTAGGTACGATATTTACTATGTTCACGATCTTATTTTTGTGTGTTAGCGTGCTAAGATTAACTTTTTTTAGCTCCAAACACAAAATAGCTACACACCAGTTATAACATTTTAAATGTAATGTTTTCAATGCTTTGGCCTCAACAAACACATTTCTGTTAACCCCACACTCACTTTACCATTCTGCTGCCAATAATCATTTTAGTAAGAAAGGTATAAACAATATTTACTGTTTAAGTAATCCCCAAATTAAACTGTAGCTGTTCTCTGTTAATCCCCACCCAACAGTAGAGTTGGAGTTGGTGTAACGAAATATGAAGATTTAGACACTGGAAGACTTTTATGTTAATCCATGATTCATGCTGCTCCACTGTGTGCCCCCTCAGAGGGGAAAGAAAATGGTTGAGCTGAGCCATAATTTCATTACAAAGTCACTGAGATGATGAAAATCAGGTAGATGAGGGGTAACAAAAGAAATGTGGGGTTTCATTAAAGCCAATAAAGAGTCACCTCTTGATAGTCTCTAATAAATAGGAAAACCTATTCTACTTAGTGTAATTCTAATATTTAATTAATAAAAAAAATCTCACAAAAAATCTTCAGTGGCAAAAGGCTGAGAAGCATCATTGAAATGAAAATGAAAATGTCATCAAGAGCATGACAAATTACCAGATGCCTTTAAAATTCTCAAACTTTGATTTGTGTATAATTATCTCTTCAAAGAAATAATCCGACCAGTACAGCGAGAGACTTTTAGCCAAGGAGGATTATAGCTGCTCTGGCTGCTGAACAAAACAGTTTACAAAAATACTTTCTGTTGGTTGTTTTTTACTTTAATTCATCATTGATCTGTATATGTTTTGTATGCTCACTTTTCCTTTAGGTGTGGGTGGATGCTGGAACCCAAATCTTTTTCCTATGCCATCTGCTTGGGGTGTCTCACTGCTCTAGGAAGTTACAATTCCTACAACAATAACTGCTACAGGTAAGAAAATAATTAGATTCCAGTAGATGGATGAATGGATGGATGATAATGACAGCCATCAATCACTTCATACTTACCAACATAAAGACTATAAGAATACAGGTGAAACTCCAGTGGTTAAAGGTGATTGATGGATTGTCACATATTATATCATTTACGTTTCTGTCCAGCACACATGATCTGTGCATGAGACTGTATCAGCAGAATATCTGCCTTGCCTCTTGTGTAAGGTCTGGTGACAGCTCTAACAGTAAGTGTGAACTCTGTCTTGCTCCTCAGGGACTGCCTCATGCTGTGTTGTCTGAACAGCGGCACCAGCTTTGTAGCAGGTTTTGCTATCTTCTCTGTGCTGGGCTTCATGGCCTATGAACAAAATGTTCCCATCGAGGCTGTGGCAGAATCTGGTGAGAGAATAATCATCATGTTTCTTAATTAAAAAAAACAACTCCCAGGACTGTGATGTAGCTGTGGATAATACATAGCTGGATACTGTAGAATAGAAAAAGCCTGTCTTTGTGCCCTTCCCCCATCCATCATATGTTGCTAAAATGGATCAACATAACCAGTTATATAACTCTGCACTCTTCACCTAGGCTCTTAAACGACTGCATTATGATTTATTCAAGTCAGTATGAATGATTTAGTGAATGTGACAGAGCGAGAGATTTGAAATGTTTGTCTCAGGGTATGGTGAAGACAGAGCGTAATGTTTTGAATTATGGGTTTCAAAGGGTCTGTCATCAAATATAGGTGTCAAATAACGCAATGGCATGCCACCTCTTATTTTGAATCAATCAGTCTTTCATTTCATCTCACCTCATCTACAGTATGTCTCCCAAGATCAGACATTGTGCCAGTTTGTGCACTTACAGCATGTTTTATGTCTATACAACGCTTTTTAAGACATTTGAGACATTTCAACACTCTAAACCACCACCTTGCTTAGTAAGTTTACTGAATTGGATTTGATTCGTGGATTGGTCTTAACTTCTGCATTGTTTTTGTGTTGATAAATGGAATAATCCTGTTTACACCACTGTCATTTGCCAATGATTAAAAGACAAAAAAAAATAATAATACAAAGCAATAATCAGGTTACATTAGGCCATAATAATTAAGGACACCCCCATTTACACAGGTTTGCCTAGGAAGCCTGTTCACGAAATTACCAAAAGTGCGTTTGGCACACTCCCGACGCACTTGATCTGGCTGTGCTACTGGTTAATAGAGTTACCATACCATAACACCTAAAAGTGAAGTGGGTGGACAAAACTCTCGCCACAACGCAATGAACAGTTAAGGAGATTGAATTGTCGTGTTGCTGAAATGTGCTACATAAATAAAGTTGCCTTGCCTCACCTTGCATTATTTACAGGCAGTTAAAGTACAACAGAACATGATATGAAAGATAATCACTGCACGCATAATACACGGCACACAATCTGTGGTGTGTTGAGGTTGGTCCAACCTTACAAAGTAAATCGATGTGGTTCCTCGACAAAAAAACACCTTTTCTTTAATTTCTTGTAAAATGTTGAGTTTTATCTCAGAGAATACTTTACTACTATAACTAATTACTAATACTCTCAGAGAGAGTTTTCTTTTTGATAAACCCCCCTCTCTCTGTTATATTTATTTCCCCTACATATTTTCCATGTTATGTCATCGTACAAAAACATGTCAGAAATATATGTTTAACACAGAATAATAGTAACCATAACAACAAGGCAGAGTACAATTTACACCAGTCTGCTTAATTATCTGCTTATGTGGTTATGTGGCACTTTCAAATACTGTACATGGCTGTAAATCCTACATTATTTCATTTAACAATGAAAGTGATTTTTTTTTCTGTGTGTTGCAGGTCCTGGTCTTGCATTTATTGCATACCCCAAGGCTGTTACTATGATGCCTCTGTCTCCACTTTGGGCCTGTCTCTTCTTCATGATGCTCATCTTCCTCGGCCTAGACAGTCAGGTGAGGACCACTAGTGTGAGAAAACTGAGATTGTAGAGAATGCTTCACTTTATAAAGAAATGTTAAGGTTGCTAAATATGTTGTTGTTGTTTTTAGTATTGTCTTGTCATCTAATTTCTAACTAAACAAGGCTGTTTCTGTCTTTTTTATTTCACAGTTTGTGTGTGTGGAGAGTTTAGTGACAGCTGTGGTTGACATGTACCCAGAGACCTTCAGGAGAGGCTACCGCAGAGAACTGCTGATTCTGGGCATGTCTTTAGCCTCCTTCTTCATAGGACTCATCATGTGTACAGAGGTAAGACTATAGTTACATATTTAGAGTAGAAGGTAAATCATGTCAGGTTTTTAAATTGTGTATTTGAAAATGCATTATCTACTGAAAACAGCATTTAAAAAGAAAGGGTTTCTTGTTCATGACTATTTTGTTTTTTAAATCAAAAGTTATTTACTGGTTGAATAGAAAATCTTTACAAACTCAGGAAGAAAAGAAAGCAAAAGAAAGCAGAACATGAAAAAGAATTACACGCTACACAAAATGACAAAATTAAAGTATTGCAATAGCAAAGGCGCTGTATTGCTACAATACTACAGTGCACGTATATACAGTACATGTACAAGTATTTGAGCAATGATACAAACAAGTCAAATATGTACTGTAGTAAGGAGACAGAGTAAATTCTGAGTGAAAATTGTGTCTTTTACTTACATGTGCTGTTGAATATGTGATGGCTTTAGTTACTTGACAGGTAGAGATAATGTCTAGATAACATACTCTCTAACTAATAGTAAGTTAAATGCATTGTCAAAGTATACTCAACCTTTTCTCTGGGGGGCTGGTTGCCTACAATCCTTTTTAGCTTTGGAGATTTACTTTCACACCTTACGTTTGTATTTACATGTAGACATGTTATTATCGCCATCATTATGAAGTCTAAGATGAAGCCCAGCCAGGTACATTGTAGTCTGGCTCACCGTATGTACAGTACTTTGCTGGGATAAAGCCTGACATGTCCCTCTCCTTCCACTATCTCCATTATCTCACCGCATCTATTTTGTGCACCGTTGCTGTATCTGGGGCTGTGATTGGTTTAAAGTAATGCAAACAAGCCAGAGGGTTTTCCCCTGTCCCAGAATAGATAGCCAGTGAGCAGTGTAGCCAGACCATACTGACACAGCGCTGTGGAGAGATGTCTAGCAATGCAAGACTGTACATTCTAAATGAATGGTCAACAGTCTATGTGATAGAAAATAATGTGGCCCTGTTAGGTCAAAATAATTTGATCATTTTATACAGATAGTATAATGTGATCATGTTTGATCCTAAAGGTCCATGATCAAGTTATTCAT
The DNA here is from genome assembly GCA_026937815.1 of Etheostoma perlongum. Classification (NCBI taxonomy): domain Eukaryota; kingdom Metazoa; phylum Chordata; class Actinopteri; order Perciformes; family Percidae; genus Etheostoma; species Etheostoma perlongum. The sequence continues at coordinate 28,214,272 of CM049374.1, read as the reverse complement.
CTAAAGCTGTAAACACATACATGTCACCAGCTCTGCTGTGCTATTACAGTGAGACCTTTTATCTCTATGTGATAATGATGGAAGAAAATCTGTTTCTCCTACTTTCAAGAAGGTCTTAAATCCACTAAAAGTTTTTTATGTGCTGCTCTCCATCCATCTCCACTGTAAAAATGCTGTACTGTTCTCTAGTGGACCATAATGGCCATGAAACAGGGGGAAAGATGCAATATTAAAGGACAGCACTTTCTCAGTTTTTCTCTGTTATAGACTGCTGCATTGACCAATGACTTGAGCTCTGTTTCATAGAACCCACAACATAACAAATGTCCTCTGCTTTTAGACGTCTTTTAGCACTACCTGCACTCTAGACACTTTATTCCTCCCGCCAAAGAGCTATCATAGATAAATGTCACAAGAGCCTAGAGTAAAGGATTAAATCAGAGGTCGTCCGGGAGTGTAGTTTAATGCCTGGCTGAAGTATGGGAATAAATACAGTCACTGAGACATTTTGGTAAAATAAGTAAAGTAGTAAAATAAGTATAGTAGTAAAATAAGTTTAGAGTTGTAATGTAACTTGTTGGCAGAGCCAGGCTAGCTCATATCCAGTGTTTATTGTAAGCTAAGCTAACCAGTTGATTTCTTCAGTTTCATATTGAACTGTCAGATATTAGAGGTATACCAAAAAAGCGTATTTCCCAACAATGTTGAAGTACTCTTTTTAGGAGGAATGGATCGCAGTCATGGGGACGGACATCAAATATAACACAACATAAAATGAACAAAAAAGTTAGTTAGAAGAAACCTAATTTCTAAGTTGGTTTACTTTATGTCACTATGACATTGGCCCCTGACAACCACATCAAGAAGTCTGATGCTCACACAGTGGCTGTGAAAGGAAACTGAAACCTGTCTCGTCTTATCAGGGAGGGATGTACGTCTTCCAATTGTTTGACTCGTACGCTGCCAGCGGGATGTGTTTGCTGTTTGTGGCCATATTTGAGTCCATATGTATCGGCTGGGTGTACGGTAAGATAACAGTCTCAACTTGAAACTTTACTAATTTCAGTGAAATGTTTTTGTATTCCTCTTCCTTGTCACTTCAGATAAGAGTAGTCTGTATTTTGTCAACCGAACAACTGTCACACATTTTAGCACAGAAAAAGAGACACAAACGTATGATGCATTTACCCACTTTGCTGCATTCATATTTATTCTCTGCCCTCTGCTGGAGGATGGGTTCAAACACATGCATCATTTACTTAGTGGTATAAAAGACAGAAAAAAATCTTTTTACTGAGATACTGAAAATTAAATGGTATTTTAGCAGAGTTTAATATTGCCATTTTGCATTTTTATTAGGCAAAAATGGTGCCTTTTATTAATATGCCCTCAACAGATATCCCCTAAAGAATTTGCTTTACTTTCTGGGTTTAAATATCATCATATTTACATTTATTGTTTCATTGAAGCAGACGATTTACAAACAAACCCAAATTATATTAACTAAGTAAAGAATATGTTACATGCAGCAATGCAGAACGTCTGTCTCACATCAAAGTAAGTTTCAGACAACATTTTACCCACATATTTTCAGCAGCTCTGTTTAGACTGTCATATACTATCAAAAGACATAAATCACATCATTATTTTCATCGTACATGCAGAAACTCTTGAGTGACACTTATTTGCATTTCAGGTAGTGACAGATTCTACCTAAATATTGAGGACATGATTGGCTACAAACCTGTCTTCTTCATCAAATGGTGCTGGATGATCCTGACCCCGGGCATCTGTGCTGTGAGTCTGATTGCAGACAGCAGTAGCATGGACAACATATCATGTAGATAAGCTCAATAGCGATGATGGACAGACACATTCAAAGGAAACTCAGATTTTTAAGATGGATTCTGGCTTTTAAATGAATAGCAGTATTTATTTATGGAGAAATTGTTTTTGGTTCATTTTGCAAGATAATTTCTTTTAAATTTCAATTTTTAAATTTTTCTTTTCAATTAAGTTGCATCCACTAGCTGTTTCTATATAAATAGAACACAGTGGAATGTATGTATTACATATTTTGTGACGCAAGATAAAGCACTGGAAAAAAACAGTGTGTCACATATGCATCTTTGATGTATACCTGGATTATCGAGAAATTAGTATTTTACACAATTAGTTTGGGTTGTTTTCACATGAATTATATATGAAGGCAATTAACTACAGCACCATACTGATTCTGAATTCAAAGTGACCTTTTATTTATATCAGTAGAGAGATTTATTTCTCATAATGTAAGAGACATTTATAGGTTGTAATTGTTTTCTCTTGCAGGCAATTTTCCTGTTCTTCCTGATTAAATACAAACCACTGAAGTACAACAACGTGTACACCTACCCTGACTGGGGCTATGGTATCGGCTGGTTCATGGCCATGTCCTCAATGGTCTGCATCCCTGTAGGGATGATCTGGATGATCTGGAAGACTCCTGGCACCTTCTCTGAGGTAATACATGCCCAAATCTTTTTTTCTTAAAGAAAAACAGTATTATTGCATGTAAGCTTTATCAATGTTATCATTGTCAAATAAACAGTAATACCTTTAAATTAATGAAGCCATGCTCTTGATCATCAGTAGCTGCCAACTGAGCCCTGTGACTGTATGTTTACCTGCATCAAGAACTCTTCTTCTTCAAAAGGCAACATTTTTATCTTGGTTTGCACAGGCAAGAGACAGATAGAGAATCCACAGTTTTATGTCCATCAGCCTTTTCATTCTGATTTTGCCCATTTTCCATGAAGAACCTAACCACAGATCTAACCTGTGGCACACATTGTCAAATGCAGCGTGGTTTACACAGGTTTGAACCCATGACTGACTTCAGCAATGTGTGTGCCTCCAAAGCAACAAAAATAATGCAAAGCTAATATATCTCATAGCAGTTCTTTCCTTTTTCAATACAACAATGGACACTGTGAATGTTGTAATATAATTAATAGAATTAATGTTGATAAGACCCTCACACAGTCGAACAGCGATAGTGACTGTTATTCAATGGATGCAACCAGATCACTTGATAATGAAGGAAATGACTCAAAAGAATCCAGCTGTTGTATCTCTCCCATCTGACTTCCTCAGACTGACACAGTTGGATGATCTCCCGTCGTTGCTCGAGGGGAGATCAAAGAAACAAATTGCAGGTTTCTGACATGATATGATCAGTAGTGGCCTCTAGCTTTTGGCAGACCTGAGGCATAATGAAAATTAGAGAATTGATATCAGTGGTGATGTGTTGGTCATGTTATGTATATATATATGCACATACTGTATGTAGATATGCACATATTTTTATATGCATTATATTGATATTTTGTGGGTATCTGGTTACTTAGCAAGTTAACTGACTGTGACATTTTTTAGATACCTTTTTAAAATATGCTTTATACTATCTACTACTATCTATTAATTTATAAAGTAGTTTATATCTCAATGCTCTTTTATCCACTTGTTTATCCCCATACCTCTATGTGGAATAACAAAGAATTGAAATAAAACCTTTCAGGCTAATGTCTGTACAAATGGTTACATTATGTTACACTGTCACAAAAAGCAGATTTGTGTAGACTATATATGACAAATTTATTGCTGGCAGAGACATTTACATTTTAATTTTTGAATACATTTTGTCTTTGTTGATGCGCTTTTCTAGTTCATTCAAGGAGTATGACTATTTGCATAAGTTGTATCTGCCCAATGCTGCAGTTAGAATAGCATTGTGGTGGGAGACTAAAAGATAACCTCTTTTGTCTTTTTGATGCTCTTTGCAGAGAATGAAGAAGTTGACAACACCCAGCCCGGACCTGATAATGAGAGGAAAGCTCGCTGCCCTCAGTCCTTACGCTGCCAATGATGCAAAACCTAAGGTTGATGGGAAAATATCCACCATCTCAGAGAAGGAGACGCATTTCTAAGTGACAGACCAAGCAACCTGCCGTCTTCATAATACGTCCAATAAATGAAAACTACAGCAAACAACATCAGCATTATCCATCACTACACGAAAAAACGGAAAAGAAACAAACGACTCGCAGTGTTATTTTTGTTTTCAAAAAAACAAAAAACAAAAAAAAGCTATCACATGATTCTTAGTCAGCTTCTTTTTTGCACAAACTTTGATAACACATTGTGACTAAAGCAGCTGTTTCTTTTCTTTTCTAACCATTAATATTTTTAAAATCTCTTTGATGACATACAATATATGGTTAAAACATGTCCTGGTACCTTGTCAGTACTGGTCACACTAGTGTCTGGGCCTGTGGAACAATACCAATGTCCTGTGTTGTATAATACTTACACTGTACATTTAACCCTTGTATTGTCTTCCCGTCAACCATTAAAAAAAAGGTGTGGCATTTTCTGACATTTTTCTCTTTCTCAATGTAGGGGGTCCTTTTTTTTTAATGTTTTTCCAAAGTTGTTTGACATTTCTAGATGACATTTTCCCAAATTTTATGTGATGAAAAAAACTGAAAATGGGTCAAATTTGACCCGAGGACAACACAAGGGTTAAGAAGGTCTGTGCCTCTCTATTAGGTACTAGGAACCCAAATGTGACTATCTAAGATTTAGCAGCTTGGGGACCATTCTACATAGTTTTGTATTTTAAGAGAATGCTGCAGTGCGAGTTGAGGCTATAGGAGGTCATACCCTGAATACTGCAAGTAAAACTTGAGTTGTATATAAAAAGGATTCCATTAACATCTTGGATGTTATCTGAACCAGCTGTGACTGTGAGGGTTTTCAGGCCTTCAGTGATTGTTATTTACTTGAATTCAATGTTGTTGCCAGGCAACATAAGAAACAACTCAGCTTACTGGATGTAATTGAAGAATATTACTAAGCTACTGATCAACACGTTAGGATTTATTAGGTCCTTGAGGGCTTTGTTGATTTCGATGGCACTGCTCTTTCTAAATAGGTATCTCTCCTCGGGAGGTTTGCATTATTATAGAACGGGAAGATGAATTGTAAGACCATTCCCCTTTTAGAAACCTTTAATTTTACATCTCTTGTTTTGAGCTACAAATCTTCACATGGCTACAAATAGTGAGTGACTTCAGGCTGAGTCTAAAAACACACCTCTCTCTCCTCTAGCTGCCCTCCTATAAGTCGTTTCATTTCACAGCAATTATGCTGAGCCTAACACAGAGTGACATACAGACGTGCTTCCACCCCTGCATTTTTATTTCCTGTTCCGCCTGTAGAAGAGAAGATAGACGCCCATCAGATGAGCATTTCAAAACCCATCTGTCTTCTTATCCCCCCCTCTTTTTCTTCTTTCCCCTTGTCCCTTTCTATCTTTTCTCCCGCTGTCCTTTCTTCTCATCCTCAACCTCTGCTTCAGTGTTTTCCCACTTCTGTCTTTGGCTTCTCTTCATCACATGGAGGGCTTAAACGATGATATGGGTCATCAAGGACAGTCTTGCTGTCGATTTGTGTTTCTCTGACCTTTCTTAAACCTCAATAAAAAAATAAAAACTATTTTAAATTTTGTTGTCTAGGCCCCTGCAGGGGTAAAAGCACATTCTGTTCCTGCCATCCATTTAATTGTAGTAAAAGTCAATGAGCCGGTCTCATTGTTAAGATCAATCTCAGTCCATTACAGCCTCATCTAATCAACACTCAAATTACTTGAGTTTTCCTATCTCCCTTCCTTGCTTTGTCTGACTTTCTCACGTCCCTGTCCTTTCTTCTCTCTGTCCTTTGTTTCCGGATGAAAATGCAATCAGAAGAAAGCATATGAGGGGATGAAACTCAAATTTCTCTCTTTACAGCTTTTCAGGAGGCGGCAAAGAAAGCAGGGGAAGAAATTAGGAATTGATGAGCTGAGGAAGTGCGTGATTGAGCAAGTGACGAGGGAAACTGAGGAAGTGTTAAGTGACTGAAGCTCCTCCTGTCTAAGCTGTGACATCCTCCTAAACATGTGATTGGTCCCGCTGTTGTGGTTGCATTATTACATTATCACCTCCTCACTGATGTTTGTGCAAGTTAATAGTCGTGTGCACTGGAAGTTGTAGCCTGCTGTTTAACACTGATCATGTTTTTGTATATTTTCACATCTCTTTCTAGAAATGTGTGGTCTATTACTTGACATGAAAGATGTTTTAAAAGAATTGTTGTATTAAAAAGAATATGACCTTTTTTTGACTTTTGATATGTCGCTCAAAAATCTTATTATAGAAATATAATGGAAGGTGTTTTACTGTTCTATATTGTTCTACACATTTTGGTATTCACAGGACACATGAACTGTCTGCTTACTCATTTTTAAAAATAAATATTATAAAGTGAAATAAAATGCAGGCTCTGGTCTTTTTGAAATCTTCCTCCTTCATGTTTTTCACCTTGATATGGCTCTAATGCTCCGTCAAAAGAAACAGCACAGAAAGGTGTACAATAACCCCCACCCAAACAGCTACACACCACATCCAACAGCAACACAAAGACATTATTGAATAAGATTTAATAATAATAAAAACAAAGCCTATGTTAATTAATTATATGCATTTAAGTAAAATATTGTATCAGTCCACTATATGTATAGGTCAGTTTAAGGTAACTAGTCATCAAAAGCTGTATCATGTTTTGTGTCCCGTTATTGGGGATTGGAGTGGGTTCTTCTGCTCAAAAAAGTGGCTGTGTTTTGATTGAACTTAATATTACAATGCAGCATTGCAGTTCTCTTTAAAAGGAAGAAAATTATCTTAGATACTGACATTTCCCTCTTAGTCCTTTGAAAGGGTTTCAATGCTTCTCCTTGTGACTTCATAGATAAAATGATAGGATCAGATAAGATAAGATGGCATTTCACCAAGTCTAACAACAACTGGATCACTGACAGACACAAACAGTAATAAGATTTCTTCAGGCAATTTGCAAAAGACAATTTGCACACGCATGTACAGGACAGATGACTGATTAAAATATTTGAAAATAACAAGTTCATACAAAAATCTTGTTTTTAAACTGTAATATAGCCTACATATTCAATTTATTATACATTTAATATGAGACTAGTAATCGATGACGGGCACATAAAAAAGGCCTACAGCCCATATTGTAGTTATTAGCTAAATATAGATGTAATAGAAATGTGTAAAGGAATTTTTAAAGGAGATTAAAACCATACACACCTATTATCCACCCACACGGGATGTTCTCAGTGATCTACTGGTTAGATCTCCTCTCAGGACTGTGTGAGTGCATACAAATTGGGCTAGCTTGACATCTCCCTCACTCTTGTTTTGGCTTTGTTGTACCTGTCAGGGCAGGGCAATTTCCCTTGTTATTAATACAAAGAGTTTTGTGACAATACCAAATTTGCAGCATAGCTCCACCCTACTTGCACAGAGATCTAACCAGCCACAGTCACAGTATGGAAAGCACAGGTGTGAATAATAAAATTAAGGAAGCCTGAATTCAATTTCTTTGGTTTCAGGGTGCACATGGGCTCACTGTCACACTGTCACATTGTCATGGTTTACTGGGGCACTTGAATAAAACTGAGCCATAAAGTTATTAGTAGTTCATGTGTTGTCCTTCTATGACAAGTCCAAATGATGATTATATATTATCATAATGTTGTCAGTACATAGCTATGTATGTGGTGACAAAATCATTGTATGTTTGACAGTGACTCGTTTTGCTGCAGCTGGGAACATTTGTTGCATTTTCTCTCCCATTCTTTCTCCTGCATTTCTTTATCTTTATTGTCACCCCTTTGTTGTTCTCTTTAGCAACCAAAAGCCTCTGAAATCCTGTTTACAGCCTACAGGAGTATAGGGCCAGCAGCCCTAAGACCATATCTTAAAAAAGAAACAAGAAGGAAATTGTCTTGTGTGTGGGTTTGTGTGTATCTGTTTCTGCATGTGTTGTTTTGTCTCCCTCCCTCCCAGCTTTTTCTCTGTGTTTTTTGGCTCTGGGATGCGTTCCATTGTCTCAGTGTGTTGTTTGTAATTGTTTGTTTGAATATATGCAAAATGATCATTAAAAAGAAGGAAATTGTCTACAAACAAACAAACATTAGATTATTTTTTTGAGGGACCTCCACATGACGTATTCCAGATTTCATGAAATCCTGCGTGTGTGTTTCAGTGTGGTGTGTGGTGTTGTGAGCATACTTTGTGTTTATTTTGTGTGGTTGTGTGTGCAGTCATGCAGAGACTGTACATCCAACTGTCACACTTCAGAAATCAGCTTTCATTTCTTTGACTTGGAGGTGACATCTTGACTTGATCCGGTAGATGGTATAAAGTAAATCTTTTTCTGTTGTGTATCACGTTGCTGCTGCATGAAAACTTCTCTAAACATTTCATGAGCTGAAAAAAAGTTTCTTGACTCTTCATTCAAGCAAAATCCATTCAGAGAGTAATGTGAGGTCTTAATGGCTGTCAAATCTGTCTGTAAAATCTGTCTCCCTCAAATACTATCAAATCTCTTCTTGCTTTTTCTTTTGGGAGATAAGTGTTTATCTAATACCTTGATCTGAAACAGCGCTATTGGCTGACAGACACATACATTTTTAATATAATTTTCCTATACGCAGGGTTGTTTTATTCCAATTCTTCCAATGATTGTTAGGTAAGAAGTCAGGTGGCAGATCCATTATCAATGTAAAATGGATGTTTTTCTTTTGATGCTGAAGACCGTCCAGTACAGCAGTAAAGTAAACTAGGCAGAAAGAAAAGCAGATTAGGGAAATGCCTAAAAGTAAAATTTTTATTTTTAAAGTGACATTAAACAATTTCTGGCCACTGGAGTGCACACGCCACACTCGGTAGACGGTGACAACAACAGCCGCCGGAACATAATCTGCGGTCTCAACAACGGGAAATAAAACGGCACACACCGGCGACAACAATGAGAAGTGCTACAACAACGTAACGGATGTGGTTAGGAGAAGAAAGTGGAAAGGAACTGCCACACGCGGGGGCGCAATCCTCGGTCTCCGGGGTGAAAGTCCTGTGTTGTTTGACCCATCCACCACCAACCTCCTTATGCAGATTTTTGGCTTATACTGCTTGCTACTGTAATCGTGCTGTTATCACAAAATATCTTTCCCATTAAATACATTAATTTAAAATTTGTGCTCACCACCACGAAAACCCCCTGAGAAAATAGTGTCCCTGTACACGAATCAATAGATTAAATTAATTAATAAACGTCTTCATTTCACAAATTGCCATGAGACTGGGCTGAAAGAGACGAACAGAGGTAAATAGATACCAAGACCACAGCAATTCAGCCAGACCACAGCAAGATCAGGTGCAGTGAGAACAAGACAGGTAGGCATGGCGACTGAGAGGCAATCGGGATGAAAGACAAATGCCATTGTACATACATACAGTAACAGTTACATGGTATATCACACAAACAAGCAGCCAAACAAAGCCACAATTTCACAGAGACTATGGAGAGAAGGACTGATGCAGATGCCATTAGACAGATGAGGAAAGAAGAGCAGTCAGTGAGAGAGAAAAGAGGGAAGCAGCATTCTTCCCTGCGATTATGGAGAAGGCATAACAGATTAGTTGAGTCACCTACAGTGCTCTGCGGCTGTGCTTCAGGACAGAGCCAAGATAGAAACACAACGCACCATGACCAAAAAGTCAGCCTCGCCTAAAGATTAAAGCAACCTAGATTTTTATCCCAATCTTTTGATAGAAAGCTAGAAAGGAAGATAAATGTGCAAGAAAATCACTTTACGGTGAGCCCATAGATGACGCAGTTAATATTACACCAAATCCTGTTACCCTTTTCTTCCTTACACTGTAGTAGATTTTTTATTTGATGTTCAATTTTTCGGGAAAAAATAACTAAATTAACTTAAATGAATACTGTCTATTCATAAACCTGCAGCAATTAAAGCTGTCATTAAAGTCTGTTCATTTGATTTTTTTTTGCAAATAGACCATAATGTATTATTCGATCAAAAAAAGATAAACTTCCTGACTTGATATAGGTACTACAAGTCTTTGCTGGTGCTATGGCTTTGAGAGTATGTGTGTGTTGTTCTTGGCTTTAATCTGATGCAAATTATATCTTGCCCTACTGATAAGGACACAGGAGTCGGCCAAAAGATTATGAGAAGGAAGGAAATACTGTAATGGATAAACTAAAAGGCTGATGGCTCATGAGGACAAATAAAAAGACAGAAGGGAGACCAGAATCAAAGATTAGAAAGGACAGAGAGCCTTGCAGAAAAGTATAAATTAGTATGTGCATATGGTGAGAATATCTTAAAAATCACATTTAATTTGAAGAAGACGAAGCCACATTCAAAATTATAAATGAATGTAAATCTTCTGCTGTGCTTTTTCCGATCCAACAGGAAATTATTGAAAAATCCTTTCCAATAAGGGGTGAATGAATGAGTGAGATATGAGATTATTGTGAGACATCTTTGTGTAAAAGCTGAATCAAAAAAGTGAGATTATGTGATTAAGAATAGCGTTAAATAAGTAGTAGTTCATAGAACAATCCATTATACTGCATACAGCTTTAATTAAACTATCAAGGCTCCAAGAGTGTGATATTGGTTCTGTATTTTAGTTTACTTCCGCACTAAATGTAATCGGTTTTGTTCCCTCTTGATTCCCTGCTGGTGTGACATGAGCCTGGAGTTATTCTTTTAATTTCAGCAGAGGGCAGCACATTCCAAAGTACCATAACTGAACAAGCTTCAACACAGGTGAAAATTCCACGGTGCTTCTCTTGTGCATGGCTCTGCGAGTGGCTCCATATGTTTCATGTGCTTGTGTATGTCTGTATGTGTGTGTGTGTGTGTGTGTGCAATACATTTTCTGCAAACAATATATGTGTGTCCTCAGGTATCATGGGTGTATCTTTGTGTCATTAACACTAAATGTATGGTTTGCATGCTTACAGTTTCTCACATGCCATCATTTAATATCAGGTAATTTTCATCCTTGTACCCTTGATACTGACAACCTTAGACGAAAATTAAATACACAGAGCTCAGAGTTATTGCAAGCATGTTTTTGCACATGCGTGTATTGAATATGTGTATGCACATGAGGCATTTCTTTCATGCATCTCCTTCATTGATAGCTGGATGGATGCTTAAGCTTATCATGACCTCCCAAGGGATCACAGGACACAACCTTTAAAATAAAACAAATAGAGAGAGAGAGATAGAGTGGGAAGGATGGAAAGTGGATGAGTGAGAGAAAAGAAGAGAAGGATGGGAAAAGGAAATGGAGAGGAGAGGGGCATGAGTAATCTTTTGTGGAATGAACTGAGGCAACTCAGAGAAAATGGTTTCTGTACCTGGTGATAGAGAGAGAGGGTAGAGAGAGAGCGAGGGAGAGAGAGAGAGATTGGACAGAATACTCAGAGGTCAGAAAGGGTAACAATGTTCATTGTCCTTTGTACGAAATTGTTGATGAGAATATCTGGTTTTTCGCTGTTTTCTGACAAACAATATCAAATGAATATATGATGTCCATTTTGTGGAAAATAAGTTAATTATTCAATGTCTATGAAGGATAAGCAATTCAATCTGTAAATAATGCAAAACGTGCTATCAGTGTTTTGTCAAGTGTTAAATGTTTGGTGGATATCTAATATTTTGAAGGAAAAAAACAATCATTTGAAGAAAAATGACAATCATCACAAAATGAAGAGGTACACAGGAACATGACATTTCATCTCCATACTCGCACACACGGACATGAAAGTGGGCCATGAGAGAATTAAAATCACTACCCAAGTACTTCTGGAAGACCTGACTATTAAAGAGAGTGATTGTATTATGTTACCAGAGCCTTTTGAATAAAGTTAATGCATAGCAAAAAAATTATAGAACAACAAAAGAATACCAGAAAGAAAAGTTGTTGACAACCAACATGGTAAAGGAAATGTCAAATTAAAATACTTCCACAAGATATTTCCATCAAACACTAAAGATTGCCTGTGAAACCAGCTGAAAAAGGGCATCCTACTCCAAAAGTCTAATGGCTATTAAAAAGTATTAGTTGGAGTGCTGTCCAAATTACCTCTGTATGTTATTATCCATCATCTCTGCATAATTTTGGATTTCCCAAACATGTGGTGCTACTAATTAAATACAACTTTTACCTTTTGTTATGGTTTAAGTCTCCTCTTTGCTTTTTCAACGACACAACAATGTCAGAAAGTCAGATTTAAAATACTGGAAAGAAAGAAAGAAAAAAGAGAAAAATCCAATGTTGCTTCACATACAGCATATCTATTTAAAAGGCAGGACACCAGTTAGTCCATTTCACAAACAAATTAACAAATAAATCAGTCAGTCATTCAATCAATCAATCAATCAATCAATCAATCAATCAATCAATACATCTACAGAAATTCAATTGTATTGGCATGAAATGAACACTAAGAGATAAAATACTGTATACTCAGGGAACACTTGACGTACTACGACAACGGAATCATTTAAAATACTCTGACATAATGCACTGAATGCATTCGTACACACTTTTCTCTAGTCTAGTAATTTGTCCTGTGCTGCCTATTTTTGTTCTCTGTGATACGTTTATTTCCACTGACCTTATAACAGTCAATAAAAAGCTATTACACTGCATAGTGAACCTTGACCCACATGTCAACATTTTCTCTGTATACTGTAATATCAGTGCAGCACCCATTAGAGTTCTATTCGGATAGGCTTCGCCTTCTAAGAGCTGATGCTATTGGGTTCACCCCTTCACACAGTTGTGAAGATTTTCTTTTCCGCCCTTGCGTCCAGCACTGGCCCCAACTACGTCAGCCAATACTGTATATAATATAAGCAGACCCGTTGTTTGTTTCCTTATTTTTTTTCAAGCTAGCAGTACGAAGACCTCTACTTCCAGCGGTGTTCACCTTTATACCAGCTGCTGGACCGGCTACATCCTTCCGGTGAATCTCCACCCCCTATACCTCCTGCCAGCTCTGCCATCTAAAGAGCTTACAGCAGGCGGCAACCTTTCTGGGGATGGCAGCTAGGCAGACCTACAGGACCCTGTCAACACTTCCTCCTCCCTTTTTTTTTATCATAGTTGAGATACAGTCTAACATGCAATATACTGTGATAGGAACTACTCTAAATATAGGACATACATAGTAAATAATGAATATAATACAATGCTAATCATGGCAGAGGCGAAAACCTGGTTGGCTGTTTCTTTACCAGGGAAAATTCCTCTGTGATCCCCTTTTCAGAAGTCTGCCAGACAAATCTTTTGGGGCGATCACATTATTCTGTCATGATAGCATGGTTCTAAACATATCCTTCATTGTTTCTTTCATGAACTCAACTCTTATTACATTGAATTTCTCATTTCTCATTTCACATTTGAATCCACTCTTCCCATTGGAGCGTATGTCCAATGTCTAACTGGCAACAGCGTATGTCTCACTGGCTGTGCGAGGCCATGACCTAGGCTTATAATGCTTTATAGGGGCACATCTACAAGGGAACTGTCAGGTCTTCAGCCTTGTTCAGGGGCGTGACAGTAACAAACATCTGCGCAGCAGCCTCCTGGGCATTCCCATGCCCATGCATCTGTTTCTATCTGTGTGACATGTCTGAGACCTCCATGACCCACTTGGTCCTATCCACACTCAACATTGCATGTGTGTTCTGCCTGCTGTCACATAAATTGTCAATCATGATGCAATTTCTCACCAATCATGCACACCTAATATGTTCGTTCTGGCTGCTATCCTCACCTCTTCTCCACTGCGTGCTAGGAGAAAAGCGGGTGTCCCATGATTTTTCCACTAACCATGCACACCTGCAATCATGACCTGGGCCTTGCAACCTGTTAGGCCTAGTCATTACCATGGCAGGCCTTTTTTATCAGAATCTTTATCTGATACACTCTCCTGTCATTGTTTTTGGGGAATAGTTTGTCTATGTTCTGTTTGTGGGCCCTGTCGCAGGTGGCATTGACTACATCAGCTTCGCCCTAACCCAATAGCCTCAGCTCTTAGAGGGCGAAGCCTATACGAAATAGAACGATAGTTACGAATTGTAACTCCAGATTCTATGAGTAAAGGCGTAGCCCTCTAAGATCCGGCCCACCTGATCCTCTAACATTGGCTGAACAAAATTGCTGATGTTGGGAAACAAACAAAAGGTTCGTTACTATATACAATTTGTAACTATGATGAACCCAATAGCGTCAGCTCTTAGAGGGCTACGCCTATACTCATAGAATCTGGAGTTACAATTTGTAACTATCGTTATGTACTATGTGGAGGAGAGAGGGTGAAAGAGAGAGATAAAGAGAGAGAGTTGGGGGGGCAAGTGAGAGAAAGAAAGAGACTGTGTCGCAGGGGTAAGGATGTCAAATAGGACAGACTCTGCACCTTCTTTGAGTTCTCAGTTCATGGGTGAAAGGAGAAGACACCCGAGGACACTACGGGCATCTTTCTTTCTCTCCATCACACTCCCTCTCCTCTTCAGTAGGCAGCAAATGAAGTGTAGCCTGAAAAACTCAGCATCACCACCATCTATCATTATCATTACCAGCATCTTTAATACAATAAGAAAGTGATTGGAGCAGTGACCAGTTTCAACAGTACCTAATTGAGTGAAATACTTGAATTCCAAGCCTTGAGTATTACAGATGAGATTACTCTGGTTACCAGTAGTCTTTGAATATATATTTTAAGGCTCTTTTGTGGAGTCTGAATGTGAGAAAAATTTCTATTTCTATTTCTATTTTCTTTTCTATCTTCCTTACAAATGTTTCTGTTCTTGTAAGTTGTATTTATTGTCACTTGAGAGTTAATGTTTGGTTTCAGTCTATTATTTCATTGGTTTGTACTTTTAATTATATGTTTTTTTATTTATTCTACAGTTGTTTAGTCAATATTACCCTATCCTCTGTTGACTAATTGTTTTTGTAAGCCTATTGTTTGTACGTTTTCCAATTACCCACTGGTGATTGTTTTTTTAACTTTATAGGGTAACTTAATGGGAATTTGCCTTAATGGGCTTTAAAAATTTTTTTTTTCCCTGATACCTCCAAGGTGTGTTTGCTTATTGGGTTGTTGATTACTTGTTCCAGACAACTGAGTGTTCTGTGTGTGTGTGTGTGTGTGTGTGTGTGTGTGTGTGTCTGTACTGTTTTAAGTGTTTTTGTTTTGCTCCATTGCCTTATCTCTTTCATATCTATCTGTATGCAGTTGTAGGAAGACCACTTTTTCTACAAGCCCCAAGTACCAAAAATAGGGTGAACACATGTTTTCATTGTCCTTATCTATTCATCTAGGTGTTAGCTGCTTTGGCGTCATCCTCACAATTTCATAGTTTGATATATCTCTCACGGTGCTGTGTGCTGTGGTCTACCAGCCTCCCAAATAAAACAAAACTTTTTAACTGAATTTTCTTGTGTTCTTGGCTGATATTATGCCCAAATATTACCGGGTCCTTATTGTTGGAGATTGTGATATTCATGTGTGTTGCCCTGAAAACCCTTTGGCGCGAGACTTTTTAAACATCATTGACTCTTTTAATCTTCAATCAATCAATCAATCAAAATTTATTTATATAGCACTTTACAACTACCAGCAGGTATCCAAAGTGCTTAACAAAATAAGTAAAATCACAACATACAATAGTAATAGTGAAATCTTGTGCAGTCTGTACTTGGGCCCACATATGAACGTGGTCACACACTTGATCTTGATTTATCTTATGGTTTGCCTGTTCTTAACCTGGTGGTCTGTGACGCTTTTTTCTCGGATCATATGCTGGTACTTTTTGAAGCTGCTGTTTGGTGTCACACAGTTAAACCTCGCGCTGCTGCTCACAGATGTCGAGTTATTAATCGCTCCACTGCTGCTCACTTCTCCGCAGTTTTCAGCCAGAGCTGTGTGTGTGAGTCTGTGTGTGAGAATACAGAGGCTCTTAACTTATGGTTTCTCGACACCTGTCAAACTGCTATAGACATTGCAGCATTACAGACCAGGCAGCAGAAAGCCAAATCAGAGCCTTGGCTGAATGATACAACCCGCACTGCCAGACAAGATTGTCAAAGAGCTGGGTGAAAGTGAAAAAAGGACAAATTCAAGTGTCATTTCAAAAACTGAGGGAATACTGGCATCATTACCAATCCACTGTGATAGAGGTAAAAAGACAACATTTTTTCTGATATTGTTCTTCTAATCTGTTGTAAACACTATGTGTTGTTTAAAGTGATCAACTGTGATCTAAATGCACCACAGACTGTATCTGAGGCCTCTCCTGCTGGGTGTGAGAATTTCTTTCACTACTTCATTGATTAAGTCACTTCTACCAGAGCACAAATTTTACCTTCTGCTTCTGATTCTTCGGTGTTTGTCCCCTGCCCTTCTGTGTTCGATACATTTGAGCCTGTGACCCTGCCTTTTGTGCAGGGACTTTGTGGGTCATCTGAAGTCCTCGGGTTCCCCAGATAATACTGTCCCGCCCCGAATTTTTAAGGAGTTTTTTTTACCACTGATGGGCCATCTTGTCTGACAGTTATTAATAGCAGTCTGTCCTCTGTAAATCTTAAACATGCAGTTGTGCTGCCTTTATTGAAAAAACCTGGGCTGGATCCTACTATTTTGGCAAATTTTAAGCATATCTACAAATTACCTTTCTTCTATAAAATTTTAGAGAAGATTGTATATTCCCAGCTCATGGACTGACTCATGAACAAAATATTCTTGTTTGATACAGTGGACCATGACATCCTGATTGCTTGTTTGGAGCAGTGGGTAGTTATTTTATTATTTCTATTTATTTAAATTTTATTGCCATTATCTTTATATTGGGTACCTAATTTTTTATTGTACCTTTATTGTGTTATCTATTTGTTCTTTATTATCTTTTAATGCAGCACTTTGGAAACCTTGTGTTTGTTAAAGTCATGCTATATAAATAAATAAATAATGATAAATAAAGTGGATTGGAGTAATTACTGTTACAAAAGCCGGACCTTGATTTTTTACCTGTGTGCAGCTAGCATGGATGAATAACTGTGAAATGAATAAGTGACAGCTGGGAAAGGTCAAACTGAGCTTTGTCTAAATGTAGAAGGGATACAATTGTGGTCATGGGAAGCGTGACTGGTGGCTGAGTAACTTTAGAAAGTGTTGTTGTTTTTTCATGCTTGGTTGAGATCTGCTTACAGTAAATGTAATATAACTGTAAAGTTCATAGTCCATCTGCAGAGTCATACTGCATTTGTCTTGGTTGGTCCTTCATGTAAAAGGTGATAAAATGAGGATAATGTCTTTTCTATTCTATCTTTCTGTTTTTTGTGCAGAGGAGTGAAGAGAGCACTATCTGACTGAAAAAAAAATAGATTTATACAATAAATATGGAATGAAGAAAATTGTTTACAAATAATGAGCACGGGCATGAAATGTGTTTGAGTGACCATGCGTGTGTGTTGTGCCTAAGTTGTTTATTTTTGTATTACAGTGTGTGTATACACACATGCACAAACACACATGTATGTGTACGGGCCCAGATAAATGTGTGTTGGCTAGTGGTCTATGCCCGTTGGGTAGGCCCTGTGTTACACAGTTCTGCAGTAATAGGTTTTGGCAGCTGTGTAATTTCTGTTGATTTATCCCTGACCTTGGAAAAGTCTTCTTCTGCAATGGAGGTTTCATCCGTGCATTTGTAGGGCGCACACACACACATATACAAACATAGAAACACACACATACACACAAACACACACACAGACAGACACACACACACACACACACACACACACACACACACACACACACACACACACACACACACACACACACTCATCAGAGCTCATTGTACTACTCCCCTGGCTTTTTTCATACTCTCTTACTATTGTATCTTACTATCCTTCTTTCCACTCATCACACCTTTTTGTCATGACCAAATCAGTCAATTCCCTTTTACTTGTGGTACCACCATTATCCCACCTCTCACTACTCAAATGGCGTGTGTGTGTGTGTGTGTGTGTGTGTGTGTGTGTGTGTGTGTGTGTGAGTGTGTCAGGGAGACCTGATCAATTGGCAACAGTTGAAGGCAGTAGAGGAGAAAACATCTTTTTACTTTTTACTTTACTCAACAAACCATAGCACTTCTTTAGTTTGGATATCAAACATGTTTTAAATGAAGATATCAATAAAGATTATATCAATCTGTAGGTCAATCAATCAATCTGGTGGTGCCTTGTAAAATATAAAAAACTGGGATTCTTACCCCAGGTTGTGTACATTTCTGTACATTATGATTAGCAGCATTTCTGTATTTTCTTGATTTTTGTTTCTGTATGCTGTGTATGTGTTTTCAGAGAGATGAAGGTTTCTTCATTTGCTTGTGTTTTGTCTATTGTCTTATTTTCTTAATTTGCAATGTGTTGACACTAATATTGTCAAGATCAATATCATGTTGTGTTTAGATTTAAGGAGTGGTAAGCAAATTTTCACCATATATATATATATATATATATATATATATATATATATATATATATATATATATATATATAATACATATATATACAACATATACAGTATGTACAGTATGTCATGTATACAGGGTGTCAAGCTGGGGACGATTTTCAGCCCCCAGCTGCTGATCTCCTTTTCACAAGTACATCATCAACATCAGATAACCTAACGAGGCCAATGGCAACTCGAGAAAAAAGCCTATTTTGGTAAGGCTGAAAACAAGAAGACATGTTGAGACAAGTTGGGGTTTGTCATGTATTGTTTCTGAGAGACATCTGAGCTCTGGGCCCTTTGTTAACACAACACACACATCAGCTGAAGGATGGATTGTATTGATTGAGTAGTGGTGGTGATAGGTAAGGTAAAGGAGAGAGAGAGAGAGAGAGAGAGAGAGAGAGAGAGAGAGAGATGACTATCTGTAAAGGAAACACCTCTGGCCATTCTAAAATAAATGAATGTCCTCACCATGGCTGTGACCTCTACCCCTTGTTATAGAGCATGGGGTAATTGAGGTTAACAGTATAGTTTGACATTTGAAGCTTCTGTGGGGCTTCTGTTGGTGGTTTCTTGTTCTTGTTTCTTGTTAGTGTAGATAAATAAAATAGTCTTTAAATTGAGAGAGTTATCATTATGCCATCCCTCTCTCACCCCCACATGAAATGAGTGATTAGTGTTAAAATGATGTTCTTATTGTAAATTTCCATATCATCTAATGGGTCACATTTTGTGAGTCTACCCCATGCACATTTGCTTCCATCCCTCTTTCTTTCTATCCCTACACTCACAAGGAATGTTGACACCTAAATGACACACAAAACCCCCCTGACCATAAATTTGTGGCGTGTCATGTCCACACTGACACACACACAGAAACACATACACACAGGGACCTTTTGGAGTCCAGGGACCTAAAAACATGCATGTCAATGAGTTTGGCTGCAGGCAGAGACACCTCCTAGTGAGTCACTGGTCCTTCCATTTGGTCTCAGCGCTCCACACCTATTGCTTGGAAAGGTCACCATTTAAAGCCAGCAACGAAAAAAATAAATTAAGTTGTTCATTGGGGTGACATCTGTCTTGAGGTGTGGGTATGTCTGCTGTGTTTGGGGTGTGTGTGTGTGTGTGTGTGTGTGTGTGTGTGTAAGAGAGATCTGGTTCACTGTAAACATGTTTCAGAATTATATTACATGCCAGTGGAAAGGTGAACTTTGAGAGTCAGACTTACAATTCTAATGAACATTATGGTCCAGCAGATGATCTCATGTGAACTCCATATCTAATTATGTTTTTGTGTGAGAGCTGATGTAGCTAAGAAACCCCATTATAACTTAGCTGGCTGAATAATTTCCAGCATAATAAAGCTATCCTCCTTAATTTACCCTACATCCTAGGTTTATAATTTACCATACTCTGTTGTACTATGGCTCTAGAAAAGGCAATGCTGGTTAGTCAGTCGGTGGGATGAATAGACCACCAATTTAGTCCAGACTGAAATATCAAATATTCAATGGTTTCCCATGTTATTTTATACATAGTATAATGATCAACCGGCAATCTGATAAGAATCAAATTTTAGGTTATTCATGTCTGATATAGTGTAAAATGTTGAGAAGTGCTTTTCTCCAGACTATTTGAGTGAAACAAAACAGATTTTTGCTAAATATTTCTTACAGATGATCAAAAATACCTTCATTGTGCGTTCGGTGTTTAACATTGTTGCCAAGCAAGTCTGGTAAATTAACTTACATGCTCATAACATGTGAACATTTTAAGATTTTTAAGGGGTATTAATATTGTCGTTTGAGGGATGAAACACTAAAAAGAATCCAGCTAGTCGGAGATATAAGTTTTCCGTCCACCCACAGTGTACAGTATGTGCATAATTCAACTATTATCTGAAAAAGGAAGGGAAGATGATGAGAGTGTTTTTGCATGAGAGTGAAAGAGAGAGAATTGATAGCCTGGAGATAGAGTGCCTCCCACATTTGAGCTCAGCAGCCATAAAATCATCATATGCATACAGTACAACTACAATAGAGCATCTGCATTATCATAGTTATATGTAAAACACGCTGAAGATCACTCACAATGTGTAGTAGACTGGTAAGAGCTGAGCTTTTAAGGGACCAGCAACAAAGAGCAGTGAGAAATTACTAATTCCACATTAGAAGAAAAAACCTAATTTTGGTGACTGACTGCTTCAAAAAGATAGAGGGTATGTCTCAAAAGAAAGTCACCTTGCTCTTCTCATCAAAGGGGACTGAACTTGTTTCACTGGATTCAAATTTGAATTCAGTCTTATTTTCCACCTCCCCCGAAAAATCAGTTTAGTTATGCAATTTGAAAAGGAGCTGACCAAAGGTGCCTCCAGTCTCAGCGCAGTGAACTGGAGTGTGTGGAGGTGTCTGTCTTCCAGGTCAGAGGAAGCAGACCTGAATGGCAGCATCAAAGCTAGAGGAACACCTCATCCTCAAGAAGTTCATTTTACACTTAATCTACAGTATTTCTCTGTCCTGCTCTGCCTCTCCCCCACTTGGTCTATCTATTTCCTCTCCTTCCCTCCATTGCCTCTGCATTTCTTCCACTTTTTCTTTTTTCAGATGGTGAATCACAGGGAACAGTTTTGCTCCGCTCCATTAATAGAGTCCTGTTATATCACAACTCACCTATTATTATCAAATCAGAATAATGAAGGTTATATGTCATTTCACAATCATAACAATGCCTTAACAACATGCTTCCATTAAAACATTGTGCTACATGTATAGTTCACTTCTTTAATTTCTCATTGGCTTTCACATACGTCCCCTGAGATGGACAAAAATCTATGGTGGTATAGCACATTACGCAAATTTCCTATGCCTAATGGAGTGTCAACACGGATAGGCTATTATCGTATAATGATGTGCTCTGTGATAACGAGTGGATTATTTGGTTTACAATGCCATGAGCGGCTGCACGGAAATAACATGGAGGGAGAAGAGATGAGGCTAATTCGGTCCTAATTCAAAGCCTAAGGCGATCTTTTCTGTTTTTTTCTTGTATGTATGAAGTGCCTCTCCTCTCCTGTGAGTGCAATATGGTGAAAAGCTATTTTAAACCCTGTTGATGCAGTGCAAGCATTACATCCTTTCAGATTTCCTCAGAACACACAGATAGTGGACAGGATATTATTTCTGCTTAATTTTGCTCAACACTGTCAGCAAGTCACTTTTTCTATTCATGTGTGCTATGATGTTATATGTTCATTAATGTAGGATTTAGCTCAGAAACTTCTTGTTACTTCTTG
This sequence comes from Etheostoma perlongum, assembly GCA_026937815.1. NCBI lineage: Eukaryota > Metazoa > Chordata > Actinopteri > Perciformes > Percidae > Etheostoma > Etheostoma perlongum. The sequence goes on along the minus strand of CM049374.1, from coordinate 28,192,458 downwards.
TTATCTACAGTATAATGTAACTTTCTTTCAGCCGGATAGGCTTTAAAAAAATTGTTAACTGCAATGATTTGGAAACATAGCGTACAATGTATTTTCAAAATAAATCACATTTATCTTGTAAAGCAAATTATAACTAAAATTGGGTTTTTACTTTCGAAATAAGCTGTGCTTTTATTTTAATGTTAAAAAACGGTTAGTGGCATCAACTTTTTTAACTGTGCTGGATTATGGTGATATACTATATATGCATTCATCTGCTCAATGCCTTCAGATGATTGACGCAGCCTATCATGCATCGTTGAGATTTATTACTAAAGTTCGCACCCATCACTGTGAGCTGTATTCTCGTGTAGGGTGGTCTGCCTTGGCTACACGGAGGCTTTGTCATTGGTATACTTTTATATATAAGGCTATTCTTGGTGCACTGCCATCTTATTTATGTTCACTTCTTATGAAAAAAAGTACTGGTCATTACTCTCTCCGTTCTCAGGCTGTTGTCTTGTTCTCTGTCCTACATGTCAGTACTGAGCTGGGTAAAAAGGCCTTTGCTTACTCTGCCCCCTTTACATGGATTTTGTTGCAGAAGAACTTGAAATTTAGTAAATTGGTTCCATTGAGTATGTTTAAGCTGAAAATGAGAAGCTTTGAGTTGGACTCCCGCACATGTCAATGTTTTAATTGAGATTTCATTGTAAGTGCATATTTGGTTTTTATGTGTGTGTATTTGTACATATGTAATGATGTGATGTAATTTTGATGCCTATCTTGGCCAGGTCTCCCTTGCAAAAGAGATTTTTTATCTCAATGGGTATTACCTGGTTAAATAAAGGATAAATAAAATAAAAAATAAATAACAAAAAGATTTTAAGAATTTGTAAATTGACTCAGAAATATTGAATTCTTATGTGAGTTGATTTCCCCATACTTCCGCCCTCATGTTGATTTTGTGATTTTGCATGCACATTTTAAATATGACACAGTGACATAAAGTCAAGGTTTGTCGAACATAAAATAACTGCAGGCCACAATATTCATATTCCCTGAATTGGCTGAAGATGGCAGGACAATGGATCTCTGAAAAGATTTAATTCATATGTATAGTACTATGGCACAATGACTTCCCCCACTGTGTTACAGTTAGAGACAGCTATTGTAGTAATCTCTCTCCTTAAGGCTATTCCATATTTGTCGCATCTGCAGAGAAGCAATGGAACACAAGACTGAAAAGATGCAAATGCTACTGACCATATCCCTACTGTATGTCCAGGCAGCTTGAAAATGCTCTCTCTGCATGAACTAATGGGTACTCGACTATGACGGCTTGCCCTTTAAACAAATTAAGGTGATGTTTTGTACAGAGGGGCGACTTTGTCAAGGTTTTGTTCCATCAATCATCAGTCCACCACTTTAGTCCAGAGTCACTGTCGCTGCGTCCAGAACTTAACACTGCCCAACACTATTGTGATTGAATTAAAGAAATGCAAACAACCCAGAGAGTTTTTTTCTCCTGTCCTAGAATGTATGTGTGGTGTAGCCAGACCTTAATCTGCCTTTGTTTCATTCTACACAGAATCCCCTCAGAACTGATTGTATTTCAAATCCAAGACGTGTGTCATGAGTTCAAATAGACCATGTTCCAGAAAAGCCATCTGAGAGTGTAGACGTCAATTCTTATTTTTAATCTCAACATACATCACATGACAAACTGACGCATGGATATTGATTTTTCATCATTCTATAATTACTTTAAAATTAATTTAGGGTGAAAGAGAGAAGAAACGATTCCCAATTAAATTTCAGCTGTAGCAATTCACTGTCAATCACTTGGTAGAAATTAGCATTGAGAAATTGATTCTCTGTAGAGTTGGGTATGAATTGATTGTGGCCTTTCATTGCATCATGGATGCTACCCTATTGGCTATAGGCCAACAAAAAATCCCATTACACTGTAGTTCCAAGCAGAAATATGGTGACCAGGCTCCAGTTTAGCTTTGATTGGAATTTTTGATTGTAAAACATATCCAAATACAGATGAATGGTCTTAAAAATATGGTATTTGGCATGTGGCATGGTATAAGCTGGTTAATGCCCTTCGACAAGTCCATTGTCTGCAATCAACCCTTACATAATGAACCTGGAGATTTGTTTGCTTTTTTGCACATTTCCTAATGGTGACTACCTTTATCTTAGTGGTGGCAATGGCGTGAACAACATTTGTCAGTTTATAACTGAAATTATCTACAAGCCTATTGACTGAGACCCAAAGAGGGGACATTTTGAAAAAAAAGAAAAACTTAAGGAGGATTTAGATGCACTAAATACTGCTTAGGAAATATCTTCTTGCAATGATATAAGATGAGGGAGTTATAGAGACATGGGCTGCATCTCATGTCCCTTATTTGCTAGCTCCTCGCTCCTCAGTCCTCAGATGAACCGGAAGTTTTTTCTGTCCCTCCTCTGTAAAGGCTGTCTCTAAAGCCCTTACTTGTACCCCGCGGACCGAGGAGCAAGCATCAAGGAGGCATCATCGAGGATTTATAGACGAGGATACACCAGAGCAGCCTTCCCGGAAGCCGTGAAGCTGAAAGCCGTTGCCAACTCTACCAATACAGCTGATAAATTCATGTGATGCTTCAGAGGAAAGGACATCTCATCCCTATGAAACACTTTTGCTCATTCCCTCTCTCCTCCATGAATTTCTCACATCTTTTCAGTGCTTCCTTGCTAAGACACAAGGAAGGGAGGCAAGCGGAGGAGCCGGGGATGCAATTCAAGGAAAGTGAGATGCACTGATAGAAACCATGCTTCAGATAATTTAGCTAATGCTAGTTAAGTAATGCAAACGTTTGCATTTATTTAGTTATTAGCCATGAAGGGTACATTCAGGACAATGTCACACTCCCTGTATGAAAACAAAACTTTTTTCTGTCCCTGTGTACAGTCTAGTGCAGTCATCAGCACAGCCGATTGTCCTCTTTATACCCTTTCTAAATGGCACTGTGACGGGAGCTGTTACTCCAGGACTAATGATTCAGCATAACGCAATCATTTGTGTTCATTTAAGGTCTCCAAGTAACCCTCCCCTCCTTGCCTTTTGACTTTTTTCTCTGTCTCCTCCCCAATCCTTATCCCTTTCACTCTCCCGCCATCTTTCCACCTTGTCACTTATGTTTCTTTCTCTTTTCTTGCCTCTTCTGTTTGTTTCCCTTCTTTTCATTTCTCCTACTTGTTCTTTATTGCCTCTTCCTCTCTCCTCCTCCCTATGCCATGAGTAAAGCATGCCAGTCAGAGCCTAGTAGGCAGAACTGTCAGTTCTGTTCATAGTAACCTTTCAGTGATGAAGACATGCAATAGTTAAGCCAGCAGCAGCGCCTGACTATTAATTCTCAACTGGCAGATCCCCCTCCAACCCTTTCTCCTATTCTCTGTTTTCCTGTTTATCTGTGTTCCTGTATCTCTTCATAAGCCATTTTTGTTTGACTATGTCTGTCATCTCCCATACTCAAATTCTCTTTTGCAATATTCCCTCTTTTATCAATATTATCCTGCTTTTCTCCCCTAAACCATCCATTGCATCTCTGTACTAAAGACCACAAAGCGTGAATGGGTGCAGAAGTCCCCGGCATAGGAATAACTGCTTTTTCAGAGTCAAGTGATTCTCTTGAAAATTCTATGCTCCTATATTCAGCAGAATAAATGGGATATATACTGTATATATTTTTGAAAATGTGCTGGTGAGCACTGAAGTCATTAAACCCCCAAAGCTATAAAGGGTCAGAGTAGTAACAGTGCAGTGTCAAACATGTGAGGCTGGTAATTGAGCATTAAATAGGAGGATCACGACCCATGATAATTATTCTCCTCAATCACCCCTTCCTCTTACAGTTGGATGAGAAGAAGACATTTGAGCTTGTATTTGAACTAAAACAAAAAAATATTTAATATGGACAAATTTTTAGGCAGCTGGCGTGACCACCACAACCAAAGAGCCTTTGCAAAACACTTTAAAAGGAAACTCTAATGATATAGTTTCTTCTTAACCTGCAGTTTTAAAAATCAAACAACTAATAATGCAATTATTGTAAAATAGAAATGTATTATATTTTTAGTTTATACTTTAGTACAATTTGAAAAAAGAGCATTCACTCCCACACAAAACAACTACAACTATACTATTACTACTAATAACAATAATAACATACTGTATATGGGGCAGTACTGTGTTGCAGTGGTTAGCACTACACACCCTAAATAGGTGCTGTGATCAAAACCATCAGCTGGCTGGTGCTTTTCTGAATGTGAGTGTAAATGGTTGTCTATGTGTGTCAGCCCATTGATAGACTGGCAACATGTCCAGGGTCTACTGTCCCAACGTCAGCTGGAAAAGGCTCCAACATGTAAAAATAATGGATGGATAATAAAATTTGTATTACATATCACACTTTACTCCAACAAACGCATTTGTTGGCACTCCAATGTGGGAAGCTGTATGTAACTATACTAGTGTGTGCTAGTTGGTTGGTGTACATCTGCCTGCTTCCTCAACAGTAAAAACAAAGCATCTAGATGTTTGTGTACATGCTGGGGACTCTACATTTTATTTGGTATGTATGACTATATAATTCACAAATGCTACAACAAGAGGTCAGGCACTTGTAAATGGCAGATAGGGAATATATTGCACTAAAAAGCAAATAGGACTCAGCTGTGGACATATGACATCCCCAAAGAAACAGAAAAGGTTAGCACCATGTATAGTGGTTGTCCCAGGGTACTCCTGTAAGTGTATACACTTTTGCTGTTCAAATAAAACCTTCTCTAACTTATTCCTTTCAGAGATCTTGATACATGTGGAGAATCATGATACATGCTGTTTATGCAGTCACTATTTATTTAATGTGGGCTTAAAAGAGTTGCTTGGTTTCAGATTAATTTAAGGGTCTAGTGTTATAATAAGTCACAATATATCAAACTTAATCTGGCGACACCCCTTCATGAGCTTGTAGGTTCTTCAGGCAAGGTTAGCTCAGTCCCCAAGTGTGTTCTGCTTAAGCAGGTGGTTCAGCCACAAAACACCCGCTGGAACATTTTCACTTGTCATTGTTAGTCTACATCACAAGTTAGCCACACAGTAGCCATCCAGAGAGACATGTCACAACAATCTGCTCCTCATACTAAATGTCTATTTAGAAGCACTTTTTTGGAAGTCGTTTCCTTAAGACAACCTAAAGATACAGCAGCAGAGAGAAATAGATTTTACCAGTGTTGACAAAGATCTTGCGATGTCTTTTGGCACAATGCAACACCTGTTTGCCACAGGGCTGCGATGTGCTTTAATGCACCCTGTCATCATTCAGGGACAACCATTGCCCCTTTGACTGTTTTTAAGATGTTGTGACCAGGAAAGTCCCCAGATTATTTTCATAGGGGTGGAAATATTGGATTGCACACCAAAAGCAAAAGCCCAAACTGAATTTTAGGATTTTTTCATGCTGGTGTAGCATATAGGCTAGTTGAAAATATGTCAATATGGGAGTTACTTAAGGAATCATAAACTGATATACAGTATTTTGGTTTATTATTTTACAGATACAGTTGGTGGGGTGGGGGGATGAAACTAAATGCATTTATTGTTTCTCAATTTCCTTCTTTAAAATGAATAAATGGTTTTGTGAGAAGTAAGGTTCTGTAAGAAAAGTATAAATGGATTTTAATATATCTACGGTATATCGTAAAGTCTGAAATAGGGCAGAAAGACCATGTTCAAAGAAAAAGGATTCACGCTAATTGTCTTATATCTGTGTGTTTGATCTCCCTTTGCCATGCAGGCTATTATACATGATCATCTTTGATCACAGACTCAAAGTTGTTAAATCGCTGAGAAGATAAAAACCTACATAAACTCCAAGTTCTAGCTTCAGTTTGACTATTCTCTTTTTCACTATGTATTCTTTCCCCTCACTGTTTCTTCATATGGACATTACAAAATGTAGTTGATTTACCATTTTACAAATATAAAATGCAAATAGAAAAGGAATGCCCTTTACAAAACACTGCAGTGCACTGCATTATCTATGTGTTGTACCCTCAGGAAAGCAGCTCAAAGAAAGCAGATTAAATGGCATAACTTAGGCAAATCTATTGTTGCCATTTAAAGTTTCATGGTCCCCTATTGCAAAATTTAAAAGGTATAGTTTTCAATAACACTGCTGTACGTGTAACCATCATCCATATGAATAGATTTAAAAATAAAAGTAAATTTGTTCCTTACTGAAAAACAGGTACTTTGAACTACTGGTCCATTCTTCTACAGTACTTGTGACAGCTCCTATGTTTACAGGAATTGACAACTCTGAACAGCTATTGATCTCTGCATTATACAATGAACACTTAGCATGCTGGAAAAGATAAATCCAGTGTTTAACACCCTCATATAGCTCTCTAATTGGCAGGATTGATTACCACTGAGAGTGGGACTGGTTTCAAAGACATGTTTTTGCAAATTCTGCATTCATGTCAGAGGAAAAGCACCATATTTCATTTTGTATTTTTCATTACAAAGTGCAAACCAGCCACCTTTAGGCAAGAAGGCCTCACCATAAAAGTGTTTTCCTCTTTACTTTGTTCCTTTCTTTCTTTGGGGTGGATTGATCTTTTGATGGATGGTGGAGATTGTATGTTTCTGTAATAGACATGCTCACATGGTCATCAGTCATGCATCTGTCTAGAGTCTACACACTAATTGTCACATATGCTGACAGAGACAAGCTGTCACACTAAGGACAGTGATTTTCTCCAGCGAAGCTGTGTAGACCCCTACAATCCACTATCCTAAATACAAATAATCTGTGCACTGTGTCCTTACATGCATGGCTCTCTTCAGAAAATCTCAGACACACCAGCAAACATTGCAACAAAGTGTCAAAATATGTCTTCACCATAATCCGTCTGCCTTTTGTAGCTATATCGATTTGTGTATGGACGACACATTCTTCAGTGTGATTTACTAACTGAATTGATGTTGAGGTAAGTTATGCTTTCATGTTTTCATATGGTAGATGAAAAATGAATTACATTACTGTAAAATCACACACACATCCACTAAAAATCCAAAAAGGACTGAAAGAATTTTTGAAAACATGTTTAATACTTCTTCTTTTCTTAATTCCTTTAAAACAGCTCTAAAAAATTAAGGTTACACAATCAACCCAGGGACAAAAAAACACATTAGGACAATTACATCATAGCCACACCCGAATGGCGGTAGGTAGCATGCCACATGGAATTCTAATGAGAAAAGAATGTACCTGCTATTCAAGGCTTCAATAGTAAGTTAACTCTTACATGTGTGTAATCTTGTCAGATCCTTTTTAGTATCAGACAGAAATGAGCAGCACAGATCATTTTTAAATGTTCTGCAATTTTCCAACAACTATGTCAAACACTAAACATTTGTCTTGTGACTTGACTGATGTCAAGTGCCAAACCTTGTAATATTAGATGTTTCCAATTGATATGAGTAAATGAAAATGCATATTCAGATGTCCACTTGTGTAAATGTGTCAGTTAAATTTAAAGTTAAATTAGCAGCAGGTAAACATCAAATGAGACTCTGTGTACATGTGAATCACTTTCAACATTCTAATAAAGTGAAGCCTTTTCTGTCCAAAGCCATGAGCCTGACAACTTTATCAGACCCAAATTACAGATAACTTGTAACTGTCAGGAAGGCTCGTACACACTACACTGCAGAGAAACACTGTTATTGATCAGCAAGGCACTCATCAGAGAGTGTCACACAAGAACTACTCATCAGCGCAGAAGAAAGTCTGGTGGTTAAGGGCACTGCACAAGTCCACCAAACAAGAATCTGGCAGAGGAAACAGGAAGGCATGCTCAGTGTCACGACCCTCTCTTTGGTACATTGGCATAAATTGTCTGTTTAACTTAAAATAACACTCTTATTTCAAGTTAAGTTAATTATTTGGATTTAGGTTTCGATATTGGGTATTTGTATTTGTGCAGTTGTAACGTTTACAGTATAGGAAAATTTCTCATTCTGCATATCTTTTTCACAATTAAACAGGTTAACCTAGGCTAACTTAAATCTTTGGTTCATATTATCTTGAACAATTTCTCCCTGTTTTGAGGCTAACAGTAAACCGTGGTTATCCTGAGGTGGAGCTGTCCACTTCCCTGTGGTGCTGAAAGCCATTCACAAGCAGAAGCTTGAATTCTGTACTGTGACTAATTATATTTTTATTTTTTTAAGTAACTATTGTTTACTCTGATGTGTGTTAATGCCTTATTATATTTGTGTTATGTGCAATTATAAAATCCAATAAGCTTTTTAAAAGGTAACTCATAAACTATAAATATATATATATATCAAATTATATTTTGTTGTGAAAATATTTATATTTGTGTTATTCATTTCCCCTTATGCTCTTTTGGTAGTCCATATACAAATGTACTTCTTCTCCATGTTTTTAATTTTTACGGTTTGTATGGCCTTTCTTTAAGCATTGATGATTATCAAAATATGTAATGTGCCAATGACTCAATGTAAGCTCTTAGTTCCAATGTAACATTAACATTGATTGTCTTAAATTGTTTTTGAAAATTAATTTAAGTTTAAAAAGTGGTAAAAGCTGGAGACCAAGAAGTTGTAAATCCCTCAGTGATATATTTAATACATTCAAGGCTTCGCTCAGTCTTAATTTAATATTATTCCCCTTAGTGGGTGTCCATTATGAGGCTAATGACGATGGATTGGCACCAATCATCCATGTGGCAATCCATTCATCTGTTACCATAGAAACTGCCCGGGTGAATAGGGGACAAATAGGAGGCACATGGAGAGATTGCTGACACCTGCTCTCCTCCATTTCTTTTCACCACACACACATATATAGTGTGAAATCCCTCAGAAACATATACACATTATGTAACTTTGCACACACAATCAGAAAGAATGGACAATATGCCTGTATTACTTATAAGCAATGTGAAACATCATCAGATTTTATTGGTTTCTACAAGTCTTAAGAAAGATTTTTGTTCACTTTGATTCTTTACACTTCATCAATTGTAGAAAAGCTTAAAAATTCCATTCCATTTAAATACCGTCCTTTTCTACTGTAAACATACAACATGCTGTTGAGTAAGGCTGTGTTCCAAGGCTGGCCTTTCAGTTTGCGTTATCAGAAATTCTACTCTAAACAAGGTTTTTTTCCCTCTTTGGAAGAGGACCCACTTTTGTTCGGTATTGACAGATGTCAGCCATTCACTGCTACGTCAATGGTCTACAAACAGCTTATTTAGCATGATGCTGCGTTTTTATTTTCTCTTTCTATTTTTATTTTACAAGAAAGGGTGTAATGAGTGTAAGGATGTGTGCGGTAGATGATGTGCAGGAATGTTGATATTGCAGTCTCCAGCGATACGGTCAAGGTACTCTTCAGCTGCATATTCGACACACTGCGGAGGTGGGGGACACGCTGTTGCCTGTCTGTTAAATAATCCATCATTCAGGTCACTGTGGTAGGTCAAACTCAATGGATATAAGATTATTCTCAAGCAGGTGTAGCATGGTGAAATGGGGAAGCACAAACAAACACTCAACCACTTGAACACCAGGTGGATCAGGTGGGGATGTGATCCACATGGGGAGACACCAACTGCATTTGCATAATAACAAATCACAGAAAAATGTTTAAACTTGATGTGACCTTAGCATCCTCGTCATTTTTTAACTTGTCTAATCCTGTGGGAAAGGAAACTCTGAGTCCTCCCTGGTAGAGTTAGTGGACTGTAGGAGGTGTGTTATTGGATCATTACACGTCCAATTATGCTGGACTAACTTACACCCTATTGGAGCCATCCAGCTAGGCTAACAAGGCAAAAGATTAAGGATGTAGGGCACAGCACAAAAATGCATTAAGCTGAAGTTAAAATTTTGAAAAGCAAAAGTGATAGGTGCAAAATATTCAGTATCCAAAGAGAGAAACCTCCCTTCCCGCACATAATGTAATTTCTTTGTAACTTACTGTATAAGTATGCAGGCTCTCTTCAAGAAACAATGGTTTATAATGCTGCAATACTTCTTCATTTGGAGTGTCTTATACCTACTCACATGCAAAAGTTACTTTATTGTTAGTGTTACTGTTACTGTTAGTGTTAGCGTTACTGTCTCAATGCCAAACGTCCAGATGGAATTAGGAGGACGTTTAAATGTAATTGTCTTTAAGCCTGTGTACATGCTTTTGTAGCAGGCACCAATGGGAGTTAAATGTCAAACCCCAGCAACATTGGAGCAGTCTGGGCTGCCAAGAAGTTCCACTTTGATCAGTACAGATCCAGTACAGTAAAAGATTTGAGTACAGGATTGGATTTGTATAGACATGTTTCAAGTCTACATGAATAAAGATATTCTAGTATCTTCACCAAGTGTTGCCCTTTTCTCCTAAAAGGAACATTTTAAAAGTTTGTCCTTGAAATGTAAAATATAAATGGCAGCAGGGAAAGACCTGCATGAGGAAATGGTTACAAAATACAAATTAAAGTTCTGTTTTACCATATTGCAAATTATCTGTAAATGTATCTATGAACCGTTTTTTAACAGGATTGTTGTGCTCTGCTCAGTTATTAAAACAGGAAAATAAAATGTACACTGTTTAAACTCAACAACCTTTGTTGAACTGATTGACAATGTCAATTGAGCTGCAATAATCACACTAATGTTGCATGCAGTCAGTGCATTTCCAATGAATAATGACTTCACAACTACTAAAGTCAAAGCTATTACTTGTGATCAATATCTCTTTATTTTGTACATCAGATGAGTTGAATATTGTTCATTATTTCTATTTATTCACATTTCATAGTGGTTGTTTTTAAATTAATCACATACTTTGCCCCTAAAGGTAAATAAGTGACAATTGCCTAATTAGTTTTGGTTTAATAATATATCCTGAAAAGACAACTAAGCTGCTGTACTAATTAGAACAAATTGTCAGATTGTTCTGATGTTATATCGGTGGTTTTAGCAACCATGAGACCATGAAAGCCTACAGCCTTTAAGCTTCAAAACAACATAAAGCATTTGATGGAGCAAACTAAATTTAAAAGAACCCCCCAAACTTAATCTGAGGACCCATATAGAGTAGGATTTCTACAAAAATTAAATTGAGGCTTGTTTCAGTTGCTACAGCAGCCCTTAAGAGCTGGAGGAGCACACCTTCAGCTTCAGCCTTTGGTCCTCCATTCCAACCTTCTCCTTTGTTTCAGACCCAGCCTCCTGCTCCAGTTCTTGCCCTTCAATCCAAACACTGGCTTTAACTGTCTCCTTCAATCTAGTAGCCTATATCTTTAACTCTAATATCAGCATTCTCACTCAGTCTACATGCTCTGTCTGAAGAATGAACTCATACATCACCTCAGAGAGCCTCAGCCCTTTGTTTTGCTGCCTGTCTTCTCGAGTGGCAGTCGGTGCTCCCCAGTCTAAAGAACTTTCTTTGACCTCAAGATACCTGCTACTTGCCTAAATGCAAAACATTTCCCCTGCAGGGTTCTTTATTAGATGTTGGTTAATGATTAAATGGATAGTCCCTCAATCCCAGCTCCACAGTCTCAGGCCCACCTTCTGTGAGTGTCTAAGACCTTACCTTCAAAGCGGTCCAGACAGATGTGGTCAAACGGCAAAGACCAAACCTACCAAACAGCCCCCAGCTCTGTTGCCAAGCAACACATCAGTGAACATTTCAATAATCACAGCAGGGATTTGCATTTAAATGGTCATGTGAATTGAACAGATCTGTTCTCCTCTGTTTGCTTTTCAAAATGTTGTAGATTTTTGTGGTTTGCAAAAAACTTTTTTTGCCTTTGACCTAATGATGTGATTTAGTGAATTTCTCTGACAACCATTTCATATTAAAGTTACTGTAATGCTCCAAACTGGCCAAGAGCAAAGAAAAAGTCTATAGATAAAGCAATTACAACCTCCACCCTTTCTCATTTACTTCCCAACAACATCTGTCAGCCGTGAGTTTGAAGGTGCAGGTGGTGGCGGATGCAGATTCTCTGAAAGCCATTAAGTCTAAATATCAGTCCTGACTTGTGGATCACATTCTGTCTACCTCAATTACCTTGTCCAGGGGTAACCACCAATAAAAACATTCTTGGGAACACAGTTGAAGCCCATAGAAAGGATACATTGTCCTACTCCATTGCAAGGTGGGTTGATATAACAAAGATGTATGACGGTAAATCACAGCAATTGTTTAAAGGTGTAATATGTAACACTGACAGCTAGTGTTTACTACAGTACAAATTCAAAACACTGGAGAGAGTCTTCTCCATGGATCCTTCCTCCCCAGACTCGAAGTTCACGTTGGTTGCCAGGCTGAGACCGCAGCAGTGACAACAATGTTCCTAGATGCTAGAACGTTAGATGCTGGCTATATTGACAGTCATAAAAGCCCTTTTATGAGCTCTGTTCCCAACTAACAGACACACGTCCTCGGGTTAGAATTACAGTAGGAATCGATCAAAATTCCACAACCTATGTGTCCTTTTCCACCCGACTGAAATACGCATATTATTGGCTTAGAATTACGGCAACAATCGCTAATCACACTGCTAACTCAGGGTCTTCTCTTCCCAATTTACAGCCCCCCCTCTCTTGGCTTAAAATGACTCACCGCTGTCGGCTACGGACCTCTGAACACACTGCACGTTGTAATCAGCCGTGGCCCGCTGGCCTGGTCCTCCGGTAACATTAGCAGGGTTAGCATGGCGGCGTTAGCCAGGACAAGTCGGGATCACTTTACTGGCTGTGTCTCAATTGTTTTTGCAAGTATGTAAACAACTCAGGTACTATATCATTCAATGTGAGTACACAAATGTTGAAATGACATAACATGCCCGTCCCTAGTAGTAGTGATAAATTAACCTGAAGCTAATGCTTACCTGTTCAGGAGGAAATTAGCCAACTCAGCGTCCTTTTGGGCTCTAAACAGTCTCAATCTTTCAAATACATCTCCAATATTTACCCAGGTTTGTTACGTCTCTGGTCACGCAACTGTTAGAAAAATGCTGTTTTTTTAGATTGGATTGAATCTATCTCCATGATCCCGTCCGTTTGTTTGCTTTTTTCATGGCTATAAAGTTACAGCTGTTAACACAAACAGAAATACAGGCATTAGCATTGTTGTCAGATTGATCATTGCAACAGATCATGCATTGGGGTAATTTTTGGATTTATTACAGTAAATATATTACATATTGGACCTTTAAATATGTGATAAATTATAATTGGTACTGTGCTCTTAGTCCAAATGGAATATCAATGGAATAGTTTGAGATTTTCTTTTTTTATTAGGAGCCTTTTTTTTGCAAATACATGACATTCCACACAAACCACACAAATACATGACATTCCACACAAACCACACAAATACATGACATTCCACACAAACCAGTTTAAGTGGAACATCCCAGTTATAGCTTCACCCACTGAAGTCCTTATTCTGTAGCTTCAGCAGCTACAAGTCAATCAAACTCAGTCATCCAGCATCTAAAGCCCCCCCACTCTGCTCTGATGTTGTACAAAACAGCAGATTGATGTGGACCATTAATACAGGTGCACAAGCAAGAAACATGTCCACCGCTATAAGTTATAGTAAAACCAGAGGCCAAAGTGTATTGATATTCCCATATCACAAGCCACAAGCCCTCTGGACAAAAAGAACCACATTATGTTTTGATTTTTAAGAGTCGGTCAATAATTCCTCTGGTGCTTTCAGCCAAAACAATGACTAAAACTGATGCAAATCAATAGTTTGACCTTGAATGATATAATTTTTAAGAAAAATATTACATGCTGGAGTGTTGATTTGCGTTGTCATTTCTAGTAAGCAGGTTGAATAATGTGAGAAAGATGACCTGCAAGAGAATGGATGCTTCTAGTATAAATTCATATTTATCATTAAGAGGGATTTTGTTTTTACTTTGCTAACTTGCTAGTTTAAAAAAAAAGTGTTTATTCTTCTTGGATTCACAAGGGGATGAAATCAAAACAGTCAAATTAATCATCAATTTTGTCAATGTTTTTGTGACTGGGAAGGTACGGGGAAGGATTGTACTCTCTTTCAGTCAAAATTTTGATTTCAGTAACAATTCTAATTCAATTTTTTTTTTTAATTCAATTCAATTACTAAACCTGTTTTAAATGTTTTTAATCTTGTGAAAATTGTTTGTGTTGTGAAGTGCACAAAATAAACAGTGGTGCAATCATACATTGCTGACCAGAATGCTATAAGGACTAGGTACTGGTTACAGTATAAATTGTAAACCCCAGTATCACCTTCCGCTCTGATATTATATTATATTATATTATATTATATTATATTATGCGGTCAATTTTTTACTGGAGTCCAAGTAGGATCAGAGAGTGAAATGAATAAATTGCAATTCCAATTCAGAAATGCACAAAAATAATTTTCCCACCATTCTTGTCAACGGTAAAATTGCCTCCACCATATAGCTAATAATAATTTTCACCTCCAGCCAATGGCAGAATCCCTTTGGAAGCATGTTGTGGTGATAAGCGTGTTTAGGGTCAAAGTTCAATTACTGTAAATTGACCTTTGGCTACATAACCTAGTGGAAAAGTAGATTAGACCTGGAAACATCATAATTCAATGTACTTCCTACTCCACATCGGCCCCTGGGGGTTGAGATGACATGAACAACTTCACTTTGGCTGATGAAGATTTATGCATCTTAGAATTTGGGAGATGTTAATTTCTCTGTAAAAGTGGTATTTAATCTGTGACAGTGACACAAAGGAGAACACAAATAGTCTTGGGTTTAAAAATGCAATGCAAACAACAGAAAATGGCACTGAGGCAAGATATGTAAATCCATACATTGAAAGCTAAAATGGCACCCACTAAACTGGTAACACACACAATCTCAGATATGCATGCAGTTTTATGTTGAATTAAATCTTTTTTTTTTTTAATTTAATTTAATAATCCAGGATTGATCCAAATTCTTTGTTGTTCTGTGTCTTCAAGCAGAGCCAATGGAGCAATGAGAAAACAATTATGTAAATCTTATTTAATTTCCATTTTAATTAATTTCATTAGTGTGTGAATAAAAGCGTTGACGTGGTCACATCCTAAACCTGTTAGAATAGGTTTTCAAATATTTTTGCACTTAACACTGGTGAATTATGGTCCGCTGAAGAGACAGTCAGCTGCTACCACATGAATGGTCAGAACTGTGTACATAAATTCATGTTCACCTGAGAATAAAGCCTTCTGATGTCCTGACTTTTGCTGGGGGGTGGCCATGATGGTCGACCCACCACTGTGGTCCAGATTTAAATAGCTCAAAAACTGTTGAATGAAAAGTCAACACTTTCGTCAGCACAGTTTTATGCACACTTTCCAATGCATTAGTTTTACTCCAGATATTCAATGTAGCGCAGAAGAAGCAATGTACCTGTAGCACTGCCGCATTAAAGATAGCTCTCTCTGTTTTACACACCCATAGTTACTATGACATAAAGCAGCTCTGTCGTCAGTCATGGAAAACAAGCATTTATTTCTTAGTTAACATTTTACCTTATACACTCAAAATGTCATTTTGCACGTTCATCTGCTGCATCTTGGTAACCTTTCGCAACCTGTGTCACTGATGTCATAATGATTCATGACAGGGGGTCAAAACAATGTCACAGCACATTTACAAACAATACATCCCTTGTCACGTGTCTGAAAACATCTCTATTGGCTTGACACTTCCCTGATACTTGGACCATGACAGCTCCTTTGAAGGTTATTGATTTAGGTAAATGCATTAATTTACAGCTATTAAAAATCAATCAATTTATAACTGCTTTTTGATTAGGAATTATACGTCATTCTGGGATTTCTCCAATCATGTTCTCAGAATCAAATTTACGATTAAATAGGTATTTGAATCTTCAACTTTATATTACGATTCAGTTCTTAAAGATGTTGCTACATTTAAGCATAAGCTGGCTTGGCAGAAACATTTTGGATTCACTTTCCCTCACCAACTTCTACATTCCTGCCTGGCTGTGAGAAAAGTGAGGGAGGCAGGGAGGGAGGCCAGTATTTGTTTTACTTTGCCGCTGTGTTTTCACCCTTCCTTTTTTTTTTTTTTTAGAAATGCACCCTGGGTTCTTTTTGTGAATCACCCGGCAACAGACACATCACTTTGTTTGCATCTTTTCACTGAGAGCGGAAACGTTGCACCGAGGCTCTTCTGGAGAGGCCTGGCAGCGTCCTACCTGACTGACTTACCAATGAAGAGCCAGATATATTGTATGGGGCTGCAGTGTTCCACATAACTGGTCCTGACAACAGTCCCTCCCTCTCCCCACCACCCAAAAAGAACAGAGGCTTTTAGGATTAAGCGACATGGTCTTTCCGTCTACCTCTTAGTCTGTATCTTTCTTTTACATCCCCAAACACACACATTCATTTCCATAAGCTCTAGAGTGCTAAGCCAACATACAACAATGTTCAAAAATATTTGTTCAAACTAGATATTTGAGATGCTGCTGTGCTTGGCAAGCACAGCAACTGACTTGGAAAGTGACTGCAAATGATTCATGCAGTCAATGTTAAAAGGACAATGTTGAAGCGGTAAAGTGCCAAGTAGCAAACAAGTGAAAACTACTTTCTCAACAATAATGTGGATTAATTTTTCAAATATATAGTATAATTATATCATTTTTTGGATGTCATTTTATATTAGAGCATACTACTGATACTACTAATACTTCATGAGAGTATTTTAAGAAGGTTGTATTTGGTTTGTATAATGGTACAGGTCTGTTTTTTAGATATGTTTTGATTTTAGCTATGACAGCAGACGTAGCTATGTTGGTCTGTCAGTCATTTGACTACTTTGGTCCAGACAGAAATGTATCAACAACTTTTGGACAGATTGTCATGAAATGTGGTATAAATTCATGGTCCCCAGAGGATGATCCTAATGACTTTGGTGATGCCCTGACTTTTCCTCAAGCACCACCATTTTGCCACAACCTGGCTCAAGGCCATGACATAAGAGGGAACGAGGCAGCGTAAATGATAAAAAAAGTGTTTTTTTTAACCAAAGAATAAACTAAACATTTATTTTGTGTCTCTGTAACTTAAATAAACCCAAAGCAAAATGTGGTGGTCGGGGTGATCAGGTCGTGGTTGATCTCTGGATTGCAGTGAAGAGCATTAACATAACATTCATTTTGAGAGAAATAGTCAACAACTATTACCTAGATTGCCATGACATTTGGTACATACATTCATGCCCCCCTCAGAATTAATTATAGGTAATACTTTACCATTTCATAGAGCACCATCATCAAGTCAAAATTAAAATTTCCGTGATACTGTGGTTAATGACCAAATACCTGCAAAATTAATCATATTCCTATCAGCAGCTGTACCTTCTGTGCATTGCTAATTGGCAACTCATAGCATGCTAGCATGGTAAACTAAGAAGGGGAACATAGCAAGCATGTAAACATGCATTGTTCCAGTTTATTAATATACTATTTTTATTTTACGTGTGTTCATATTCTGCTTGACTTGTAGTGTTAAGAGGTACAGGATTCTGTTATTTACAGTGATATTATTTATGTTGCACATAAAGAGCCTCGCCATGTATGCAAAGCGTCAGAGTAATACTGAAAGTGAGAGGCAACATATTTCTGAAATGCTCTGTAAATATGCCTGCATATAAAATACATCTGTCAACATTATCACTGTCATCATCATCTGCATTGCCATTTTGTCTTTCTCACATGACCAATAATCTGCTCTACAGTTTCAGAGCATCGCTTTTGTCCCCTATGTCTGAGCAGTGAAACTGGGGGCCAGCTGTCTGCCTGTGTGTTTGCCCGTGTGTTTGCCTGTACTCTACTCTCTATTACTACCACCTCCTTCTGTAATTACAAGCTCCACTGCACACAGGCTCACCATCAGGTGGGGCCAGGGCCATAAGCGCAGACCCACCAGCTCTCATCATTGTGGCATTTTGAATTCCCTTCGTTTGAGAGCTGCAGGCCAACAGGAAGCTTTTTGCACATCTGAGATGCCACAGCCGGCAGGCCAATCAGCCAGTTGGGATTAAAAATGCAAAATTTTGTTTCATATCATTAGAAGGTTAGCTCACCCCACATTGGTTCACCATCTGGGCATTTTCTTTCCTTC
Organism: Etheostoma perlongum; assembly: GCA_026937815.1. NCBI lineage: Eukaryota > Metazoa > Chordata > Actinopteri > Perciformes > Percidae > Etheostoma > Etheostoma perlongum. The sequence continues at coordinate 28,174,204 of CM049374.1, read as the reverse complement.
CCTCTCAGTGATGTGGCTCTTCTGTTGCACTGTATCAGCACCTTACAGCCTACAGTATGGCAGAGAAAAAAAGAACAATAGAAGGAAGGGAAAGATTTAGGCAGATGAGCATGGGTGGTGTGGGGGGTGGAGCAAAGGAAGTGAGCAGTGAGAAAATGGGGATAGTGTAGAACAAAGAAAAAGGAGAAGAAATTAAGCAAATTAATAGAAGAATATGAAAATTGTAGATTTTGACACACTCCAGAATTGCATGCATCCATAACAGTGACATATGATTACACAGTGCATCCCATGATGCCACTTAAGATTCAAATGAAGCTGCTTTGGCACAAAAATATCATGAGTCATGATAAGGTATCACCTGAAAGCATTATGACGGTGCAACAAACTTGAAATACAGGAAAAAATCATCAATATCACAGTTTCATCAGTCAGCATTTGTCATTCCCAAAGGCAGATGTAGATTTTCTTCTAATTCTAACACTGCAAAGTCCTTACTCATTTTCACGTCTTTAACTGTTAAACCCTGCAAGAGTCCCAGTGAAAGTCTGATAATTTATCTTGGTGTGGGAGTTAAAGTCTGCATTAAGACTGCTCATTTGGGATGTTTCACAAGGGTATTTCTTTTAGGAAGGCAGCTGGCTTAAGACGATTATAAGCAGTTTTCAATTTATCTTACACACCCTGACTTCTTTTATTGGGTGGGACCCTTTTTTTCATGTTTTGCCAGGAGCTAGAGCAGCCACTGGCATCTCCCTCTGTATCGGCTACTTTAGAGTTGCACATTTGATGCTACACTTCTATTTTTACCCAGAGCGTGGCCTTTTAACACAAGTTGTTTCACATTCATCACGCAAATGTTGGATGTAAGTTTAGAAAATAAAAAAAACACTGAACAAGTGTTATTAATGGCAACTTGATGGAATATATTTAAGTTATTATGTTTAGTTATTATGCATCAACTGGCCCCTGAAAGAGACAAAAAGGGTGAGAGAGAGAGAGAGAGAGAGAGAGAGAGAGAGAGAGAGAGAGAAAAGAGAGAGAGAACTTACTGATGAAGAAAAAAAAATCTTCAGGAGTAAGGATATAAAACCTTGAGACAAGAGGATGCTCCTCTCTCAAACCCGCTGCCATCTCAGTGGTGGAAATGTTGGAGTTGGGGAGGGTCGACTTTGAGGTGACATTGACGCTATGTAGATGAGAGTGAGGATCCTGCGCTCCATGTTACGTCCCTGTTCGCTTCAACTCAGACGGCGGCAGCTCCTTTCCCCGTCTTCTCTCCCCTCCTCTCTTTCAGCACCACTCCTTTCAGGACAGCACTTCGTGCTCAAAGACGCATTTGGTCGACATCATTCCCTCTCAGGATCATATGTTTGCTCGTTGTCGTCGGATGCAAAGTTTTCACCTTGGTGTTATTCTGTAAAAGTGCAAGGAAGTAACTTTTTAAAAAAATTAGATTTTTCCCATCGGGGAAACAATCTGGAAAAGAAAAGGATTTTATTGTAAGTATTGTATTACACAGTATGCATTTGATATGAATCAGAGATATTTAGTGTTTGTTGACATAGCTACTTATTTCAGTCGAGGACCGTGGAGTTTGGCATGCAGATGCACTGAATTTGGCAATGCGCACGGATGTGCGACTGCACCTCACTTGATGACGACGCAAGAGACTCATCTCATGATGGTCATTAGCGTATTTGGCCGTTCAGTCCTGCAGCCAAATGTTTCAAATATGTCAAATGGAAATGTGTGATCTGTGGTGAAATGAATGTACATCTAATTATATGTTAAATCATTCCCAATTTGTCTTGAGGGTGTGCGTCTCACTAAAGTCAAATATCACATGGACGTGGACTATTATAAACAGATTTGATATAAAATGCCTAATATATAAAATACCAAAAGATTTCTAACCGTGTAGCTTCATAATGCCTTTCACAATTACTCATGCTCGTTGATGTATGGCGCAGAGAGCGCGTTCCATGTTTTATCGGGAGCAGATTCTATGGCTATTTTGCATTTTAAATAAAAATAAAGTAAATAGAAATTAAAAACGTAAATTTTTAAATGCAGAGCATGTTGTGTAGCTAATTGTTTGCATCAATGTCAATTTGTTGTTAAATATTTTAACTTGTCCCCGCAGATATTTAAGACAAATGTCTATTTAAGAACTCCAGTGAGTGTTTAGCCTCTCCAGGTGATTCATTGGATGTTATTGTCGCGGCTGACTCCTGCATGTGTTTAATTGCTCTTCTCTTGTACCGGAACATAAGTGGGCCATTGAATTTAGAGCATAATGACTAAAGGACAAGAGCAGGCTCTAAATTTCTGCTAACATGCATTTACTCCAGGCAATTAAAAGAGATTATTATTGCATGAGAAGTATTTATTTGATCCCGTTGGGTTCACGGATCGTGAGGCACATTTTTTTCTCCACCCTGAAGACATGCCATGCAATTTGAACAGATGCATGTCAAATAATCGTGTAAAACAATTATTTATTTATTTTTTACCAGTAATGTAAAATATCTTTTTTTTTTTTTTTTTTTTTTGCACAGGCCAGCATTTTGCCCAACTTAGTAAGACATTTGGTCACTTAATCTTAAAGTCTTATTTTCTTCCAGAAAACAAGTTATTATCCATTTAATGGGGGACATAATTCCACTTTAATCGAACAGAAATCAAGAATCACGTTTTGTTTTTCCTAAACTGATAATATTTTAAACACTTAAGGCAGAATTACGTAAATGAATCCCTCAGTATTAGACCTGACATTCGACTTCAAAATCTATGTAGTACAGGTAAATTGACGTGGGGAGCAAGTGATATTGTTTTAATAGTTTTTTGTATTTATATGTATACATATTTCAGTTATGTTTTCAGGTTGCTGGACCGCTGCTGAGCTGCTCCTGATCCCTCATTACACCGATTATTCGTCTCTACGCGGCACTTAGCTGGGAGCTGGGTGAAAAGGGCAGAGAAGCTGCTGTTAGCCTGGACCGGTGCTGAAACCTCTTCCTCTCCACTGGTCAGGACTATCCGACACGCACAGTAACCATGGCCACCAACGGGACCAAAGCCTCAGACGGACACGTCTTAACAGAGACGGTGAATGACGCGCCCACCACCACGCCGAACGACAAACCCAAAACCTTGGTGGTGAAAGTACAGAAGACAAAAAATGAGATACCCGAGAGAGAAACGTGGGTCGGGAGATTTGACTTTCTTCTCTCTTGTGTGGGATACGCAATCGGACTCGGAAATGTCTGGAGATTTCCTTATTTATGTGGAAAAAACGGAGGAGGTAATCAGGAATTCCTGGCAATTTTCCATTTATGTATACACCAAAAGGAATGCAAAGATCTCGACATCAAAAAAACTACCAGTTTGCTCCCGGAGGTTTTTAATTAAACATAAAGCTAAAGTCATCTAAGCCGTGCGTATTTGCGCGCAAGTGAAAGCTTGGGACTGGGGTGCAGCGTAAAAGCAAATATTCCTTTTATCAAATTATCTGATGTGGATTATGATGAATGTTAATAGGTAATAATTAACAGCACATGTACCTCTCACCTCTCCTTCAGGGGCCTTCTTGATTCCCTACTTTTTGACCCTCATATTTGCTGGCATGCCCTTGTTCCTTCTGGAGACGGCTCTTGGTCAGTACACTTCTATTGGAGGGCTTGGAGTGTGGAAGCTGGCTCCTATGTTCAAAGGTAAAATACCCTTCTACGTTATTCTTAAAGCCTGCTCTTATTATGTTAATTGGCTGCTTCATAATCCAGGTTAATTAATAGGCAAAGTCGGAAATTGGGGCTCTTTATAATTACGCAACAGAGGGCATAGCTTTATCGTCTGTAAATGACCAAAACAAAATATCTTAAATATAATATTATTTTCGTTTCATGTCAATACACATTGTGTCAGCACAATTTAATAGCATGTCTGTACTCTGCCTGTTTCAGGTGTTGGTCTGGCTGCTGCTGTTCTGTCCTTCTGGTTAAATATATATTACATTGTAATCATTTCCTGGGCTATTTACTATCTGTACAACTCCTTCACTAGTGTGAGTATTTTACATGTATATAATATTGTTGTTTCATAATAAAACAGTGTAACATGACTTGAATACCTTGAACATTCAGGGGAGTAATAGTCCTAAAGTAGTCTTGCTTCTTAGATTCTTACTAAAAAATCATTGTCCCCCCTAATTGTTTTCTGGCCAGGTTGTATTTTATACATAGTAACCCTTTTAATTATGTGGCAAGTTCTTTTTGTTAACACCTCTTACATTGGCCTAAGGGTGAACAGTCCTTAAGATAGATAGTGACATTTATTACTTCCTTTCCCACATAATTAGCATCTTACACAAGGTATTGATAAATGCATTTGGCGATGAGGCATTCACTCTGAGAAAAGCATGAAATCTCAATGAGTATCATGGTCTTGGCTGCTCGACAGCCAGAGAGAATAGGAGCCGGCGGTGGGAGAGTGGTCCAAGTAAAAAGAACTGTCTGTGAGATTTTTTCTCTTTTATTTTCTTTAATTTTCAGGATCTGCCATGGCAGACGTGTGGCAATTCCTGGAACACAGAGCGCTGCTTCACCAACTACAGTATCACAGACACCAAAAACCTCACCAGCGCTGTGGTGGAGTTCTGGGAGTAAGCTGGATATAAGAGTCTGCTTAGATCACAAGGATACTGCTCTGTTGTGAACAGATTTAAGCTACAGAGAAAGGACGGGCTCCCTACTGTGCATAATGACAATCAGGGTTGGAGTCTGATATTGCCATCTAGATCTGAGGATCCAATGGTTCACAAAATCCATTTACATCCATCTATTCAGATATCTTAAGTAAATGAAAAAATGTGCACATAAAATTAAGGGCCGCAAACAAACCTAAGCCCAAAACATTTGTGAAACATGCGTGCATGCAAGCATGACTTACCTTAACTGTGGTGTCTTAGAAAAGCTTTATTGGGGAGAAAGAAAATCCAAGCAGAGGGCTTTTTGTGAGTATCCAGACACATGTGTGCATATTTGTGTGTGCACCCATGTGTGCTGCATGTATGAGATCAAAGATGCTTTTGTACATTGTAGTAAGACTACTTTATTCCTTCCCTGCAGACGTAACATGCACCAGATGACCGATGGTCTGGAGAAGCCTGGGGAGATTAGGATTCCACTGGCTATCACACTCGCCATTGCATGGGTGCTTGTCTATTTCTGTATCTGGAAGGGGGTCAGCTGGACTGGCAAAGTAAGTAGAGGGAAAAGACAAAGACAGAAACAAAACGTAAAAAATAAAATCTATCATGAATGGAATTTGCATCATCTTCATGCTCAAGGGTGTAAAGTTGGCACAATGACATGTTGGATTATCTTTCAAATGAAGGCATCACATAACTTTGTCATACTATTTATTATTAATGTTTTCTTTTTATGTATGGCAGATTCATCATTCATTTTTATACATAGCAGTGTCATTGGCAGTATCTCTGTTAGTTCATCTGTTATACAGCAGAGTTTCTGATGAATGATCTGAGCTATGTTGACTTTGATAGCACAGTGCAAAATTAGTTCAGCTAAGGAGGAAAGTAGTGCAGTGAGAGTGTGCTGAACCCAACCATTCGGGGGTCATCTTGCCTCTGGGGAATGGCTGGCTAGGTCACTGTGCTGCACTGTTCATGATGAGTTGAACAACTTAGCAGTTTTCACGGTTTTATAGTTTTGTTGCCTTGCAGGACTAATGTTCAAAGTAAAATAATGCTCACTAGCTGTGCTATTTAACAAGTTAGATTTGATGGCGCAGTTCATATGACACATGTCTTTGGTGTGATACAGTAGATATGGGTTCAATTCCCACTACAATACAGCAACCAATGTGTCCCTGAGCAAGGTACTTAACCCATAGTTACTCCAGAGGTGTGTAACCTTTGACTTGTATTGTAATGTAATGCAATGATAGACAATATTCCGTTTTCTGATATAACTTTGTGTCCCACAGGTGGTGTACTTCTCAGCTACATACCCGTACTTTATGCTGTTCATCCTGTTTTGCCGTGGCGTCACTCTACCTGGTGCAATTGATGGAATCCTCTTCTATATCACACCAGACTTTCAAAAACTAAAGGAGTCTGAGGTATGCTCTTTGTTTTTCGGCCTAGATGTCTAAAACAGTTTCTGATCAGGAATACACATAGCTCTTTATTGGATGCCAAAATAAAGGTGTCTGCAAGACGATAAGCTGAGCCCAAGTGGGTGGTGTTTTTTGGGGGCAAAGTTGTATAGATCGTTTACCGGTTACCGTAATACCATAGTAGAAGATCTCTTATTGTATCTCAATATTGGCAAAAAGTACTGTATTTAGTTTAAAATCTTATCCAAATAGGTTATTGGTGTGTGCACAGTATGAATACACTTACAAAGGCAGCAAAATAGTAGAAGGGATGGGATCAGTGTACTGTATATACATACAGTATATATATAGTATATATAATATAGCTTATAAAAGTTGAACTCCTGCGATGGCTATGTATATTTGTATTTATAATTCTAAGGCAGGTTAATTTTAAAGTAAACAGTTGGTCTCACGTAGATGTTGTAATACGAAAGTGTGCCAGTGGTATTTACAGTAGGATGTAGATGCATAGTAGTGGTAGTAGAAGCATCTAATTCTAGAAAAATAAGACCCTACATGATAGTATTGTTGAATTTCTTTTTAATGTTATGTTTTATTCTGTAGTGATTGTGAATAAATCATTAAAGCTCAAGAAGAACATGAGATGAAGCTAGATGCTGTGTGGAGAGACATCATCAGATAAGGCAAGGTCTTGCTGTTAAGTCGATCAAGATAGGATGCAATGATTTGGAATCAGAGTGGATCAAATAGGACCAAGAGTAACAAGACACAGCACTTAGGTGTAACACTTCCTGGAATGCGACTTTTTCCAGTCCCTGCCATTACATCAAAGGTTTACAAAAGACAAGATACATTTGTCCATTGATCAGCAAAGCCAGTTAAATTGGCTGAAAATGACAAATACGGCCACATTATCAGCCAAATATAATCAAATGTAGCCGTTTTTAAAATAAATATCTCTATTTAGCACAAATTAGGTGTTTACATCTGTTTTCTAACCTCTATTTTCTAATCTTTGTGTGTCAGGTGTGGCTGGATGCTGCCACTCAGATCTTCTTTTCCTACGGGCTGGGATTAGGCTCTCTGATTGCTCTTGGCAGCTACAATCCCTTCAATAATAATGTATACAGGTAGGTGACTATAATATTTAGCATATTTCAGGTTCATTTACCACATAAATCAAATACATATTCAGAGTGTTTTGAACCAGTCACTCACATGTTTGTTTTTAAGTAGACCGTGCAGGTGTCTGATTCTGGGATTATGTTTGGTTCCCTGGTAACATAGTGTCTGCTGTACCTTCTATTTTGGGACTAATCGAGCCTCCAGCTGTATCCGTTGTTTCATTATTTTGCTTCTACGTTCTGTTTTTACACTTATAGGCACAGCGTTTGGTTTGTCTCAGCCTCTGTTACGTTGTCGGATACACACTGCAGTGTACAGCTGTGGTTCAAACTATATTGAAACTGCTGGTGCTTTTTTTTTAAAGTCAATATAAATTTACTCAGTAGCTATGTAACTGCAGGATGCAAAATAGCTCTCCACCTTCCCTTCCCCCCCACGCCTCTCTACAATGTGTGACGGGTTGATAAGGAATTGATATAGGCGTGACAATGGCAGCCTTGTGCTTTGTCTCTCCCCTTCAGAGATTCTATCATTGTCTGCTGCATCAACTCCTTCACCAGCATGTTCGCTGGCTTTGTCATCTTCTCCATCGTGGGATTCATGTCCAATGTAACAAAGAGACCCATCGCTGATGTGGCCGCCTCAGGTAATTGCAATCAATGTTGAAATTCGATAGTGACAATCAGCACATGCAAGAGATACTTGCGTCTGTGCAAAGATTTGCCCTCAAAATTGCTACATGTTATTCATTTAGTCCAAAAGAGAGGGTTTTAGCTTGTCAATAGAGGTCAGTTCTGACTTCTGGGTTTATTAGAAAGAAAGAATGCTCAGTGATTTTGCAAAAAACTGTCCTTTGTGAATACTCCTATTTGGTATTCGGCACTCACACTTTGTTCTTCCAAGGACACTTTGGATGTATCCAGTATTACACTAAATTTCATTATGGCTGAGTTTGAGTGTTGAAAATGATTCTTTTTCTTTTGTTTGTTGCCATTTTGTTTTTGACCTCATCTTTTAATAGTGTCCTACTGTGAGTACATACCACCATGTCTATAACATTTGTCTTTTGTCAGGACCTGGTCTGGCATTTTTGGCTTATCCTGAGGCTGTGACCCAGCTGCCCATCTCTCCTCTCTGGGCCATACTCTTTTTCTCTATGCTGTTGATGCTGGGAATCGACAGCCAGGTAAAGATAACCCAACAAGAATATTCTCAGCTATGGTTTTTAGGCCATATTCATATAGCAAAGTGCTAATGTTCAAGCTTCTGAGAAGCAATGCTTTGACAAATGAAAGCACACATTTAAATAAATGGCCAGGATTATATTGTTTCAGGGTGGAAACTGTCACACTGTGTCATTGCAACGTAAAAGCATTACTAAAACATAACGTAATATGTCTTGCTGTTACTCTTTCATTTATGAAAATTACTTCTAAACCTTAGGAGAACTAATGTTTTTTATTGTGACAACAATGTATCATGTAACACAGTTTTGACGTGATTCTGCAACCTCTCCAGTTCTGCACTGTGGAAGGCTTCATTACTGCGCTGGTGGATGAATTCCCTCACATTCTCCGAAAACGCAGAGAGATCTTCATTGCAATTGTCTGCCTTATTTCTTACATCATTGGATTGTCCAACATCACCCAGGTAAATACTTTTTTTCTTATTGGATGTTCCACCTTGCAAAGACATTACTAAAAATACATCCTCTGATTAAATGACAAGGTTCATATCTGTTGCCATATTCCGGTCAATATTAAATCCCACTACGAGGATTAACCCCCCTTTTATACTATTTGCAGAATCCAGTAGAAAGGCTGCACAAGTTCAACAAGTTCAGTTTTAATCAACTGAGTAAATACTTCAAATATGCTAAATATGATATATGCGAATAACTTCAACACGCCTTTGTCATTTAAAGTTCAACATTTCTAACTTTGGAACAATGTAAGCATCACACAGGACACCAGCAGTTGACTTCAGCAGCTGACAGAGTAATATGCAAGACTGTTATGTGTATGGGTAAGGATGATTACATGGTCCGTTGGTCTGTCCAACACTTTGGTCCAGAGGAAGATGTGGTACCCTTACAGTGACTCCTAAAGGTTTTGGGGACCACCTGAGCTACAACTAGGTCCATGACATGGAATTATTAGTGGCAATCGTAATGTATTTCCATGACATGCACTGTGTTTGTGTAGGTTTGTCCCAACTTGGTTAAAAAGTTTAAAGAAATAGTATATACCGTATATATATGTACATTTTTATACAGTATATGCAAAAAGTCAGCATAAAGTCGGAAAAGAGGCTTCTGCTTCTGTCTACTTGTGAGCTAACAATGACAGAATCACTGCAGGCCAAGGTCGTATATGCAAATGACACTCGAAGACCCTGCATTGTCCCTTTGCTTCTGCCAAACTAGATTTCCATCATGCCACATGCACAGCCCTGTTAGAACGAGGTCAGTTACCCTAATCACTGCTCTGGGCATTACAAAATATATCAAGCTTCACAGAGTAGGAGTTAACAAACTGTAGCACGTCCCTTTGAGCTGGTCTCCTTAACACCCTGATAGATTGTAGACAGATGTTGTTACAACGAGATGCTTGATCTACACTGGCCCTGCCTGTGCAGCACATTGGCACGCAATTTCCACAAAAAGGTCTTAGCACCAATTTGGTCCTCACCACTGAAACATCACTAACACTCACCAGCTACAGCCGCCAGTGCTCTCGTTCTTGATGTTATTCCACTGTCCTGCACATCCAAAACTATTATTGCTTTTTCAATGTTTTTCCGCTTGCCTTTCCCTTTTTTCCCTTCTTGTTTTACAGGGTGGACTGTACGTGTTCAAGCTATTTGACTACTACTCAGCTAGTGGAATGTGCCTGCTCTTCTTGGTCTTCTTTGAGTGCATCTCAATTTCATGGTTTTATGGTGAGCTCCATCTATGTCTAATCTTCTTAAGGATGTTTTTCCCAACTAAAACATTCCTGTCTTTTGTTGCTGACTTTTTGGGGGCTAAAGTCGCAAGATCCAGTTTAGAAACATATCTAGTGTTGTGTGACAACTACAACTGTATTCATCATGCTTTATCTTTGGTTCCAGGTGCAAACAAATTCTATGACAACATTGAGGAAATGATTGGCTACAGGCCCTGTCTGTGGTGGAAGGCCTGCTGGGTTGTTTTCACTCCACTCATTGTGGCTGTAAGTGTTATCTGTGGGTAACATACATGATTTTCCAGACACCAACTATAACATCCCATCAAGGACAATATTTAGGCTTACTATATACAGTCTTATGTGAAGCTATATACTGAAAATGATTCCTATAATATTCATGTGCAAAACTAAGCTATGGTTTTTCTTGTCACTTTACGTTGATGGTTGTGTACACGAATACCAAAAGGAGTCCAATTATGTTTACTTAATAGCATTTACGTTATGTAATGATTGGCTTAAGTGTCAATGTTACACAGTGTGTCTGTTGTGTCCAAAGATCATCCAACACCAACAGCTTATTCTAAGGTTTTACTTTAATATTTATTAGTAATATGTTTGAAGCCTAGAATTTAGACTCTGTTATAGTTAAATGTCTAAACATGATGATGAAGGCACTGACATTATATATTTTTTGCCCCTCTTGTCCAGGGAGTCTTCTTGTTTAGTGCAGTGCAGATGGTTCCCCTCACCTTGGGTGAATATGTGTTCCCAGCCTGGGGCCAGGGGGTTGGGTGGTGCATGGCCCTCTCCTCCATGACACTCATCCCTGGCTACATGGGCTACATGTTCCTCACACTCAAAGGCACATACAAAGAGGTAAGGTAATTGGGATTCAGTCAAGTCTGCTGTATTAGCTCAGTAACAACGAACGAATTATGTGCAGTGTAGGGCAAATATTCATATACTGCGTATATGTATAGTGAAAGCAAGCAGTTACAAAATGCTTATAAAATATCTACAAATATCTGCATATGCACATTAAATCAACACTCACACATATGTATACTGGTATACAAATGCTGTGGACGTGTGGTTCATGAGAATAGAATTAAAATACTGAGAGTTTTAGTTAGTGTAATGCAAATACGATAGCTGCAGATTTTCCAGAGCACATCTATTAGCTGTTTGGATTTTAATCTGCAGTCGGCAGCCGGGCAGGCTCTGTGTTGAGAGTTTCAAGTGGATTACTTGCTATGCAAGATTTTGGGCTCAAATTTATTATTACATACTGTATGACAGATCAATCCAACACAAGAAAAAAGTGGTATATTGAGAGGGTGCTGATGTTTTGTAAGGATAATGTAATGTAATTTTGCAGGCAGTTTTAACCATTAAGGACAGTTTGGAATAAACATTTAAAGTTGGTACATTTTTAACGACAGTTTGGCTCAAAATACTATATTAACAGAATACACTGATCCAGGATTTATATCATCCTTACTTACATTTCCAACGTTTACATAATGGCTGGCACTGAAAGTAGTACCTGAAACGTAATTTAGCAGAAAAAAGACTTTTCACACTGGATGTTAAAAGGCTCAACTTAGTCCAATGTGATTTAGCTCTGTGCATTATAACTGCACTGTGATTCAGTGCTTTTGTAATGAGCAAACACATGCAGGCATGCTCCGCAAAGACACGATTAATTGCCATGAAGAGTTGAACAGTGATAAAAGGATTATTGAAATAGTGTTTCTAATTATTTTAAGTTTGCACTTTAAGTTTGTTATTGCTATACTAGCTACTGAGTTCTTAGTAAAGTGCATTCATTTGTATGCAGCAGAATGGTATACTGCATTTTTATTGATCTAATGATTCTAATCATTGGCACATAATACCTTTTCCATCATGCCGTTTACATTAAGAGTATTTGATTTGCAGTCATCCACAATGTGCTGAATTATAACCTTACATCTATGCGGTCCCCAGTGACAGATATAGCTTTATAGCCGGCGCTGACAGAATAAATGGGCCATAATTGCAGGCAGTGCAACAGAAGCAGTCAGAGGCGATGTGCAGGTGTCAGATCCTGCAGTACCAACTGATGGCTGATTGTCTAATTGTAGCAATCAGCCAGCTGATTAGTGCTCTGCACCAAGGCAGAAGCTTAATTTTACAAACACTCCATACAAATGCCTGCTGTGCCGCAGAACCCCGAGTCCTGCAATACCCACAGTTAATAACATTTAAAAGATTTACCAAGTTTGAGATGGTTTGATTTAGTTTTGTGGACTCAGTAAGTTTGACCCATGAAACATTTTTTAGTGTCATGAACATTGGTTTTATTTTTCTTCATCAGTCATATCTCAGGCTGTATTAATTCTTATAACTATATATCACATCTTTCCTGAATGTCTTATAGAATACACTGTAGTGTAAAATGTACACTCAGAGCCTTGGGCTGTGCATTTATCAAGCTCACAGCTGTGTAGCTGGCGTGTTTTGTTACAGTTTATTGGTTTGAACACAAACATCGCAGCTGTTTGGTTCTTATGAATGCTGTATGTCAGTGTTTACTCGTCATTTCGACACCATCAGTGCATTTTTCAGCTGTGTTATCTGTGGTTTTCCATTTTTAGCGCCTGCGGCTAATGTTGAAGCCTTTGGCACTGACGAAGGCACAGGAAAATGCCGCAGACCAGCAGACAGAAAACCAGAATCAGAACCCTGTCAACGAGGAAGCCTACATCTAGAAACTTCTGCCTGCCTATCTGTCTCGACGGCCAGACTGGCAATCTACACAGAAAAAACATAATCAAGGTTTGGAACGACCACCAGACTTTCATGTCTGCTTTTATTCACCTACCTCCTGGGGACACGTGAGACCAACCTGATTACAGTTATTTGTAGAGGTTTTTCTGTTTTGTGTATTTGTATAATACAGAGTTAAACTTATGAGGAAAAACAAACCACCCAGCAAAATTGTTGTGATATTATGAATTTCATTATGCAAAAAAAGTTAGTCTTTTTAGAAAAAGATATGTGACTTAGGAAATTACTGTATATTGAATATATAATTTAAATTTGGAGGCCTGCGTTGATTCAATAGTTTTGTGCTACTTTGAAGATATTCATTAATCTACTAAAATACAATTATTGTACAAAGAAAAATATTGGTTAAATGCATCTTGCTTGTACATGAAATAAATACATTAAAATGAATGCAGTGTAGTAGGTGAAAAAAAATGCGATTCGAAAGTTTGTAAAGTGAAAATTTAATATTGACCATTTTATGGGAATGTGCAACAGGTAAGGCCAAAATCTGTTTGTATGTGTAAAATACATTTTAGTCATCACTCCCTTGCAAGATTCTGCAGTTTGCCTGAAATGTTTACCACCCATGTGTGGGGCTACCTTTTGAAAAGCACAATATGGAATTTTGAAATGTCCAACTTTTTTTTTGGCTCGATTGACACTAGTGACAACAGCAAAAACAACTTACATAGGATTAGCAAGAGACTGTTATAATTGTTTATACTATGTTTTCTAAAGAACAATAACTTTGTATGTTACCTGAATCTTTTTTGTAGAATCATTTTTAGGTCATTTTTTTATATGTGAGAGTAAGAAGGACCAAAATCATACTTACGTTAGGAAGATTGGTGCAGACATTTGACCCACTGACTATATATTGATTCAATCAAGCATCTCCTTTTGTCTCTTTGAAGAGCAACAGCGTACAGTAAAGCTGTAGCCAATACAACAAATGCCACATTAGCATTGTGTGTACAATATTTAATATTTCTGCCTCCTGATAACCAGTTAAGTTGAAAAAGAGAGTTGTGTTGCAATAAGCCCATACTAATTCAGATCTATATTTTAAATTCTGAGCTTGAATAAGCTAAAGGGGCCGCTGCATTGGAGACTGCATGATGGATTTCAATGATAGCTACCACTATTCTGACAGGAATTGTTTACTTTTATATCTATCTAGTAACCCACTCCTCAGGAACAAAGGTGGACGTGACCAAATTCTTTCAGATACTACCATTATACACTGAAACAGTTAATGCCGTATTTAAGAAAACACAAATTTCTGCCATTTCCTTTTATTAATCTAACATGCTACCTTTAATGGGCTGTACTCGATATTCAGAACATTAATATATCAGCAAAGAAATATTTGTTATGTAAAGATATAGTGGAGTAATGGCATTCTGAGCAGAGAATGAAGTCACACTGCCTCTGTGTGTTGTAATCTGAGCTTCTCTGTTCTTTGTTTTGATCGACAGTCCAGCCGTGCATGCATGATGGTGCATGTAGCCGTGAAATAACGTGAGTATTTCACGAATTGGGGAATGGTCTTTAAGAGGGGTGTGGAGTACAGCCCCTTTAAGCAGCAACAAAACATAAACAGACAAACCAGTATAATATATAAACGTACTTGGGCACACTCGAAAAGCTGATCCAAATTGTTGCCTATTTTAGGTGTGCTATTCAGCTCACATAATTTCTTTCAGTGTAAATGAACTGTGATGGCCTTCACTCAGTCATTTTAGTAGACGCCATAGTGTGGCAAATGCAAATTTCTGCACTTGCCACACTAGGACAAGTGCAGAGATTAGGAAAGAGAAACTTGGGCTCAGTCAGAGGACAAAGCCGCCAAACGCACTGTTAACACAACAGGACATAGCCAGATGCTATATAATGTAGGCCAACACCACTGAATCTACTCCTTTTTAATAGGGTAAAGAAAAACCTATTGTTACATATCAAGTTTGCTCGGCAATATAAAAACATATGTGTAGAAGGTGCACTGTATTACTATGAAGGAGGATCAAGACAGTTTGCTTCTGTGGCAGCTACATGCGACAGGAATCAGGTTGAATCCGTCCCGTTTATTATCTTTTATCTATGTTTTTTTTTCAAAGATATGTGAATTAAAATGTGCAATGACAAAGGGTTCTGTGAATTTTGTATAAAGTTACCATACTGCAGTTTTCTCTCTTGAATGATGTTGTAAACTGGACTGTGTAATACATGTATCTGTGAATGTCCGTACAACCTGAGTTTTTCTTTTCTTTTGTCTAAATGTTGAACAAAAAATGTGATATTATTTGCTGTTTTCTGCAATAATATTATCTCAGAAACTAAAGCACATGTCTCTCTCAACTGTACAAATTATAATTACAATAACAAAAATAGAGTAATAAAGATAATATTAATAATAATAATAATAATAACGTAGCCTAATAGAAATGTCTAGTCAGACAATATTGTTTTGTATATTTCTAGCTGTTTCATGGGCCTAATGTAAAATATTCTATATAAAAAATATAATTGTCTTTAGATGGGGTTATATAAAAATGCATGATTGCAATATATGTTATCTGCAAAATTAAATAAAGACCTATAGATTATAACATCTGTGTCATGTAATCTTTCTATTAGGGGGGAGGCAATATTTGTGTCCATTTATTTTTAAATGCATACAAAATAAGTTTTTTTTTTTACCAGCCAATGGTGGGAAAAATACAATAATGGGTCAATTGTAAATGTAGAAATACCATTTATTTTTGTTAAATGGATGTGACTCTTTAAATAACTACAAGTGCTGACTTATATATGCTCTTAAAATATGCTTTCTGCATTGTTGAGTGAGATGCTTTTGCATGATACTGACCTGCTCAGCTCAGTGTTATGCTAATGCTCGATTTATTACATAAGTGGAAATGAATATGCTATCAGCTTCACCGAAACAGCTGTTCTCTGCAAACTTAGCTGATAGTTTCTGACAAAATGGTGTTGCCACAGCAATATCTTTATGACACATGCACTGACAGTTGTGCCAGGACAGACACCAGAGCTGTCCAGGCTGACAGCCAATCCCTCCGGGCCTCAATGCACCATCCATCTCCCTGCTGTTATGCGGTAGTTAGCCTACATTTAGTTATAATCCAAATAGCCAAATCATCACAAAATGCACAGTGAGAAGAGAAGCACAGAATGTGTAGACATCTACGTTTCAAATAATTTATAAAAAGGGAACAAAAGAAAATCATCCTGCCGTTGCAAATAGGATAGGGAACATAAATTACACAACATGTCTTAAAATAATGTGTCTGAATTACATATGTTGTTTTTTAAGGTATTTGGTGTCAAGGCTCTCCCAAAATCCACATCCCCAATCATCCCTAGTCTACAGGCCTCAGTGTGCTATTGAATTACAGTAATAGCCTGTTACGATGCCTGTTCTCATGCTGGACCCCTCAGACAAGTCTGAGGGGAGCATACAGTACATCTTGTGAATAAAGCTATAAAGTACAATTACAAGGGACCGATTTTAGTTGGAGCATACTATACATGATCATTTTAATAAGTATTTCAATCATGTGAAATACTCTCACTTTCAGCCGTTTCCAAATGAAGTGTAATACCATGTTTCAGAGTGTCCTCCTTAAAACAAAAATAACAAAGCTGGGAAATTAACTACTGCCTCTTTGGTGGGACAACATAAAGCAGTGTGTTTGTGCAGATCCATGTCTGTGGTGTGTCTCAGGTGTTGTGTCTAAGCATCTCTTTGTTTTGAGAGTTTATTATTTATAGGCATTGAAAACCACTGGTGCAAGATAATGAATGGTGTGTGTCTGTATGTTTGTGTGTGTGTGAGAGTGCGAGAGAAATTTAGAAAGAGAGAGGGTGATTTTATACCTGATCAGACACATCCTATAGTGGGGATGACTCTGTGTTTTTGAGCATGTGTGAGTGTGATTCAGCATGTCCTTGTGAGTATGCATATATGTGAGTGGGAGCAGCTCTGACAGTTCCAATGTAGCAGAGATAGTAGCAGCTCAGAAGTATGCTCAAGGGCCCCAACAACACACACACTGTGGAAATGGTAATATATTTTTCTCCCTGCCAGCTTGGCCAAGGCTCCCAGTTGCATGCACACTCTCCAACAGCATCACAAATATTAGGTGCTGACATGTGCAGCACGAAGGGGCAAAAAAAGAGAGAGAAAAATACTGTGTTTATTCTTCTTATGGCTGCAAGGCTGTATTTTTCCATAGTTGTTTCACATAAAAGATGCAGCAACGAACGTCATGCAATTGACTTTGCAATAGGAGACAGTATCTAATATTGGATGGGTATTACGTACGTTTTTTGGGGGAAAGTCTGCCAATCAAACACACTGACATAATAATAATAATAATAACAGTAGTAATGATAATATCGTCCTGCGCCAGGTTTTTAAAGTTAATGTTAAGATTCTACTGATTATATTTAAACACTCCATTATCAAACTTCAACATGGGAGATCATTATGTTTCCCGTTTTCCAATCGACAGTTAGTCTGTATGCTTCTCGTTCCACTTCCATAATGGATCAGGTGTTGCAGGTCATTCCGCAAGACGCATGTATTTTTCCGTTTCCTTCCGCTTACTTTGGGTTGGAATTTTAAATTCGATGAAATTATGAGTCTGAGAAATTATGGACTATTGTCCATTGGTCTTCAGATCTTTCCATGGTAAATTGAGACAGCACTATCTAGACTATCTGTCCAATCTGAGTTTTCTTGTGACTATTGCAGTGGCTCTGTGCAGAGTTTAGCACCGCCCATGAAAATTCTGATTGGTTTAATGAAATGCTATTAATCCAGAGCATGTTTTCCTACCATCCCCGAATGCTATGTGGAGTAGCCGCCAGACCCACCATCAGCGTGCTTTGGAGGAGGGTCTGGCAAAGCGAGACTAACCAACAGTCAACATAGTCTTTTTAAGCCCAACCATGATTGCTCCCTAACCTTGTGTTATACAAAAGTCTTTAACCTTAACGAAGTAGTCAATTAAACCGAAATTGTAATGTTTTCCTGTAACAAAGAAGTTACATTAACCCACACCATGATCTTTCCCTAAACCAAATCAAGTTGTGTAGGCTACACTGCCAGGCCTTCCCTTCACCTAGGATCCCTTTTTCTCCAGCTGACCGAGTTGAATTAGAATGTTGGTGAGCCTTCATGGCTTTCCCTCTGTTCACCTTTATAACAGACTACTGATAACATATCTGCTCCCAGCAGGCTGACAGACAGACAGGCAGTGCGAGAAGCAAATGCCTTTATCACTGCCTGCCATATGATGGGATTAGCTTGAGTGTTGTCTAACAAAGCATTAATGAGCAGTTTTAATTGCCTGCATGGCATACCCTGCCAAGCTCTGTCTGAACGCGCACGCGCACACGCCCACACACTCACACACTTTAACACAAGGTTGTGACGCATATTTTTCCCCTCTGAAATGGCGTCCAAGTGATATAGAATTTGTATATATTACTGAAATACAAACAGACCATTATTGCTGTCATTCCAATACCTTGTTGTACAATATGACATAGAAAAATCACTACATTTTGATTATCTTATGGTGTCACATTACAGTGCAGCCTATGTAGCCACAGGACTTCTGCCCTTTTGTGACCTGCAAATCCCTCTGATAACAGCAGGGCAGAGTGCAACATTTTCCATTTGATTTAACTTCATAATTCAAGGGATGGTTTGTAGTAATTTCACCCTAACATCCTTTGCACCATGACCTCAAACCAAACACCCTCCCCAGAAGCTTTTTTCCATTGGTCAAGTTAGCGCTATCAGCCAAATGCCTTAGTGCAGGCGCTAAGGCCGGCTACACACTGGATGCATTGCGCGAGCCGGTCTTATAAACTACAACACCAAAAAGAGATACATAAAAAATATTTATTAATTTAATGATTAAAAAAGGTATCTGCAAAATTACCTCAGTTATAATGTCTTACAGCAGAGAGCAGAAACCATCAGGCAAGCGTTATTTAAAATAAATCAAAATCCACTTTTTCCAGTTTGACCTCAGAAAAAATGGTCCGTGCGCCGAGCGCATGGTTTTAAAGGGTTGTACTTAGTGTCTTCATTAAGTCATAGATGTGTTTTGTGCATGGCATGCAATAAACCAATCAGAGTGTCATCTCCCATTCCCTTTAAAAGCCAGGCGTGTTTCTACCTTGGCACATTGCTCTAATGATGGCGAAGACACATCATATTTTATTTGTAATCTTTAGCATGTTTGTGTGCTGCTGCGCTTCCCTTTGTGTGTAACATGCATAGTGTCAGTGTGCCTAGGTGCATTTTACTAATTTGCTGTTAAAATAACAATGAAATGCTACGCTATTGACTTTAGACCAGGTTTTTGTTGGTCAATGGCACAATCACTTCCCGCTGCCTCAAGATAGCAATACGCCATGAATTCCTTGTGGACACTGTAGGACCAGCACCCCATGGGCACAAAGATGGGCACAGGTGCATTTGCTATTTAAACGATGTGGGCACTTGTCAGTCATAAAATACTTACGTCAGGCATTGCGTTGGGCATTGCGTCGGGCTGCGTTACATGCAAGATAGGACCCATAGTGTTTATTGTCATGGATGGCCGAGTGCCGGGGAAGGAACAGGATTCTGGACCCAAAATGCTTGACACGAGTAACAGATGCAGGTGTATAATTGATTTAAACATTGAAATCCAGGCTTATGTGAAATAAGAGTCTAAACCATGGTATAAATACATTAAATTAAAATTAAAACAAAATCCAAATTGGCAACCACTCAGTGGAACCAGTCACCATTTTTTAAACATCCCAGAATCAGCAACCACCACACTCTACCAATCATGATATCATTTGCCACCAGTTAAGCAAATGGTGGCAAACTATGGTACTAGTCTGACTGTACAGCACAGGCTGTACACTGACCCAGGAAAAGGCCATAAGTAGCCTACCCGACACTTCTCAATCAACACTTACCAAAGGATAAGAAAAAGTGCCTTGAGGCAGTCCTTTTACAACCTGGGAACTGACTGTCCTTCTACCTAACAAAGCTTCTGAAAAAAACAGGAAGCAGAAAAGTTGAGAAAAAGAAAATCAATACAAGCAATGTAATTTTGCATCAGTTTTATGAGCAGGTAATGCACAGTTTGAGGCTTGAACCAAATGTTGTTCTTCAGACCCTCTCTGTGTTTTAGTGAGGAACGGAGACAGAGGAGGCTTGTGTGACAAAACAGGGAGCGTGACTTCCAGCTGGAAACAGCTCCGTTCTCCTGGAACAAAAGAGTAAAGAGCCCCAAACAAAGCTCAACGCTCATTCTCTTTGCTCTTTTCCTCTCCCTACTTAGTCTCAACTGCCTCTTCCCACCGTTCTCTTCTCTTCTCTTCTCTTCTCTTCTCTTCTCTTCTCTTCTCTTCTCTTCTCTTCTCTTCTCTTCTCCTCTCTTCTCTTGTCTTATCTTCTCTTCGGTAGAGTGAGTGGCAAAGCCTCAACCAATGAACCTATTCTATCCCTTCCAGTCTCTGGGGTCTTTTGCTACGCCACATTTATCACCAAATGTACCACGAGTGCTGGCCTTCATTGCATCTCAAATCTCAGAGGCAGCCCCCTTTCCTTGAGGCATCTTCTTCTACACTGAAGCTGAGAAAATGGAACATGACTACTTACAATATCAAGGAAACACATAATGCAGCTGTTAAGAAAATACGGTAGTGTGAGAAAATGTGTTTTTAATGTTTCATATTTTGCACATTACTTTGACAGTGCTCAGTGACCCTCTAGTCTTGAAAAACAATGTTTTTGAGCCAATATTGTAGGACACCCTGTGCTAAAACCATATGATGAGCAAAACAGTATGTTTTTACAGAGTCTGAAAACCATATCTTTCTATTGAAAAAGGTTTAATTACTGTTCCCTTTGCTGTCAAGAGCCATCGCCTCATCAGCCCAGTCCTCTCAAACTCAGGGGCTTGTTTCTCTCAAGAAACATCATGTACTTGACACCATTTTCTAAAGAGTACACAAAAAGAAAAAATTGTGTCAAAAGTATGTCTTGTTCATGGTGGAAGGGAGAATCAAAAAGAGTGAAATGAACAGTTCAGTACATGATTGTGAAAGCTGCTTACTTGAGATTCAGCCACAGTCGTCGCCATGGGAACACAGTAAAATCTAACATCACATGTGTTTGCTTTTTGTGAAAGGTAACAGCACCACCTCACCTCACAGAGGATAGACAGGTTGGAACATACTGTAATATTTACTTGATGTCCCAAAAAAAGACCAGTATCTTTTAAGTTTAACAGAGCCTCTGCACTCTGGTGGCTACTGTGAAAATTATATAGAATAGAGAATATCATTAAGCTTATTTTTCTGGCTGTAAAGGACGTAAAACAATACTTATAATTCTCGTTTTTTTAATCTCCTTTTGGACAATGTACACTGTTATTTCCCCCCTCTCTATGACAGCCAGCTTTTAAAACAACTATAAACACTTTCTGACATAATTGAACAATCTGTATTATGAACGAGCTCTGTTAAACCATAACTCCATTCTAAGACTCCACAGCCATGCTATCACCTCTTCAAGGCACAGTGGTTACCATTAAACACAAAGTACATCTGCAGATGATGGGAATGTCATTAGTATTGCCAGTATTATTGCAAGTATTAGAAAATAAATTACAAACTTTCCCTGGTGACATGAAAAGTTATTGGATCAGCAACATCATTAGGATTCATGCTCTGGGAACCATGAATTCCCAGAAGTAGAGGTTGAGATTTTAGGCAGTATGGATAACTGTACCAAATTCCAGAGCAATCCATCATATTCATCCATTCTATCCCTAGAGTCACAATGCTAAAATTTACATTTACAGTTGATCTGTGAGTGTGCGCACCAAGTCAAATGACTACAATACATTAGCTTATCCCCCAATTAATAACTTATAACGAAACTAAGACAAGTCAATGTTGCCACAGCCGTTTAGTAAGTGACAATATTGTATTGTCACTTACTAAACTTACTTGTATTCAAAGCCTATATCAGGGATAAAACTGAAAATCTAAAACAAATGTATCCTTGAATAAACGTCCTCTACTGTGCAACGATTCATTGCTCAAAAGCACAGCATCTAACCAAGAATGCATCATACAACCCCCAATATCTCTCTCTTTCTCTCTCTCTCTCTCTCTCTGCTTATGCGGAAAGGAAGAAATCTGATGTCATGCCTGCCTGCCCTCGGCTGTTAAGCCCTCTGACACACACAAACACACATACATACACAGACAAACGATATTTACAGTATAATTACTTCCTTGACAGTTTGGATGCAAGCCCATCACTCAGTATTATCAAGCTATTGAGGCGTGTAACAGCCTATGTATAATACATACGGATATCTACAGATCCACACACAGGACCGATGATCCACTGACTTTATTCCAGCAGATTTCTGCTCACAAAATAATGTCTACAGTCATCTCAGAAAAAATTGGTTTCTTATAAATTAACTTATACTGGATTCCAAATATCCTTTACTCATGGAGGGGCTATCAATAACACAAACCTTTAGGAGCCAGAATAACTCATCAAAACTGAATACTTTTTCATCATATCCATTATCATTCAAATTCAGGCTAGTGTGCAAAACTTGGCAGGACGTTGCAGCCAAGGGATATTTATATGGGTTTCTATGGGGCTACAGTTACTATGCAAATCCAGTGGAGACGAGTGAGTGATTGCACAGAGACTCTCCCATCCTGCTGCTCTCTCTCTCCGACTCCCCATAACCTGAGCCACCGGAGCAGAACATGCACTTGTCTTTGCTTCATGCTTCAATTTTAACGTGGCTGAGGGGCATACTGAGAGAAATAAGATGTAATTAGGTGGATGTTGGAGAGGCAGTTGGATATTAACATGGGTTTAACCACTCTACATGGTGTTGAATGCCAGGCGCACATCTCCTGCAGTCACTTTCTGTTTGCAGACAGATGTTCTTTAAGGCCCCCCACCCCATCATGAAATTCTGGGGTAAGTACAAGTAAGCACTAATTCTTCTACACATTTATGATGGAGATAATGTGGTTTAAATAGAAGTTTGACTAAAGTCATTTTGTTTTGATAGAAGCTTCATCATAAAACTATAGACATCAGAGAATAACTATACGTTCATGAGCTGCATGTCAAAACATGTCTCGTTTATATGCTACTAATTGCTACTAATTAATTTTTCCAAATACATTTTGAAGGAAAAATTGCTGCCTCAGTTATTTGCATTGGCAGTTTTTCTTCAGTATATGAAGGGCTAGTTTATTGTGCAGAACAAAACATAATTTTGGCAGCATAATGTTTCTCTTAAATGTATTTGTTTTTAAAAATGGGTTGTACATAAATGTCATTGTGGCATGCAAAAAGAGGAAAGCATATACAGACTATGGGACAGACCATGCACACATGTAAAAACCAAATGATATACTGAAGGGATAGATTTCAACAGATTTACCACTCATTTATATCAGGCCAACAATATCTTATATCTTACTTTCTTACTTGGGCCACTTTAGAATAACATGAGTATTGTGGTTACTGGTAGGAGTGCTACTAAGAAGAACACAAGACTGACATCAACAAAACAACTGAATAGGACATGCTCCGAAGAAAAATGGCAGAGACAGATTACAGATTAAGCGTGCCACATCCAGCTCTCTAACTGTCCTCTCTGTCTCTTTTCTCATGGTAAATGCTTTCCTTTTCTCTGTTTTGGAGAAAGTAGTGGGAAACAGTGAGTCAGACTGGAGTGCTGAGAGCTGGACTGGACTGTTAATGCTGCCCATTGAATTAAGAGTCGGTTCTGCTAGTTTACCATTTGAATGACTGGGAGGCTTGGGAAGGTAGTGAGCTCTGGACACAAAGAGATGCTTCACAACCCGAATGCACTTTGGTTCACATCAACATGTCTAAATATTTGCTTCCAGGGACACAGTATGTTGTGCATAAGTGGAAAGACATTAGACTGTACAACAACACCAAAACAATGTCATTTTAATTTGTTGTCCAATTTGCATTTACAAGTGGGTTAATCATTATCTTCAAACAATGTTTTTTAAACAGAGGCCTAATCAGAAAAATGTTTAAACACATTTAAATAATCCAATTCAGAACCACTGTTATGGGCGCAGGTTAAAAAACACAACCTTTAACAAACCATGTTGGTATAAATGCATTAATCCCTAGCTGTGTATCGCGTAATTATATACCCATCTATCAGAGCCCTGAAAGTCCACCTTTAGTTCATGAGGTGGAACAGTCCATCATGTTTCATCTGTAGCTGCTTACACAATGTTCCTGTCGTTTGAAAATAATATGAAATAATTGTGGTGGTAGTTCACATAGCTTG
The DNA here is from genome assembly GCA_026937815.1 of Etheostoma perlongum. Lineage (NCBI taxonomy): Eukaryota > Metazoa > Chordata > Actinopteri > Perciformes > Percidae > Etheostoma > Etheostoma perlongum. The sequence goes on along the minus strand of CM049374.1, from coordinate 28,149,747 downwards.
ACTTGGTTTTATAACGTTGCAATGTAAAATAATAATATAAGTCCCCAATCAGCCTACAGCTGGCAGTCAGCTATAGTGAAGTGATCTGCTTTATTTAAACTATCAGGACAAAGCCTGTGTAAAAAAAGATCACAGGTTATCCTTTGTAACTCTATTAGTATATTTCTATTTGCACAGGAGGGAACTTCTGATCATTTTGTCCTGGCACTCTTCAAGACACTTCAGGCCAGATGTACTAATGATTTTGCACCCACTTCAGGCCTATTTGTTTCGCAACGTCTGCGTAAAAGCATGGCAAGATATGTACAAACAGGCCGCACTGAGGTAAAGCGCAGACTGCTTGTCGCGGGAGCTGAAAATGGCAAATTGTGCTTTTCTGTGTCAAGCATTTGCATTCATGGGAGGGTGAAGGGGATAGTGGGAGTTTCCCATAAAGAGATGGGAGGGGACGTGTAAAGTGCGCCTAAATATGTATTCCGTGGCATGTACAAAAACCTCCTGTTAAAGCGCACCTCATATTTTGCGGAAGAAATTCTCTACCTCCTAAAAGCAGTTGTATACCAGCCGCAAGTGGGTTTCCTCGCATATGGCTCCTGGTGAAATAGCAGCAAGACGAAGACAGGCCAAGGAGACAAGCTGAAAGGATTTCGCCACAAGGATCACACTTTTTCAGTTAAATCATTTAGCGTTACAGATTAAGCAGCCATGCAATATTACAGTTACTGGAAGAAATCAAAGCTAACATTGAATCTCTGACTCAGCATTCACATTCCATTGCGCTTTCTGCGGGTTGGCCATGGCGGTGATAACACTACATTCACAAATGTACATACATCTGGCCATGACTTTCTTGACACTAGATCTGGGCCACTGTAATGGCTAATTATATATTTATTTATATATAGCCTACAATTATTGGCTGGCTTATGGAGCTTTCTAAAGAGTCTGATTGTGCTCACAGATCTAGGGGTACAATGTCCATCCATCAATCCATCCATCCATCCATCCATCCATCCATCCATCCATCGTCATCCACTTATCTGGAGTCGAGTTGCGGAGGCAGCAGCCCCAGCAGGTAACAATGTGTAACTACTTATTATTTTACAGACTTTTTTTTTTACAGGGTGACTCTGATTGTGGGTTATCTGGAGTAGGATGGTTGTGTGACGGAATATTATACAATTCAAAGCAGGTGAGCACTTTATTCCCCACTAGGCGCTTTCACAAGTCTCATCATCAGTGAGGCGTGCCCATCAACCGAGTCCTGATTACAAAGAGAGCACTTTACTGCAGCCTTACAGGATTCCCACTGTGGGTGCTACTTATAGAATACAAATGTTCAAGTCATATTTCAAGAACAACTTTTTAAAGTTTATAGGGGAAATCTAAAAGGCAGGTTTGTGATGTTACTGTAGCCCGTCTAACCACAGAGGCTATACTCAACATGGTATCTGAAAACTTTGTGAATTTTATTTTGTGAGTTCTAATGACTTTCAGGCTCTTTATAACCTAAAACATGAAAATTGCAGGACTGTGTGGAATAAGACTACGTTATACATATTCAGAATTTTTTGGCAAACAAAACAGATTGTGTCTACTATGCACAAGGATCAGGTGAGAGGTTATATAACATTAGGACTAACACAGGGCAAGAAGTAGATATATATACTCAAATAAACAACAGATGCAATTTAATGATCTCTCCTTGCCCACAAATCCCAAAAACTAAAATTAAGACATCAAGGATCAGTGTGATCCAAATAGCGGGGGAAACGGTTGCGTCTGCTAATGGCATAATTAATCATACAGGCCACCGCATGAGTTACATACTAGAACAACACTTTTTTTTCATTTCCACATGGCACAAAATTCCCCTCTCCCACCAACCGCGTTTCCTTGTCTGGAGCAGGAATATCTCCAGGCAGCCTTGCAAGACAATGGCACACAATTACTCTGAGCAGAAAGTACCGCGGCACTGACAAATGTAGTTTTTACTGAGCAGGAGACATTATGTTCCCACATCAGCGTTAAATACCTCCTATTTATCTCAGCCAAGGCTGAGACAAAAGGAAAAAGAGGGCAGGGAGAGAGAAAGTCAGAGGGATCAAGACAGAGAGGGGGAAGTAAGTTGTTGTCTATGGGGAGATTGAAAGACATTCCATGACAACTAAGCAGGAGGATTCTGATCCATTTTGTCTATTAGCAAATGCACAGTACGAAGGTTCAGCTGCGTTATGACCTATAACGTAAATCTCACACAGAGATGAGCGGCACAGGCTATTTTGTGAAAACAAAACTAAACAAAAATTGATATTATTCAACCACATTGAAAAACATTTTCGTTTTATATGAGTTACAACCAAGGTTTTGGATCAAGGCTGAAAAGTTGCTTACACTACAGTTTCATCTCTATGTGATTGCATTAACACTGAAGCCAAATTTGTAGCCATCAAGAAAAGGAAAATGTTGCCTATGATGCTTTTTTAGCCCTAACGACTTTTGTTATCAAGTAATTTATGTCAAGGAAGATGATTGCATATTGATTGCAGTTTCATGATCTATAACCCTTACCCTCTCTGCCACAAATTCATCCACACAAACATGAGTTCATGCTCATGCAAGCCCTCTTACATATACACAAAAGACAGAACAAGAAACATCTTTGTGTTTATATGGAATTTGCATTCTCTATGATTTGCCAACTATTAATAACACCATCATCATAATTAGTGTCTTTTGTTTCTACAGATGCAGTATTTTATTTATAGAAATAAATGAGACATAATTTGATTTCCAATAGAAAGCATCTGTTTTGTTGGAGCTACCGCCTCCTCCTTACTACCTACTCACTCATGAATCAAGGTGTTTGTGTTGATTGTGACCATTTGTTTGGAAAGGGGTCATTTTGGGGGTCAGGGATATTAATGTTCCTCAAATAGTTTTCTTGCCTTGCTGGTTGAGTGAATTATAGCTTTCCTTGCTCAAATTTGGACCGCTGCCCATATTCTGTGGTCATTCATAGTGAATAGGATTGTTACATAAATCGTTAAGCACATATGGAAAAAAATGTGCTTATATAGACACACGCATGTATGTTTTTGGGCACAAATTAAAGTAGAGATGTCAGAGATCAACCCTTTCAAGTCAGAAATTCTGATTATGTTCATTATTATTATTATTATTATTAATATTATTATTATTAGTATTATTAGTATTATTCGTATTATTATTAAACTTCAGCTTGCTGCGTTCACTAAAACAATCAAAACAACATCTATATTAACGCTACATGGTGTCTCGGCTCATTAGCATCCTATTGTTCTTTATAATGGCATTAGATTCCAAGAAAACTAAATGCATCTTGCTTTGTCTCCAAACAGTTGACATCTTATTGAATGTCACACTGTCTTGATTTTCTGGAGCAACCAGTTTGACAGTGTAGTCTGGACTGCCTGTCTCCTTACGCTTTCATTTTGGTGATCCAAGACTCACAGGCAGGGCTTCTGTTTGTGTGTTTAGTGGCTCTCTAGCAATCAGAGGTATTTTTTCTCTAGTCTTCTTTTATTTCAGAAGCCCAGCAGTGATTGTGTATGTCTGGCCCAAGTAAATTACTCGGGATTATAGCAGGTCCAAGGTCAGTCACCGCTTTGAGTGAGGTTGAATGGAGGAGATTCAGCCCCATCTCCACTTCACCCAGCTCCACTGTAGGAGTAGCTACTGTGATTGCAGATGATTACCTCTGCAATGTGTGATGTTTCAAGGGATCTAGATAGATAAATTGATAGACAATTTATTGATCCCAAACAAAATGTTGCCATCTGGTACCTTACGATATATAAACACTGATATACACATGAATAAAGAACCCTACTCGAAGAATTAAAACACAGCAGTCAGGTGATAGTCCAGCCCCCAGAACTACTACAGAGAGCTGTCACTATAATAGAGTGTGTACTAAAAAAGTGCTGCAGGAATAAGTCCTAAAACCCAGAAATTATTTAGCATTTGGTACTTCCAGTTTCCTCGTTTCAAAATCAATGAGTTTTTGAATGTGTTTTTGGTTAGATGTCTGAAATTTTAAAATTTGTTCTACAACATAAAATACGTCAGTATATACCCCACACGGGAAATTTGAAGCTTGTGTCTTAAAAAAGGCTAACTGAGACAAACGTCATCAAGCCAAACCAAATCCCATTGGTTTTTTATTGACGATGCTAACTCCTAAGTCAGCCTACAAAAATACACCATCCCTGCAACACTCTATGGATGTAGTGCACATAGTGCACATGTAAGGTGAACAAAAAAAAAGTAATTACAAAAGTACAAATGCAAATTGTGCATAAAACTAACATAACCAGTAGCTGACTGACAGTTCAGCAGCCTAACGACAGAAAACAGGTGAGAATTCAATCAATTTGAGCCAGCCTTTGCTGGAAGGAGTTGAATAGCCATATAGCCTGCGGGACAAAAGACTTCTTCAGTATGTCTGTTGAACTGAATTGAGACACTGGCACTAAACATACTCCCCTGAATGTGCTGTGCAGAGAGTGGGTACTAGTGTGTTTGTGTGTCTTTGTCCCATGGCTTCTGTTTCTTATTTTTTGTATTTCTCAAAGAATTTGTTATAAGATTATGTATTAGCAGTTAAACACTCATCATGTTTTTTTTCAATTGGCTTCAATCACTTTCAAAACCATTATTGTAAACTTTAGCTTACATTTTTACTTTCCATCTCTGCTCCCATTTGACTTCTGATGCTATTAATTTGATTGTCCATTTAAAGTGTATTTTCCTGCAGCATGTTTTTATGAAGTCCTTTATGGAAGAGATGTGCACCAGGTATACTTTAGGTACTTCTATTATGTTGTTGCCACTTCCATTTTTCTTTTAGCTATTATTATTTTTGCAAATGCAGCTATAATCAAATTGTTCTTTGGGTGCTACTGTATAGAAAAGCCCACAGTTATACAGTATATACTAAACATACAGGCTCTTAAGGCTCTCAGTGAGCTGAGGCATAAGGCAGAAGTGGCTGAGGGTGATATTTGAAAAGAAAGCTCTCATAGCATTCAGGCTTTAGCATTTACTACATTGCATAGTGCAGTGGGCACCAGTGGGCTCGAGGAATTAATCCATGGCCCTTTTCATAAAGTTAGTGAATGCCCTGAGTGCTGCTAGGAGAAAAGCATAAGGCCCAGCAGCGTTTGGAGCTGATGATCCATGACGCCATTAGACTATGCTGGTTTGCATCACTATACCTTCTTCTCCACACTCTTCATCTGCTGTAGCTGTATCTGCTGAGGGAGAAAATCTGACTGCACTACATGAATACAGAGAAGTTGTCCAGAAAGCATTTGCTCAAAGACCCACATACCACAACATTATCTTTCTTTCTGTGTGGTGTTAAAACTCACTAATGCATAGTGGGGTTAAATGATTACAGTGAAGTACATTATCCTTAATGTAAACACTTTAAAGCACTTGAGCAGTAGCAATGTTCGATATGCTATAAGTAAGCAAAAAATAAATAGCATCATCAACACACTTCCAATAAAGGTTGGAAGACAGGTGTTTGTCTTTGAGGTTTTACTGGAAGTAATAGTGAAAGTGTGAAAACATGGACAAAAAAAAGAATAATAGTGGTTAGAAATCAGAAAAAAACATGATACCATAACCATCCCCTCATTTACTCAAAAGTGAGCATTAAAACAGAGATTTTACTAATTATTTAGCATCCTCACTGACAGTTGTTGAGACACACAACAGTAATTTTCACATCTACAAAAGTTGAAGGATTGCATGGTGGGATTATTAGCAGAAACTAGTGTACAGCTAAGAAAATATTGGTAGTTCATTAAGCTGAGTTACTCTGTCAAACCGCCCCTACTTTCACTCTGTTACACCTTTGCCTTTCTGATTTGTATTTTTTTTAAGCTTGCCATGTCAAGTTGCTTCAGCCATTTTTTTCTAATTCTTACTTTTTTTCCCTCTCTTGTCCTCTTAAGCGCCAGTAAACCCTACTGCAACCTATTGTTATACCAAAAATACAGCTGAGAGGGTCACAATGGCTTTATTGCGAATGTACATTTGGTAGCTCAGTGGGCTGCTCTAAACAAAGACACGACTGCAAATGTACAATGTTTAGACCCATTGACCCAATGTTCAGTTCAGTTTATTCTTTGTCCCAGAAGCGCAAATTGTATGCACAGTAAGACATCACATGAGAATATACAACACAAACAACACAACAATTTACACAGCTTCAGCTTGAGTTTAAGAATGAATGGTTGTAGAGTTGTGTTGGAGTCATAATGAGAGTAAAAAGAAGAACTACATAACTCAAACAATAGATAATGATAATAAAGATAAATAAATAACCCACTGACCCAGTGTTGTTGGATTCAGATAATATACCGAGGCTTACAGTTACAGGGAGTCAAGGTGTCCTCCAAAACAGTATACTTGCAGTTGTAACCTCCATCACCAAATACACAAAGACAATATGTACTTCCTTTCAGCATTCGTGTCCATGTGCAGAATTATGTTGTATGATAAGAGTTCTTTGTGGTGTGCTGTGCTCTGTGTAACTAAAGTCTATACCAGTCAACAGTGCTTTACTCAAGAAGGATTCACTCATTTTGTAATCCACAGAACACGATTTCAGTTTGGTTGAATTGTTAGCTAACATAAGCCATTTCCTTCATTTCAAAGGGTTTCTAAAGGCTGCAAAGCCCCCCGATCCTCAAATGACCTAAATGTGGGAATGAGGAGAAATGTCATCGCCGTTGTTGTAATGGTCATTACTTTGATAGAAATGTTTTGTCATTATGTCAGACAAGCTATGTATATATTTCTAATGTTGATGCTGACAAAATTGTCAGAAAGGTTGACAATGTGATACTTTAAATACAAAACTGTCATTATACCAAAATGTGCTTCAGCAAAGGCCATTTCTTCAAAAAATAATTTGGTCTTGCTGGAGGACAAATCAATTAAAAAAATTTCAAATAACACACATCAGTAAACCCCAGTTTTACACAATAGCTTTGGCCCCATGGGGTGAAGATCACTAGATAATTGTTACTTTATTTCATTATCACAAAGTTGAATCAAAATTGACAATTACATTTTTCTAATATATTGTACAATACATAGTCATAATCATCAAATCAGTAAACATAACCTCCCAATGCCTCAGGCACAACAAGTGAGATGGCAGCGCTGTTCATTTTACGTAATATCATGTTGGAGTTAAGCATTACTCTTATTATTTGCATTATTATTTTGCAGGCTCACACGACTTTTGCTTTAGATGCAGAAGCTACTTTAGTTGGGAGTTAAATATATTACAAGAAACGGATGTCACATATTGTAATGTACATATTTCCAGTTGGAAACCTGACCTTTGCTAGTCAGGGCAGATCTTTACCCAGATTGCATGACGGAATGAATGAATCACAAAAGAGCCTCGTTGGTCTCTGAGCAGACCATCTCCTTAAATCAGTGCAGCCTGAATCTAAATTAAATTAATAGATAGTTATATAGATAGACAGTCAGATGATAGATAGATAGATAGATAGATAGATAGATAGATAGATAGATAGATAGATAGATAGATAGATAGATAGATAGATAGATAGATAGATAAAAGTCATACAAAAATAAACGAGATAAAGGTGCCAATAAAGTACAAAGTATAGAAGGTGCAAATGAAGATAATTGGTCAGATAAAAACACATAAAGGTGCCAAAGAGTACCACATAGTTCTTGTGAGATTATTGGGTTACTGTAAATATGGTGGCTATGTGTGGGGATGTCTGGCAGCATGACACTAATCAGTTCTGACTCAACAGCAGACCATGCTCTTTTCACAAGTTATTATGGGAGGAGAGGTGCTGGTAAGGTGCCAAAATATGAGCCATGTCTGACAAATTTTGCAATGACATTTAAAATGGAAGCCATGTCTTGGCCAGTTCATTTTTATAAGTCTATTTGTATACCACTTTATTAGCTCCGTGACTTCCATACACTTCCCTACTGTAAGTCTCAACCAATGTACCTCAACCTGGAGCAGTGACTTATAGAAGATGCTAAAACATCTACAAAATATATACTGATGGGTATTAAAGGAAAACACACAATACATTTTTCAAGAAACAGATTATTCCATTTTTATCCAAATGAACACCTGATTTGGGAGCAATGAAGCGTTTCTGGTTGCATAGTGCCCCCAACACCTTAGTAAGACCACTGGCCCCCAGTTCCATGGTGGTATTATAGGGAACAGAAAAAACAACATTGGTATCTGCACAGCCAGCAGTAACAAGATGGTAAAATGATGGGGCTCATTCAAAATAATTAGCTGTGTCCCTCTACTAGCCATTTCAGCTACTGATATCATGTATCTTATCAGAGTTTAACAGAACGGTATCTCGATTCATCTGTCACAACTTCAGCCTGATCATTCATTTACATTAATTTTGTTACTCTGTTACTAACTCATGCATTACTTCATGTCTTTCCAGACCATCCACTTCCTCCTTCCCACCAGTAAACGTTTGTACCACTTGACCTCCCCAGAAACTTACTCACCTTCTTCATATTGCCAATAATCAGCCCAGTAGTGTTTATACTGGTTTATTTCCACTCTGGTTTTGACTCCTTGACACCGATTAGCCTCCACACAAAAAAACTTATCTACAGAATTCTGAGGAGAACATTTAAACCATTGCCTTAAAAAATAAGGAATGTGTCCTCTAAACTGTAAATTAAATTTAATTACATGGAGAATCTGGACCAATATTACCAAGTATGAGCTTCTTATTGTTCTAATGGATTGATACAAAAAGGACAAAGTAGAGAAACACAAAGAAATAGTAGAACTAATACAATGCATCCATTAAACTGACATCCTGAAATGTATCATTTAAGTCTCAAATCATTCTTATGCATGTACTCAGGTTATGCTTGAATGTCAAGTTATTTGGGTTGTTAGAGACCAGCCACCAATCCACAGTTCTCATTAAACTGGGTCCATTACACCTCCAGAAAGGTTATCATCACTTTGCCCTCAACAGACACATATTCCCCCACCAGCTCTTAACTCACTCATCCATACTCATCCAGACCCCACCACACAGAAATATAGGTCATTATAGGTCATGCATGTATTCTAATTAATATTAAATTTAATATGAGCATTAGACAACTGACTAACTGATTATGCCCTCAAACAATGCAGTGTCTGCTATTTGTGAATCTATATCTGTCTGTCTGTGAACTGTACCACTACATGTCTGCTGCAGTCTCCAGTGGACCAGAGATCTGGACTAGTCTGACTGCCTCTGACCCATGGAGAGAGAGAGAGAGAGAGAGAGAGAGAGAGAGAGAGAGAGAGAGAGAGAGAGAGAAAGAGAGAGAAAGAGAGTGATTGTAGAATATGACCTCGAGTTTCCCCTCCATCTACCCCTCACCATTCATCCATCCATAATGGGATACTATAACCTGGCTGTTTAACACACATTAACATCAGAGCTCCACTCATCTGGAAGTCTAGCTTTGGAAGCTTTTGACTATAATGGCTTGTTTGGAGGGCATTATCATATATAAAAATATCTTGTTGAATTGAAACGGATAGAAAATGTCTGGGTGTGATATGAATTCACTAACATTTTAATAATGAATACTATATGTTCAGATACCGTTACTACCGTTAAAGGTGTACAGTAACTAAGTTATTCTAAAGGTTCACAGTAGTAAACTGTGGAAAGTGTCTAATAAATGTCTTGGAGGTAGGCATGTGTATTTTCAAGCACATGGAAAAAGGAAAAGTGAGAATTGAAAACAGACAGTATGAAAAGACAAAAGAAGAAGCAACCTCATGACTTGTCATTAAGACAGCACAGATGGCAGAAAGTGATAGCTGGATGCCAAGGTAGGGATACAAATAACAGAATAACAGCAATAATAGAATGTAAATTGCTCTAATTTCTGCTTAAACAATATTTTGCTTTTAGAAAATGATATCAATCAGATCTCCTAAATCCCAATCTTGTTATGTCCCGTCTTTGTGTCAAGTTATTTTTTTGAGTTAGATTCAATTTATGTTTGTTTTCCATTTCCTGTTTTATTTTGAAGATTTTCTGTTCCCCCTAGTGTTGTCCTGGTTTACTTCCTGTTGTATATTTTTCCTGCCTGTGTGATTACCTGTCCCTGCCCCAATGTGTTGCACCTGTGTGTCATTGTCCCCCCTGTCTTGTGTCTTTAAGTTTTGTCTTCCCCTTTCCCCAGCTTTTGAGCGTTTTTCCCCGCCTTCCTGTTTGCCTGAGTGTTTTATTCCCTTGGATTGGGACCCTTGCCTGTTTCCTGGATTTCCCTTTGCCTGCCAATACTGGACACTGTTGCTGAGTTTATTTAATTGTTTAAACAAACTTTTTTATTTTACATTTTTTGAGTCGTGCATTTCTGGGTCCATTTCCTGTGTGTGATAAATTTAAGTCCTGCATACATATATTAGGCCTGCTAAAACATATAGTATATACCACTTTAGTGCTAAAAGTTTCCTTTCTGTGTTTAAAAAGAATGTCATGTTGGCATTAAACTGAAGAGCTATAAACCAATTAACATTCCCATATAAAACTCTATAGACCAGTGCAAGCAATGAGGTAAGACAAGCGTCTATGTTTATTTATCTAATGATGAATATACTGAGGGCAAAAATGAAATGAAGTGCTGCATGACACAGAGTTCATTAATCTGTAACGAGAAACAGTGGGAGAGTGGTTATTGAGAACACAGCTCCCTGCTGTTAATCTGTTCTGGTTGGTGGGCATAATGATGTTAGTTTTACATTAACTTGATAATATTCTCTCCCAGTGGCAAGACCAACTATGCTTCCATCTGGGAAGATTGTGATGAAACTAATTTATACTAATGTTGACAGTGTGCTGGTATATAGTCAATTTCTTTTTTGTTAAGATTTTGTTTTAAAGATACAAGGGCATTGGCTATTTGGATACAGAAGGATAATGCTTGTATGCAAAAAATGTTACTAACAACAAACAACTACAAACAACAGGTAAACTATCAATTTTCAACCACTACTGTTACTGCTTGTTATGAACATTATAAACCATTGCCATAAACATAAATATGTTAACATTTTACTTTTACCCTGAGTACAGTTTGTCTTAATTAGATAATGTGGTGAATGTGACATACATATTTCACCTGTTGTTAAGTGTACTTTTACAGACTGTTGATTATAAATGCAACATTTTGTTCTTAACGTGGTTCTTCATGCAGTGATAAATGTAATATGTTATACTGTACATGTAATTTACTGTCACTTCATGTCAGTACGACTGTTCAGGGATCGCAGCCCCTTTAAATGTTCTGAGTGTGTGGCTGGTCAGCGCCATTTTCAAGTAGAGTGTTTTTCTATAAAAATAAACGACACGTACGCATTTGCGTGCTCAATGTGAGAAGTTGTCTCTTGCAATTTATTGCAATTTCCACAATATGATACCTATGTTTTTTGTGATCACATTTTTAATTTTATATTTAGAAAAAATAATAATGTAAACATAACATTCACAAACAGTTACAAACAACACACTGGGACATCAAAATCAAAGAGAGGAAAAACGGGAGGGAGGGAGACAAAACAACACATGCAGAAACAGACAGACACAAGACAAGGGACCAATCACACATGCAAACAAAAGAAAAGGCAACAGCATTGCCTTCAAGGACTCAGAAATGCTGTGCCAAGTCAATATAATAAATACGTTCATAACACAAATAGTTAATTAACTTGTAATTACAGTGACAACTATAGTGGTTAATACTGAGAAACGGGATATTTTGCTTATTTTTTGCAGTGAGTAAGCTTATTCAAGCTCACTATGAACCACTGTCTCTTTTTATGTGATTTCTCATTCATGTGAGGTTGTACTTGACACAGCAGTGCTTTGAGTCAAATGCAAACATGCAGATGTTTAGCAGGTATAATGTTCATCATCTTAGTTTTACGTGTTAGCATGTGAGAATGTGCTAATTAGCACTAAACACAAAGTACAGATGAGGCTTAGGGGAACGTCATTCATTTTGAAAATAGTTAATCATCACAAAAATATTGGACAAACTGATTATTTGTTCTGATGGTGCCTGATAAAAACAGCTCAAGGGGCTGTGTTGGTTCCACTGCGTGGTAAACACCAAAGAGATTGTAACATTGTAAAAGAGTGTAACATTCTCTTTACAGACTCTTGAAAATACATGCTTTTCTCGACTAAATGTTTTACCAAAAAAAAAGTGATACAGCTCCCATATACTTTGGCCCTCTGGACTACACACAAAACTAGTACCATAGCCACATGTCTCAACTTAATACAGAAAAAATCCAGAAGAAAAACACTCAGAAAATTGGTTTTATATGAAGTTATTTCTACAGATATGTCTGGGCATTTTTCTTATTTCCTTTTGAAAAGTGCAAAGAAAAAAGCCAAAAAAGTGCAAAATACAAAACTCAAATACAAACACATCAATCACACACATACTTGAAATAACTATATACATACATTTATAGAAATAAGTAATTATAAATTGATGAAATGTTGAAATAACTAAGGCCCTATTTTTGCTTTGACACAGCTGCAGCCATCACAGGGTTAAACTTTGATATCAATCAATTTGTCTTCTTATTGGAAAAAGGTATGGATGCACACTCGACTTTAGACACTAGCGGTGCAGGATCTTTCTGTATTTCTTTACTTCATAACAGGATTATAACCGCTATAAGTCATCTTATGCTTTGCATGTGGGCTTAATAGAATCATGAGACTTTAAGCTTTCAAATGGTGTGCTGCATGAGCGTGTTTATGAAGATTTAATGCTTGCAATTTATGAAAACGTATGAGTGGAGAAAATGTTTTCTCTTAATTGGAGAAAACGGTCCCGTCAGCGGTACGGTGTCGGTATAGAGGCTAATTTGTTCTGCAAGATAGATACTGCCAAGTATCTCTGTCTCTCTCTTAGGTGGGTATGTGGTAAATTCCCACGGCCCAGAGGTGGGTATAAGCAGCATACTTGCAAACAAGCACCACTACACCTCTGCTTTAAAGTTTGAAGTATATGGACTTGAAACTGGCCAAATACCAGATGTGTCCTCATCCTGCTGGTGGGTCAATCAACAATTTACTTGTTTATTAAGCACTGACAATTATAATTCATTGTGAAGGGCACACAAATGTGTTCATCAAATGCCATGGCAATCCATCCAATAGTCAAAACATTTCTCTCAACAACACAAATGTGAAACTCATTGTGGCGCTAGAGGAAACGTCAGGGGATGAAAAAGGCATTTATCCTCCTGAGAGCAAAAACTTCTGTAAAAAATTGTATGGCAATCTATCCTGTAATTTTTTATATATTTCAGTCTGGACAAAAGTGGTGAACTGAACACCAACCAACCAACATAGACTGACCTACAGGGACATTTTGCTAGCATGAAAAAGAACATCAAAGAAATATTACAGTACTTGATGAAGTTGCTGTGGTGAAATTTCCAGCTTATGAACTCATGTAAGATGAGACAGTGGTACCAAGGTCTCAAACTGGTCAGTGTCCAACATAACTTCCTAACCTTTCCAGAGTATTGGAGAGTATTACTTCAATAACTCGAGATGTAACAAAACGCGAGACGTAACAGCTGCTGCCTCATCCTGCCAAAGTCATGGAAGAAGTAAACACATAACATATTATGTATGTGCTGAGGAATTTGGGTTAAGCGTATGTGTTAACGGCGCCCACAACATTTTTGTTTACATTGAAGGTTCAGTTAAATTTAAAGCCTCCGGGGCGGCCTCTGGCTGACCCAGTAAGAGCATCCACCCCATGTTGGCTGAGTCCTGCAGCAGCCAGGGTTTGAATCCGGCCTGCGGCCCTTTGCTGCGTATCATCCCCCACCCCTTCTCTCCCCCTTTCCTATCTACCCACTGTCATTCTGAATAAAGGGTAAAGCCTTAAAAAAAATGTAAATTTAAAAAAAGCACAAGTTTAAATACTCCTTCAGGAAGACTTGGTGGTAAACTGTGCTGCCTGTCTAAATTTTCTCCTCAATTGAGAGTCCATTAAATGCTTCTCATCAAAGTCTCCCGAACCTTCTTCATGTATGTGAAATGAGTTGTGGTGCTCCTGAGTTTTTCTTTAACAGTTACATTTTATTATGGTCACACAGCTTGTTTGCTCACATCTGTCTCTATAAATTACAGCCTTATCTCCCTAGAATTTAGATCCTACAGTTGTTGTTTATGTCTGCTTTTCCTTCCTGAGGTCATGTTTGATTAATTTGAAATATTGACCACCCTTGGGCACAGATACTCTGGTGTATTCAGCATTGAACAGAAACCAGCAATTCATTTGTCACTTTCAAAACAAGTCCTTTGTGTATCAAACGGGCCAGCAGGCTACTACAACACACACACACACACACACACACACACACACACACACACACACACACACACACACAATCCCTCTAGTCCTCTGTGAGGTTGCCTTCTCCAAGCCGAGCATTAAGTAACGTTTGCTATTGGTCCATAGAAAGACGGGGGCTCCCCTGGTACCCCAGCTGAATGGCATTCTTTGGCTAATAGAAAGTTGATGGTCCTCTCAGGCAGTATGATTAATGGTTTACCTCCATGAATGTAGGTCACCAATGACACCATTATTATAACATTATATGAATAGATTGCCATTATTTATTTAAGGAAAATGAGTTGTCTGTGTGGGTATATTGAACATGTGGATAGCGGACCGATCATGGAATTGTCAGGTTGGCTCCATAAGTAATACTAAAGGATGCCATGTTTTATGATGAAGTAAAAACGAAAAGGAGAAGCCTATTTGTCTCTGAGGTAAGTCAATGCAGTAACTCAGTCATTATATAAATGTATTTTTTATTGTCTCTTAATGTCATTAATACTAAATACTAAAAATAAGTAATACTAAAGGATGCCATGTTTTATGATGAAGTAAAAACGAAAAGGAGAAGCCTATTTGTCTCTGAGGTAAGTCAATGCAGTAACTCAGTCATTATATAAATGTATTTTTTATTGTCTCTTAATGTCATTCAAGCTCCACAGTAAAGGTTATTTATGAGTATGTGATGGGTGCAAGGACTTAGGTAAGTCATTTTAAGGTAGGTTGGTTTTCATATCAGGAGTAATATACCTAAGTGATTGTCCATCCATAGGTACAAATGTGTCTTCTGTCTTCTAGTGAAGCTGTTAAGGCTGTTTTTAATGTCCACTCTGTAAGAGATAATGTAGAGCTAGCCGGTCGTTAATGCGAATTAGAAACCCGACAGAGTGATGCAAGACCCCAATGCAAAGTAGAGGTATCTTGAATCAGCCTGAAGGGTTCAGTACATTCAGGTACACAGGTTACCCGCTGATGACGCCTGTGTCCGGATTGGGACAGTTTACTGCTGATGAGCACCGCTCTACTGCCGAAGCCATGTTGCCCCGGTGAGTGTAAGATAACCATTGAACTAACTAATGCTCTGTTGGCAATGTTGCCATTAGCGCTGTCAGCACTCCCCGTTTTCCCCACTCTCTTCCTCCCTTTGTGATTAGTTGATCTTTGGTATGAGCTCCGTATGAGCACAAATACCGATTAAAAAACACTGATTTAAAAATGGTCCTCCAGAGTCTATGATCAGAACCCAGTTAATGGTAACAGTCTGTTATACATAAATAATGGACCATAAAATGCCATGGTTGACCAATCAGAATCGATTATTCAACAAAGCCATGCAATAAACAGTTGTATGTGCAATAGCAACTAGTATGTTCCCTTGTGGGTAGAGTAGAAAAATATGTTGCATTTTACATATAGGCCTACCTGAACATTAGCGTTAAAGATAGTTGCTTTAAAAATACAACATGCCACAAAACTAATTACAGTGATTCTTAATTTGTTTTTCATTTTAACAGTATTTTCTGACGGCTCGGTTTATATGAAAAAAGTATGGAAGCCCGTATAGTTTGTATAGTACCACTTTCCAGAAACGTCATTGAAGTTTTAAAAAAGTGTAGGCATACAGTACTGTACGTAATACCAATGGTTTTCAATCATGTGCCATTGAGGCTCAAGAGTCTGCTGGTTTCCGTTCCAGCCAACACTATAGCAGCTGATTTCACTGATTACAGCTTCAAACTGAGTCACAGAGCATGAAGGCAGTCAGCATTTGCATTTGGAAGCATTTTTAAATATATTTCTAATGGAATTGTTTTTGAGTGACATGGAATTGTATCTCTCTGATACACAGAAATATTCAACATATATAACAATTGCATGTAAATAGCCTATTACATGTTGCATATGTCTCAGTACATGCTGATTAGATCCAACACAGGTTTAAAAGGCTTTTAAGTCCCCCAATGCTATGTGTTTACAGTGAACAAGTCACTACTTATTTCCCTAACATGTAACGCTTTTCTTACTTTCATAGTAATGGGACTTTTCAGCATTTAACAAGCCCATAAGTGTATGACCCTCACACAATCCAAGGTGGCAGTATCAGTTGAGCTTCACGTCCAGAACGGACCAAATACAGAGTGTGTGGATGTGCCAGTTCACCTTTTGGGCACTGCCGATTGTGCCCTTGAGCAAGGCACCAATCCTCTAATACTAGTGGGGTGCCTGACCATGGGCAGCCCCATCACTATGGCGTGCGTGAGTGCGTGCGTGCGTCCCCCTGGGGATTAACAAAGTAATTCTTCTTCTGTTCATGATGTTGTTTTGTGACATTTTAGACAGATTCAGATTAGTTCAGTCTAAGTTTGCAGTTGTAACAAGGAAGAAAGGGCATCATGAAGTACAGTAAACTGTGTGATTTCATGTATACCATATCAACACGCTGTTGAGCAAGTAAAATGACAACAAGTACATAGTCTGCTGGTTCTCAAACAACACTCTGATCTGTAGTTGAGGTTAGGCTTGGGAAACATGGACACCAGGGTTAAAGGAAACACATAAAGAAAGAAGAAGAAATGTAGAGGACAGGACACAAACATGCTTTAAACAACACTCCATCCACCTCCAAACCCTCATATCTCTGTGTGCTGTAAATGTATCATACTACATCTTGCGTTGAACTTTAACTGAGGTCATTTTTAAGCTCAAAGAAAGACTCAAAAACACCTCATGATGGTTGACCTCAGACCACGCTGACCAACCAACTATTTTGAAAGTATTAAGGTCAGGACATAATTGTAAACCCCTCTGTCCTCTGACTTGCAAGACAGCTGTCTGGTCTTGTTTATTTTAAATGAAGTCTGCCTGCAGAAAACACATCTCATTGCCCTCTCCTTAAAAATAACAACCTTAACCCAATGTCCTGAACAGTTACATCATTAGGGGAAGTTGTGCATGTCAGACACTGACTCATCACCTGGACATTCAGGGGGAAAGCCACCCTAAAGCAAAGTTGTTTGAAGAAGCCGCACCAAAACCATAAAAAATGTCAATATAGGTGCCAATCTTTAACTGATACACAGGTTTTTGTATTTTTGTAAGTGTTCTGACCATTTATTTTCTTCCTTCATTAGATCACTGTACAAATCATAAGTAAAAGTCCAAATTGAAGTAAAAAACTACTGGCCCAACTCACTTACGTTACTCTATAGTGTACTATTGTATTACAATTGCTGACCCATTAATCTGTAATTAGCTCTTTATTGTTGTAGCTGGTTAAGATAGAACTGATTTAAACTCTTCACACAAATCTCTTATTTGTTCCTATTTAATTAAGCTTTGTTGTTTTTTTTCACATGGGGAGGCTTTTGTCTCTCGGCATAAGTGATTATTTGTTTTTTCTTCCCAATCATTTTTCATGGTTAACTCATGTTGTTCACATACATGTTAAAACAGGTCACAGGTCTTGTTCTAAATGACTAACTACCCTGCAGTCTCTCATCACACACTCTATCCTCTCTTCAGCCATGTACCAAGGTATATTGGCTTTTATCAAACCTCTGAATACCTCACACAGGATGCAAAATGTTAAACAACTTGTGCTTTGCTTACAAACACAATGCAGTCCAGCTGGATATTATAATTCCTTTGCTGATATGCAAACCCTCTTGACATTTTCTTTACCTTGTTGGAATAAGGTTAAAAAAAATCATTTGGATGATTGCAAATCTGTCAACTCTTCATTGTTATGAAAATCAGTCAACATAAAATAGGCTAAGGCCTGTACTTGATAGCACTGGGGGGCCATTTAAAAATAATAGCACCATTATTGTTGTGGAATAAAGCCATAAATGGTAATAATTAATTTTTTTCTTATTTTTTCGCGGCCAAGATCTAGGCTGAAAACACTATTAATCAAAGTGTAGATCCATAAGACAAAGATGAATTTGATTGCACTGAAAGGATCACTGACTCGGAGTGTGTGAAAGGAATACGGTGAGTGTGTTTGAGTGGGAAAGATGGATATGTGTGTATTTGTTTGAGAATGGGTGGGGGCCATGTGATATGTTTTCATCTGTAAAAATATGTGTGTGTTAGGCTGTTTATGTGTTTGATACAGTGATTCATAAGCATCTCCAGATTTGTATTTGATATGTACACTACATGAACACCCATATGTGATAATAGAACATCTCATTCCAACTCTTCCAGGAAGGCTTTCCACAAGAATATAGGCAGCAGGGATTTGCTCTCACTCAGCTACATGAACATTAGGGTGGTCAGACACTGATTTAGGGTGAAAAGGCCTGGGTCAGTAAAAGGTTGTTAGATGCAAATATCATTGCATGTTGTAGCTTTAAGATTTCCCTTCATTAGAATTAATGGCCTTATATCCCTAAAATGTACTTGATATTTTTCTGATAAAGATGTTTAATTCTCATATAAACTAGATTATGGACGAACGCAATGAAACGCTGAGAACACAATCTCACCATGTCCATTCGGTAGCTGTTCAGGAACTTTCAATCATATCCCAAGACCACCAGCAGATAGAGTTTGCCCAGTTGTTGTGGTATTGAAAACTCCACAACAAACTAAATGGACTTTGTGGTCAGACTGTTTACTCAACTACTGTAACCCAGGACAAGAATGCACCAGTCCTCAGTCCCTTCTTCTTTGGCAAATCCTCAAACATCAATAAAATTTGTTACAATCATCTGTCATTTACAACATGTGTTACAGTGCTCTGCCAAAACAGTAGAAAAGCAGACACAGCAGCACATCAGTTTAGTTTTCCTCATTTTTCTCTCCCTTTTAAAACATTACTGTAATGAATTGGCATGAATGACAAGAAAGCAGTGTAGTGAGAAGCCTTTTCCTTGTCTCCATTAGCAGGTCCTGTGTTTCCAGAGAGGCATCAAAGAGAGAGGAGCCGGAGAACGCAGGAGGGGAGGCACGCGTTAAGCTTCAAGCTGCACACAGAGATAAAGACCAGACATATTGTGTGTGTGCATGTGTGTGTGTGCATGGGTGCGTGCGTGTGTGTGTGTGTGTGTGTGTGTGTGTGTGTGCGTGCGTGCATGTGTGTGTGAGAGAGAGAGAGATTAGGCTGACTTTGACTGGCTCTGCTCTATTGTGAGAGCACCTCCTAAGAAGCTGAACACTGCCACATGATGGACAGGGCTTGAAATTGCACAGATAACATCTGCCTCTCTCTCTCTCTCTCTCTCTCTCTCTCTCTCAGTGTGTGTGTGTGTATGTATGTGTGTGATAATGTCTCTTAGCCCCAGGACTCTTGCTCTTTACAAATCTGTGTGGCTGGAAAAACATGCAGCATGGGCACTGAATGTTATTGGCTCTTGAAACTGTGCCACTATTATATACATTTTATATTTATGTGAGTGCTTGAGAAATAGATTGTGTAAGAGAGAGTGGGTAAGATAGAGAGTATATATATATATATATATATATATATAAAAGATAAAGTGTTATGTTGTATTGTTAGGTGTTTTTGCAAAGATGCTGTAGACCTTAAAGGGAAAGATGTTACACATCAAAAGTGTATTTACAGTTCTTGAGGAGTCCTGTATTACTGCATATGTGAAAAAGATGTATAAATCTTGCCTGATATAAGACAGAATTGTGAACTGGTTACACTCTGTTTCCATCTTCAGACTGACATTGCCTCCACTTAAACTAATTTCCGTGGACGGGGATTCGATTTTCCCTATTCAATCTGTAGAGAGCAACGTATCCGCCTGAATCTGGTGCCATCTTAAGTCACTAATGTGTAGACATGCCAACAACATACTGGTTTTGCCAGAGTCTTAACAGTGGAGTGAGCAAAGTAAAAATAAACTAGGATTTTGGCTTCATTGAGACAACTTGACAATGGCATTAGTCCCCCCACAGCGCTCATTGGATCATTTGTGTTTTTAACCAAGAAACCACTGTTTCATATCAAGATGCCAAACAAATCTGTCAACTCAGTGGAGTAGGCGGATTCAAAGGTCTGGACCTAGGCAAATATTAAGCTGTATGTGGCTTCAGAGGGAGCTGCATGAAGTCTGATACATTGCTTTTCGGGCTGTCACTTGAGTCAGCATGAGTTGGGGCTAAAGACGACAAGTTTAAAAATGAAAAAATACATGAGTGTGGAGTTAGAAAGAATTGAGCTTACAAGACCTATGTGGCTCGCTACTTAAGGCTACATTAGCCGCTATGAGTATAACCTGAAGTTGAGATGCATTGTGGGTAATGTAGGTGCCAGGTTTTGAAAAGGAGAAAGAAAAATGACAATAAAGATATAATTGAAATAAAGAAAGAGGGAGAACAGAAAAAAGGTTTAAGTAGAATAAAATGAAAGAGAAACAGACCAGTAAATACTAAAATGATGATGATATACATTTAAAAACCCCTTCTTCTTGTTCTCTTCATGTTCTCTTTGCAAGTTAAGTGTATTGGCTAGTCAGGTCATGAGCATTAGACATATACTTTAAGAGTTTTCTTCTGTGCATTAGTTGAAATGACATAAGCTTGTTACACTGGCCAGAGTTTTTAATGTTTGACAATTAACCTTCTGCTAAGTTCTGTCACGCCTGGCCCTCCTTATCACTTTCATCACTAAATTAAATCAGCAGGGACACACAATGTAATAACTTTGCAGTGTACCCATGCAACTGCCAGAGGGAACTGATGCTTTTTTGCCTTTATTCCACTTACAGTACTTATTCCTAATAAAGTAGGACAATAATACCTTATTTGTAATGTATTATTCTCCTATGTATTTTGTTCTGGAATAAAAGGACACAAAACGTGCCTGGAAGATGCATAATGATGATTTATCAGTGGTGTTTGACATGCAGCATACTACTGAGCTCAGACCTGTAGACCCTTTACTTGAAAACACATTTCAGCCTGCCAGCGATTGCGTGACAGTCAGGCATGTCATCAGCACCGCCAAATCAAGAAGACTTTCTGCTTTGATGTGGACTTTCTTTGCCCAGCTAAGTTTGATCATTTGGAAGGCTGTGCAAGATCTATTAAAGCCCAGAAACTGTTAATCGTGCCTGGACTTGGATGTGGGTCTTGGATGTGTGTTATGGTGTGGGGGGTAGGGGGGGGGGACTTTTGTCTGTGTCCAGTGCAGTGCATTATTCTTCATTAGAAACAGATGAGTGACTCTGTCTATTCCAGGACTGCCCCTGGGTTCAAGTCAATCCACCACCCAGGCACCCACAATGACACACACACATTCACATTATGCACAGTGTCTGTCTTGAACAACGAGAAACGAGAGGCAGATGCTCAGTAGAAATTAGCATTTTGGAGTTGTATCTGAGCCAACATAGCATATTCATCTCTGCTTATGAATACAGACAGAATGTATTAAGGTACATTAATGTTTCAGTGACGTTCTATTTTATTATTTAACTTTAATGAATTACAGAGGGAATTAATTAGAATGGAAACATCTTTAAAATGGGAAAAAATATGGCAAATGAGTTGTGTTTTCTAATGTGAAGTGATTTGAATTAAGAAGTTATGTAGGTAGTTTTAACATTATTTCAATTTCTAATCATATTTAAGGTGTAACTTTCTCATTCACATTCTCCTCACATTCGGTCTTTAATGAGTTTAATAAAAACGTGCTTCTGGAAAATAATATGAAAGGTGAATGCAATCTGTGCACTTTTACAATTACTCATTTATTTTCCTAAAATTAAGAATATTCACAAAATATAAATAATTCCTATATGGGAGCTCATGTGCTGAAAGACCCCTCTCAGCCTATTGTCATTCAGACCATGTTTTCCTTAGGTATATTTGGAGAAATATAAATTGAATTTCAGTATGGATAGACTAACATGCTGAGCCTCTCTGCTATCTATCAATTGGCTTTGACTGAATATTGCCTACTTCCACATTGCCAGCTACTTGGTGGGATGGAATTATCCAGTATGCTAACACCTCACTATTTCGGCTTACTCAGGACAGATAAAGCTTAGTTTGTTATTCCCCCCAATATCGAGACATTTTTTAAGTGTAAAAAAATAATAATTTCAGCATAATATCTTCTACAAAGATAAGAGGAAATGAGAGAGTGTGTACTATATCGGTAATTATTTAAATGCTTTTAATTTAAATTAGCTAATGGAAAACAACACAACCAGTTGACAGAGCATCCAACTGTGTGTTTTAAAGTCGGCACATGCATTTACAATAGGATTCAGACAGACAGACAGAGAAAGAGAGACGGAGAGAAAGAGAGACAGACAGACAGACAGAACAACAGAAAAAAGTCAGAGAGACTGTATGACAGCAGATTACATAAGTCCTTCACCTCACATGCCTGATTATGTGACTGCAAAATGCCCAAGAGACTGAAGGATGGAGGAGGGCAGCAAGAGGAGAGGAGGTGGGGTAAGCGGAGTAAATTGGAGAAA
Organism: Etheostoma perlongum; assembly: GCA_026937815.1. Lineage (NCBI taxonomy): Eukaryota > Metazoa > Chordata > Actinopteri > Perciformes > Percidae > Etheostoma > Etheostoma perlongum. The sequence continues at coordinate 28,126,819 of CM049374.1, read as the reverse complement.
ATTGAGTGGAAGAGGGGAGAGAAGCGGGATATAAGAGAGAGACAGGGTGTGAGTGAGAGAGAGAAAGAGAGAGGGAGGGAGGCTGATGAGAGGTTTATAAAAGGAAAGTGAAGATGATAGAGGGCGTATGAAGTGGGGCTCTGTCATTCTAGTTAATGCTAGTCGCCTCACCTCAACGACGGAATAAAGACTGCAGCTGAAGACGGGCTCTGATATGCAGCCTGACAAAAGCTCTTATCAGATCCAGCAGGGCTTAAAAAATGCTGACATGCAGACAAAATGTTGAAATCAAGTCAACTGGAAGGCAGATTGATGACCTTATTAAAATTGTCTGGTTGATGCAATGTGTCATAGAATAATGTTTTGTAATCATAATTGTTTACTCATTTTGGAAATTGCTGCATTCATCCTGCACATTTTAATTAAAAGAAAACAACGTTTTAATGATGTGAGGAAATATAGTTTCTGCTTTGAAAAAACACTCACATTTCCTTATATGTGAATGTTTTTTTATGCTGAAGGTAAATGTGTCATCTAAATAACATGACTATAAGTCCTAAAATTACATGTTAACACAGTTCTCTTTTAAAAGAGATTTGGTTCATGCTGCGCAGCTATACAGCCCCTGTTACAAATCCAAATTACTGGAGCTGCTGAGGATTAAGTGTGATGTTCAAGGACACTTTAGACACAGATTTTTTCAATTCCTCTGGTTGAAAAGCAAGCTCACCAAGTACATTTACTCAAATAGTGTACTTAAATACAATTTTAAAGTGCTTGTACTTGAGCATTTTCATTTAATGCTACTTTATACCAGTACAGGTCAGAGAGAAATTATCAATTTTTACTCCACTACATGATTACAAACTGCTAATAATAATAGTTAGATTACTAATTATAATTTCAAATACAAAACACCTAAACAGCTTATTAAATAAGATGTATTTGTATATATCAACTACCCAAAGGGGTGACCTCTAGCTCACCCAGTAAGAGCATTCGCCCCATGTTGGCTGAGTCCGGCCTGCAGTGTCTTCCCCCATATCTCTCCCCCTTTCAGGCCTATCAACTCAAATAAAGCCCCAAAAAATAATCTCCTAAATAACTACCCCAAACTGTATCAATTTAGAGTGGAAATGATTCTTTGATTAATCAATAAGCCAATCAATAGAAAATGAATCTGCAACTATGTTGATAACTGATTAATCAAGTTACTTTTAGTGAAAAAATATTCCAAAGATTGTCTGATTTAAGCTTCCTAAATGTAAGAACTTGATGCTTTTTCGAGTCTAAAATTATGGTAGACTGAACAGTTAAGAAATATTGATTACTGATTGGATGAGACAAGCAATTGGAAGATGTCACCTCGGGGTCTGGGTAAAGCATTTTTTTCTTCTAAAACACTGAAAAACAATAGCTCCCTCTTAATCAACACAAAAAAATGCTGCTTACACATCATTGCATGAGTAATAATATATCATTATACATGCCATTTTTCTCAGTCATACTTACATAGTTTTACCTAAGTAGAATTTCATTGCAGGACTTGAAATGGAGTATTTTCATAGTGTGGAATTAGTACTTTTACTTAACTAAAGTATCTGAATTCTTGCGCTATTGCCTCAGTCTGTTGTGTAAATGTTATTAGATGTGGTTGCACACTGGCTGAAAATGTCTGACTGTCTGTAATTTGGATGAAATTAAGAGTCTCAAAATGTGAAAAACGTCATAAACAAAGTGACAGAGTTGGACAGAAAAGAGCAGCTGCAGTTAAGGAAGTTATGAGGTGTCAAAACTGGTAAGAAAAAAGACAGAATAAGAGAGGGCTGGAAAGAAGAACACATGAGGAGGGAACAGGAGCATGGAAGAAATGAGGGTCAACGCCACCTTCTGCAGTATGTAAAATGAAGAGCAGATTCCACTGTCTCAGTGTCATGATTGGCAGCCTGGAGTCTACTTCACTACAGTTCAGGTTCACCTTTCTTTTCACCGTGAAGAGTTGACATTTGATGGGTATGTTTACAGAGGCAATTCCAATGACTATCAGGAGAGTAAATCCCACATGTGAAGGGAGATTTTCTCCTTATTTTCAGAGACACTGATCTACTGGCGAGTGGAGAATTAATAGTGGAGATTATATGACTGGTCTGGAGTTTACAAAGGGTGTACTGAAGGTTGTGCTGATTCTGGGGACTAAAGGAAGCTTTGATTTGTTTAGTGATCTACAATGCCAGACCTCTTTTATGGAATATTTTAGCAAGTACAGACCTGACCAGCAGATGTCACTGTTGGCCTACAAAACACAGACATGGTTGCTTGACTTTTCAAGCATGGCTATGGAAATGGGCCACTGAAGAAAATATTGCTATTTGTCTAATAGAAAATGCCCAAACTTAAACCATGTTGATGGTCACAATACATGTTTATGGTCAAATACCATAACAGTGGCCTAAGAGGGACACAGATATTTAGTTTTGGCAAAATGTTTAAAGAAATCAGTAATTTAAATACTGAAAGTCATGTCTGTGACCAGTGATCAACTTCCATTAAAATCATCTGGCTTAATTTGAAAGATGTAATTACCCTACACAACCACGCACTGTAACTGACTTGTTTTTTTCCTTACAGTCTGTAATGTAGTATTGCAGGCTATTATGGGCTCCCATAGTACAGATTGACCTTAATGAAATTAGGAAGACCTCTGACGCAGTCATTCACACACACATTCTCACATCCATGTGCACGGTGCATGCACGTGCACAAACAAGTGCGCACACAAAATAAATCTGATTACTCACACACAGCTGTGGAGCAGAAATAGAAAACCCTATCACTATTGTCTGATTGTCAGTTTAAATCTTCGTTCATGTAATGGTTTGTATTTTGGTGACTATATTTTACACCGATTCTGTATAAATTATAGAACATAAATATTGATATAAATATCAACCCATATAACATCCCTGGTGGTTCATTTATCCCACAGCTACCCTGCTGATGTTCTTGTCTATTAGGAACTGTAATTCTTTATCTTCATCCAGAGGAGAACTAAGCATCCAGGCTGTAAACAATAGCTGGCTTCCTGTTTTCATGAACACTTTCAAGATGTCCAGTTTTGGCCACAGAGCACCTTGATGCTGTTTGTTGAAAAGGAGATTTTCCCAAAGGGGACACAGGTGTTCAAAATAGGGAAACCATGTGGTCATAAGGACACTTCTGTCACAAGCTAGGATACCATTTCCTCCTCATTTTATCCTCTCCTCTCCTCACCACACACACACACACACTCCCTTTCTTCAAACCTTCCTTCCCCTTTTCATTTCATCCTTCATTTCTCCCTCTACCTTCCCTTTCCTTCCTCATTTTTTTCATCATCTCTTCACCATTGTTCTTCACTGGAGTGGAGAACAGGGATGGTAGTAACACTCTATCCATTTTCCTCAGTAATCCAAACATAATTTTGTTCATGCACCAGGTGTTTTGCAGCAACACTGATAAAAATCATGAATTCATTGCTAAGACTCTCCTGCCACATAAAATATACCTGGCAAATGAAATAGATAAATTAATGCAACTGTCTACAGCAGCTGTGTAACGGTTCACACTTCACATTATATATGCGCACCACAGTGACCCAGAGCCTCTACTTCAGGTCAGGTCTGTGGCTGTCTGATGGCAGACTCACAGCTGCCGCAGTTGTGCTGGTGACATCACAGGCTGTATGTAAATCAGGTGCCTGACCTCTTCTCATGCCAAAGTTCACTCAATTTTAGACTCCAGAAGGGGCATAAAAACAGGTGCATAAAAAATGGATGGAGGATGGAGATGTCAATGAAGGCCTGTCTATATATATATATATATATATATATATATATATATATATATATATATATATATATATATATATATATATATATATATATATATTGACAGCACAGAGGCACTAATCATGGCAGCACAAGAACAGGCACTCAGTACAAGATCAATAGAGGCCGGGGTCTACCACACCAGGCAGGACCCCAGGTGCAGACTGTGTAAGGATGCCCCTGAGACAGTACAGCACATAACAGCAGGGTGTAAGATGCAGGCAGGAAGTGCGTACATGGAACGCCATAACCAGGTAGCTGGCATAGTGTACAGGAACATCTGCCACGAGTATGGGCTGGAAGTCCCAAGGTCAAAAGGGAAGACACCTCCTAAGGTAGTTGAGAATGACCAAGCTTCAAGATCCAGACTGACAAACTGGTGATGGCTAACCAACCAGACATCGTGTTGATCGACAAACAGCAGAAGAAGGCAGTAGTGATAGATGTGGCAATCCCAAGCGACAGCAACATCAAGAAGAAGGAACATGAGAAGCTTGAGAAATACCAAGGGCTGAAAGAGGAGCTAGAAAAGATGTGGAAAGTAAGAGCAACAGTGGTGCCAGTGGTAATCGGAGCACTGGGGGCTGTGACCCCCAAACTGGGAGAGTGGCTCCAGCAGATTCCAGGTAAAACATCAGAAGTCTCTGTCCAGAAGAGTGCAGTCCTAGGAACAGCTAAGATACTGCGCAGAACCCTCAAACTCCCAGGCCTCTGGTAGAGGACCCGAGCTTGAGGATGACACATACCACCCCACAAGGGGTGAGAAGGGGATTTTTTTTTTTTTCATGCTGTTATCGGGTTGTACACATGATGGCGAATTAGCCATTTCACAATGGGTCAAAGCCCAGAGGAGCCCCAGATGAATCCCAGACTAAATCTCAGAATCAGCATGTTAGCAGCATCATTAGGAGCCTCCTCGCCCCACAGATGTGCCGACCGTCCTCACCCAGAACACAACTGTATAGGTCGATTGTGCAAGCAGCTCATAACGACCCATAATAATGTTTCTTGTTAGGCAAACAAAGAATCAAGGTGACAGCATCAAATTCTGTACAAGGAGACAGGTTGGGTGGATGGGTTGCACAAACCAACACAGAACTTTCACTCAGGGGACCGGGGTCTGTGTCCCTTGGAAAACCAAATGTCAACAGTCATTTGAAATCAACCAAATTTCAGTAGTCCACGACTAAGGACGTCTGTGATGTCACATAATGTCATAATTTTTTACATGATTTTTAAATGAATCATTTTAAGCCATTCCCTGATATTTTACTAAAACACAAACTTAGTTTTACAGTGCCTTGCGAAAGTATTCGGCCCCCTTGAACTTTTCAACCTTTTGACACATTTCAGGCTTCAAACATAAAGATATAAATTTTTTATTTTTTGTGAAGAATCACCAACAAGTGGGACACAATTGTGAAGTGGAACAAAATCTATTGGATATTTTTAATTTTTTTAGCAAATAAAAAACTGAAAAGTGGTGCGTGCAAAATTATTGGGCCCCCTTGCGTTAATACTTTGTAGAGCCACCTTTTGTTGCGATTACAGCTGCAAGTCGCTTGGGGTATGTCTCTAACAGTTTTGCATCGAGAGACTGACATTCTTGCCCATTCTTCCTTTCAAAACAGCTGGAGCTCAGTGAGGTTGGATGGAGAGCGTTTGTGAACAGCAGTTTTCAGCTCTTTCCACAGATTCTCGATTGGATTCAGGTCTGGACTTTGACTTGGCCATTCTAACACCTGGATACATTTATTTGTGAACCATTCCTTTGTGGATTTTGCTGTATGTTTGGGATCATTGTCTTGTTGGAAGATAAATCTCCGTCCCAGTTTCAGGTCTTTTGCAGACTCCAACAGGTTTTCATCCAGAATGGTCCTGTATTTGGCTGCATCCATCTTCCCCTCAATTTTAACCATCTTCCCTGTCCCTGCTGAAGAAAAGCAGGCCCAAACCATGATGCTGCCACCACCATGTTTGACAGTGGGGATGGTGTGTTGAGGGTGATGAGCTGTGTTGCTTTTACGCCAAACATATCGTTTTGCATTGTGGCCAAAAAGTTCAATTTTGGTTTCATCTGACCAGAGCACCTTCTTCCACATGTTTGGTGTGTCTCCCACGTGGCTTGTGGCAAACTTTAGACAAGACTTTTTATGGATATCTTTGAGAAATGGCTTTCTTCTTGCCACTCTTCCATAAAGGCCAGATTTGTGCAGTGTACGACTGATTGTTGTCCTATGGACAGACTCTTCCACCTCAGCTGTAGTTCTCTGCAGTTCATCCAGAGTGATCATGGGCCTCTTGGCTGCATCTCTGATCAGTCTTCTCCTTGTCTGAGCTGAAAGTTTAGAGGGACGGCCAGGTCTTGGTAGATTTGCAGTGGTCTGATACTCCTTCCATTTCAAAATGATCGCTTGCACAGTGCTCCTTGGGGTGTTTAAAGCTTGGGAAATCTTTTTGTATCCAAATCCGGCTTTAAACTTCTCCACAACAGTATTACGGACCTGCCTGGTGTGTTCCTTGGTCTTCATGATGCTCTCTGCGCTTTCAACAGAACCCTGAGACTATCACAGAGCAGGTGCATTTATACAGAGACTTGATCACACACAGGTGGATTCTATTTATCACCATCAGTCATTTAGGACAACATTGGATCATTCAGAGATCCTCGCTGAACTTCTGGAGTGAGTTTGCTGCACTGAAAGTAAAGGGGCCGAATAATTTTGCACACACCACTTTTCAGTTTTTTATTTGCTAAAAAAGTTTAAAATATCCAATAGATTTCGTTCCACTTCACAATTGTGTCCCACTTGTTGGTGATTCTTCACAAAAAATATATTTTTTTATATCTTTATGTTTGAAGCCTGAAATGTGTCAAAAGGTTAAAAACTTCAAGTGGGCCGAACACTTTCGCAAGGCACTGTATATACGGTCACATTTAAAAATGGCCACTGTGCGGCAGTAAATAGATAGAACGGTCATATACGTCGTTTCTTCATATAAGTCATTGACAATCAATTAGAGTGAAACCCAGTGCCTTTCAAGAGCGCACATTGTTCCAATAACAACATTGTTGTTCAAATGTCACATCAATTCGGACAAAACATCTTCTGACGGGTCTTTGGTCAGCTGTTTTATCTTCCTCCACAGAGCTGTGGAGATAGGTCTGGCAACGCGAGACTAACTGTTTTATCATCTGCTCAGTACAATGTTGACTGCGAACATGTTGAGCAAAAATTGAAATAATGAGCTTTTTATATACAGTATCAAAAGAGATGGTAAGAGAAACCTTGGGCTGTAAATAAATATCAGTGTCTGAATCAGTGACAGAACAACTTTTCTCTCTATACTAGTTTAACGCTACACTGCATTAACACATTAAATAGAAATTTCATATTATTTTTTGTAGGCTACTGGATACTTCCAGAAGAAATGCATATGATTCACACCTTACAAAATATACTTATAAAGCTGAGCTATGACTTAAGTTCACACCAGACTAGTGGGATGCACCCAAGACAAACAAGTCATCCTTATGTATGCAACCTTTGCACTGGAGATGGTGAGACACACTTGGTGTGGGTGGGTATAAGACAGCTGTTGAGCCATGCTGTGTAGTTGGCTCTTCAGGTGAGGAATCAATTGAAATATTATGCAAAGACTGAAAGCGGGCCAGCAAAATTGACTTTATGCTTTAATAGTAGGCTTACTGAGTGAACTTGATGACACTGAGTTTTCTAGCATGTGTGTTGCTTGTGATTGGAAGAATTAATGATGTAACTATGGTCCCTTGTTGCTAGTCACCCCTAGCCCACTAATAATCCACACAACTTCCACTCTCACCTCTCTCTAATACAGGATTCCATAGAATAGAAAGTTAGAAGAAGATTGAATACAAATGTTTTACAGAATTTATATCCAATTGTTTTTCCCCTTTTACAATAATATCCAACATTCATGCCATGGAGGAAGTTCCATCCCACTGCTCACAGTCTGCCTGTGACTGTAGTGAATCATATACTAATCCTACCACGTCACTTCATTTTTTATGGAGTGACGTTTTGTGGCTGCAATCGTGAGAGTAAGAGAGAGAGAAAGAGAGAGAGAGAGAGAGAGAGAGAGAGAGAGAGAGAGAGAGAGAGAGAGAGAGAGAGAGAGAGAGAGAGAGAGAGAGAGAGGGAGGGAGAGAGGCAGGCTTTTTTGTTTGTTGCAATTCCAACCTTTTTCCTTCACTCCCTTCTGATTTTAACCCGGAATATGAACTGGAATTAAACGGACTTTTAGTGGAAATTCATCATTTGTAAAAAAAAAAATGTATACTTCAACTGCCCGATGCATACAGGCTGCGTATTGACATTTTTTTTTACCTGATTAACTTTTTTTTTATTGCAACTGACAAAAGCTATTCAATTGTCCGACCTATAGGCTTTCAACAAAATAGTTGAACTGCTTTCAAGCAGCAGCTCAACAGGTGCTTTGCGCACGGACTTAGGCTATATATAAAAGACACATTATCACATATAATGCTCCAGGTTTAAGGAGGGCAAAAGACGAATCTGTGTTCCTGCTCTTTAAATTGTGTAAAGAAATCAGAGACACACTGGTCATTAGTGATAATCATATTGAACAATTAGCGTTGGATACATACCCTGTCCTTTTCTGGTGCGATAAGAAGTGCTGCTCGAATGCCAAAAACATGCAACAGACATTCATCCCTCTTTCTTGTTATTCTTTGCGAATTCGGTGAGTAATATGTTTCCTAAATATTTGTGTTACGGAGGCAGTTATTGTGTAAACACGGAGGATATGAACACAGCGATTTTTCTTTTTTTACAGTCCCACATTTCAGCCTAGACTCACATTGAAATCCAAAGAAATTCATGGAAGCTAATAATAGTTCATCTAGGAGCCTGTTAATTGAGTGGCTTCAATTACAATTTCTTATGTGAGGCTCAAAATATGAAGCACTAATCATAATCAGACCCAGCTTTATTGTTGTGGTAAGTTTTAGGCCTATGTTTTATTTATATAGCTAAGAATAAGGACCGCAGTGCTCAACAAATACATTTAAGGAATAGACATGACTAATATGTGACCTACACAAGTATGTGGAAAAAATAGGTAGGCCTATGTGTATATAAATATCTGAAGCACAAATGACCAATAACAAAAATTAAATGAAAAAAGTCTGTATAAAAGTCAAGTGTTTCTGTAGCCTAAGTGGTAAACTACAATTAGAGCAAAGAAATGAATACTGAATGGATATACATGGATTAAATAGTATGTGCATGCACATGTCCATACTGCATTCAGGATCTATATTGACAGTGGCAATGCATGATGATATGCACGTTATAAAACGGTGCAATGTAAACATACAAATATAGTTTATAATGGGAGCAAGTGGATGTTCTGGTGTTGCAGGGTTATTGACATAGCCAATGTAAGTGTTGATTTTAGCTGTAACTTTGCAAGAGTTTTTTAGTGTGCCCTTTACATTACCCCGCAACTCCAAATTGTAAAGCACTGCAAAAAAATGACTTTATAACCAATTTGAAGCTTCAACTGTTGGAATGCTCAGTCAGTGTCTGCACTTGACTTATTGATGAGGCTGGAAGCCAATAGAGACTTAACATTCATCAGTATCCATGTGGCAATGCCAAAGTCTATTAACTGCTTCCGATAGTTTCAATTATTTATTCAATTATTGCATTAGTGGAAGTAAAGATACAGTATGTAAACAAGGGGCCTGATGAGAGCAAAGAAATCTTCACTCTTCTAACGTTGCACCAATTTAATTTGACAACCATGGTGACAGTTAGAATGACTCATGTTTTAGAGGATGCTCTGCTAAAAAACATTCAGCTAGAAATAATCTTACTACTTACTTAAGTATGTTTTCTTATTCATTACAAACCTCACACTTTCATATTTTTCTCTCTAAAAAGTTTTACATTTTTGTATTCATTTATTTAGCAGATTAGCCTTTGCTGTACATGAGTGTTACTTGTTGTGAGGAATGATTCAACATGAGTGGGATGTGATGGTCTTATTGGCAAATTAACACTCTCTTTAGTTGGATAATAAAAGAACATCTACGTAGGTATGAGTCTGAGAGTCCTAAAAAGGGTATATGAGGTATTTCAATTTATGGATTTATCGCAGAGAGACAAGTCTGCACAAGCAATGTACAAATACACCCACCTGCTTCCATGGCAACAAGATTAATTCAGTCTATTCTTTTAAAATCAATATGTTTTAATATGAGACCTATTGCTGTGCTTTGCAGATTACATTTTGGTTTTGAAAATGGTGCAATGTAAGACTTTATAAATCCTAAAACTAGATTCCTTAAGGCAACACCTGCAGCATTTCATTGCCACCTTTCCTTCGGTCACACAGTTTGTCTTGTGCTGTCGATGTGATTTTCCACCCTCCCCTTTGAGGGAGTGTTAAAGAAAGCCATCTGGAAAAAAGATTGAAAAGCAAAAGTGAAAGAGCAAGAGAGATTTTAGCCAACTAATACTGTACATCTGAACCAAAAATGTAAAAAGAATACAGGAAGTGTCAAGCTGTATTTAAGTGTCTTTATATAAGCATATTGTTGAGCCAGTTTTTCAGGATAAGACTTGCTCACATGTGCCTTTCTATACTCAAACTCAGATTTAAGGTGAGGACAGGGAAACTTACCTGCTTCAGGAGATTAATCAAGGCTCAGACTCTGCACATTCAAAAAAAACAAAAAGTTAAACACATTTCTGAGTGAAAGGGGGCTTTAATTTAAACTATGTGACATATTTTAATGTTTTTTCTTTGTGTTTCCCAGGTATTAACAGTTTGGATTTAGATAACAAATGGACTACAGATCAAGACAACAATGGTTAACACCTTAAATTTACTTTACCTTTTTAACATAAAGGTGCACTGGTCGATGCTGTAAGTGTTGGATCCAAACTGAGTATATACACCTTCATCACCTGATTAAAACCTGTTCCATACATGTTATGGCCGACAGTTTAAAACACACTATCCCACAATATTCCATGATATGACTGGAAGGGACCATCTCACCTACTATGATGGAAAATGACCTGTCACCTTCCACAGACCCTTTTCACCTCAACACCAACAGCTATGTCAATAACAGCAACAACAGCTGGAGTGGCCTCCTCGATGCTGACTCACTGAGGAGCAATCAAACCCTCCATGGCCTCCTCCACAACATCCTGCTGGGGGTCTGTCTGGGACTTCTTTCCCTCCTTACGATCATGATGAACTTGCTCGTCCTCTATGCCGTGAAGAGAGAGAAGAGCCTCCACACTGTCGGGAACCTCTACATTGTCAGCCTGTCTGTGGCAGATCTGATCGTGGGGACCACAGTTATGCCTCTAAACCTGGTGTATTTGTTGGAGGATGAATGGAAGCTGGGACGGGCTGTCTGCCAATTCTGGCTTATTACAGACTACGTGGCTAGCACAGCCTCAATTTTCAGCTTGTTTATCCTGTGTTTGGATCGGTACCGCTCTGTCAGACAGCCACTTAAATACCTGAAATATCGAACGCGAGGAAAAGCCAGTGTGATGATTTCTGGAGCCTGGCTGCTGTCGATGATGTGGATTATTCCAATTTTAGGATGGAGATCTTTCACTCATGTAGACCGTAAACCTGAGGAGGAGAACAAATGTGACACAGATTTCCGCTTTGTCACATGGTTCAAGGTAATTACTGCCGTCTTCAACTTCTATGTACCCTCAATCTTGATGCTGTGGTTTTACACGCACATCTACTTGGCAGTAAGGCAACATCTCAGGGACAGAGAGAAAATCATTCATCCGACCGACTCGTTTGGGGAAAATGAGAATGGACAAAATGGGGAAAATGCCCAATCGTCCGTGAAATATGACTCCAAATCACCCAAGAGTGAGGGTGATGTTACAATGAAAGTCTCTAAAAAACAACGCTTGTTGGACCAGAACACTCTAGATCAGCCATATTCCCTTGAGGATCCCAATCAAACAAAAACTGCTTCATCCAGATCTCACAGAAAAATTGGTGTAAACTGCCAGAAAACGTCATTGATTTCCATGACAACAAAACAACTCCGAATGGCACAAAAGGTCAAAAGGTGCTCGTTGTCTCCTGAGGAGAAGCTGTCAGATACTGTGATTCCCCTCAGTGAAGCTTCGGTGCCGCAGGACATGATTTGCTCAGAGGGTAGTAATGAGAACAAACTTCAAGCGTCTTTAAATGAATGTCACGTCACAATGCCAAATTCAGTGAGCGGTGTCTGTGATATCAGTCAGGTGTCAGACGTGCAGAGATACACCTCTTTGCTCTACAACCTCGACCACAGTCATGCTCTGCCCTGGAATGAAGAAGGGATCCAAGATGCCAAATTGGACCCAGCTAATGCAGTGACTCTAAGAAAGACATGGCAAAGGTTTATTGACCATTCACGTCAGCGTATCCAAAGCCTGAGGATCCACAAAGAGCACAAGGCTGCCAAGCAGTTGGGCTTTATAATTGCTGCTTTCTTGTTGTGTTGGATACCATACTTTATAGCTTTCATGGTCATGGCGTTCTGCAAAGAGTGTGTGCACCATGACCTGCACATGTTCACCATATGGCTAGGTTACATCAACTCCACTCTCAACCCTTTTATATACCCGCTCTGCAACGGGAACTTTAAACGAGTCTTCAAAAATATTCTCAACATTCGTTTGTGACAGACAGTGACAGGCAGAGCAAAGAGCTACTGATATACAAATAGAAGGAATATCTGTTGCATCAATTAATTGTCTTAACCCTCATGTTGTCCTCAGGTCACATTGACCCGTTTTCCTATATCAGTGTTCTTTTTAACTATACCTCAAATAACATGATTGATTCCACACAACGCTCTTTGGCAAGTACAAATCTCTACTTTCATAAATTTTGGGGTGTCTTATTCAATTTTATAGCATTTAAAAAAAAAAGTTTTTTTAATAGTATTGAGTAAAAGTTGACATATTCCAGTCTGTGATTATCCATCAACATCCATTCCTTTAATTTTAGTCAAAATAATTCCTAATTTCTGCTTTTCTAACTCAAATATTAGGTATAATTTTCTATAAATTAGTTTTATTGACCATAAATTCCAAAAATAACTGTAAAACTAAAGTTAATATGTTAGTGTTATGTAGTGTTGAAAACGTAAAAAAAAAAAAGTAAGAAAAAGTTAAAAACTGATAAAAAAGCGCCAGCAAAAGTGTTGATTTTCAATTTTGACTGGAAGACAACACGAGTTAAACATTCTTGGGTGAGCTTTTTAAGTGCAGATAAAACTGTAAATGGACTTTGAGCACCAGTTATTTTGTTCTAAATCTTATTTTTATAACTTACTGCCCTCCGATTCAGACTCATGGCAACAGTTGAGGATATGTCTGACTTTAATGTTATTTATTTTGTCTTTTTGCTAATGATAATAAAGTGTGTCTAATACCAGAGACCTTTAAACAGAAAGGAATTTGATCTCTCACCCTAAGTCAACAGGAACATGAATGTATTGTAATGGCTCTGATCCAGAGCGAAGAACAAATATGTCCAAAATGTGTTTAAAAGAAAATCCTTTTTATTTATTTTTTGAACTATCAATGTAAAAAACGGGGCTGTAACATTATACTGTACAAAATATTTAACATTTTATAAACATGCATTTATTGTTCATTAGTTGCTCTTTTTACTGTCAGTCCAGGATAAACGCAAATCTTGCCAAGTTCCTGATGAGTCATTACCCAAGGGAGGGCTGATTTAGGATCAGTTCAGTTGTTACTTTATTTCATCCTTATTTTTAGAGTTTTTAAATATGCAAGCTTTGAGTGACTTCATTATGTTTTTAAATCGCCATCTTAATAATAATATGTAGACATGTTCTGGTCTTGTTTTAATGGTTTTGGAGATATTGTATATACTCACTTGTTCAACATTGGCTGTATGTGTAAATTACACATTTTCACACTGTTAACCAAAACAGTAATGTGTCTGAACAGCAAACACTTAACTCCTTCTGTCAAATTACGAATGGATTTAGTTTTTCTTCTAACAACATTGCCTTTTAAAAACTGAGCTCTTACACTCAGAACTTCTTTTTGTGTCATTAGCCAAATGCCACCAAATATTATTCCACAATGATGTGGAAAAGCAATCGTAAACTTGAGGCCCATTTGTATCGACTACATCTTGGGAAAAAACATACTAAGTGCATCCATCAGGCTTTTGAGACACATTACAGCACAATTAAGTCTGCCATTAGAAAAGGTTATGCCTGTAATCCAAAGTGAAATGACATAGCAATTAACATGTTACCACTCCCATAACATCAAATAAAACAATGTTTCAAGGTTTGTAAAACAGTTTCTCATGTCAGAGGTCATTATTGTATATTCATTTGTGAATTATACTGTCTGAAACAAGGGTGTAAAACATGAACCTGCCATGACTCCAACAACACTTAATGTTTCCTAATACAGTGAACACAGACGGGTTGTGAGTCACTTCTTAAATCGAGAGAGAAAAGTATTTGATTCCCTGCAGATTTTGTACATTTGCCCACTGACAAGAAATGATCAGTCTATAATTTTAATGGTAGATTTATTTGAACATTGGGAGAAAAATAACAAAAAAATCCAGAAAAACACATGTCAAAATTAATTTATTTGCATTTTAATGAGGGAAATATGTATTTGACCACTCTGCAAAACATGACTTAGTACTTAGTGGCTAAACCCTGTGGACAATCACAGAGGTCAGACGTTTCTTGTAGTTGGCCACCAGGTTCGCACACATGTCAGGAGGGATTTTGTCCCACTCCTCTTTGCAGATCTTCTCCAAGTCATTAAGGTTGAGGCTGACGTTTGGAAACTCGAACCTTCAGCTCCCTCCACAGATTTTTTTTATGGGATTAAGGTCTGGAGACCAGCTAGTCCACTCCAGGACCTTATTGTGCTTCTTCTTGATCCACTATTTTATTGCCTTGGCTGTGTCTTTTGGGTCATTGCCATGCTGGAATACCCATCCACGACCCATTTTCAATGCCCTGGCTGAGAGAAGGAGGTTCTCACCCAAGATTTAACGGTAAATAGCCCTGTCCATCACCCCTTTGATGAAAGTTGAAGTTGTCCTGTCCCCTTAGCAGAAAAACACCCCCAAAGCATAATGTTTCCACCTCCATGTTTGACAATGGGGATGGTGTTCTTGGGGTCGTAGGCAGCATTTCTCCTTCTCCAAACATGGCAAGTGGAGTTGAGTTTTTTGCCAAAGAGCTCCATTTTGGTCTCATCTGACCACAACACTTTCAACCATTTGTTCTTTAAATCATTCACATGTTCATTGGAAAACTTCAGACGGGCATGTGTATGTGCTTTCTTGAGCAGGGGGACCTTGCGGGCGCTGCAGGATTTCAGTCCTTCACGGCGTAGTGTGTTACTATTTGTTTTCTTGGTGACAATGGTCCCAGCTGCCTTGAAATCATTGACAAGATCCTCCCGTGTAGTTCTGGGCTGATTCCTCACTGTTCTCATGATCATTGCAATTCCACGAGGTGAGATCTTGCATGGAGCCCCAGGCCGAGGGAGATTGACAGTTCTGTTGTGTTTCTTCCATTTGCGAATAATTGCACCATCTGTTGTCACCTTCTCACCAATCTGCTTGGGAACGGTCTTGGAGCCCATTCCAGACTTGTGTAGGTCTACAATGTTGTCCCTGACAAATTTGGAGAGCTCTTTGGTCTTGGTCATGGTGGAGAGTTTGGAATATGATTGATTGATTGATTGCTTTTGTGGACAGGTGTCTTTTATGCAGGTAACAAACTGAGATTAGGTGCACACCCTTTAAGAGTGTGCTCCTAATCTCAGCTCGTTACCTGTATAAAAGACACCTGGGAGCCAGAAATCTTTCTGATTGAGAGGGGGTCCAATACTTATTTCCTTCATTAAAATAAAAATCAATTTTCTCGTTGTTATTCTGTCACTCACCGTTCAAATAAATTTACCATTAAAATTACAGACTGATCATTTCTTTGTCAGTGGGCAAATGCAGACAATCAGCAGGGGATCAAATGCTTTTTTCCCTCACTGTAGCCAAATCAAACAAATCAGAGGGGGGTGGAATTAGGCTGGAGAAAGTGTGATTACACTTTGTCATTTCTACAGTACATCTCTGTCAACAAGATGGAGGCTGGTGTTTAGGAAAAACTGTTTCAGATGTTCTTTTTTATTTTTTTTTAAACAAAAGCTATCAAGTTTTGCTAGTAGATACTATAAACATTGCTTATCTTCTACAAAGTTTGTGTATGCACATTATATGTACACTCACTGGCCACTTTATTAGGTACACATGTCCAACTGCTCGTTAACACTTAATTTCTAAGCAGCCAATCACATGGCGGCAACTCAATGCATTTAGGCATGTAGACATGGTCAAGACAATCTCCTGCAGTTCAAACCGAGCATCAGTATGGGGAAGAAAGGTGATTTGAGTGACTTTGAACGTGGCATGATTGTTGGTGCCAGAAGGGCTGGTCTGAGTATTTCAGAAACTGCTAATCTACTGGGATTTTCACGCACAACCATCTCTAGGGTTTACAGAGAATGGTCCGAAAAAGAAAAAACATCCAGTGAGCGGCAGTTCTGTGGGCGGAAATGCCTTGTTGATGCCAGAGGTCAGAGGAGAATGGCCAGACTGGTTCGAGCTGATAGAAGGGCAACAGTGACTCAAATTACCACCCGTTACAACCAAGGTGGGCAGAAGAGCATCTCTGAACGCACAGTACGTCGAACTTTGAGGCAGATGGGCTACAGCAGCAGAAGAAGACCACACCGGGTGCCACTCCTTTCAGCTAAGAACAGGAAACTGAGGCTACAATTTGCACAAGCTCATTGAAATTGGACAATAGAAGATTGGAAAAACGTTGCCTGGTCTGATGAGTCTCGATTTCTGCTGCGACATTCGGATGGTAGGGTCAGAATTTGGCGTCTACAACATGAAAGCATGGATCCATCCTGCCTTGTATCAACGGTTCAGGCTGGTGGTGGTGGTGTCATGGTGTGGGGAATATTTTCTTGGCACTCTTTGGGCCCCTTGGTACCAATTGACCATCGTTGCAATGCCACAGCCTACCTGAGTATTGTTGCTGACCATGTCCATCCCTTTATGACCACAATGTACCCAACTTCTGATGGCTACTTTCAGCAGGATAATGCGCCATGTCATAAAGCTGGAATCATCTCAGACTGGTTTCTTGAACATGACAATGAGTTTGCTGTACTCAAATGGCCTCCACAGTCACCAGATCTCAATCCAATAGAGCATCTTTGGGATGTGGTGGAACGGGAGATTCGCATCATGGATGTGCAGCCGACAAATCTGCGGCAACTGTGTGATGCCATCATGTCAATATGGACCAAACTCCCTGAGGAATGCTTCCAGCACCTTGTTGAATCTATGCCACGAAGAATTGAGGCAGTTCTGAAGGCAAAAGGGGGTCCAACCCGTTACTAGCATGGGGTACCTAATAAAGTGGCCGGTGCACATTACAGCAAGAAATGGTTTATCAATTTAGACACTTGTCACCTTAAATTCTAACTGCTGTCTGGCCTCATTTTAATCCTTGAGAGTTGTATTACTGGTAACAGAGAGCAATGGTCTTTGTCTAGCACTCAAATGATAACTTTTGTTTTTAATAATGCTACTAGTTATGACTATATCTGTCATTTGAGGAATAGTAGTCACTTACCCTTCCATTCAAAATTAGGCATATATACTTAATTAGGCAATGAGGCATAGCTATTTAGTTTAGAAAGGAAGCTAAGCACTCTGTTAGTTGTACAAATACAGCTTGCATGTGCAAATTTGCCAAAATCAACATGGACGCTAATAAAAAATAAAAAAAAATGTGGGAAGGTCAATGGAAATCTGAAAGTAATCAGTATCTAAAATCTGGACCTATAAAAAGTGTGGAATGGGTGACAGTTCTCCTCCCGGGCACAGCTGACGTGCCTCAGAACAAGGCACTAAGCCCCCAAGTACTTGGTGCACTTCCATGGGAATAACCCATTTACTCTGACATCTTACCAGTTAATGCATGTAGTTCTGTTTGCATGCGTGTGTGTATGTTGGGCCTGTGTGTGTTTGTTTGTGTGTGTGTGATCAATATAATAAAAGAGTGAAACTGTCTCTGCATGCCAACCAGTCAAGTTGCAGTTTACATCCATGGCTGTCCTGACCATAGACGGTAAATATTAATGGACAACACATCCAGTTTGGCAAAGTGCTGCAAATGTCAAAGTGCATTAAACCTGCATTTTATCTGAATTCCAGCAGAGGGCATTCATAATGAGTTTATGGTCTCAATCATTAGTTTTAAGTTTTCTGCAACAAAGAATGATCATTTTTTTGAACAATGGTCTCTATTTTTTTTTTTTTAAGCAGCGATAAAGAAGGGGGTGTTTTAGGTCATGGCTATGATGTGATTGCCAGTAAAAGCGTGTAACGTAATATAGAGTGTACTCCTCTTTCTCATCTAAAATCATTACATCCGCAACCAGGATGGCTGCGCCCTTAACAGCAAACTCGATGACTCATAGCAGATCTTCACAAACCAATGGGAGATGTCACACATGCGCTGTCCGTTAATATACAGTGTATGTTCCTAACACAAATATGTAGTGAAGACTTTGAAGCATTTTGAGTTCACAAGAATGGGGCGGACATACATCAGAATACAGAATTTTATTCTATTGTTGCGACGGCTTTGAAACAGCATGAAGACATTCATCCTGGTGAAGGAAATCTATACAAAACATGACTGAAGAGATACATTTCATAATAATGAAAAAGTGATATGTTAGATTTCATAACCTCTGTATTTCTAAATATCATTGCTTCAGCCCTGGCCCCTAGTCTCCTGGAGTTTATGTGTGTACCCTTAATCCTATGGTTGTAACTTGTTAGTTCTATAACTGGATACAAGTGCAGTCAAAAATGTTGAGAGATCTAAAAACAATGGAAAACAATCATGGTGAAATATAACTGAATGTGCTAAATTGGGGGGTTAAAGAACACAACAGGACATCAGACAAAGAAACCATTTAAGTAATATTCCCTAAACCGTGCGTTTTTATTCAGCAGTGTAGTTTTGAGACGCCCCCTAACTCACAGTCCTGAAGCCAATATATGATACTGCGGTAACTGTTCACATGAAAATGAGCTCGTAGGTCTTTTCCTACATTTCCGGGAATGTGAACTTCTTCCTGCTTAAATACAAGTATGTTTCGTTTGTAACCTCCCATGCCTTAAACCGGTTTTACAGATAAAACATACGCGTCAACGTTAGCTAACTACTTCTCGGTGGCTCGCAACCTTTAACCGTCCGTAACGTTACCCATCTCAATCCGTAATGAAAAGAAACGGCGCGTATAGGTTTTTGTCAGTTTTCTCGTTCTTCGTCGTTTGCGCGTTCTTGCTTTTATTTTGGTACTTTATATTTTACTCAATGGTACATGCACCTTAAGCTACAGACACACTTCTTTAGCAGCTAAGCTAAGCTGGCTAACTATTTACCCAGACTGCACTGCTGTATTGACAAGTCCTGTGATCACATGATCAACTTGACCAGGAAGTAAGGATTTCTGGTAAGTGGTCAATAGTCTATGGTTATTATACATCCATTTTGCAAGCCTCAGCATATTACAGTTTGACACATGATGTGTTTGACGTTAATTTATCTGGTTTGATATCCAGTTATATCGTCATATTGTGAATTGTTTCCTCGGAGATGCTCGTCGTGTTTTAAACCCGTTGAGAAGTTTAAGCTTACAAAGCAAATAACTTCACTACGTGGTCTGTGTAACGTTAAAATCCTGATTAAAGTACATGTAATGTATACATGGATTAACTTTAACTTACCTTTGAAGCTTCACAGTTATATATATATATATATATATATATATATATATATATATATATATATATATATATATATATACGATCCTTAAAGTGTTAAAGGGTTGAAGGACTTGGTACCACATGTTTGTCAATGATAACCCAAATAACCCAAGACTGGCAGGGCTTCAGTTTGCATGTTTTGTTGATATAAATAACTGGATTTGCCAACATGTTATCAAAACGTTGACATCAGAACTGTTAACAGGTGGCATAACAATGGAATGTGCACAAAGTATCCTTTTGTAGATGAACCTATATCATTTTGACTGACATTAATCTTTTGCTGAAATCACTAGTTACCGCAGAACCCACAATTGTTTATTTAGTCTGACCAATAGCCACAAACCCCAAAGCACTCTTGGCTAGGATATTTATTGTTATTGATGCTATGAAAAAGTGCAGCAAAGGGCTCCACAATACAACATATCTCTTTACCTTTTTTGTGAATGATTTCAACAGATATTTTGTTTTGGCACCGACTAGCAGATCGTTAGAAATGCACTCCATAAGTAAGCTCATTTTCCCATAACCAATGCACTTGTTGATACAGCTATTTTTTCATGCTGAACGGTGAACTGACTTAATCGGCTGACTAATTTCTCTGAATAGTGTATACTTTTACTGTTAACATCACTGGTTTATGTATTAAACTGTACCACCATCAGTCCGATTATATTGGTGGACCAATTCTAGATATTTTTCAAACTATCGGTGTTGGCATCTATAATGGCCGATACATGAATATTTAAAAAATAGAATAAAGACGGACCAAACACCCTTTAACCATGAGTGTTGCCGTTGCATAGTTTGTCCACCAGAGGGTGCTCTACAACGTCCCTGTTGGCAACTCTTTGATTTTTGTTGTTATTGTGTTTTTGTTCAGAAGGACTTTTAAGTTTCAAATCTTAAGTTTTATACATTTTATTTATCAGAACGTTAATATATTTTGATGTTCTGTTGTGACAATAAAACACACAAGTTTATTTTTAAACTGAATTATCATTATTTTAGTGAGGACTTATAAATAACTACAAATAACGTGCGTTTCTGGATTTATGTTTTTTAAATATATAAATAGGCAGATATCTCGGCATATCGGATTTTTAAATCACCAAATATTTGTATCAATATCAGCCTTAAAAATCCTTTATCGGTCGGGCTCTAGTGTGCAGCCTATGTGTTAAGCCTGTTGAGTTGGTTGCAACAGTAGTGGGAAATGTAACCATCATACTGAAAGTGTATTGAAGGTATGACCGATTATAGAGTCTGCAACTCATTTGTAACCCACAACTGTTTAATTTCACAGCTTATAGTACTTGCGCTTCCTGTTAGTGAAGTTGTGATGGCATCTGATACCAGTGAAGCAGCGTCCTCCCCTCCAGACATCAAGCTGCAATTTGCTCCCTTCAGCAGTGCTCTGGAGGCAGGTTTCTGGCACCAGCTCACTCAGAAGAAACTCAACGACTACAGATTGGACGAAAGCCCCAAAAGTATCAAAGGATATTACTACAATGGTGAGTGGTAAGATCAGATGTTATCGTTGTAATGATGACTCTTCAGTTGCTGGTTTTTCCCACTTTTTGACAATTCTACATGTTGCAAACTTTTGCTCAGGTTTAAACTAACTTGACTATAACTAACTATTATATTCACATTTCTGTCCTATAGGTGACCCACTTGGTTTGCCCACTCGCCTGACATTGGAGTTCAGTGCATTTGAAGTGTAAGTATGATGCTGTATGTTGCCTATATAAACCATATACCTAACCCTTCTTCTTGTGATATTTAGTCTTTAAAAGTGCAATTAAAAAATACAAATGTAAAATAAAAGGGTTGAGCCACCAACAAAAACACAATTTCCCTGCTACCACTCTCAAATACATTGGAAAGTCTTAATATAAGTCATCTAAAGTTATTAATGGTTTCTCATGCTCTAAAAGGCTGGATTTACGTAATAATAATACTTTGTCCAGGAATAAATCAGTGTTAGATTTCAAGATCTCTTGAAGTCAAAAATAGGTGAAGTTAAACATTCAAATATGCACCAAATTAATGTGGTCAAAATGCAATTACTGTGGTGGTTTCCTTTTTTAAGCTTTTGAACTGTGTTCATAAAAGATGAGTGAAGGTTTGATTGTTAGGGAATTATAAATCAGGTGATCTTCCTTTTTAAAGTTTATCAGCCAGTTCAGTTTAAGGTTGAGCTAAATTTGAATCAGCTCCCACTTTCCTGTCATTTGGAAGCCATCAATATAGAAAAATGTAGCACGGTGCAAAAAAACAAGTATGGTTAATACATACATTTTAATGAAAATGTATTATGTGTTTTGCCGTCAGGGATGGCCTGACACCAGCCCGTTGCTGTCCAGCCATTGGAACGCTGTATAACACCAACACACTTGATGCCTTTAAGACCGCCGATAAAAAGGCTCTGCTGGAGAAAGAGGCTTTGGAGGTAAAAGACATACAATAGGAATTTATTTTGGTGACACACACATTTGCATACAGACATAGGTAAGGCATTTCTGTAGACACCAAGGCACTAAGTTGTGCAGATGAGAATTAAATTATTTAATTAATGCAATTTTTCACCTTTTGTTTTGTAGATGTGGGATGCTATACAGTCTGGAGCTGCATTAAAGGACCCATCCCTCCTCTGCAAATTCATTCTCCTGACCTTTGCTGTGAGTATAAACAGCATCTTATTAATGTGTTGTTTTATTTATATTAAGGACTTCATGTGTGACTTTTTTGGATCGTCTTTTAGGATTTGAAGAAGTACCATTTCTACTACTGGTTCTGCTTCCCTGCACTCTGTTTCCCAGAGGGAATAAAGATTGTCCAACCGCCGTCCGTCCTAGAACGAGTTTTCTCAGCAAAACAGGTTGGCTTTTTTGAGATTATTAGATATTATATTATAACCACTGGAATGAATATTTTGGACTGTACATTTTGAAATTTGTCTACTGGTGACTGAATACCTTTTAAGTACTTATTTACTAACTTAAGGTTCATTGTTGTCATTTTACAACAAAAGGTTGCACAATGAAATGGTAGTTGTAATCCCTTCATGCTCCACACACACACATAGAACATACTGTATGATGTTCAGAGTAAATACTTTTGGCTGACAATTTTCATTGACATAAACTGTTTCCCTGAGAGTTACATCTTTTCCTAGAAAATGAAGTATTTGCAGCCCTCGATACTCTGTGGGTTATTGAATAGTATAAGGAAGTGAAGTGAATTATTACAGAGTGAAAAAGCATCATTATGAAAAATGACTCATGAACAGCATGACGCCAACTACAGGCCATAGCGATTTGTCCATCTTCCCCCTCTTTCCCATCTCCATTGTAATGTCTCTGTCCTTGGCAGTTAATAATAGAGATTCGTGAGCCACCAACCAACCAAAGCTCAATCAGTTCAACGCTGATATCAAGTCAGAATCACAACATGACTTCTCTGACATCAGTCCCTGGCAGTCTTAACTTTGATAAATTACAATATCTACTATACTGTAAGGTGTGTATATATATGTACAGTGGGTACGGAAAGTATTCAGACCCCTTTAAATTTTTCACTCTTTGTTTCATTGCAGCCTTTTTCCAAAAATCAAAAATGTTCATTTTATTTCTCAGTAATGTACACTCAGCAACCCATCTTGACAGAAAAAAACAGAAATTTAGAAATTTTTGCATATTTATTAAAAAACAAAAACTGAAATATCACATGGTCATATGTATTCAGACCCTTTGCCGTGACCCTCATATGTAACTCAGGTGCTGTCTATTTCTTCTGATCATCCTTGAGATGGTTCTACACCTTCATTGGAGTCCAGCTGTGTTTGATTATACTGATTGGACTTGATTAGAAAGCCACACACCTGTCTATATAAGACCTTACAGCTCACAGTGCATGTCAGAGCAAATGACAATCATGAGGTCAAAGGAACTGCCTGAAGAGCTCAGAGACAGAATTGTGGCAAGGCACAGATCTGGTCAAGGTTACAAAAAATTTCTGCTGCACTTAAGGTTCCTAAGAGCACAGTGGTCTCCATAATCCTCAAATGGAAGACGTTTGGGACGACCAGAACCCTTCCTAGAGCTGGCCGTCCGTGAAGAAGAGCCTTGGTGAGAGAGGCAAAGAAGAACCCAATGGTCACTGTGGCTAAGCTCCAGAGATGCAGTCGGGAGATGGGAGAAAGTTGTAGTAAGTCAACCATCACTGCAGCAATCCACCAGTCGGGGCTTTATGGCAGAGTGGCCCGGAAGGAAGCCTCTCCTCAGTGCAAGACACATGAAAGCCCGCATGGAGTTTGCTAAAAAACACCTGAAGGACTCCAAGATGGTGATAAATAAAATCCTCTGGTCTGATGAGACCAAGATAGAACTTTTGGCCTTAATTCTAAGCGGTATGTGTGGAGAAAACCTGGCACTGCTCATCACCTGTCCAATACAGTCTCAACAGTGAAGCATGGTGGTGGCAGCATCATGCTGTGGGGGTGTTTTTCAGCTGCAGGGACAGGACGACTGGTTGCAATCGAGGGAAAGATGAATGCGGCCAAGTACAGGGATATCCTGGACGAAACCTTTTCCAGAGTGCTCTGGACCTCAGACTGGGCCGAAGGTTTACCTTCCAACAAGACAATGACCCTAAGCACACCGCTAAAATAACGAAGGAGTGGCTTCACAACAACTCTGTGGCTGTTCTTGAATGGCCCAGCCAGAGCCCTGACTTAAACCCAATTGAGCATCTCTGGAGAGACCTGAAAATGACTGTCCACCAACGTTTACCATCCAACCTGACAGAACTGGAGAGGATCTGCAAGGAGGAATGGCAGAGGATACCCAAATCCAGATGTGAGAAACTTGTTGCATCTTTCCCAAAACGACTCATGGCTGTATTAGATCAAAAGGGTGCTTCTACTAAATACTGAACAAAGGGTCTGAATACTTATGACCATGTGATATTTCAGTTTTTGTTTTTTAATAAATATGCAAAAATTTCTAAATTTCTGTTTTTTCTGTCAAGATGGGTTGCTGAGTGTACATTACTGAGAAATAAAATGAACTTTTTTGATTTTTGGAAAAAGGCTGCAATGAAACAAAGAGTGAAAAATTTAAAGGGGTCTGAATACTTTCCGTACCCACTGTATGTGTGTGTGTATATATATATTTCTTTTTCTTTTTCTAGTAGAGGTTGTTGAGTATAAAGAGCAGATGAACTAAACAGCTACAGTGTATATTTTCATAATTGCTCAAGTACTTCTCACAGCAAGACTTATTCATGTAATGAGTGCTATAATACCCAGCATGCATCCTGGGCACCTTTCTTTAGAGGTTTTCCAACCCACAACACACTGGAGAGATTATATATTTCATCTGGTTTGGGAATGCCTCGGGATTTCCCAGGAGCAGTATCTGGACTACCTTGCCTTGTATCCTGCCACCGCAACCCGGACCTGAATAATCGGCAGAAAATGAATGGATTTTATTTACAATTGCCCTTTAAATGCTGTATCTATATACATGGTGGATGGTGTTAATGTACAGAACAGAGCTTTCTATAATTATAGCTGACTCCTAATTATTTCTGTCTCAGATCGCAGCCTTGCAGGAGGCCTATGATGTCCTGTGCATCAAAAAGGGACCACTGCAGTGCCATACTTCCTAATGAAGTACACAGATGACACTGTACAGATGGCTCCACTTGGAGACTGGGACTCATTCTTCACTGATACTAAGAAGGTACTTTTTCAGTTTGTCTTCTGGGTTTTTTATGTTTTAAAGGTGCATTCTGTAATACTGACAGCTAGCGTTGAAAATGTTGTGGTCTTTTTTGGATTTAATACAGTAAATATTTTACAAATTGGACCTTTTAAAGCAAGCTTTCTAAGATTCAAGTACTGCAGGATTCTTCTGTAAAGTACTTTAGTGGCCCATCCCTACCATCAGATGAAATGATAATTCATTACACTCACTGTCATTGACACACATTTTGTTAATGTAAACACACCTTGTTTGGGTTTTCTAGGTTACTGTGGCCGTTTATGATCCGTGTACTCTGTCTCAACATCCGGGCTGGCCTCTGAGGAATCTGCTGGTCCTCTTAGCTAACCAATGGTAAGTGTGTGTGTGTGTGTGTGTGTGTGTGTGTGTGTGTGTGTGTGTGTGTGTGTGTGTGTGTGTGTGTGTGTGTGTGTGTGTGTGTGTGTGTGTGTGTGTGTCAGTGGAATGTGTGTGTGTGTGTGTGTGTGTGTGTGTGTGTGTGTGTGTGTGTGTGTGTACGTGTGTGTGTGTACGTGTGTGTGTGTACGTGTACATGTGTGCACAAAGCCAAAAAACAGTTGTGTGTGTGTACGTGTGTTAACTAATTTTGTGACTGAAGTGAAGTACCAGTATGTGTGTGTGTGCTTTTTGTGTTCAGTTTGTTCTCAGAGGAATCACTGTGCGTTTCAGAACACTGTCGACTTTATACAGGCACAAAGCCAAAAAGAAAAAGACAGTTAATCTCTGCTTAACTAATTTTCTGACTGAAGTGAAGTACCAGCTATCTTTTTGTCTTCAGTTTATTCTTAAAAGAAAATAGGTGCAAACCTTAAATCAACAGGAAGGATCTCTTGCTCTAGGAGCAACATGATTTTGACAAAGATAGCACTAGACATGATGTTGTCTGGGATGATTAATAATCATAATCAAGAACAAACATCTATCTATCTATCTATCTATCTATCTATCTATCTATCTATCTAAATTGATGTTAATGTCTGAAAATGAATGAAAACATCACATCATTATATTGCAGCATCATTCAGACTGTGGACATGAATTATCTCTGCATTTGGGTCTGCACGTTTCACTGCTGCAATTACAGTTCAGTTTGAATGAGCCTCTAGGTTCAGGTCAACAATCAGTCATTTTTTGTCCTACTTTTCCCCAGAGAGCTTAGTTTTTCCTGGCACTTGTCTTGCTATTTCAGATTTTTATTTCATAATTATTTTTCATGAAAACAAGGAACTCCCATAGGGACCAGATAAGCAACAGTGTTTGGTGATACTAATGGGTTATCAGCAAATATCTTAAGACTGTTTAGACCTCACACTCGGTAGTTAGAGGTGTTTTTTTATCTAATACAAACCTAATCAATCTTGTGCTTGACTACGCTTTCTCTTAATGTTAAATATAAACTGTTGATACTGGCTTAGATAGATGAAAATAGAATTACAATGTAGCCGTGATGTCTAGCTTATTGGGTTGTTTCACTGGGGTTTGATTTTATAAAGTGAGTGTGGTCATTTACTACCATATTAGGGGAAATAAATGGCTTGGTATGTGGATATGTGTTGATCATAGTGTTGTGAGTGCACATTTATCTGGATATTGTTTTTTTATATTAGAGAGAGAGAGAGAGAGAGCGCGCATATTCCATGTTAAGTTATATTTCGGAGATTTTATGTTTATTTCGAGTGTACACTTTAGAGCTTCTAATCTGTGGAGGCTGTGTGTTATTTTCATTTTTGTGTTTTGCATAATCTTTGTGCGTGTGTGCGTGTGTGTGTGTGTGTGTGTGTGTGTGTCAGGGGCTCTAAGCTGGACACAGTGGAGGTGCTGTGTTTCAGGGACAGAACTCTGCAGGGAAGCCGCTCCATTCAGCACAGTGTCATCTTTAAGATAAAACTACCTGAGCTTCCCCTCAATTCAGGTAATGTGTGTGCGCACACGTGCATGCATGTGTTGTCTGTTGTGTATGGTAACGTAACCTGTGTGTGTGTGTTGCTATGTCATATGTCTTTGTCTGTATGTGCAGTTGTTCTTTGTCCATCTGAAGTATGTGTGTGTGTATTGTAACTGACTCACTAACCTCACTCTTGGCTTAGTTTCCACTAAGACTTTCTGCTTTCTTTTGAAGCCACACTAATCTCACACAGCTTCACCATTATTCCTTTATCTGTTGAATAAGGTGTCTTTGTTTACCTCAGCCTACTGTTTCAGCACATCATGGCTTTTAATGAACTCACAGAGGATGTATTCATGCAACAAAAAAATGATTCAGCTATTCTGTTGGGTTTTGCATGGACAAATTTGGTATTGTTTTAAAAGGGATTAATCAATCTACCTCAGCCCAACTTTCAGATACACCAGGCTCAGTTCAATCTATTTGAATTGTCCATGTCCAGTAAACAAGAGTGCTGATGCATGGGGAGAAATAGAGGGCTGAGTGGACAAGAAAAAGAAAGCAAAAATGTCATGGCGGTAAATTGAGCAAATAAGTTGTAATAGTTTGAGTGCAGCTTTACACCAAAATACAGCATACACTGGTTCTGGCCGCAGCAATCTGTAACATATACTGCTGTTTGGAGCAGTCTGTGAACAGTTTTTTGTTAGAGATGGTAACTCCCTTTGGGGTGGACTTTAGGCTTTTTTACTTTGTAAATCAATAACATGCACAAAAAGATATATAACACAATAAAGGCAAGGGAAAAAGCATAATATGACCTCTTTAAACAAAATAAAAAACATTTTTTCTCATCTGTCTTCTAATGTACAATAACATGTATTGATAACAAGGTCTGTGTATATTCCAGAATAACTAGGGCATTATCCCTGAAAAGACACATTGCTGTTGTATTTTCTTAATGTGTTTTCAGTGCTGTGAACACTGAAATACCATTTACCTCCATTGTGTTGGGATGGATGTATAAATGTCAGAAATGGACTCATCAAAACATGAGCAAATAAAACCAAAATTTCTGTCAAAGGGACAATATGTGTATTTGTTATTTGGGGGAATCAACACTTTAACAGCTTTAATGTTTTGTTGTTTTTCTGAAAACCGGACATTTATTGCTTATTTTACATTGTTACACTTTTACACTGATGTCTTTTGTTTTCACAGCATGTCCTAAGAGTGTAGGTTGGGAGAAAAACCCAAAGGGGGCCATGGGACCCAGGATGGTCAACCTCAGTGAATGCATGGACCCTAAAAGGTAATAAACACAATACAAATGTGTTTAGGCGTAAGGGTGTAACTGCGTGCATGCTGCACAGTACCTGGCACCCACGTTTGTGTCATGCACAGTGCCGCTCATGAGTATAGGAACCCATGCTAAGGTTGACTAAAAAGAGGAATAAAAAAATGTTTCTTAATGACTTAATTAAAAAAATAGGAGTAGGAAAAATCCAACCTTTTTAGGGAACCAGTTTTCTTTGTGAATGAATAATGTATATAAATAAATGTTCTTTCTTAAAATACAGGTGGCAGAAGTATACACACCCCTATGTTAAATTTCCATAGGCAACCAGATTTTTATTTTTAAAGGCCAGTTATTTCATGGATCCAGGATACTATGCATCCTGATAAAGTTCCCTTGGCCTTTGGAATTAAAATAACCCCACATCATCACATACCCTTCACCATACATAGAGATTGGCATGGGGTACTTTCCATAAAATCCTCTCTCAATGCAAATCAGACCAGTTAGTAAGCTAACTGAAATAAAACCATGCCAATCTCTATGTATGGTGAAGGCTATGTGATGATGTGAGGTTATTTTAATTCCAAAGCCAAGGGAACTTTATTAGGATCCATAGTATGCTGGTTCCATGAAATAATTGGCCTTTAAAAATAAAAATCTGCCTGCCTCTATGGGAATTTAACATAGTGGTATATATACTTATGTCCCCTGTATTTTAAGGAAGAACTTTCATTTATTCACGATAGATTATTCAGTCATAAAGAAAATTGGTGCCCTCGAAGGTTGGATTTTTTCAATTATTTTTAATTAAGGCATTAATATCAGTTTCCAAAAGATAATTTAAATTTTTTTCCCTCTTTTTAGTCAACTTTAGCATGGGTTCCTAAACTTATGAGCAGCACTGGACCATGTTTCGGGCAAAAGAAGGTCTAAAGTTGTCTCTATTGATTGTCTGCAGGCTTGCAGAGTCATCAGTTGATCTGAACCTGAAGCTAATGAGATGGAGGCTGGTTCCTACACTGGACCTGGATAAGGTGGTCACCACAAAGTGTCTTCTACTGGGAGCTGGGACTTTGGGCTGCAATGTAGCCAGGACTCTCCTGGTACGGGTGAAAGGATACATGGATGAATTAACAGACATAGATTTCGGATTAAAGTATGTAGGAAGTTGACGCTGTATTTTTAGGGCTTAGCAAATTGTGTAAAATCGTACATGACCAATAAGGTTTTAGCAGTTTAGTGTAATCTTGTCTTTTAAACCTTGTTTAATTAGCAGGTTCCTGTGTTGTTTCTGCTTTAATAGCACCAGACAGCAATGTGCCTCCATACTCATCAGAATGTCACAAATGAAGCGTCATTAATTGTTACAGAAGATTGTAAGAAGAAGAAGAAGAAGAAGAAGGTTTTTAAAAAAAGAAGAAAAAAAGGTCATTAACACTGGAGAAATATTCTGTTCCCCACAAACTCTTCCAGTGTCACCTGTCAGTGGCCTAACTCAACATGACACAACTTAACAGGATTAACATGGATCACTAACTCACATTCTATAAACCTGAACCGAATTTAAAATGTCTTGATTAAAGTGGGTTCAACTTTTGAATAATCTTGATGCAAAACCCAAAAATAAGATTAAGAAACTATGCTCCCTAAAGACACAACAGCTACAGATATAGTTCAATCAACTTTTGCTTTGGGCATTTTAGGAAACAGTCCAACCTGTCACTTAAATTGACTCCGCAATCAAAAATACAAGTGGTAAGACAATTAAAACGTGTTGCTTTCCATGTGCTGCAGTCTGTGGCATTAGAGAAAGAATTCCTCAACTGACATGCATCCTTGTGCATATTAAATTGCCAGTGTACATATGATTGACATTCGTGGAGAGCAATTAGTAACTGCTAAGTCGGGATTTTGATTAACTATTTAGGATTCTGTGATTTTTATCCACAGATTTTCAATAGTTTTTCCAATAACACTTGGAATAATATAATGCTAATTTACATAAGAACCTATTGTCATTCTCTGTGTTTACTGTTGTTCTGTATTCCTAACTAGCCAGCAAATTAATGGGCAAACTTTAACTGCTTCAAAATATGAATTATTTACTTGCAGAAATTCATGTACAGGGAATGCATCTCAAAAAACTTGTTCTTTACGTCATTTACGTCAATTCTTAAACGTAACCCGCACTGCATTGTGGGTAATGTAGTATTACTAAATGTAACCTTTTAATGAACAATTAACATCAAATAAGGAACGATGCATTTATGTATCTCATTAAAAATATATATCACTCAGTAATTCAAATCCAGACTCAAAGTGCTTAACACCCCTTACAATAAACATTAAGTTGCGACATCTGTAAAGCATCAAATGAATGCACATTATTCAGTGATCAGATCCAAAAGGCTAGTAGTATTTTTCCTACACTACAACCTACTTGGACATCTATTTTATTTGGCTTACAATTAATAATGTTAGGCCTGTATAATGCATAACCTTGAATGCAATGTTTTGTTCTTTTTTTTAAGTAAAGTTAACTGCCACTAACTGACTACATTAGGGGGTTGCCAGTGTGTGGCGGCCTGCAGTTATAATGTTCATTTTAATTCATGGCTGTACGCTGTATGCTTTTTTGTGCTTGTCATTTACAGTTTGAGGGCACTTTAGACACTCTTTCAGTCAGTTTAGTCATGGAAAATGCCCTGATGTAATGTAATTGATAGTGTGGCTCTATGCTTGCATAGTGATATAGATACATACATAATATCCCAAGGTTGTACTAACTGCTACTGAATCATCCATTATTTTAAAATGAAAGTTGCAAGTATTCATTTTGAACAAAACACAGAGTACACAACCTCTTACTCATTGTCACTGAAGCGGCTTTCTAACTGCTGGACAATGCTCATGTCAGTGAGAAGTTGTTAAGTATTTCAAATGAAACATACAATTTCAAAATATGAATAATGTTTGTCTTGTGTTCTCCAGGGATGGGGAGTGAGACACATCACATTTGTAGACAATGCAAAGATCTCATACTCCAATCCAGTTCGACAGCCGCTCTATGAGTTTGAAGACTGTCTTGGAGGAGGGAAGCCCAAAGCCATGGCAGCTGTTGACCGACTCACCAAAATCTTTCCTGGTGTGGTAAGTATGTAAAATCAAATAAAAATCCCTAAGCTGTGGAATATGATCTCTCTTCGCATGATGATCGCTCTGGAAATTTGAGATTGTATCATTTAGGAAACTGTTCTTTGTCTTTGGTGTTTATTATAGAGTTGACAAGTATTATGGTTTTGATTTGTTACCACTGTGTAGCATTTTTTGCACAATGTTACTGCTGTACAACTGCATTGACATTATAATCAGAATTTTGTTAATACTAATAATCATATTCCTAATATACTGTATATAATTATATTCCTGTTGGATTGTATTGCTCTAGAATTGGTTGTGTCTGAGATGTGATGGCCAAACCGTGCAGAAAATGAACAGTTGTGTTACTTGCATATTAATACTGACGGTTTTATTACTTTGTTAATTGATGAAAGAGTTCTCTTGGGGGAGGTATTTCCTGTATGACTAAATGAAAAGCAACCTAAAACTCACAGCACGGTTCTCTTTTAGTGTGAATGCACCCATCTCTTATTAAACTACTTAAATAACACAGACCGAATTGTTACATTGCTAAGCTAACCAAGGCATGATTCACGTGGCTCATTTTGCGATGATGACACACACACACAGAATCACAAGGGGAAAACAATATCAGCGTTGCTATAGCGACTGGTAAATATGAACACAGAGTGCACAGAAATGCATAAATTGAACCAAGATAAGTCATTTCACACAAGGTGTAAATTTAAAAACGGTAGTAAGCAGATTTCATAATTTGTCTGTGGACAAATACTGTCCCCTAACATTTACAGGATAGTTTGTTGTGTTGGCAGCAACTATTTTTTTTTTTATCTTAAAAGTGGCAATCCTGGATTGTTTTGAAAGGCTTTTTCAGTAAATGATTTTTTTCCATTATCAGAATATTTTTGTCTTTTTTGCCTGCAAGTCAAAATTTAATCTGATATGATCTCTGTAGCCTTAAATAACCTCCTCAATGCCTAGCGACACTTATGTCAAAGTGAAATAAAAATTCAAGGCTTGGTTAACAGCTCGCTCTGTTAAAACGTGGAGAGCGAATGCAGCAGGCATCTGATTTAGTGAAAGTGGCCTTCTTTCTTGGTAAGATCTCAAACATTCATCTTTGCCCTTTTCTTTCAGTATCTTGACTATGCAATTACTCTTGGCATTTCCCTTTGCCTCACTGAGCCTGCAATCCCTGAAGATAGTCACAGTAATAGAAGTTTTACAATAGACAATCAAAAAGTCATTGAATATTTATGAAAGTGGTGATTCAAGATTTTCTTTTCATACTTACTCTACCATCAACTTATACAGCAGAGTCAAATAAACACTGGGCTCAGGTCAGCTGTGGTGATGATGTGATGACACATTGCTGTGTGGTGACTGCATCTGCTGTGCACTCACTTACCTATGTCTATGACTATGTCACTTAGCAGAAAGCAGACCCAAAAACATATTTGGTGTAGTTTTGTTTTCAGTAGCTGATAGGATCTTATAGTTCTACATTTTTTGTTTATTGAAAATTAGATAATATTTCTGTGAAAAGGCCTTATGGAACATAGGGCCCTATTGTAACGTCCTGAAAATGCAAGTATCACACGCCAAACGCAAGTCGCTTTGTGGGCGGATCTTGGGCGCTGTTGCTATTACACCGACTATAACGCCCCACGCAAATCTAAAATGGGTTGGTCTGAAGTAGCTACAGTACATTACTCATAGGTGTGGTTTTGGGCCTAACGTGCAATAAACTAGAGCGTTATTTCACATTCCCTTTAAAAGCAGGTGTGTCTTACATCCATGGGCGCACGCCAGGAGCAGTTCACAGCTGAGGAGACCAACATTTGCTATTGATTTTTCTTTTCACAAAGACATACTTTCTAATGTTTTGGGCTCACCCTCACTGAATCACAAGGTTATGAATGCATGGTGATATTTTTGCAATATAGTCTAACAGTAGACCGAGATTACCTCACTATAGACGATGCAGCTCTTCTGTCTCTGCTCTCCCGTGCTGCTGCTGCTGATGAGGCATTTGGGTTAAGTTAACTCTTTATGCTGAACTTTTCACCCTCCCGATAGCGCAAGTTCATTCCCTAATTTAACAATGTGAGTCGGTGGAAGAAAAGTCCACTGTGCATTGGGTGCTAAATAGGAATGATACATGCCTTGGTGTACAAACATGTACACATGTATGTAGATGTAGAGATGCTATTGCTATTGCATTGTGAAAATAAAAGCTTTTTGACACTTATGTCACACTTAGACTACGATGGCGTGTAGTTTTTTTTCTTTTGTGGGGGCATTTCAGCTTCTTCTTTTTTTTTAGATATAAACAGGCAGGGTAGAGAGAAGGGATGACATGCAGCGAAAGGCCCTGGGCCGGACACAAGCCCAGGCTGCTGCTAACTCAACTTTAATGGTACACACTCTAGCCAGTGATATGCCAAGGTGCCCATGTGCAGGATTTTCATTTGTCAATAAAACAGATTTTGAATGACTTTTCCAAAATACCCACACTTTACAATTTGGATGTCCATGAAAAATGGTGTTAACTTGAAATTCTTCAGTCACGTTGCAATTTGTTTATGATGCACATCATAATTCAAATTCAGTAAATTGTTCATCTATGCAAATACACAGATATTGCAAACTTAAAACCAACAAGAAAACGTCTTTTCATCAAGAGTATTCAGCCTCAAACTTACTGTACATCTGGGATCAGTTTGTCAACAGTGTCTATTTTTTTCTTTGTCTCTGTGTCTTCCTGCAGAATGCCGAGGGTTTCAATATGAGCATCCCCATGCCCGGTCACCCAGTGAATTTCTCTCAGGCCACTCTTTCCCAGGCCCAGACAGATGTCGAGCATTTGGAGAAGCTCATTTCACAACATGATGTGGTCTTCTTATTAATGGATACGAGGGAGAGCCGCTGGCTGCCTACAGTAATAGCTGCCAGCAAGAGAAAGGTAAGAAGAACCGAACAGCGACACTCACTGACCAACAGGGCCAGGGTCGGAGGTGTGCTTGTCAAGAACGCTGCACTTATCTTATTTTCTGTGTAAACAATTAATCACAAGACAATGTGTAATGTAAAAGCAGGCACTTCCCCAAAAATCCAACCTTTTAAGGACACCAATTTTCTTTTCTGAATGAATAATGTATTGTAAATAAATAAATGTTCATCCTTAAATTACAGGGGGCATAAGTACACACACCCTGATGTGAAATTCCCATAGTGGCAGGCATATTTTTATTTTTAAAGGCCAGTTATTTCATAGATCCAAGATACTTTGCATCCTGACAAAGTTCCCTTGGCCTTTGGAATTAAAATAACCCCACATCATTCACAAAGAAAATTGCTGTCCTTAAAAGGTTGGATTTGGCTAAAAAAGATATTTTTATTCCTCTTTTTAATCAACATCAGCATGGGTGTGTAAACTTATGCAAGCCACTATATCACTCATCTTAGCATGCATGCGCAGCTTTTTATCCCTGTTTAGCGCATTGTTTTGGTTTGCAGATTAACTGCATGGCACAGTCAGTGTGACCTCTCCCATTCAATACTTTCTAGCTATCTTAACTAGCTGGTGAACACAGTTGAACATATAGCACCTGAAGGTTGAAGGATGAAGGATGTTCAATTTACACTCAAGTGGCCAGAAAGATGATATCAAGTGAATGTTATGTTGGTTTGTGTGTACTGGATGTTTAAATGAGGTAATTGTTTTATAGTGTACCATTAGCCAAAAACCCTTTCTTCTGACCCCAAGTGGTAAAAAAGGACATTAATTGATGCAACACACCTTGCATTGTTACAAAAACATGTTTTATGTGCATTATTATTATATGCAATCAAGACTTTTTCAAGGCTTTCACAATGTAATGTTGTAACAATTTGTAACAATGTTAAGCTGGAACTTGAAAATTGGAAACCCTTTCACTCGATAACAATGGAAAATCGTTCTGTTTACCAGTTGGAATTCTATTAGTTGCCAGGCAACTTTAGATTATTGAACATCGTGTCATTAATTTTGTAATGCCTCCAGTGGTATCACTGATGCGACTCCTATATAGCTGTATGCAGTTAAGTGTTTTTTGGGCTGCTGATTAAGTTTTTCTTCATGTCCTGCTCAGCAGAGATGTTATTTGGCCATTTGTGGTGTGGGGAAGTTTTAGAGTTCACCGCAAACTGGCATCACAATTTATTTCTATTGCTCTAGTCTAAATGCTTTCAACATTGTAAAAAGCCTATTAATGTTTTATGTCATTGCTCTTCAAAATTATTCAACACTTTACAACGAGCTATTTAGTTAATTTGATTGTGTGTGTGTGTGTGTGTGTGTGTGTGTGTGTGTGTGTGTGTGTGTGTGTGTGTGTGTGTGTGTGTGTGTGTGTGTGCGTGTGTGTGTGTCTGTGTGTGTGTGTGTGCGTGTGTCTTTCCAGCTTGTGGTTAATGCCGCTCTTGGCTTTGATACGTTTGTTGTGATGCGCCACGGCCTGAAGAAACCCATTGTCAGTCAGAGTGTTTCTGCAGGGGCAGACTCCTCTACTTCCTGTTCTTCTGCGTCTTCTTCGTCTTCCACACCAGTTGGCTCGGCACCCTCTGTCCCAGGATCCTCTCTGTTCTCCAACATCCCAGGACACAAGCTGGGCTGCTATTTCTGCAATGATGTTGTGGCACCAGGAGATGTGAGGAAATCACACAGATAACAAGCATGCACTCATATCATTAACTCCTGTAATGCACTTAGAACAAACACGCAGGCAACAAGTTATTCCATTTTAAGAATAAACACAAAGCAGGTATGATTCTTTGATATGTTTTCTTCAACCAACACTCCATTTTAAAGCTTTGAATATTAACATTGGGCCAAATGACTACTTGTATGTGAAAGGTCTCTTGTGGTAAGAACTCTATAAATAATTAAAACCTAACTCTGCAGTTCCCTTCAGCTCTGTGGAGCCTTTTATTTTTAATTAGGGGTCCAAGCCCAAGGATGCGGGAACCGCAGTAGCAGCAAAGCGACACGCGGTTCACACAGCAGGGCTGTGGAACCCTACCTATGCTAATCCTTAGCAAAACAATAATAGCAAAACACAACTCCACGTTAATGTGCTAACACCAACCGATCAAACAAGTGATGCAGGTTTAAATTGTGTGTGATTATTCTTTTTAAATTCAACATTTTTTTAAATACCATTTTTAATTGCGACGTAAAAAAGTAGGGGTAGATGCCTGACAGCCCGTCCTATTTTCTCGCCACCCACATTCTTCCTGTGTCCATTTTTGTACACTTGACAATCTTTGTTTCTCTCTGGTATTTTTTCATTCATGACCTTTTTGAAAGCAATTGATCAGCTCTGACTTCTCCTAAAAATGCAGGTTATAGTAATGTTAACATTTGATTAAGAGGCACAGCCGGCTCTCACTAAAGTTGAGTTTGCTTTATGAATGAATATAAGTTGTAGATAATGTAATAAGGATATACGAATGGCTTTTGTGTTGTTTTGTCTATGGATTGAAGCAAAATTGTATAACATATTGTCAAACACGTGCCAACTGTCAACAGTGTCATTAATCAGCTGGTATAACAAAGCAAAACATGCTGAGAATGAAATTAAATTTTAACGTAGTTTTTTGTTTTACTGTAATGCTTACACTTCAGTGTTTGTAGCCATGCTTGTGGTGTTGCTCAATGGATCACGGTTGCTTTATCCATTCATGTTTCCATCTGTTGGTTTTTGATTCAGCCATTTGGTCCAGAGTGTAATATCCAGACAACTGTTAAATGTGCCATGATTTTAATACTGACACTTATGCCAAACTAGCATGGCATAATTAATAGTCTTCTTCCCTGAAAGGACTTCCATACCAGTCATTGTGCAGCAAACTATATAACATTTAGCCAATAATCACTCACTTAACCTAAGTCACATGAATAACAGCCTCATCTATATCTGATGGAATGATTTTTTAATTGGTGTTAACCTAATTGACCAAACGTCTAACTTTCTCTTTATTCCTTATTTCAGAATAAACTCTCAAAATTAGGGTAATGAACCTGATGTCATTCTGTTCTTACTGTACATTGCCAGTCGTTTGCTTTATTTTATTGTTGTTTGTTGTAAACAGTCAACCAGGGATCGGACTCTGGATCAGCAGTGCACAGTCAGCAGACCAGGCCTGGCCATGATTGCTGGAGCCCTGGCTGTGGAGATGATGGTGTCCATTCTGCAGCACAGTGAAGGGTAAGCAGAGCAGACTTACAAAAATAAATTGAATTTAATGTTACGCCAGTTTTATGTTCATCAGGGAAACATGAAAACAGTGCCGATCATTTAAGGTGGCATGGCTTATCCTATTGCTGTGAGAAATTACCCTGATGTTCTGTGGTTGACAGCAGCAGATACTGTCAAACATTCCTCATCTTGATTTTTTTTTTTACAAATAAAACACATTAAGATTAGAATCCAGTAAAAGATCCTTGCAATAGGACACTCACTTACCTTAGTGAGCCACCATGATCACCAGTAGGTTTTCTGATGTCTTCTCATCAGAACTTTATGCTGGTACCTCATTACAGACTACAGACAACACTATAAAGGAGTGTACCTTTGAGTTTGTGGCTCCTAAACCTTTTAGGAAGCCTTCCATTCTTACTTTTACTTTTTGATGGAGTAGCACTGCAGCTGAGGTCTTACTGCACTGCAGGTAGTATCCTTAATTTGGTTGTAACACAGCTCTCCGTATTTACTTGAGCCTTAACTGTAGAAGCTTTGTTGCAATTTATAATCGGTCTCTCACTGTTACGCTTCAAAAGCTTGAACACTGCGACTCAGTCAGCTCTTAAGTGCACTTGGCAATCTGTACTAGCTCGATATTCTCAACTCTTAAAAGTGTTTTTTTTTCACACTGATGGGGATATTTTCATGCCTATTAACTGTGCACAGATGTATTATGAAAATGTAATTGTGTGTGTTTGACTGCTTTTGTGAAAGTCGCACTGAAGTGGTTGCTTGCTGGGCCTGATAAGACAGTCTCTCAGTGTTTTGAGATGTTATAAAGCCGCTAGAGAGCTGCTCTGCCTATCCTGGATAAAAAGCTTAGAAAGCAAAGAAGAGAAGGAGTTTTTATAAACAATCTGTACATGTATGGTTATGTAACTTTTTCCTTTACAACAATATCTCACTCTCTTGCATCTGCCCTCTCTGTGTTGTTGTTTTTCCCACATAGCTTTGTTTATTCCCCTTTTAAACCCCCTTTTCTCCATCTCTGAATATCTTTCGAAAAGTGTCACATCAAGATTAATGTTTCAGCAGTTTGACAGACATTTCTTAATTTTTTTAGAACCACTCTCTTTGAGCTCAGTGAACTTGATATTTTGCTATCCATAGAGAGTCAAATCTTTTTAACATGGCTAGATTTACTGGCGAGCAGGAGCTTACAGATCTCATAGAAAATGTAAAACCTTTTAATATTTCAGCAAATGGGATCTCCTAGTTCTCAATACAGGCCACAGTTTTGTGACCTACAGTATATTGTTCATATATAGTGTAGATTTGCTACATCTGTGTATAATAAAATGAATAGGTATGTATGCATTAGGTTAATTGTTAGGCCCATACCTGACATATAATGTGTAATATCGTGTGGTGTTTTGGGAGATTAATTGCCTTTTTCTTTGTGTCAAATTCTTGTTTCAAACGGCATGGC
Organism: Etheostoma perlongum; assembly: GCA_026937815.1. Lineage (NCBI taxonomy): Eukaryota > Metazoa > Chordata > Actinopteri > Perciformes > Percidae > Etheostoma > Etheostoma perlongum. The sequence continues at coordinate 28,087,141 of CM049374.1, read as the reverse complement.
AGGAAAAATGTTGCTATCGTTACTCAAGTTATGGTTTCATTTATATGCTAAAATGAAAACTGGAAAATGTCTATAGTCTAAAGTATATCATTTTCTCCCTCTCTTTCTCCACCCTCAGAGGCTATGCAGTGGCCAGCAGCAGTGACGACAGGATGAATGAACCTCCCACGTCTCTGGGTCTAGTGCCACATCAGGTCAGACACACACACACACACACACACACACACACATCCACATGTTTTATACTGAGGACACTTTATGCTGTTCATCTATTCACCTTCACCTGCCTGCCTGTACAATATTTCATTCTGAAATGGCCTTTTTCTTTCTCTTCTTGTATATTTCTACTGAAAGGGTTGCTATACATATTTTCAAGGTAGAACACTGTTCTATAATCTGTGTTTGTGCAGATTTATTTCAGATTTAGTTCAGATTTTGGAGTACATTTTTGAGAACATACCAACTGACCAGGGTTGCATCTACAAACCAATTCTAATGGAGTTGGTACGTTGTGTAAAACGTAAATGAAAACAGAATACAATGCTTTTTTTCAACCTATATTCAATTGAATACACTACAAAAACATTTTAGACTTTAAACTGATAAACTTTATTGTTAGCAAATATTCACTCATTTTGAATTTGATGCCTGAAACACATTATATTAACACATACAGTGTGTGTGTGTGTGTGTGTGTGTGTGTGTGTGTGTGTGTGTGTGTGTGTGTGTGTGTGTGTGTGTGTGTGTGTGTGTGTGTGTGTGTGTGTGTGTGTGTGTGTGTGTGTGTGTGTGTGTGTGTGTGTGTGTGTGTGTGTGTGTGTGAGTGAAGAAATAATGATGATCAAAGAGAGAGAGAGAAATGCAGAATAGATAGTGTGGTTGGGTGTTGTATATATTTTGTATTGTATCTACTGCTATAACACACTGCAGATGAGCAGTTGAGAAGCTGCAGGCTAACTTTTCCGTGGTGCCACAGTGGCAACGTGTGGTGGTTTGGAGAAACTACATTTATTTACAAGTGTCTGAACAAGTGCTAATATTCAGTACACTCTCAACATTTTTGAGTGTTTTAAACCTTTTGTATTTTGTAAGTGTATAGATAGATGTCACCTCTGTCAACTTTTGACTGTGAAATCTGTTCAGTTTTGAAACTTTTTAAGCACCCTCCCTAAAACTCACAAAGCTGTGTTTTCCCTCTAAAATCCATAGAGATTCTCTAATTTTTCACTTTATGTTCCCCACATAAGCAACAACATACAACAGCACACACTCCAGTTCAGCAAGGCCTCTTATTTAAGGTGGCTATGGCCGTGGGGAGTAGGCTCTGACATGCAGGGCGACAACAACTGTTCTGATTTTCCATGTATTATTATACACTGCAAAAAGGAGAGCTACTGTTAATGGTTGTATGAACAATTATAATAAGCAGCAGACACTAGCTGGAAACACATTTTATTTATTAACAATCCATGCATCCATGAACTTCTTTACTTCATACAAAATGTTTATAAAGTCAGTGCAGTTTTATGTAGAGCTACTAGTCCGTTCAAGTCCATCTCACATTCCCACGCTTACCCATTGGTCTGACTCCACCCCTGCTTTTATCAAAAAACAGGAGGATGTGCATATAAGAGACGAGTAGGGAAGCATGTAAAAGAATATATTGGTGACGAGTGAGCTTTCAACGTGTGTGTGTGTGTGTGTGTGTGTGTGTGTGTGTGTGTGTGTGTGTGTGTGTGTGTGTGTGTGTGTGTGTGTGTGTGTGTGTGTGTGTATGTGTGTGTTATTTAGACAGTAATCAAGGTAATTAACTATGATCACTGTACCCATGAATAGGAGTAAAAGCTTTCAGTAGGTAGAGTCGTGATGAAAATGTTTCACTGAAAAAGGTAGCCTCTCTGGCACCAGAGGGCGCTCTCAGCATGCTTTTAAAATGTAGAAAACATTACATCTCGAACTACCTCCAATGTTTACGTCTTTTGTATGTGTTATATTTACTTTTCCTTACAAAGAATTAAGGTATCAAGGGTACGTTATTCTCACAAACTGAAAACCTAATGTCCAGTGTTTGACGTGTTGATTTCTCTTCAACAGATCCGAGGGTTTCTTTCGAGGTTTGACAATGTCCTGCCTGCAAGCCTGGCCTTTGACAAATGCACTGCCTGCTCACCCATTGTAAGTAGCATATATAATAATTGAATAGTTGAAATGATGTGTCTTCAAATTGTAAAATCCCATTTACTAATGAGACTGTTTTGACAGTAAAAGAAAGATTGACACATAGATGCAGGTTCTGATTTACTTATCAGATCAGATTATGTTACTATGTAGCAACATTGTTTTGAAACACAAATTGCAGCCTTAGCAGAAATAGGGGGATTCCCATCTCTCCTGTTTCCACATTGTTAAGTCAGTGGAGCTGTGTTGAAATGTTGTTCCTTGAGGAATACTGAAGACACACACACACACACACACACACACACACACACACAAAAAACCATGTGGTAATAATCAGGCAGCAGTTGTTCATTGATGTCAGTAACTGTCGTATGAGTGGAATTAGCTCCCACTGCTGTATGTGCGCGTGTGTAAAGATGGGTTGTTGAAGGGTCCACATATCCCAAATGAGCCAAGCAGGCTACGAGAAATTGCCTTTGTGTCTTTTTACTGCGTTGTCATTGGTCCACAGCCAATTGGCCACTCATTGCCCCAGGTGGCCTTGTGGTTAAGAGTGTCCATCAATGTGATTGGTTGGTGTACATTGGGGTAAGACCAGCGGGGGACCACAAGTTAGGGAGGGAGAAAGTAAAAAAAGAGGGGGAAAGCAAGATTGGGGAGGGTGGGGGGATAAAGAGAGGAAGTGCAGGGCTGAAGAAAGGGTGTTGCAATGAGTGGAGGACTGGTTCCCTCTCTCTTTCTCCCCTGATCTCAATGCAGTCTTTGTTTCTATAAAGAGGTCATAAAGCCCCAAATCTATCACTTTCATGTGAAGAGAGAGAGAAAGAAAGAGAAACCAAGGGGGGTGGGGTGGGGGGGCTGGGCTGGCTGGCTGGCTTGTACTTAAAGTTTAAAGTTTTACCCCACCTACGCTGCTTCTGGGGGAAAAAAGCAAAACGTTGAAGTTTCATTCCACTTTAAGGTGTCATGTTTCTTCCTGTGTGACTGATGAGATTATTCTGTCTGTGTGGAGGGTTCATAAGGTTTGATAGGGATTTGGGGGTAAAGCCTGTGTACTCAGGAACAATGAACAACATGAGCTGGGAAAGACAATCCTTTGGTGAGGCAAGGATTAAGGTTATGTAGTGAAAATGGTGAATATGTTTTGATTCCGTTAATCCCGCCCACACATTTTCCCTTTCTGTTCTGCATTTGCTTATCTGTCTTTCAGTCTTTTCTTTTTTTACCAGCCTCCTCCCATTTACGTCTCCTTTTTTCCTCTTTTCTGCATTACCTTCTCTCCCTTCCTGTTCTCCCTCCCCCATTTCTCTACTCCCCTTTGTGTGTCCCTCTGTCCATCCATCAGTCTGTTCACTGTAATGTGTGTGTGCGTGCGTGCGTGCATGTGTGTGTTTGCGCACACGAGTGTGCGTGTGTCTGTCTGTGTGTATTCCTGCCGCAGTCAGCTGTGTGCTGCCAGGTCACTATGGAAACAAAACAATTCAGCCTCTGTCTGGGCTGTAGGAGTTGGGGCTTTTTACTGTGTGTGTGTGTGTGTGTGTGTGTTTTGTGTGTCTGTGCGCGCACGTGCGCACGCTAACTCTTTCTCAGGCTGGGAGCCAATAAAACTACACGCCAGAGAGTAAATCACAGCTGACGTGGCTTTGTCTTAAACCATGCCAGACACCTCTTACTACAACTACTTGTACTAACACTGCGAAGTACGCTACCACTATTAATAGCAAAAACATGTTTTACTTGCAGTAAAAGATGCTGAACTTGTCACTAACACAGCTCAATGTTTTCTCTGTGAAGGTATTTCTTCCTTCTGAACTTTTTAATAACTAGAGACAGTTTTATACTTACACTTTGTCCTTATGTCGCAGATGGTAAAGAATTTAACCTGATTTTAATGTTTACGTACCTTTCTATTGTACTTAATTGTATTGTACTTTTATTTTGTATCCAGCATTTATTCATACATTTTTTTATGGATGTGAAATACACAGGATTTGTACTACTACACTGAAACCAAGGCTCAAAATTGTGTGTACAAGTAAAGTGATATTTATCGCCCTCTAATTTTGCGTAATTATACATTTTAAAGCTAAAACAATTAGTAATTTAATTAATTAGTCGATTGACAGACAAGGAATAAGTAACAATTTGATAATCTAATAATTGTTTAAGTCAATAATAAAGCAAAAATGCCAAATATTTTTGGTGTAACTTTCCAAATGTGAGGAATTGCTGTATTGTAAGATAAGATCAATCTTTATTGTGTCCCATCGGAGAAATTTATGTTGGGCAGTCGAGAGAACCGAAAATGGCGACCTATCACACATAAACACATACAAACACACAGCAAGCATACATAGAAACATAATCATACAATATCTGGTTCAATACGTTAATAAACTGATAAACCTCACACCAGACCCCCCTACCTTCCCTCACACCCACAGAGAAGAGAACCCACAACACATCGTCCCCCTCATATTGCACTGTTTAAATTAATAAATAATTTATTGCACTCTAATTCTACCCAGATTGCACATTTCCCATTAACTCATGCTGTGGCAAATAAGTTATATATTGCGCAATTCCCAAATGCATAATTGCACACTACCATATCAATTTGAAAATATTGCACCAGTACCCTGTCAGATGTTGCACATCCTACGACCATAGTGGTAAATATCACAAATATTATCTATGCTTTACTTCAGCACCATTACGCCCAAGTAATAAGATAAAACACATACATCACTGCAGCCGAAATGCTCATACTGTACTCACTTTATCTGTTGTTATTCATTAGTTTGATTGAAAGTGGCACAAATGAGAATTTATACCTGTTAAGCTTGCAGTTTGGTAACCTTAGTCATTATTTCCAAATTAAAGTTGTTGGACAAAACAAGCAATCCAGCAGTGGAACATAATTAATATTTACATTTATACCAGCAATTATTTCACACTAGATGCAAATTCTGCAAATGTCTCATTTTGAATAAATAAGTCTTAATATTTTATTTTACTATGTTGAATAAGGCCTGGATGGTTACTCACTGACTCAGTATGGTGTGTTTTCAAAGCAAATGTTTAACCTGGCAAGTAGACCATACATGTTAAGAGGGGAAGTCAAAGCTGTTTAATCACCAGGAAATGTTTACTTGTAGTGTACTGTAAGTGTCACATCATGGCAAAGCCACTAACCAAGAACATTCATCCTTATGCATCAGTCCCTTATTTGTCCTGACTGTCACATAGTGATTGTCAGTGCAAACATGTATAATTTGTAGTATAACCGTAAACTCTGTTCTTGTTAAAGCACCTCTAAACCACCAGGACCACCCAATTTATGCACCCACAAACAACTTAAAAAAAAAGTCATCACTATTGTCAAATAAAGCTAAAGGGTCGAGATTTATGTGGCTCTATAAGGAAGGAAGCTTACAGTAAGTGCACATGTACGTGTGTGTACATATGTGTAGCACACCATCTAATCCAGATGTTGAGGATTGTTTGTAGCTTGTCTAAATTGTAGCTATCCGTCACACAATCACAACTGAAACCCATCAGTGCCTGATTACCACTGCAAAACCTTGTAAATGATTCCGATCTCTTCAGTTCTGTGCATGTACCCAACTTTGTAAAATTAGAATCTCTAAATACATACAGCATTTGATGTAGGTACAACTTTCTGGTCATAATTCACAACCCCATCTGATTTGAGTTGGCGACATTTTGGTATTTTAAGCTTAATAATTTACTTGTATGTCTACTGTTGATATGGACATAGTCAAGGGTGTAACTTTGTATCTATATGCATTGCTTGGAGGGACTTTATTAACTTTATCACAAGTTCATCACTGTTTCAAGTGGCTTTCTGTGTCATGATGAGAATCTATATTTCAACAAAGTGGGGTTTGGCCGTTGGCGTCTCATGTAACAGATCCTATGGCTGGAAGAATCAAAGAAATAAAAGAGAAGGAAGGAAAGAAAAGAGAGCTTGAAACGATGAACGAGTGACACATCAGTGTGTATTGTGTGCGGTGTGTCTGGCTCCAAGGCTGGACGCCAGGTCAGTCTGCGAACACACACACAAACACGCACAGACGTTGATGCACACACTGTGTTGATGTCTGAGGCAGAGGTAACCCTACACCTGCAGAGGAGGGTCTGTGGGGGTCCGTGAAAGGCTTGGCCAAGCTTAGGAAGGTAGTTGAGAGGTGTGTGTGTGTGTGTGTCTGTGTGTGTCTGTGTCAGTACTGGTATTTAAGATCAAGGTAAACATGTCAGGGTGAATTCAGATATGCTGGGTTGTGGCGTTTCACCGGTTGTGCTCATGGACCAGAGCAACAAGGGTGCATTTTTTTATACCATTAAAAGATTATTATTATTTGCTTTTAAGAGAATGTTGCTCTTTGCCATATCATAATGTATTTGATTTAAACTCAAAGTGTACACATTGGACCCAAAAAGGCCTTCAATCAATCATCTAATGTTTGCTAAAATACAAATAATTTTAGAAATGTCTTGACAAAACGTAATGTTTTACTTGAAAGCATGTTGGTTAACCTTTTTTACTCTTGTAACGTGAAGCTGACCATTTAGGAAAATTACTAAAAAAAATATTTTAATTATCTTAGGCATCCTCCAATAAAGTGTATAACTTGCTGCAGTGTAAATGTATATCATTTATACTGTAGGTAGACCCCTCAGTAACACACACAATACAGCTTATTTCCTTTTAAATCCCCTTGAATTGGTCTTTGTTTATGTTTTTTGTGTCCAGGTCCTGGACCACTATGAGAGGGAAGGTTTCAACTTCCTGTCCAAGGTTTTTAATTCTTCCCACTCATTCCTGGAGGACCTGACAGGGCTGACACTGTTACACCAGGAGACACAGGCTGCAGAGGTAAATCACACTCATATACACCTGCACAAAAATATACACAAAACCTGCTTCACTAAGAGACACAGGGTGCAGTGTCAACATGTACACATGTACAAGGATACAAACATTCTGATTGTTGTTCTATTTTATTTATAGTGTCAAATCACAAGAGACATTATCTCAGGACACCTTACAGCATTTGGAGCATGCAGTTGGTGCGACAGTGGCAAGGAAAAACTTACAGAAACCTCAGGCAGACCCTAGCTTTTGGTGGGCGGCCTTCTCCCTCAAATGGTAGGGGGAGAGGGAATGAGACAGAGAGAGATACAGAAATATGACCCCTAATAATTATAGCATTGTCCATAATAGGGGAAAATGGGCCCCTCCCTGGAGCTGCTGACCTGACACACTTGACAAGCACTTTGTGAAGGAGACAGAGGATTTGGGGGAGGTTTTGACTATCTTTCTGGCAGAGGTCCCTAATAAACATAAGAAGCATTGCAAAGGCAAGCTGACCAGAGCAGATGAAATGTCAGTCCATTACACCTTGAGTGGGCATTGTACTTCACCAATGTGGTGTTTGTGATTTTCATGAGCAACATCTTTAGGCAAAGCTAAGTAATAGAAAGTGTCCTCTTTGGTCATCTCAGTATTGAATCTCTGCTTTTTGCAGATAATGTAGATGTATCTACATATATTTCAATATCCCTTCTTGCCTGGGAATGCCTTAGGAGTCGGACATCATAGCTGGGGAGAAGGACTTTTTTTTTGCTTAGCCTGCTGGAGCCATGACTTGGCCCCAAATAAGGGGCCGAAAAACCAAAAAGCCTTTTGTAAGAATTTCATTAGTAGGACTTCTCAATGAAATGTTTAATTGGAGCTACACTGTTTTAATTCAAAGGCAGAGATATATTTGGTCCTGTAACGTTGTTTTAATTATTCTGTTGTCATAGCAGCACACCGTTTATGTCTATGGAACGACGAGCGGCAAAAGTTCCAACAAACATCCAGAATACTTGGTGGTAAAATATGGGTGGTTTTCCTCAAGACTCCTCTCTGACATGAGACAGAGGGGGTGGAGGGAGAAGTGTGTGTGTGTGTGTGTGTGTGTGTGTGTGTGTGTGTGTGTGCGTGTGTGTGTGCGTGTGTGCGCGTGCGCGTGCGTCTGGCTATGCCGAGCTGTGGGAAAATCCCACGTACTTTCTCCCCAACTCCTACTCATAACACACATATGGAGGAGGGGAGAAGAGAAAAGCAAGGACACACGAGGGAAAGGAGGAGAAATGGAGTGTAGATAAGAGAAACTGTGTGGAAAAACGAGTTGAAGCAAGAATAGAACACAAAACAGGGCATACAGGAGATGAAAGAGAAAGTATGAGCAACTGAAGAAGAAATATATTTATATACAGTGTGCATGCATGTGTGTGTGTATATGTATGTATATATATGTATATATATATATATATATATATATATATATATATATATATATATATATATATATATAATATCTTTAGCTCATCCCCTATCATTCTCTCTATTACGATTGTTCCATCCCCTCTCAATTCAACCCCCCCTCTCCTTTAATGAAGTGTGTTGAAGAGTCTGGCGTAGGTCCCACTCTCCTCAATCAGAAGATGGAGAGATTGTTTTGATTGCTCAGCCCACTAGCGCCAGAAGTCTTAGCGCCTGTTTCCTGAACACAGATTAGCTATTCCAAAAACTACTGCACTTGAGGACGTCCCTTTCAGTTTTTTTCCTATTCCAGGAAGGGACAGAAGTTCTTCTCCCGCTCCTGAAAGCATATTATTACTTATTTCATGCGGGAACCCACTAACCCATATTTAAAGAAGTACCGGCCCAAAATAATGATAATTCTCAATGTAAAAATTAAGGGTTTAAAATGTTCTTGTGGGATACCTTTTTTATGAACATATTGGAATTGTTTACAGCTATGAGTCATCATTGGATAATGATTATCTAATCCACTTCTACTACTTCTACTACTGACTTTTTCAACGTGTCATTGGTTTAAGAAAGTTTTTCCTGTATCCTTAATTTAGGCGTACTATAGATCTGGGATTTCTTAAGTATGTGTCAGCCTAATGACTGATTAGAAACACACTATAAGTGGTTATGTACTATAACAAGTTAGTGCATGGATTACAGTTGATTTAAATGGTTATTTTTAACAATGCTCTCTTCTTGCCCTAAAGCATGGTACTGAATTCATTACAGGCCGTGTGTATCTGTGTGTGTTTTTTGCGTGTTCAAGTTTGTGTAACCATTCTAAACTGTAATCTATGTCACCAGATAGCAGTACTATGTAGTTATGGCCTATTTTGGGCAAGTTTGAAACCTGAGAACTACTTTTTATGCGGTCACAACAGGGTTTGGGGGGTATGGTAAAAGTTTAGACTGACTGGGAGCTGCGTGTGTGTAGAAATCAGTGTGAATGGCTTCTTTGTGAGATAAAAACTCTGTTTGGATTATGGCAGAGTGGAAAATGTACTATGAATCTGGCATCTGACAAATTAGATACATACTGTATAGTTTACAGTTTAGCATGCAACATGTTATATCTTTTGTTTCATGAGCTAGGCGATGAAAACAAACATGACAAACCATTTTAAATATTCATGGCATGATCTGTACTTGTACTGGACTTTTCCCCCTTTTATTCTAAATTTGGTATTTCCAGTTTCCCTTGCATACTACAGTAGTTGTATCTGGGTAGCACTTTACATTCCACCACGGTAATAATATGGTAATAGTGGTGTAACAGTGTGATAATAAAGAGGTAATATATAGGTAATAACTTGTAATTACCAAAGTAATAAATGGGTAATACATCACAGTAGTAAGATGTAATACTGGGGTAATAAGGTGATAAGGAGGTAACAGATGTAATAACATGCAATTACCAATGTGTTAACTGGAATAGGTTTGATGATAACCATATGTATATCTGGGTAGTGGTAATATAGTTATATATTGTAATAACATGATGATAATGGGGTAATATATGTTGATTTTTTTCACAGTATTATAGGCTATTATCAGCGTAATACCTTCCAAATTAGATAAAACTTGGAATTTAAAATTGGTAATTACCATATTTATAATGCTGAAATTTATCCACCCTTTATGTTCCAAATATTTCCCTTTTGTTTCAAGGTAATACTTTACAAATTATATGCTTAATCTTGTAACTTCTTACCTGGAAACACATCTGGTATTTTCTGTGGAATACCTATGAATCAGTGGTGCAAAATTGCACCATTGCACTGATCTCATGAAATGGCGGATGTATGACACGCCAATTCGTATGCCATATTAGCATGTTATCAAGACGCACACTGGCTTTTTAGCGTGTTTATGCACACCGTTTGGTCTTCATTGAGATTACCTCATGAGTGTGTGAATTGACCCCGTAGCAAGAAGTATAAAAGGCCAAAAATCCCTATAGGGAAGTTGGTCGGGGTGGAGGATGGGTAAAACTCAGGACAGGAGAGGAGGGATTGTGTCCTGCATGTGACATGTGCTTTGTGGCCCAAGTGAGATGTTTATTTTCCACGTTTTTTCCTAAACCCAACTGTTTCTTCTTTTCCTAAACTCGCGTGTGACGTTTCCTAAACCCTATATAACGTTTATGTGAAGTCATGATACCACGTTGGAACCAGATTAGATGACACTCATTGGCCTATTCAGATCAACAAAAGGTGCTATACATCAACTTAAAGGTGCTATACAAATAAGATGTATTATTATTATACCACACCATGCTATAAAGTAACTTGGATTACTGTAAACCACTTAATTCATTGTATTAGTAAAATTGAAAAAATGTATGTGTGTAGTTACTGTATCTTCATACTTGTATAATCATGTGATATCAGACGAAGCCCACGATCATTGGTCATTCTTCATATTATGTATTGCTATCCTCATTTTCAGTAAGGGATTCCGTTTGCTAGCGTGTATGTGTTCCTGCAGACAGTAATCTGAGTAAATGTGAATGCCCCATACAGAGGATGTGTGACCCTCTCACCACAAAGGGTCTTTCTGCAGAGATCATGTTCCCTTCCACCTACTCCAACTGTGCTGCCAGTAAGTCACAAGATAAAAACATTTGCATTGAACTTTGTGAATAATGTGTCATTTGTCACACTCTTTTCCTTATTTGGTTTGATCTTGTGACATTTTATTTCAAAGAAATGACAAATTATTAACATGAAGTTGTAAAATTGCCATCAAACTCAGAATTTTATTAACAGTTTTATGACCAAAAGCCCTTTTGTAGTTGGCACAAATGGAGGTCCCGTAAGATTTAGGACAGAACTGGGTAACACAGAGAAGATTTTAATATTGTTGTATATATGCACACTGTTTTTACACCCACTGTTGTGGGTGTAACCTGTGTTTTTACAACATGATCATCTCACTGTCATATTTTGAAATTAAATCATTGTAAAATTACCTCATCCATACTTAAATGAGACCTTCCTGTAAGTTTCCAGGTCCAGGACTCCTTGGAGTCTGGGGCATCCTATTAGTGTTTTTAGCTGATATTCCTGATATCCATAGCATCACATGAGATCAGAGTTTTGTTCAAGAACAGGTCAACAAGGCATATTTACTGTTTGGAGAATCATATACATGGTGATGTAGTTTCAGGGCAATTTCTCCTCCAATGACTAGCTAAGTCTTTTGGTTTTACAAGATCATGCTCTAAGTTTTTAAGATAACCTGTGCCTTGGTAAAAATCCTTGGTCTTTACACGGTCTTCATTTGGGCCTGATTCCAGTATGCAGAGCTAGTGTAATATATAGACACCTCTGTTACTCCAGATCTGTGTGTTTGTCTTTTCAATTGCAGTCTGTGCGTCATCAGATGCCACTTAATCATCATCACCATGAGTCATGCTAATGCGCCAAAGGAGCAGAGGTTGCCCAACCACCCACGTTTGACCCTGTTCTGGTCTGTGCTTCTCTACGTAAAACAGTGTGCTGATGATAAAGTTGATTTAAGTTATGTTGGCTCATTACCCAGCAGCTTTGAAAACACCAAAGCACGCATGCACGCACACACAGTCATATTGTATGCTCTTTTCCTCCTTTTTCCCTCCCTCTCTTTCTCAACCCCACGTAAACACACAACACACACACACACACACACACACACACACACACACACACACACACACACACACACACACACACACACACACACACACACACACACACACACACACACACACACACACACACACACTAGAGCGTCAGAGGGCCCCATGTATGTCAGAGCTTTATCCAAACACAGCTACGGTTGCTACATGCTACAATTACTACCAGATGGACCAAGGGATGGTCTGCTTTTTCATTAGCACACTTCACCCTCCTGTGAGATCGAGAGAAAGAGAAAATGGGGAAAGAGCGTCATTTAAAAAAATGTTATTCATTCCAAATCATGTGCAATTAACCTTTGTCAACCATTGTCCTTGAATTGTTGTATGTTATAATTTCCCTTTTTTTTTACTCCGTTTATTTCAAGCTCTGGTGAAATCACATTCCTTTTGTGTTATATTTTCAAAACATCCAGTTTTATGTCTCTTTATATCAAAGTCCCACCACTTTTCTTCTTAAATTCTTACAAACTATATTACACAAAATGTGATGACAGATTGTGAACCAGCCACCCCAACCCAAACTACAACTTTGTCCTTTGTCCCTAAGACTAACAGCAGTCACATGCATTGGAAAAACTGCATACAAAAGTGAAAGTAAAGTTAGTTGACTAACAAAAATGTTGATAATAGTTTAGGTCATGTTCACGCACAAATTCTTCATGTTGTTATAATTCAATTAATAAATGATTACCAAATTGTTTAAATAAAACAAGAAATATAATGCCCAAATCTACAAGGGAATTATTAGGAAAATATGTTCCGTACTGATAAAGTAAAAATAATAATAATGAATTACATTTATATAGTAAGTACTATATATAATTTGCCTGTTTCTTCTCACATCCTGCATGTTATATTTGCATATTTATATATATATAATTGACAAACATAAAGTGCACACAGACACACGTATGTCACCATGTATGACTGGTACTAAGCACGTGTGTATTTATGTCCGGTATGTATCCCAACTATGTCTGTTTGACATCTATTGCACTGCTAATTATAAATTTGTGCTCTACTTGCAGGGATGCATGTCAGCTATGTACAGACACCTCCTATGCTTCATTTCTGGACATAGTTTCTCTCTCCCTCTCTCACACACGCATGCACATATATGTGTAGTACAATATATATAGCTGGTCTAAATCTTCCTGGTTCCTTACAGGCTAAATTCAGCAGCTTTGTGTCAGTCTGTGGCTTGACGTATAACCTTGCTTGTTGACCTCCCTAACCCTCTCCTGAGTGTTTGAAGGTTTTGCTGCCTTATACAGTAGATAGGAGTGTATTTTGGTAGTAGATTCCTGGATAGCTATATTTGTGAATAATCATTTACCTGACAACTGTCCCGACTCCAGATTTTAACTGACCTTCTATTGTGTCCTTCTAGGTTACAAATTATTCAGCATATCTCTTGTGGTAGAGAAATATTGTGGTAAATGTTTGCTCAGTGTTTGACTTATACTGTGAGCTTTGGGGGGTAGAGCTATTTTTATAGATGACGTCATACTCTCACTTGCATATTGATGACGTCATTATGCAATCATTTACATAAAGGGAGAAAGATTGATAAAGAATTCTCAAAGACGCCAGCTCAGCGGCGTCTTTCTCCTTCTCTTAAAACATCCATGGTCGTGTCACGCTTTTTCTCGAACCTACACCGGCCTCTGCACCCTGTCCCCGCTCCACTTCTACCTGCCTGTGCAGTGCCGCTGCACATGAGGAGAAAGCAGAGAAGGGAGGGGCTGCTCCTCTGTTCCTCAGTTATAGAACAGAAGAGAGAGGGACTGTTTTGTTTTTGGCGGCCACAATAGAAATACATTGTGTGCTCTCCGGACAATACTACGGTCTTTTCTACAGAAAGTCCACAGATTTGTCGCTAGTTGCTTTTGTGAAAAGAATACACTAAGAGGGTCTGAAAAGTCGCTGAATCTAGCAAAAAAGTCGCTAAGTTGGCAACACAGCAAAGAACATAGTCTGGCCCAACGGGGGGTGAGGGTTTGAAAATTGCATTTCATTAGATTATTTCCTGATTTGTTGGTATGTGACTGTAATACTACATTTACAGTGGTGCTCATAAGTTTACATGCCCATGCTTAAGTTAAAGAGGAATAAAAAAAGTCATGTTTTGGAAATTTATCTTAATGCCTTAATTAAAAAATGAGGTAAAATCCAACCTTTAAGGACACCAATTTTCTTTGTGAATGAATAATGTATTGTAAATAAATAAATGTTCTTCATTAAAATACAGGGGGCATAGGTATACACACCCCTATGTTAAATTCCCATAGAGGCAGACAGATGTTATTTCATGGATCCAAGGCCAAGTTCCAAAGGCCAAGTTCCCTTGGCCTTTGGAATTAAAATAACCCCACACACATCATCACACATCCTTTACCATGCATAAAGATTGGTATGGGATGCTTTCCATAAAATCATCTCTCAATGCAAATCAAACCAGCTATTAGTCTAACTGAAATAAAACCATGCCAATCTCTATGTATGGTGAAGGCTATGTGATGATGTGCGGTTATTTTAATTCCAAAGCCAAGGGAACTTTATTAGGATCCATAGTATCCGGGATTCATGAAATAACTGTAAAAAAAATATAAAAATTTTAAAAATAAAAATTTGCCTGCCTCTATGGGAATTTAACATAGGGGTGTGTATACTTATGCCCCCTGTATTTTAAGGAAGAACATTTATTTATTTGCACTACATTATTCATTCACAAAGAAAATTGGTGTCCTTAAAGGTTGGATTTTACCTTATTATTTAACTAAGGCATTAAGATAAATTTCTAAAACATGATTTTTTTATTCTTCTTTTTAGTCAACTTAAGCATGGGCATGTAAACTTATGAGCACCACTGTAAATACATTTACATTTTTTTCAGTACCTCCCAAACTATTATTTTCATCCCTTTTGGGAGGGTCCAAGTCTCATCTAGGGGGGTTTGACCCCCCAATACCCCCCGTAATTCACACTGGGACTGCCAAGGTTGACATGTGTGTGATTCTGTATTTACTACATAGTGCATAATAGCAGTCATAGTAGAAAATATAATTTATTTTTCTTTCTCAG
The DNA here is from genome assembly GCA_026937815.1 of Etheostoma perlongum. Lineage (NCBI taxonomy): Eukaryota > Metazoa > Chordata > Actinopteri > Perciformes > Percidae > Etheostoma > Etheostoma perlongum. Next base: position 28,071,812 of record CM049374.1, on the reverse strand, counting down.
CTTTGTCTGCATTATATTTTCATCCCTCTTAGTGCACATTTCATCATGAGCTATCAGTGCAGTGCAGCGTCTGGCCAAAAACTACGTGTACAACAAGGTTGTCCTGGTGGACTGATGTCAGAGTAAGACAAACCTATACAAACAGAATTGAAACATTTTAAATAGAAGTAGTTAGTACAAAAATGGCAATCAAGATGAAAACTTAGAAAAACCTGTTCATATCCACATCATTTTTGCTGAAAATTAATTTATCATTTTATGACAGTCCAAACAGTTTTAGTATTACTTACTTACTTACTTAATTTACTCTTTTAATTAGTTCTTGAAGTCATAAAACAGACACTAGATCTTTTATACCAAGCTGTTTTTCAACTAAGGTTTACAATGGGCCTATTCAACTCCATTTGCTCACCATGTTACAAGAAAAAGACTAATTGCTCATGGGCATCAGAGTTCGACAAATCATCTGTGAAATAACGCACATTATGTGTCAGGGCTGATACTCATCCAGGACTTTGGTTAGGTGGGCCAGCTATGTCATCATTCCTTTAATCCCCCCTTTACGTTTCTGGAACTGAGGTAATATGAGTCTAGCATAGCCACCTAGTGTTTCCAATTATTACAGGGTGCTATCTTAAGCAAAATACCAGTCACATATAAATAACTAGGGCCTTGTGTATAAACGTTACGTTGCGTTGGTTTTCCCGCACACGGTGTGATTTATACAAATTTACTTGACGTGAGAATGTGCAGCCCGTCACGCAAAGTCATTTCTGGCTCTGTAACATGGTGAATTATAAGTGAAAAGTGCCAAAACTCATTTTGAAGCATTACAAAATAAAGTTTCCACTTCAGTTGACATACGTCTTTGAAAAACATAATAATATTTGCAGATACTTGATGATTTATGTAGATAATTTTTCACATATTTCACTACTAACTGTTTAAGCTTATTGTACGTAATTTAGACTAGCACTGAGATGCATGTTGTTCGGTAACTGGTGTGGCGGTGCCACTATCCTCTTGATTTCCACTCTGACATTAGACCTTTTTTTATTTCTGCCATGGTTTGGTGCATTAAGCACCCAGCCACCATTTTCCACTCTGGGCATTTTCTTTTATTGCTTATCTAAGATGACAAACCTCCAACTTTTTTTTTTTTGCCTCCACATCCGCGATCAGCACCTCAACCTCTTTTTTTGTCTGCAGCGAGATTAACCGTTGTGATTGGACAAAGAATGACGTTGGGGGTGCATTTATAGTAATTTCCATGTTAATGTATGGGAGGAGGCAAGGTGGGGTTGGTGGCTCGTTCACGTGCGCTCAATTTCACGTTGGTTGTCATGTATAGAGGAAAGGGGCGCAGGACCTGGCATACGCCCGGTTTTCTACATGTAAATAATTCTGTGCATAGGTACTTTTCAATTTTTGGCCGTACGCCATCTTCTGGTATGAAAGCTGCATCCGTCTTTTATACATGAGGCTCCTGGATACATACACAACGTATTAAAAAAAAAAAAAAAAGAAGTAATATTTAGATATACAGTGATGTATCCTGTTCTTTTGTTTCATTTTGCATATTTAAAGGTCCAGTGTGTAATGTGTTTATTTGTTCATTATCAAAATCAGTGTTGCCCGTTCACAAACTTTTTCAGGAACATTTACCACCACCATTAATTCCAAATATTCCTATTGGCTTGAAATTTTACATTTCCATTTGCATGCACTGGGGTAGACGCTATATATTCATGCGCCATCTTGAAAAACGTTAGCCTGTAAGGGATGTACAGGACATACTGCTTTGCCATCCGCGTTTTTGCTGTCACAAGATAAACTCTGCTAATGCAGTGCTAATAATCTGCTAATGGGTATTGTAGCTTCCCTATTCCGCCAAGTTTGAAGAAGGAAATATTGAAAAGAACTAAAGACCAGCTTTTTGAAGCGTGAAGGCTACCGTGGCTGTAATACGTACTTGGAACTGCGTGGCGCGAGAGAGTTGACTGCCATATATGCTCTCAATGCTAGATGGGTAAAATTCCTACACATTGAACCTTTAAGATATGTGGTATGGAGATAAAGAGTTTAAATAGATATAGAATTTGAAAAATAGCAGCTGATGTGATTTAAATATCTATGGCCAGCACATTACTTTAGGTGGGGGCCAAAGGGGACACCGGTGACCCAGTACAGCTGTCTTAGATCTTGAGCCCAAAGGGGCCCATTCTGAATTACCAATTATTAATCATAGGGGACTTATTTTCATAAGTCAGGACCCATAAAGCTAACTTTTTCTTCACTATGTGGGAAAACTTACAGGGGCCCTGCTCCTATACATGGTCTCTCCTCACGGCGCCAGTCAGTCCAGAGTGATGCCTTCTTCTGGTCTGGCAGCTGGCTTTATGCATGGATAGACAGACAGATGACTGCGTTGCAAAAGACTGTGCAAGACTGTGTGTGTAGTCTCGTTGTCCCTGTTTAGCTCCTACTCTTCTTCCTCATCGGTAGCTTTTAACAACTATTTCTGTATGTGTGTCCACTCACTCACTCGCTCACTCACACATCATGGGGATTGTTTTGCTACAGAGCTACTAAGGCTTATCGTCTAAAGTGTGCTTTAATATGGACATTACGACATTTTATGTCCTGTATGTCTCTCCACCTTTATTTTAAGGTTTTCTAAAACCATCTTTTTTTCCAGTGTTTTGTTCCCATTTTGTTAATGTCTTCAAATTGGGTCATGTTTACAAAAAGAGCTCTTTTGAAGGACTCATGGTTTCACAGAATGGCAGAGCCCATGGACGTTTTTTTATTTTTCTTCAAATTACTTCCACCAAGGAGGTTATGTTTTCATTTTAGTTCGTTTATTTGTTTTGTCTATCTTTAGTTTTTGTCAGCAGGATTACAGAAAAACTACTGGCCCGATTTTCATGAAATGTAATAGGTGGATGTAGCATGCGCCAAAGAAGAGGCCATGACATTTTGGAGCAGATCTGAATCACGGGGCAGATACACTTTCGTTAATTTGCGAGATAGGGCATGGTATTGGTGAAAGTCTGCGGGCCCTTCTAGTGATGTTTGTTGTCTACCTTTTATTTGTTGTTGGCATGATATTGAAATACTAAAAAAGCACAACATACTGTGCAGCCAAAACAGCCTTGTGTTAAAAAACAGGCAAAGACTCATTGATGAGAACATGTTGTTTCAAGTACATGTTTCAAATGTCATCCAGGAAGTCCACATTGAGAAATAGTTTTACAACTCTGGAAAGTTATCCTGCTGACAATCTTTTTCTCCTCCACCCCCAAGTAAATACTGCATTACATACACTGTCTACCTACAATGTGCACTTGCAAAGATAGAGATAGGTAAACATCCTTTAAATTCTAACTGTGTGGCACCTGTATCCCTCTCTATACTGTTGGGATAGTAAATCATTTCATTGAAATCTCAGGAAGTCAGTGTTATCAGCCTGTAAAACACACAATGTTTCCTGTTAATGTGCTATTGTGGCATGCACTTTGCAAGGTAACATTCACTTGATGTAATTTATTTAAGACTGTGTGCGTCAGCTTAACACATATAATAAGTAAAGGCCCACTGAGCAGCCTACAAATGAAGTCTAAATATAAAGTAACATAATCATATTCTATTAACTAATTTTGTCTCCCTTAGACAATTATTACAGCTATTTCATTTTAAAATGTATTTTTAAAATAATGGTTAAATAAGCATAAGCATGTCCGAGAATGAGAGTGGGACTGCTTATTCCTTATTCTTGCCTGCCTAGCCGTTCACAGGTAATCTGCCCTGGAGCTCTGGCCTGAAAGAAATACACACACACACTCTCACACACACTCTCATGCACACATCTATGTACATCCGGCCACAATGCCAGTTCTTATCTTTTCCCCCTGATGCTGTTCTGTCCAGCACATTGAAGACGGTGATAGCATCAAGCCTCTGGTTCAGATAATTACTCACAGAGACACACACACACACACACACACACACACACACACACACACACACACACAGAAATGACACGTGTCCATGTGCCTGTACATGTTTGTGCCCTCATTTTCACTTTTTCTAATGAACACACGTCTGTGACTGGCATCATTCCCTCTGACCTAATTTTCACGCAAAAACAAAATTGCTGTAATGACGCACTTCAGTTAAGCTAAAAAAAAAACAACTCTATTATTATTGACTATTCAGGAACATCTGCCTATTGAGCCGCATGGTTCCCAGTATGGCCAGTGTGAAGTCCAAGAGCTGATGGCTGAATGCTTTTTGTGTTGTGTTGAAAGTAGTTTTGGTTTGTTCAATCAACTGCTGAACAGGGATTTCATTTCCCAAAATTATCTGTCACAGTTATTTCTGAAGTGTTAAATGTGTGTCAGGGTTGTTGCTTCGTAAAGATTGATTCATTTGAATGTTATTTGCTCTCAGTCCCTTTTTGAGAAATGAGATCTCTGAAACAACTGAGAAAGAAAGCGAAAAACACTGTTTTGATTTCATCATTTTTATTCTCTTGAAGGTTGTTTGTTTCACGTGAAGGAGTGTGTGTCTGCATATGTGTGAATGTGTTTGTGCGTGTGCACATGGGGCCCTACTAGTGTTTGATAGCTCCTCTGACCACACATGAGTTGGCTTTGACTCACAGTTCTAATTAAACTCAGGGCAGGTCTGAACTGGCAACACACACACACACACACTCTCACACACACACACACACACACACACACACACACACACACACACACACACACACACAGCCTCTGAAGTTGCTCTGTTATTGCCATTATTGTTATTTGGTTCATTAGGTAGAGTTTATGCTGGTTGCACACACTAATGCCTCATCAGACAACTGAGCTGAAGGCTTCAAGCTGTTAAGGTCTTATTTTATATTTTACAGCAGTTGTGATACAAAGACATGTCAGTGTCCTCATTATGGTCAGAAATAAGTATAAATGATAAAATTGTTTATAGTGTCATACTTGTGTAATTTGGAAAATGAATCAAAGCTAAATTGTTTAGTGTGTTGTTAATGTTGTAGTTGTTTAATAAGTATGAGAAACGTTGTATTGTGTTACGAAACACTTGCATGACAATGAAAATGTGTTGATAACCTTCTCTAGTATACAGGAAATGTGTCAGAGGGAAATGGGGCCCAGGAGGAGATACAGTGGGAGAAAGGAAGAGGGAGATGGCGACTGACGGATTAACTGAGAGAAAGAACAGAGATGTAGAACAAGAGGAAATCCAAGAGAGAAGAGGAGCTGGGAGAGAGGGGATATGTCAGTTTGGCAAAGGCAGTTTAAGAGCAATACCTGAAAAGGAAGGGCTTCATTCTGAGAAAATCAGTGAACAGTTAAGAGAAAGGCAGATAAGAGTTGTGTCTAGAAAGGACAGCAATCCTAAGAGAGCAAAAAAAAGGCTAACTATTTTATTCAAAAATGAAGTACCCCAAGGGACCCCAGGAGTCCTGTCCTTAAAAAGAGGGCGAGCAGTCAGTCTGTGTCCTAGGAGAAACAACAGGATCCAGCTGTTGCTCTGTAGGCCACCACACCCAGCCAAGAGAGTCTCCATGTGTTGTTTTAGCTGGCCTTGTGACTCGACTGAAAGGGGAGGTGGTGGTGGTAGCCGAGTTTGAGTAAAGTTCCCTAAAAGTTGGAAAGAGGAGTGAGCGTCCACCCTTTATTAGGAAATGGGAAGCACGAGGAAAAGAGAGAAGGATGCTGCATCACTTCCTGGTTTGGTGTTTCTGTGTAGTGAGGTTTGGTTCCAAGGTTTGCTATCTGGGTCGAGTGTTACGAGTGCCTGTGCTTTGTTTGATTACCCTGAGACTCAGGAGTTTATGAAAACACAGCCAGGGGATGTGACCTCAGCTGGGACCTCCAAACTAACTCTGTTCCCACCAGAGCCCCTCTAAACCATCTCTTTTGTCCAACCACTTTCACTCCCAGCCATGCTATCCTTTACTTTCCCTCTGTTGTCCCTGTTTGCTATGCCTACCTTCAACCTATTGCCCGCCTCAGGCTTTATCGCCCCACTCTTTTGTCAATCACCCTCTCCCTTATCTCACTCTTTTACCTGCTCGCTGCCACCTAATTTTAAATAGTTGGACTTAAATTAAAGAACTAACTTTTTTTAATGCTTTTACATTTAGTGTCAGGTCAGCACAATACCATACTGTGTGCTGTATCATACCACAAAGCAATGTCACATCATAAAATAAAAATCAGTGGTCATAGTCTTTTCAGCTGATGATGAGTCACATTTATTGAATATTTGGCCCACAGGCGAACCACAGTGGTAGCACTTAATTTTACAGCACAAAATATATACCTAGTATGTGGTAGGTAATTAGGTTTAAAAATAATAAACTGCTGGCTAATTATTCCGAAACAAACCAAACCAACAATAATAATAGCTGCTTAAGGACACTACTGAGCCTTTTTTGAGACATATGTTTGCAACATGTTCTTAAAGATTTACATCTTCAGTAGGAACCAATGGGCTTGAGGCTGAGAGCCAGAGACAAGTTAGGGATGTTGAAAGTATTAAGGGGCTGATGAATGAATAGTTGATTTTGCCAGCCTTATCCTTTAAAGTTTTAATGGCCTTTTCAGTCCTAATTTTTTTTACTGTAGGTTCATTCCACCTTAAGGGATCAGTAAACTCCATCAGAACTGCTTGTCAGATTGTCGAATAGTTTTGGAAATTTCCCCTGAGACCTTTCCGACGTCAGATTAAAGGACATTTTTTTCTGATTCCTATGAAGTCATGGTACATTTAGTGTTAAATGTGAGTGTATGTTTCAGTTTTGTATCAAACCCAGTGGACCGGGCATGTGCTGCTGAGAAAGGAGGTTAGGTTAGTAGGTGACCATCCTCTTCCTGTTTCCACCCATCTCCTCTTCCTCTTCCTTTCTCAAGTCTCAGGGGAATCCAACACATACACATTCAGATACGCACAAACACATGGACATATCCAGCCTGTGGCCTGTTCAGTGTTTCCCCCTGAGAGCTGTAGGCTTGGAACAAAAAGGACACACAAGAGAACACAGAGGATAGCTGCAGGAAATGGAAGAGCACAACACAAACATTTAAAACACAGGGGGGGGGGAAGTCTGTGTGATCTTAGTCCAGACATGTTGTAGTACGAGGGAGACATTAAATATGGAAAAAGTTTAGATTTGGCTTGCTTAGTTTTCCCCAACCCAAGGAATAGCTTGTGTTGTGCGACAGGCTGCTATGTTATGAAGAGGTTTGAGTTATTGAGGTCATGAGTTGTTGAACTCAGATTACAATTTTTTTTTGGCACTGCCCTTCAGTTAAGGCCACACATTACAGTTGTTAAACCAATCATATAGTAGTTGTGTTTTGGGCGTCATAACTAATTGGACCAAAATGGGCAGAGTCTATTTCCTAAGAGTATTCCCCAACTTATCGAACTGTTGCTTAAACATACATGTGCCCCTTTCTGACTGTCCATACTTTCAAATCTGTGCATGTTGGTGGAAATAGTTGTTGTGTGTATGGGATGTCTAGACGTAAACACTTTTAAGGTCTGTTCCCAGGTTTAGATAAACTACAGTACGTCCAAATCAGACACACCTACAGCTTCAAATCTGGATCACACAGTCCCAACATGTATCCACTGACACATCTGGAACTACTTTATCAAATGAGTGTTTTTACTGCCAAGCAATATTAGCCAAGGCTCTGTGTATTGTGTGGAATTGTATATGCTGCCTGGAGACATTACTTTATGAAACAGTAGGCATTAGGAGCTTTAGAGTCCTTCAGTAGTATGTTTTTACTGTTGGATAGCTTTGGATAGCCTGAAGTGGTAATGAGCAGAAAATGAAGGACTGAAAAAGCAACATACAAAGAACATGACGGCCCTTTGTTTGACGGCGTTTGTTTTAATAGCAGTTGTTTTGGTAGTCATCATAAACACTAGGTGAAAAGTTAAATTGGTGTCTTTTTTTTTTTTTTTTTTAAATAATCAAAGGAAAAACGTGCTTGTCATTTGTGGCAGACGATCACTGGTACAATCTGCTTCTGTGAGAATGCATTGAAATTGGCAAAAATAAAGTTATATCAGTTTGGTCGTGCTCCATTCTGGACTCCCATCACTAATAAGCAATGTGTATGTTAGGACTGTATAACATAAACACATTGCAAAGGGTTGCAATGAAGCTGGTTGAACCACCATTGATGTAGACTGGGTAAACCCAGCCCAATCAGCCGGCGATTTGATTTCACCCTGCAGCTCAGGCAGGAAATCTGTACATTTTTCTATCCTGCTTCCATTACAAATCTGCGGGGACCAATCACAAACTGGCTTATCCACCTGGCGGGCTATTGGCAGGCTTAACACGATGATGATAGACGGCAAGCAGCTTTTTGTTTACATTCAACATGGAGGCCACCAAAGCGCAGCAACCTGTTGATGCAAAGTACGTCACCTGGATCTTTGGTCTGATTGGTTGTAGGACTATTCAATTGCATACCGAGTCTTTTGAACTTTGCCCATTGGTCACGCCTCTTGTGCAGAGAAAATACATTGCAGACTCCCCTGACTAATGTTCAATCTTAAAAGATTAAACTTGGTCTGGTGATAGCCAGACTACCATTGATGTGCTTTGTTAGAGAAATGTGCATCTTTACATCTTATTTTAATTGTATCCTATATTCATTTTTTCTTACTGTACCATGCCCCATACTTTACTTTAATCCTCGTTTAGCACTGCAGTAAACTACATATTTTAACCACAATATTAGCATCTGCTTTATTTGTCTGCCTATTTTATTGGCTGATTTGTTTGGGATTAAAGGCATATGTTCAATGTCAAGAATTAGCTAGACACAGTTACAACTTATTTTTCAAAATACTCAATTTAAGACAACCCTGGCCAACCTTGAAGGCCCAGACTACACGCTGCTGATTTCAATCATTTGAATGCACCATCCAGTGCCTGCACAGGACAAGTCTGAATATGGCAAACTTTCCCCACCTAGCCACCCCACCCTCTCTAAATGTGACCCATAATATCCTGCTGTCAGATTGCAGACGCCAACATGCTTTTACAGATTGTTTTTATACTCCAAATTCATGAATGATCTGTGCTTATTTTTGCAAGATAAAGACAGACGTGACAAATTATAGGGAGAGAGTGGAGAAACAACAAATGTTGATGCCTCTATACAGGTGCTAAAGGATTTGTTTTATTATTGTATTCTCTCACTGTCTCTTTCACCTTCACTACGAGGCCTCGTAACTAGACTCAGGTCACGGCCCCTCTTATTTTCATTACTTTGTAAGCGATTTGACCTTTTACCTTTTCATCCTACTTTAAATTGCCTTTCTGCCGGTGAAACCACAATGCTGCAGATTCCCGCCACATTGTGCAGGAATGTCTGAGGGGAATTCAGGAATGTAGTTGGGAATGCAACGTGCTACATCAGCAGGTGGAGTTACATTGGGCCGCATGACGTCATTTTCTCTGCTTAAAATGGGTATGCATATGCACTCATCAGCGTCTGTGTACATTTGCTGTCTGTGTGTGCATGTCTTATTTAAGTGTGTTACTGGAAGACTAGCGTTTAACACTAACCCTACTTGATCTTTTTATGGGAACATGACACAGTGTCTTCCCAGAACAAAATTAAGTCTATTTATTTAACCAATTACATTTACAGCAACTGTAAATTGTGCAAGAGCCATAATAGATCAGAAATGGAAGGCTGCTAAATAATTGGAGACTTTAGATAGACATGTTGCCTACCTGTTGCACCCACCAAGACTGTTGCATTATAAAAATGATCCTATTTGTATATGTATATCCCCTTCTTTAATTACTATTAGACTACAGCACAGTCTCCTAATAGAATAATCAACATATTAAAAATAATGAGTGATCCATCTCACACATGATAATATATTTTAAGAGATCAGTAGAGATGGCAGCACCAGGGCACATGGAAGAAGCCAAAATATCTTATAAATTTGTAGCTACTTGGCCTAACATAGCTAGCATTTGCACACAGATCTGCAGTTTTGTGGAGCCACATGCAGTAACCCTGACAGGCCTCCTACATTACTCCACATAACATGCTGCACCTCCATCCTGGTGACAGTTGCTGCTGCAGCTGACAGGGTGTCACAGGATGGGCTACATCTCCGGCAGCTCTGTCCTGCAGCCTTGCACATAGTCTGAGCAATAAACAGAACACCACAAAGGGAATGTATGTTCCCATCAAGTGTAGTCAAAGAAGATTAGGAGTCTACAGCCATGCTAGCAATGTATTGAGGCTGTCCTTAAGCACAGCTATGCTTTAAGCTAAAAGCTAACGTTAGCAAAATATTAAGGCTTGCATGTTGATGCTTAGCAGGTATAATGTTTACCATCTTAATTTAGCTTAAATTTAGCATGCTCACATTTGCTAACTAGCACTAAACACACAATACAGCTGAAGGTGAATGTTTTTAGCTTGCAGGTATTTGGTCACAAACTTAGTATTTAAGTTTGCGTTTTTAAAATTATTAAAAGTGCTCCCTATAGAAAGTGGAAGACACAATAAAGAGAAACTGTAGAAAGAATGTCTGCCACATGAAAATGACAAAGGTGGCAAAATTCTCAATTAATCCGACTTCAAGTAAGGGACTCTTGTAATCCCCAGAGCTCACATTCAATAGATAAAACTCAATCTCCCTTTTTTGGCTACTTTATTTTCACACACCACTACATGGTTTGGATCAAACCCAACATTAGGATTAGGATTAAATAAACCATAATAATGGAAGTGTTTCTTTCTTTGTTTTTCTCAGATAAAGGCTCAGCTTCCAGCTAAACCAGATAAAGCTTGTTCCCTCAGACTCGCCTCAGGTGATGGTAGACCTTATCACGTCTTTTGTACTTCAAAGGGCTGCTGTTTCACAGCCGAATACTTGCCATACTGAATCCTCAGACAGGCTCCACCCAAACTACACTATTTATTTATCAACCACCCTGAGCTCACAGTTAAACTGTAAGTGGGAGATTCATGTGTATGTGTATTGTCAGTGTGTATATATGGTGTACACATGTGGATGAGTGGGCATCATTTTAGAATTATAAGGTCAAAACACACACCTGCTGTTGTTTTTCTTGTTTAGGAGATTTCCATTTCAGTGTGTTTCCTATGTATTGTGTAAGTCTCCATGATAAGAGAAGCTGTGAAGGGGAAGAAACCTTTTTTATCCAAAGTTGTACGGTCAGTGATGTAAAGGGACATGAGATCTGGAGTGTGAAAGGGTTTGGCAACCACCAAACTGTTCTGAGCAAAAACTTTTAAAAAAAGTGCATCTACTTCTTGTGTTCATTTCTGAACAAGTTCATCTTGAATTGTAGCTGTGTGGGTCTTCCTCCCGCCTACTGGATGTAAAACCTGCCCTTAGGGGGTCTTATGAGAGGGGATGAAAGGGGAAGTACTCCATTTACATAAATCATCAAACGCATCCCCCTAGCTAACAGATGTTAGATCATTTGTTGGAGGAAACAAGAATTTCCATAGTTGACACCCCTTTTGAAGTTTGAAATAATTGCCCAGTGCCGGTGGTCAAAGCCATTTTCAGACATGCAGCTCATGAAGTACCATAAATGTGATGGAAGATTTTAATTTGGAAGTCGCAATGTCAGACCTAGTAAGATTCTGAAGTGAATGCTATCACATTACTGGAAAGGCCACAGTAGCTTGAGGTTAAATACACAGAAAGGGAGATTAAATGGACATCTTGTTTCCTTTATTAACAGCAGTAAATGAATGTATTTAAAAAACAAATACAAGAATCAGCTGAATTTTAAGTTTGTTGATTAGATTGTTATCTTGTAAGCTAAATACAGATTCAAAATTATACAACCACCATTATAATCAGACCACTCCCTCCCAGCAGTACATTCTCCATTTTTACTCATGGTAATGGACAATGGACGTTAATTAAGACCTCAAAGAAACGTATCAGCGATTCAGCCTGTGAGAACTGAAAACATTCTTCTTCATAGTGTTGTTTTTTTCAACTCACTGCCAAGCAGCACATGCCAAATTCTACCCCAAGCATTGTGGCTCTCTCCATAAATGCCTGAAATAAAAACATCTACAAACAACAAAAGATGGAGCCAGCATGGTTAGGGGTGTTGAAATGAATCAATGCGGACCTAAACGATTCGGCATTGATGCGGGGCCAGACCATAATCGATTGTTACCTACTGATGTTACTTGTTGATTTTTCTGGTTTTTGGGTTTTGCCTTTTGTTGTCTAATGTGTTCGGACTCCGCTACATTCAGGAAGTGTCTTTTTTAAGAGAAGATACAATAAAAAGGGGAGTTCATATATTTATATAAATAACTGACTGCGTGAATGTGTTGGTGAAAACCATGTGTAGCAGTATATAATAGTATTGAGGAGGTGACGCATTGTGATGCATTGGGATATTGAATTGTTGAATCGAGGATGATTGTAATGCAATCCTGAGACAAGTGAAGATTCACACCCCTATGGTCACGTTTCCACATCTAAAAAATGTTTGAGTTGATGCATCTCTCCAGTGAGCAGTGGGGTTCACCCCTCCACATAGTCTCTTAAGCGTCGTAAAAACACACATAAAGTAACCAAAATCACAAGAATGGAACAGAAATGTAGTTAGACTGGATTCGTCCTTTTCTTCCTCAACCAGCAGCACACAGTCACTGTTGTAACCAGCAGCCATAAACCACGTCACTCTGTGTGGTCCACTAATTGCACATCAGTTGGAGCCAGTCTCCATGATGAAAGCTTGACTTTGCTCTTTGTGCTTTGGTGTCAGTTCTAATATGTAAAACAGATGTGTGTTTAATATCAAAGCCCATCAGTGGTTGTGTAGTAGTTGAATGGCTTTAGAGGTTGGATTCCCGCTGGGGCCACCCACACCCCACATTTAAGATGTATTCCTGTAAGTAGGCTCTGTATTTTGAATCTCCGCTCACCTGAAGAAAAAACAATCCAGAGCCATCTGCCTGAAAGGGGTCATGTCATTGAAATCACTTGAAAAGTTCTTTCTTGATAAACTGTTATGCCAGGCACCAAATAAATGTTGTCCTGGGGTTACTTTTCCAGAAGCAGTGCTTTGATCCAGGCCTGCAGAATGATAACTATTGCTAAAGACACTCAAGCTGAGGCTTGTGTTGTATTAATCGGGGAACAATAATCAGCAGCAGCAGAGAGTTGGCGGACTACACCGGCCTCAGCTTCCAGCTAAAACCTCCTCTATCTGATCAGATCCCAGCCTTGTTTCAACAACTAGCCTGGATTATAGTTGTCATATCAGCCGGAGCCCAACTGATTACAAAACATTCACGCAATGATTACATGCAGCTTACTCTAGGACTATAAAACATCCAGCAATCCTCTTTTTAACCTGCAGTGACTCAAGGTCCTGAAGCGATAAGGCTGCTTCAAAGTTAAAGATGTGTCGTTGACTGTGTTGCTGCCAATCCCTTTGAGATGCTGTTGTGTGTGTGTTTTGTGTATGTGTGTGTGTGTGTGTGTGTGTGTGTGTGTGTGTCTGCATGAGTGTCTGTGTGAGAGAAACTAATAATTAGTTTAATTGTTTAGTTTTTAAAATAGCGAAACATGCCTAGACTATCACAGTTTCCCAGAGCCCAAAGTGACAGTCCTTTATTCTTCATCAGAATATATTTTATGGAACATTAACTCTCGTGAATCATCACAGTATGCACAGTACAAAACCAAATGGGATTAAGAATAGAATAAAACAAATAATAATCATTAAGCTCCCGAGAAGTAATATATGATGATCTGGGATTTCCAGAAATCTGCTTGCATTGCAGCTCCAAAGCTAAATGGTTGAGAAACATCCCAAAGTACTCAGTCGTGCTTGAAAGAGTGTTGTAAAGTTTTTGCCTTCAGTTTGCTGGAGCTATTCATGTTACGTAAGGTCACCTCTTTTCCCTCCCTCCCCCTCTCTTTCATTTTGCACAAAGGATTTCTCAAAACACACACACACACACACACACACACAGTGCAGCATGGCAGCCGTCCAGAGAGGGGCTCCAATGTCACTCTGTTTCAAAGAGCTCTTTGCTTGCTTTCCTTTTGATGCTCGCTCCCCAGCAGCAGCGAAGCAGAAATGCCCAATGTCCAGCTTTGATATGAATTTGTCCCTCATTCTTCACGCTGCCCTGCAACTCTCTCTGAAAAAGGCCTGCCGAAGTGACAATACGAAAACAATAACACAACACAACAGTTTCAGCCTGTGCTCAGTAGACTGTTCAGGTTAACATGCTGCAGAACAGGTTAGACAACGTTTTGCAGAGTTCACTCTAGGCCGCAGTACCGGCACACATGACTCGGCCACATGGGTGAATGCAGAAGGACATACAGCACATGTAAGCTTCTGACCGTAACAAAGCCGAAACGAAAACGGTTCCAAAAAATGCCCTCGTTAAAAGTGGAATCCGACAGAGCCCCCGAGGTGACATGGAGGTAAAAAAAAAATCAAGGGGAAAAAAATAAAAATTACAAAAAAACATGTACTGGGGACAAAGGCTTTTGCAAGATCTTGAGTTTTATTTGCGAGATCTTGACTTTGACATGAAGAAAAAACAATTGAAAAAAGATTAAAATGAATAAAACATGTACTGGAACAATCACGTTTGCGAGTTTTATTTGCACATTCTTGCATATTCAACAAAAAATAAGGCTAACCTAGCTAGTTAGTAGCACGACATGATTACATCTTCTTGGTTGTCTAAATACAGCCAACGTATATTTTGATAAGCATTACTAATTAATATATGCCAAAGTGAAGTGTTATAATGGACATTGTTGTTGACTGTTGATGCTAATGACTGCAGGCTAACCTTAGTAGCTAGCTAGCTAGCTAGGTTAACCTTATTGTTTGTTTGACAAGAACTTGTAAATAAAACTCAATATCTTGCAAAACAAAGTCAAGATCTTGCAAAAGTGATTGTTCCAGTACATGTTTTTTAAATTTTGATTTGTTTTAAATTTTAATTATTATTTTTTTTTTTCCTCCATGTCTAAGTCAAGATCTCGCAAATAAAACTCGAGATCTTGCAAAACAAAGTCAAAAACTCCATTTGCTTCCTTGTTAGCCGGTTCTTGAATAGGCGTATGTGTGCAGTGCAGTGAAGCAATTCGTTACATCGCGAGACCTGATATCACGCGATACTTCCTGATGCTTCGGCTGGCTACTCGCCAGCCTAAAGGGTGGTTTAACTTTCACAGGCGCTAGGGGGAAACGAGACCACCACCATTCAACTTGAACAAAAAAGTCATATAACCATTTCAGTGACTCTGAAGTGGTTCAGTTAAGTTAAATTAAGCACAAAAAACTGCACAGTTCCCCTTTAAGTGCTTGTAGGCTTTTTTGTGAAAGACATTTTGCCTTTATGCATCATCACAGAGTGCGATCTCTTGACATTTTCAGAATTTAAAATGGGTTTACCTCTGTTTTAATGTGGCTGAAATTTAGTGAGGTTTGTACCTGTCTTTTTATAGTGATTTGATGTGTTAACATTGATTGTTTCACACAAACCTGCCAAATTGGGATCCACAGTATAAATAGCTGAGAGCTCTTGATGTGTGCTGTTGAAGACATGCTGTACTTTGAGCAGACTACATTTTAATTTACTGTGGGGCCACACAGCATTTACTTTAATGATGTGTGACAGAGGAACAAAGTGTACAAAACGTTATTTACTGACAATTTCATCTGAAGTCTCCAGGAAAAACTCATTTTAGTGCTAATTTTAGGGAATGTCCATGTAAGAATGGGTCAATGGAAACTTTCATTTATTATTGGATTCTTTTCCATAGATGAATTGTATTCTTGCCTATAGACAAGTTTTCCTATATTCAACTGACTCTGTACACTGACTAGATAACCTCTTATGGAAATAATTGGGAAAATAATTGAATTACAGTATATATCTGTCAGTATATAGTATTCTTATATGTTCTTATGTGTGTCTCTTAACTTGATTTTTATTTTGATTTATGCATTTGTGTGTGTAACCCTCACTTTGGTTTAGAGCTGAAACAAGTAGTGCTATGCACCTGACCAATTAGTTAATTAATCAATTAACTGGAAATGAATCAGCTACTGTTTAGATAATTCATTTTAGATTCTATTCATAAAATAAAAACCAAGACATTGGCTCTGCATGTGTGTGCACAATATTCCCTGTTTGTACTCACGGCACAGACTCACTGAGCTGCGAGGCAGCACATTCAAAGGAATGCAGCATGTATGTGTCAAACTGTGTGTGTGTTTGTGTGCGCACTCAGAACCATGTGTGTGTGTGTGTAACATTCCAGACAGTGTTAGAGGTATGTGAATTACGTCTTACAGAGAGAGAATGTGAAGAATCTGCTGCCATGAGAAGGCCACTGTTGTTTACTGACACAGTAGTGAAAAGGAGGTGTGTGTGTGTGTGTGTGTGTGTGTGTGTGTGTGTGTGTGTGTGTGTGTGTGTGTGTGTGTGTGTGTGTGTGTGTGTGTGTGACAGTTGGTGATGGTAACATGCAAAAAAGTAGTGAAGACTGCAAGCTAGCAAATGGATGTAAACAATGCTTGTTTGCATGCAAAGGATTTTTTAAATCAACTTTGCAGATGTTTTATGAGGAAGGGAATGCACTCAACATGTTTGTCAGAGCTCAATGACGCAGTTAATATGTCACTTTCCTTTGTTTACATCACACAGGGCACCTTTAAAGTCCACTTGCCACCTTTTTCTGGAGTTTTCAATCACATCTCACTGAGCAAACTCAACTGAAAGGCTGCAAAAGCCAGAGGAAAAAAAACCTAGTAATTGGACCTTGAGTTAAGATTATTTAGTGGAGCTATGTAGACATCCTTTTGTAGACAAAATAATAATGTGTCTTTTCCTATTGTGTGTTTTTCTCATTAGATTTGGGATATGAGCGATGATGAAAGCATCTGAAGGACTGGAGGAACAAACCCTGTGCCTCCAAAGGACGGAATACTCCGATCCTTCCATTTCTGTCTGGTTTAATCTTTTTTTTTAAGGAATCTCACATTTACAGTGGACAAGGGCTTTTCAGGGAACAGTAGACACTGACAAAACGTAAGTAATCTAAACCAAGCATATTATAAAAACTTCATAAAAGAAAAAAACTTCAGCTAAAAGAAAAGCCTTAAAATTGCTAATAGTCTTTATTTGGATTCAAGATCAACCAGAGGGATGGACCTGCAGAATAAAGCAGTTATACAGTTAAAATAATAAACCAGATAATCTGATTTACTGCTAAAATATTCAGTGAATGTCTGTTTTTTAGTGTCTCCAAACACTAAATGAAGCTATAGGAACAGGTATGTTCTCCCTTGAATATAAGACACAACAACTCTCTTAATTTGTATTAAGGGACTTTATTTTTGTCTAAAAATGTCTAACTGAATGGTCACAGGTCCAATCCCTCCCACAGTCTCACCATCAACACAGGTAACAGGTTTGCAGAGTCCTTTGGCAAGTCATCAACTAACTACATCTGCTCGCTCATTCAGTTAGCGTCAGATACACAGGGAAATTACAAAACCACTGTTGACAACTCAGCAAATCCTTTCATCTCCCTGTCTGTTTACTGGAGACTGTGGTACTTGCAGTACAGTTGATACTAAAACCAGCTTTGTTCCTTTGAAAGTAGGAAACCTGCACACAGATGTTACTGTGCAACTGTGGCTTCTGATATGGAAACAATTTACTGTTACTGTAGGAACCTGGAACCTACAACTGCACGGTTTAATCTAAAAGAGCCTACGGACAAACTACAGGTCTTAGTGGTTTGTGTATGTTGATGCATGCGTTTCTGTTGTTTTTCTTACTCTGTGTGCTATTTGTCTGAACTCCTAACATGTACAACATTTTTGGTGTAATATATGCACAATTTCAACAAGTGCAATGTGAAGAGATGAACAACAAATAGTTAAGTCACAATTGTCCTGATTGATTCTGACTATTCTAAGCTGTTTATCACTTGTGTCTTCTGTAAGTATGGTAACCAAACTGGAATAAAATGTCTCTTTATTTCGGTTTACATCTGTGTAGTGTATGTGGAATTCAGAATTTAGCACATCCTTCCATAAACTCAATGTAGCTGCATCTTTCCAATACCCATTCTGCTTTTAAGCATCTCTGTCTTACTATTACACAACCACCTACAGTTACAGAGGCCCACACAGTCACAGTGGTTTAAAAGCACTTTATTGTTCATCAAGGCTACTTTACGTACAAAAAAGGTGGCCTGCCAAAACCTTTTTAGTAGGAGGAGACACAGAGCCACACATTGACTGTTTTCTTGATACAATTTGTTTTCTTTTTGTTTTTTTACAGTTCAGAGTATTACTACCACTAAGTACATACTACTTCCACTTCAAAAAGGACCTGGAAAATGTGGTACAATCATAGTAAAGAACAACTTCTCTTTGATTTATCTGCACAATTTTCATGTTTACTTAATTACAGATGTAAAATGGCCTCCACAGATGGGACAAGCGACATCAAATACAAGTTTGACGACCTAAAGCTTTGATCTCCGCCTCAATGACTGGTAAAGAAGATGTAGCAGATACACTTGAGTATAAGACACGCTGTCCGGTTTTCATCAATTCAGCTTTAGTGTTGTGATTTCTGTGAAGTTAAACCAATCCGACAAGCGTTCTCAAATGAAATGTTTTTACTTGTTCAGTTCCCATCTGTAGACCCAAAATAGTTATAAAAAAAAACCTTCAAAACCCAGAATTTAGATTCCTTACATTAAGTGGTGGGAAACTTACCTTCCTGCTAGCCCATGACTAATGTTAATTTAGATTTTTTTTAATAGTTAAATAGAAATTATTTAGAAATGGTTTTGCAGGACTCACTGGGCTAGTGACAAACTTATTGTTCCATTAATGCAAAACCTGCAACTTGCTCAACAGGCCTCTTAAAGTAGAACCTCTTTTGTTCAGATGTCTCAGAAGTGACATAATGGAACACAAGTTAAAGGACTGCAGAACATCAGCTTCCAATGGAAGTCGCGATTTTCACCGACACACCAGTGGCCTTATTGGGGTTTCATACGTTTACTGTGTTCCTGCACTTGAACCTTTACTCTAACAAAACTCTATAAACAAAAAAGATCAACTTTTTTCACAAAAAAGAAAAATGCAATGATTACAATATAAGGACAGGGAAAACAATTAAATAGCTACATATCATTAACAAATTAATTGTTCCTCAAAAAATACCTACGATTTTTTTTCTCTGTACATTCGTTACGCACAGCGTAATGATAGTCTTATAGTTACCTATTATAAAAAAAGTATTTATTTATTAGGTGATTTTCCTACAGTGTGTAGGGAGTGTGTGCCGAAGCAGAAAGAGAACCTCCTACCTACAGGGTGGTAGTGAAATGATAATGAGAAAGTATAATAATAGAAAAACAATCTCCACTGGACACAGAGTCCTTTTCCCTCGTGCTGTTTTTGAGCATGTTGCTTATAACATCAAATCTTAATCAGGGTCGGCTGAATCTGAGGGGAGGGGGGAAGGGGGGAGGCTTTAAAAGACTTTGTGTCCGCTGAACGTGTCCCGGCTCACAGGTCCTGCTTCCAGAAGCTCAGCTCCTGAAGCGCTGCCTTTGCCTTGTCGTCTTTCAACCTCTGCTCAGACACAAGAAATTATTCTGTACTTTTTCTACAGAATGACTCACATCTAAGTCTACTGTTACAGCCCCAGTTCTCTTTATTCTATGCTCCTAATGTCCTCAAAGATATTATGTCATAAATGCATGTTGTGTTAATTTATGGGCAATTTGCTTGATGCAAAAAAAAAAAAAAAAAAAAAAAAGTAAGCAAAAGCGGACACCTTGTAATTCTGGTAAAGACACAAGCAACCCTGTTGGCATGAAAAACTCTGGAACAGTTGGCCATGGCTCGTTGTCAGCTGTTTGTTGACATGGAGATACTGAGTGTATAGGGGGCCTTTACAAAGTTCCTTATAGGAGGAACGTATGCCACCATGGCGCAGGCTCTTTAACACGAGTAACAAGTACAATTCATTTTCTCAGACTGCAGCAACAACACAATATTGTTCAGAAAAGAAAGCATTGAAGTACAAAAAAAACTTGGACACCAGGTCAGGACACAAAAAGCCAACTGATGAAGGCAGAAGGAGTTGTGACATCACCCCATAAATTCAGATCAGACCCTTATCAGCAACTGTTTTCTTTCGCTTTCTACCATCTCTGTTTTCCACAGCTTTTAAACATAAACAAAACGTTTAGGAGCCGTCATCACTAGCTCTAACCAACACCTTGTCTCACAAAAGCATCGCAGCGTTTTAGCCGGTGCTGTACAAAGTTCTTTTCGAAATGCAGCAATATTGTATGTACCAAGGTGGTGATTTTAAGAGGACAGCCAAACAGAATCAGAAGAATAACGCCCATAGTAGCTCATTGCAGATGCTTTTTAGGAAAACAAGGCCCTGTTGGCTGATTTGTGCCAATTTGGTGTCTCCCCTCGGCCATGCTGAAGTTTGTAGCATCACGTACCACTGATGGATCAACATCTTAAGAAAACCTTTACTCACCAACAGAGCCTGTCCGGAGGCTGTCCCACTATAGGTGTCTGTTACCATACTGATATTATTGGAAACAAAAATACAAACTGGTAATAACAAGAAAAATAATATGGAGTACGACTGACCCAGCAGTGAGTGTATAGTGTCTATGTCTGTTACTGACAACAAAAGAAGTAACAACTAACGTCCAAATGAAAAGGCTAATAGTAATTAAGATTAAAATGCTTAAAAACATTAATAGATACCAGCTATTAAAAACAAAACAAAACATGCATCTGTAAAAGCATTAGTTTACCCATCAAACCTTGTAGAAATCTACCAAACCACAGTGTGTAGAAGAGGGAGGGGTAGGCAGGGTGTAAGCCAAATATAATTACAACACCCGTTGTAACAAAGACTTGTTTGAAGAGATGTGAATAATCTTCTCTCCCCGGTCGAGAAACCAGACTTGTTTTTTCCGACCACAGTGACATGCAGCGTCATCTATCCCCTCATCGCTGTCAGCAGTTAAGCCAGGGAAACACATCAAAGCACATTGTTCAGCAAAGCACAACCTGCAACACACTGCAGGTCGTGCAGCTGTGTTTTCAGCCCTGATCGCCTCTCATAATGACCGGGATGTCAATCGACACCACAGTTTGCTAATTTGATAACCTGACTGTGCTTGTAAAATGAAATGCAACAATTTGGAACTATTCAAGCATGTTAAGTAGTTTAGGCCTGACAATACAAGCAACCTTTCTTTTAACGCAATCCTCCTCTAACCATGCAAGCATGTTTGTTTGTAGTTTATAGCTGCACTAATCAACATGCACTGATCTGACCAAACTCACTTTCTATTCAAACACATAGTATCCAAATCCTTATTACTTTGCCTATCTCTAACATGTTATACTGCCCGGCCCAATTGGTAGGCATTTTCCATTTTTTCAGAATATGATGCATAATAATATGGATTGTACTTTTCTGTCAGAGCCAAGATGAAATTATGCCCAGGTTGATTGTAAATAACAGTTAATGGGATCAAATAGCGGTCCCAACAAAAGCTGGATTATACCAGACTGCGCCAAAACAGCATTCTCAGTCCCAGTGTGTGCAGTGCCAGATTACAATATTGACATGCCACCCTTTACCCTCTACGGCAGTAGTGCAAATTAGACCGAGTCGATCACCTAAGTATACGCATACAGTAGCAACACCCCCAGAACACATACACACTAGCAAGAGGGAGAGAGAAGGAAGATGAGAGAATTAAAAAGTATAAAAACAAAATGATATTACAAGATGGCTTTTTGTTGTTATATTTTCGAGGTGGCCGGTGATAAACATCAGTGTCAGAGATTTCTTTGGTAGCACAGTCAGGTGGTTTGTGATCATTTTCTCCAAAGTGTTTCTCACCTATCTTTTCTTTCAAATGTCGGACATCCCATAACGCAAAAGCAGTACACAAAACTACTGTTAAAGAAAGAAACAAAAAAACAAAAGAAGAAAACCAATAATTAAAACACCACCGTTCCTCTCTCTTTATGTACATATAACTACAGACACTTGCTCAGCTCCAAGCTTGACATGCAGGGATGATGAATGATTGGAAGGAGCAGCTTGATGCTCCAGTTGAGTCCCAAAGTTGCTCATCACTGATTATTTTCTGGCAATACCATACGAGAGGACAGACAGAAAAAACAACCATGTTGTTAATGCTTGATTGATCCTCTGAGTGCATAGAGAGAGAGAGCAGGCTTGAGGGTTTCAGATGTTCGTAGCGGACCAGCAGGCAGGCATTCCCTCTGGGATGCTGGTGACAGACCAAAGTGACAAGGGCGTGGGTGTTGGAGCCGAGATGAGTTGGAAGAGCAGGGGAAACGGGGGCGAATCCCTATTAAACCCCTCCCCTCCTTCAGGAGACCACAGAAGGGGAGTGGTTGTGATTGACCATGTGGCTGTCAGGGGAGGAGTTTGGGCTGCTGCCGGACGACGAGGGACTCCCCTTGTTTTTAATCTGCAGCCAGGTCTCGCCCAGTGCCTTGGCAAAGTGGTCGTCTACTGAGCCTGTGATGGACACCGAGTTGGTGGCGGTGGGCTCGGGCTCCTTGTAGTTCTTCCCAAGACTGCGGCGGAAATGCTCCTCAATTACTGGGTCGCATGCTGTATTGGCTAGAACAGGGATAATATGAGAAGGCAAGAGAAAGTGAGTTTTTAGTTCCCATAAGGAAAACAGAAACATCTCTAAAACTCACTTATATAAAATGCAGTGGGCAATGTATTGCCTAGCATCAGTTCAACCATAGGTAATGGGAATTTTAGGTCAACGGAAAAATTCTAACTCTGGCAACTACTTCACTTTTTCATTGCGTTTTTTTTATATTAAATCACTGTTTTAAATTTCACTATTAACCTCAATGAGATCATAGGGGTTTCACTGGGATCATAAAAATGGCCACAGTTAAGTTATCAACCCATTGAAAACATAACCGACTCTCACAAACAGGACGAACAAAACAGACATGTTTGGCTAAGGCCTCAAGTGACATTTGCAGTACAGCGATAACAACAGCCTCTGAGACTTTGGCATGATTTTTTTTTAGAGTATCCCTAGTTATATAAGTCAGTCTGAATGTGGAGAGTATGAGTGGTTGGGTTTTCTCTGGAGGGTGATTTGCACTGCGATACGTTCATCCGTCACAGCTCCTTCTACCGTAAATCTATGTATTGAAAAAAAGCAAATATGATATATTATTGATGTCTGTCTGACTGTCTGTCTGTCTGTCTGTGCACTTGCATGAGGGCACTCACTGTTGATTCTCCTGTAGTTGTTAGCGAGGCTTGCACAGCTGTTGTGTGAGACTGGACAGTGAGACAGGTTGCAGTTGCGGTTGTTGGCGGGGGCACATGTGATAACTGAAGGACGATTCTGAAACACAAAAATACAAATTTGACATTTAAGGGATCATCAAAAACAACAAACAGTTTGGTCAAGAGTGTGTGTAAGAAGAGTTATTAAAAAGAGAACACAATTTAAAAAAGGGGGAATAATTAAATTAAAGAACCAGACAAAAGAAGGTCTGCAACTTGAGGGAGTGAGAATGATTCATTGACCACCAACACTTCTTGGTCAACAAGCAAAATAGGAAATGTTTACTCTCCACCATCCAAGGGGACTGGCTAATAAAAGCCAGAATAATATAATTAAGTAATAATAAAAGCCAGAAAAATATAATAAAATAAAATGAGTCACATTATGCGAGGGACCTACCAGAATTGAGGTTTTATAGACTGTATAAAATATGGACGTAGTCTCTGTGATAGGGCTAGGGCAACATGTTGA
Source organism: Etheostoma perlongum (assembly GCA_026937815.1). Taxonomy (NCBI): domain Eukaryota; kingdom Metazoa; phylum Chordata; class Actinopteri; order Perciformes; family Percidae; genus Etheostoma; species Etheostoma perlongum. The sequence continues at coordinate 28,047,833 of CM049374.1, read as the reverse complement.
GAAAAAGGCTTGTAAAATGTGAGAGTATTTTACTCTTAATGCCAACAACAACGTGGTAGTCTGTAGACTTAGTAAAATGATCCCCGAGTCAGGATAACACAGTAAGTTCTGCTCAGCTATGCCTCTCCAGCTTCTCCCGTAGCTCACGCGTATGCAGTATGTCCTGCACTGACTTGAACGTGAGGTAAACTGTGCTGTTCTCCCCCATCTGTAGCACTGTCTTCGATAATTGCGCAACCAGGCCAGATTGTTTCAGATATCTCATAAGTCCTTTAATAACATCCCTTATAACGGCCCACGTATCAAAAAGAATTGTTGGGTTTAAATACTGTTGTAGAGTTGGGCATTTTAACATGGGGTTTAAGGGGATTAACTTCATTTTGGAGCCAGCCTCAAGTGGCCACTCGATTAATGCATTGGCTTCATTTTTCAGCCCAGGAGGCTGCCACTTGCAGTTTATCCAACAATTTGCAAATGTTATTGTCAGAACCAAAGAAAAAGGAAGTGCAAGTTACCTGCTGGCGTTCCATGGCGCTGACTTTGTGCGACACTGTGGCCATAGCTGCTGTGCTACTGCGTGCAGACTCCACCATGCTGTTTTTGGTGAGTGCCAGAGGCTGGTCCATGCCGGCTAAGATGGCCAGGTGGTGATGGTGGTGGTGGGCATGGCTGTACAGGTGATTGCTGTGGACTCCCAGAGTGCTGGGCACCACCACACGCTCGATGGGGCTCCGGCTTCGGTCCTTGACGATGGAAGAGCTGCGGTAGTCTCCATGAGGTTTCCTGGAGAACAGAGAAGTAGAGACAGAGAGATGCACATTAGTCATTGATTAATCATCTGATCAAAAGTAATCGTACCCAACCCTCGGTGTGAGGGATGAGTGCAAAAGTAAACAAGACGAGGAAAGACTGCTGGCAGATGGTCATGGTAGTGGTAGAAAATAGAATGAAAAAAAAAGATGAGCTGTGGAGAGACAAATGAAGACAGAGGTAAAAAAGTGTCTGAAAGAGAGCTGAGATGAGGGAGAGAAGAGGGAAGATAAACAAAGAACTATTGTAAATGGGGCTCTGTGTTAAACCCCGCAGGACCAGCAGAAGCTATTAATACTGAACTCATAAACACACTCATACTTCTCAGATTGCTAGAGGGTTTGATAAGACTGTTTTCTTCAAGCACATGCTCTCACATACACACACAATCTCTCTCTCTCTCTCTTTGTTGTCAAGTCTACAAAGGAGGAAGTAACACTCTCCTAACTTTATCCAACATGGAAGGACTCCAAATGTATCCCTGTAGAGAGGGGCAAATGGGCACAAAGTTCAAAGCTCTAAAGTGGTTTCCTCAGTACAGCGAATTGACTTTCTCTAGTGAGGCCGAAGACAGCTGCACTCACTACTGTCTGAGGAAAATCCTGCCGTGCTAATGTAGCATAGACGCAAGCTGAGGAGTTGTCTCTGACTGCATCAACACTAAATTAATCTGCTAGAAGTTGTTGGCTGAGCTGTCCTGCCTCCGGCTGAGCTGACGTGCAGCAGTAACGTTAAGCTGCAGTGACACAGGTAGTACTGTAGTTTATTCGCTATGTTGGAGGCGAGGCCCCGCACCAGGGAAACTCAATCGTTAACGTTAGCTGCTGTAACTTAGCCCCCAGTAGTCAGTGCTAACCTAACATGTAACATTGGCTCCTGTTAGCCGTCCCCTGGCAGCCGCCGGGAAGCCAGGGAGGCTGAGTGACTGAAAGAAGCATAGGCGATCAAGCGTTAGATCCATGAAAAAGAGACGGAAGACAGGTTTGTAATTAACGTTAAGGATTTAAAACTCACTATAAAAAAATAAATAAATAAAAAAAAAAAAAAAATCACTTGGACTGTATAACATGGCTCAGCATAAAGAAACATCTCTAAACAGAAAGTTGCAGACTGGATATTTTTTATAACATTTTAGTTGTTATAGTTAGTTAAAATCCTTTTAATATAGACATAGGAAACACCAATTGACAATATACAATCTGATCCCTAATCAGCACAAGTGTATTGTCCACACATTTTCCATATGAAAAAGACTTAATTTCCACCACAACAAAATCCCTCTGTTCTCTCCAATTTGTGAGCTCATATTTTAATCATTCGAAAAAGCAGCAATACAGTTAAGGGATTGAAGTAACGAAGGTTTGACACAACACAGATTTTGGCCAGCCCCCCCCAGCTCTGTAGATAATTACTTTGAAATGTTTAATATGTAGTGAAGTGGTGGTGCCTGATACTATGCACACTTGCTTGCAGTTTAACAGGTAGCAATTATTCTGCTCGGTGCATCTCTCGTGTGTGTGTGTGTGTGTGTGTGTGTGTGTGTGTGTGTATTACCCCCTCACTGCAGCTCCAGTCCCCTCCTACAATTTGAGGCCCAGTTACAGGGAGCAAGATTTACTGTACTTGCCTCTTACGATCTCTTCCTTTTTCTCCAACTCCATAGACACATGCATAGATACAACCAAAGATACAGAATATACTCACTGGCCCCCTCCTTCCTACACTGACATATACACTACATAGACACTGCAGCCTCAATTGGGGAAAAAAAACAATATAATGTAGTACATTCATGCTGTACTCAAACATTGGCGGACAGAATACAATATAGAATTCCCTCTTGATTCTTCACCAGATACCGTGTGAAGGCATTTCTTCAGAAAAAGTCTGAATGAGAATGCAAAACAAACTCAAGATTGAAAAAGCTGCAGCAGGCCTTTAAGGTTTTGGTTGGATGCAAAACAAGCTCAGGAAAACAGTTGTAGATCAATGTGACCAGGCAACCTGACTGCTGGGTCAAGCATCTGGAGCCCACAGCAGCGTCCTCCACAAATAAATAGTCTCCACAGAATACAGAGAGGAAGACAGGAGGGGGTGGGGGGGTGGGGAGAATGTGAATGGTCCGGACCTCTACTATAAGAAAGAGTGAGGTCGGTAGTTTCCTTCATTTGTGCCGAGAGCTTACATTAGCAGAACTCCCCACTTTTTTCCCCCCCCTCACAATCGGCAGCAAACTTCCTGAAGCTTAAAGAGGGAAAGGCTTGGCAGCGCTTGCATAAACCCTGGCCGACAGCTCACCAACTAGCTTCTATGTTTTCTCATAGTGGTATCAGTTTTCTGTTTCAGTCTTTATTCACTTGTCAAAGAATAACTGTATTGTGGAGTTAATTACATACAAATTAAATCATAATAATGAAAACATTGTTTTTAATCAAATGCTACATAACTTGTTATCTCCAAATATAAACAATCGGCAGATTAGCTTAGAGGCAAACCGAAAAAAGCTCTTTCTCTCTCTCTCCCCCCCCCCCCCCCCCACCCCCAGCTGGGTCTTGAGTTAGGTTGTGGAAGTTGTTCCAAACTTTAATCATTGCCAAAGAGCAGACATGCCCACATCCTCACACATGAGGGGCTGTTGCAGAAGCCAGTGAACGGGATCAACAAATCCATCCAATGAATGGCATAGCTGTTGAATCCACTGCCGTCTCCCACTCGCCTGATTGCCCTCCAAATCCCCATTTCATGCCAGTGTTCTGGTATTCAAAACCAGCTCTGTCTTTGTCTCTCTTACTCACCTCTCAATTATCATTAGGGTCACAGCTGGGGAGAGAGGGAGAGGATGCAAAGGGTGAACAGTTAGGGATACACATGAGACACTGACAATGGGCTGGTGACAAGGGCTAGAGCTGAAGAGAGAGGTTTGCCAGATCTGGGGCTAGAGGCGGGGGTACAGCCTTTGAAAAGTAGAGAACTCTGGGACTTGACACCTACGAGAGGTATAGGAGGGACAAATAGAATACAATAAGAGCCGAAAGCAGCCAATGGGAGAGGTTGGGAACCCAGCTTAATGTCATTTCTCAATAAATGTTTGCAGGGTTACTTGTTATTTTTAGATAAAGTATTGATATGGAGTTAACACCACACAGCACTGAGGTGGTTTCAGTGCTGTTATTTGTACTGTTAGGTACACATTTTGTACTGTAGGTACAAAGATTGGAGAGGGGTGATACTTCAATGGACATCTTGACACAATGAAATTGAGAGGAAATACATAATCTATTTGATTCTATTTTAGTAGAGAATGGGTTATGTGTAGCCTGGCATTAGTGGTAGACACTGTGGTGGGCATTCATTGGAAGATCCCTTAATTTAAAAACCCAGAGAGTCCAACCCTCAATACATAAATGATATAGTCATATATCTTGAACAATATTACACCACTCAGATCTGTCATTAAGTACAGCCTTTTAAGTAACCACTCACATGACACCCTGTCTTCAAGTTAACCTCAAGTTAAAGATCACAACTGTGATCATATGTTTGAATGACTTAAAAAGAAAGGAAAAAAACAGTTGCGGGCCTGTATTTTGTCAAATCTGAACACTTAATTTGTTCTTGCTGGTTTAACAAGCAGCTTTGTATGAGCTAACTTGCCTAACTATCACAATGGAAACTAAACATATGAACTGAAGACTTTAAACGATATATAGCTTAGATTTCCAGGATTAGCTCTAAAGTAGACTGCCAATTTGGTGAGTTAGCTATATTTTACTTGAGGCAAAGCTACAGGAGCTATAAAAGTTCTGTGCCTTTTCTCACAATTGTGTTCTACAGAGAAAACCTCACTATAAATCTTCGGTGGGCAGAGGTTCATATCCTACTCCTTTAAGAAATAAATAAAGAGTGAGAACACAGAGAGAGACACACAGGAAACATCTGGGAAGAATCAGGGCGTAGAGAGGAGAAGACGACAAAAAAGAAAAAAGCAGGAGGATGAAGGCTCAACCACAGGTTACAACCAGGCCCAAACTCTGCGAAACCCACAAAAGGGACACACACACACACACACACACACACACACAGAAAGTGAGCCACAAGGACTACGGGCTATGTATATAAGGCATACAAACATCTCTACCCAGTTTGCTCTTCTCAGTAGCAGGACTGAGCGGAAGTTAGGAATAATATTTGTATTCTTTAAAATAGAAAAGTCAAAACACATAGAAAGTACACCTTAACAGATTAAGAGATTTACAGACTAGTTGTGGTATTCATCAATAATTGTACTTGACATACAGCATGCATTATAAAACAATAAATAAACAAAGCCTAATATCTAAAGCAAAAAAGATAAACTTTGGCACAATTTCCAAACATCTCTTTACACAGCCATTTTAAATCTTTCAGATTTCCACTCATGCAGAAATGCTGATAAAAATCAAGTATATATTTAACAGTTAACTGACTGCAGAGAAAGAACTGAAGAAAATCTTTCGTTATCAAAGCTGGGACAGATCGGATATGGGAACAACCACAACAAGAAGGCAAAGAAAACAACATGAGAGCACACACACACACACACAGACTGAAAAAACACCCACATGCTCTCCCTCCTTTTCTTACATGCTCACACATAAATAGTCCAGTCCCATGTAACAACAAGAGGGTAACAATGACCGCACACGCAGAGTTATTTTCTCCTCTTTTGGCCTATGGGGAAACTTCCATGAGAACAAGTTACTGTTAAAGTTCCCAGTAGAAAGCAGCTGTGGTTTCTGTATGCTACAGTACTGCTAGCCTGGAAATCCAGACCCAAATCCAAAAGATTAAGGGCCTGGCATTGAGTAATGAAAGTCGCCCACATTGAAGGGCGGCACCAAGCGTGCATTTAAAAATCTCACTGCACGCAATTAGATAACACTATGACCAATCACAACAACACACGGGGTGACAAAGCGGCAATGGTTATGTTTAGGGTTAAGGTTAGGGTTAGCTGCCTGTAGGCAACAAACACCATTGAGATATCAAGAAGCCCCATACGCTTAGCTACCAGCGGAGCTAACTGGTAGATTAAACTGTTGTCTTCTGTTTAGTTTGCCTCTGGCCCAGCCTATTTCAGATAAACCGATGTGATTGGTGCAGCTCAGCTAAAAGGGTATAGTTAATGAGCAGCATTATTCGATGCCTGCGTAACTCGCTGAGCAAATTTAAATTGTGCTCTTGCAAGAACTCTGGATTTCCACGGTAACGTACTGCAGCAAACTGACTCAATTGGATTTTATTTTATATCTTACAGAATTACCTTTCAGTGTAACATAACATGAATGCAAAATAAATTTCACGTGCGTACTACTGTGAAAGCATATAGCTTGATATCAAACCTTGGAATCATTGTCAGTATGTCTGATTTATCAGTGTTTCAAATAAATGAACAGAAATGGCAATTAACCCAGATTAAGAGCGTAACCAAGAACAACAAAGGGAACATTTGCTCCTGGTAATGACTGCCAGATATTGCTTGCTGAAAATCTTAGATTAGTTCAACTTGTCAGGTTCATCACAATCTGATTTAATTATGTGTTATTGGTAATTTACTAAACAAAACAATTTACAATTTTGTATCAAAAAAACCTGATGGTTAGGACCTAGGCAACTTCAGCACAGACTCACTAACTTAAGGTGGGCTGGCTTTAAGGTGGACCAGCTATTCTCATTTTGAGAGGCAACAATGTGATAAAGCTATAATTTATGGGCTTTCCAAATGTTTTGCAAATAAAAAAATTTTAAAATATTTTTAAAATTCTGTGTTTACACGTTTATCAGTTTGTACAAAATATGATTATCATAGCAGCTTGTTGTGTACCTATCATGTAGAGATTTGTAAATAACAGTTATTGGTATCTGCCAAAATGTTCATATCTATGCACTTTTATTCTTAAAGAGGAATGAAACAGCTGAGCAAGAGGACCTTTATTCTGGCGGGTCTACAACTGTAGAGTGGTGGGCAGGCAAGCAGGCAGCAGCAAGCTTCCAGCCCGCAGGCTCCAGTGGACAGGATAAAGGCTTCTTTGTTCAGGACTCCTCCTACTCCTTAGAGAAAATGAGCAAGTATCCCTGCTGCCTGACAAGGAGCCCTCTCACCACACACACGATCACAGATGGGTGAACACATGAATGTACAGACACACAACAACACATGTGCATACCTGCAGACACATGCAGACTTGGTACAGACATAGCGATCACATCAACATATCAGCCTTCCATAAGGACTGCCAATGTTTTCAATAAGACTTTTATATGCAGAATTTACCATGTCATAAACTTGTCTGTATTGCAATAGTGACTTCACTCATAAAGCACTAAGAGGCTGAGAAAAATAGACAAAAGCAAAATCCACTTATTTAGCATGCCTGTTAATAGTGTCCCACATAAAAAAAAAAAAAAAAAATACTAAAAAGTTTTTTCTCTCACTCCAGCATGTGCCTCCCCCCTTGACTTCAACTTGTTTTGATTGCACAACAAAAGAAACCTGAGCTTCCTCCTTAATAGCCCCGGCTCAAGTCTGAGGTGTCAGGTCAGGTGTCTGTCTACACCGAAAAATATGACTGAACTTACTGACAAAGGAAAGCCAACTACAAGCAACTCAACAATAACACAATTTTTTTCAGCAACTGATAAAGCCAGCCCAGCACACAGGGAAATTGTCGTTCAGCAAAACAGAGAAAACGTTGTTGTGAGGAGAATGACCACAAAAGCCCCTAAACATGCAGGAAAAGTCAACGATGAGCAGAGTAATTCGTGTAGACTAAAACAAGCTACACAGACAGAAGCAGACAGCAAAATCAAACAGCTAGAATGGTGTCAGATAACCATCTCTGGGCATTTGAACTGTGTGTGTGTGTGTGTGTGTGTGTGTGTGTGTGAGTGCGTGAGTGCGTGAGTGAGTGCGGTGAATGGGTGCAGGGATTCATTTTCTGGTTTTCTGTCTAGCTTTTTCACAAAAACCAAGTCCATCATTTTCAAATTAAACCTAATCACTGTTCCTAGTTTTAGATTAGTTAAATGAAGCAGAATGCTTGTTTATGTTAAATAAAAACGCATTGACTGTGAAGAGGCTGCCATTTTTAGCTTTAACTTTTTCTGTAACAACCCTTCATTTTCCACTTTAGTGTAAAAACTGTTCTTTAGACAGTTCAAAAGAAGAGGAAAACTTTTCACAGGCCGACTCCGACTGCAGGTTTCAACAAGTCACTCAGCAGTTACCTTTGCCCGGGAAAGAATGCCCTCAGAGAAACCTCAAATGAAATGACAAAAAAAAAGACATACATTTAGGATGGCCCGGAGGAAAATGGGTTATGGAGAAAGCCCTGGGTTTAACTTCAGGTTGCAGCAAGTGCGCAAGCATCTGACTTTTCGTGGGTAGAGATTAACCTACATAGCCAAATGACTTTGAGGTCATAATTAAAGTGAAGATTAAATAAAGGGATTATGGCTTGTCATGGGATCATGGTACAATGAGCTGTTTGAAAAGTCTTCAACATCAGTTTTTAGATCAGTTTTATTTTCATAGAACGGGGAGTTTAACTCCACAAAATGGTTCTATGGTTGTGACACCAACTGAAAGCTGATATGACAAGAAGTCCCATTGTATCTCAGCAGACTTACTTACAAAACAATGTGATACACGAGTAGGAGAATTTGCTTATCAATGTAACCGCATCGTGCATCATATACATCTCGCAGACAGTGAAAAACTACTGACACAACAGAATAAAACACCAAGATGGATTTACTGCCTGGATAAAGACTATAGTGTTAATTTCTCCCACCACTGACACATATATAACAGAAAACAAGATGACTCTGCACTAATGGCAAGACCCACAGGCTAATCTTTTGTTAGGTGATCCCAAACAGCAACAAAATGAAGGAACAAAGACCTTTCCCCATGTGCCACTATAGAGATTTCATACCTGTAACACAAAAGGCGCAAAAATACCACTGCTATGTCAAACAAGCAAGTGAACATATACAACTTCTGCAATTATTTTTGTCGTGGTGAGACTAACAAGGTTTAAGCCCTTAAAAAAACATGATCTTCTTAGATTCATTATTTACTTATTATTTGTATTCTGCTCAATATGTTCCCAACAAACACTGCTTTGCCAATAAACTGCTAATATGCTACGACTGAAAAAGTAGTGTTTTTAGTGTATGTAGTGTTTGGAACATACTTAACATTTAGATTATTTTGTCAGCAGTGAGTCATACTGCATGAGTGATCCTGATCATTTGCTACAACTCTGGTTCTCCATTAAAATTAATTGTAATTGCTATGAATACAAGCCGACTACAGCTGCAGACTTTCCAGATTAACCTTTAATGTCTAAATGTGGTGTGGTTGATACTAAGAATTCTGTTGACTGACAACAAAAGATTTCAAATCAACCATTTCCTTAATGTGCAGCAAGGGTCTGTGCAAGTGTGCACAAATGGCAGTATGCTTGTGCATCTACATAGATGCATATGTGAATGCACAAACGTAGCACATTAATACACTGTCAGTAACTGTGGTCTACTCTTAATCCAGGGCTTCCAGTATATCCAGCATTGCATGTACTGTGTTCCATTGTGTCACCTCACAGTCATGTTGACTGACAAACACAACTGCAAGGAAACAAGTGACATAAAACAACAGCTGTCATTAATACAAATTACTTGTATTCTCAGCAACAAGACATACTGAAAAATTAGCATGCATGCAAAACGGCACAGCTCTACCTAACATATCCTTGACTGTCTCTGCAATAAATAGCAATGGCTGGAGTCCCATGACTGACTCAGTCAAACCGAGAGAGGGGGGGCAGCAGTCCTTTACAGCCAATCAGCGCACCAGAATCTCTGGAATCTCTGGAAGTGGGAATGTGGGAACGCTGGAGATGTGAGTAATCTTGCTGTTGTGCAGTCCCTGTTTCCAGTCTTCCGGTCTTCCAGAGACCTGCAGCTATAAGGAGAACACTGTGGAGCCAGCTAAACCTGGCATAGCCAAACTGGGACTTTTGAGAAAGCCTGCCTGTGCACCAAGGGAAGAGCCCGCAAAACACATGGCCAACAGAAACACTGGCATAAACGAGAAAAAAAAAAAAAAAAAAAAAAAGACTTCTTTTAAAAACAGTGAGTTTTGTACGTGTGTATATGTAGCTTCTACCATTGCCATTGAGGTCACCTCCTCAATGGCCACACTGTGTGTTTGTGAGAGAGACAGAACAAAAAGAGAAAGATGCAGGGATAGAAAATTTGGAGATACATGTTTTTTTACTAGCCCCTCAGAAAAGGAGTATCTAGAAAATGACTAAATGTTAAGGTTTATAATGGATTTTATTAGAAAGTGTCCAAATGCCTGTTCACTCATGCAACAATTGAGTGTTTCTCAGTATGTGTACTCACAGCTGTGTAGCAAACAGTCGGCTCATCTTTGCCACATGCTCATTGTCGTCCATGTCACTGTCCCCCTGGTCCCCGCTTAGCTTCCTCTTGGTGGGGCTAATGGGAGGAGGACCTGTCCTGTGGTTGGAGATTGAGGAGGAGGATGAGGACGACGATGACGATGAAGAGGAGGAGGATGAGGAAGACGATGACAGAGACAGGGACTGGAGCCTGGGGTCCCCCCTTAAAGCTGCTTCACCTGAGGAGGGAAGACAAGAAAAGATAAAGAAGAGGTAGAGCCTGACCGATATATCGGCAGGCCGATATTAGGCATTTCCAGATCTATCGGTATCGGCATTTGCAATGTATAATTTTTTTTTTAATTCATTCATCAGAATCATTTATAAATGATTCTAATAAATGAATATTTAAAAAATAAAAACAGACAGTCAACCATGTTATGAGCTTTGCCGTTGCATAGTTTGTCCACCAGAGGGCACTCTACAAACATCCCTGTTTGCAACATTAATATCTTTAAGTTTGTATTCTTATACATTTTATTTATCAGAACTTTATGTTCAGAATGTTTATGTTACTCTATTCTGTTGTGACAATAAAACAAATTATTATATTATTTTAATGAGAACTCATAAATAACTAATGTTAGGGAAATCTGTTTTGTAACGCGTTTCTGGATTTAAAAAAAATATAATATATATTGGCCTATATATATTGGCATATCGGATTTTTAAATAACCAAATATTCGTATTGGTCTTAAAAATCTGTTATCGGTCGGGCTCTAATAGAGAGTTACGAAGGGTTAGGGAAGCGGTGTTCAACATCTCTTCCAAAGTGTGTCAAAAAGGCAGAGATCAGGTGAGCTCCACCTTTACACAAAATCTGAAAGAAGATAAAACCAGACCAAATTAAAAAAAAAAAAAATGTTCAAACATGATGTATTGAAAGGACACTTTGCCATAAATGTAAATTATGATAATTTGTCAATATTGTGGTATTTTCAAGTAGAAGCCGACTGTTTTATTGCCACTTTAAACAAGCTGACCATAAAAACTACTTCTGACAGTGTTACTGTACATACTGTGTTCCAGCTCAAACTTTGGATTTTGTTGACTTATACAGTTTGCTGAGTGAGGCACAAACCTCTGGCATAAGTAGAGGAGTATCTGGTTAGGAATGTTTTGGGAGAAATAGTTGCGGATGGTTTCTGCATACGTTTGTGCGTTTGATGTGAACTATTTCTCTTTGTGTGTCTGACACTCTCTGCAAATTTCCAGTGCTGTCCTAGTTCAGGAGGCCTACAAAGTCGTCAGTGAGTGGGAGTAAGGGCAAAAGAGGAATCAGGAAAACTACCACTGGCTCTGTCTCAGTACTGGGACTTTCCACTGCTTTGGCCTCATGTATCTGTCTGACTTTTCCCAAACAAAACATAAAGCTCAGACTAAAACTCCGATTCTTATGTGCAGCTTCCCCCTAACTACTCCCATACTCTGAGAAAAAACAATTAGTTACAAACATCAACACAGTAGATTTCATCATTCAAAACAGTATTGTTTTAAATGTGTGTGCTTATTCTGCTATGCTCACAAATTACATGACTTACAATTTAGACATGCAGTAATAAACAAAATAAAAAGGTAAATTATTATTGATGTTGAGGATCTAAATAAATTATTTATGAAAAAATTAAAAAAGGTGATAATAGGATTTTACAAATTAAAATAACTTTAAAGACTTTAAATACTGTTACCCAGATTTTCCACCAAGCACATTTGTTCCACCCTCCGCCACACCGCACAGGGAGCAGATGTTATTGTCTCTACAAGTACTTGAAAGAACAATCATGTGTTTATTAAGCTAGTGTCTACCTATCCACTACAAGCACTCCTGTAATTAAACTCCATGCTTTCTCTCTTTTCTCTTTCCTGCTGTTGTCCTTAGATAGATAAAAAGGATCTGTAATGTCTATTATGTTGTGATGGATCTCTCCTCGTCCATGGTGTGGTAGAGGAGACGTATACAAAATTGGAGGGTGTCTTTTGGTAAATTGACTGGATGCTCTTGCTGTTTAACTTCCTGTCCAGGTGTTCGAATGCCCCGCAGCTCACGTGAAAATACACCTGGCGCGTATCTTTAGCGGAGCGCAGAGGCGCTTCACGCACACTTCTGGGATGGTGGTGGAATATCAAGCATGGACATGAATGGCCGCGATTGCTGCCGGGGGTGCTGCGCCTCCGGTAAAGCAGCACAGACGCGCCCAGTGGGAGATAGGGGTTAGCGTCATTATACTGTAGGCCTACTGTTTGTTCCCTGCAAACATTTTCTTAGCCGTCTTAACTGCTGAAGGAAGTTTCCTGTGTTATTTTGAAGAGGAAACACTGCAACTTTTGGATGCATGAGGTCGTAAAACCAGTTTCAACAGGTAATACTATGGCTGATAACTATTATATCATTAGCCTAAGTCATTCAGAAGGCTGACACCCACACACACACACACACCCCCCACCCACACACAGTACTATGTGCTCTATTCCTCCAATGTTCCTATGTATGTTTAGCTTTAGCATGGCCTCCCAAACACAGCAGCAGCTCCTCCCCCTTCTCTTTCTCTCTGGCATGTTCCTGCTCGCCCCACTGTGTACCATGGCAACAAGGGTGACATCATTGTTTTTGGCAGGACAGAGGGAAGGCAATAAAAGAAGGGAGACTGTGACACCACGCTGTCCAATCAGGATCCAGGACAGATAATAGCTTGTCAGAGGTTCAGTAGTGAAGCGCTCAACAAGGGGTGAATCTGGGAGTGTTTCCCCTCCAAATAAATAAGACATTTGACTGTTCAGATTCAAACACCGTTGACCTAACTGCTACTCAACAGTGAACCGAGCAACACTCAGTTACTAATTAGGTACACCTTTCTAAAACTAATGCAGCCCTGCAATAAATCCTACGTTTATGAGGGTGGTGATTTTGTTCAGTTTTTGTTAGGTGTTTAAAGAGTTGATAATTCAATTTAAGACATTGACTTCAAAAACTAGTATGAGGCATGCCTATTTTACCATGACAGACTTTGATTAGTATAATGTGAGTATTGGTGTTTCTGAACTAGTAAGAATATAACTGAATGATATTGGCACAACAGCAGGGAAAATAAAATGCAGAAATAGGAAGAAGTACATAATAATGCTAGAGAGGACTCTGTTATATTTACTTTCATGTTTCTCTATACTCTACTGTATATGTTCAGTACATAAACATTGTTGCAATTTAAGAGAGAGAGAAAATGCTCTCCCTTTTGTTCAACCAGCAGACAAACAATGGAAGGAGGGCTGTAGCACAGAAGTAAAACTCCATTCTATCCTTTCCCCTCTCTGCTCTTTCAGTTTATTAGGTTCACATGATCAAAGCCTGTTTCTCTTGACAGAACTTCAAACAGCTTGGAATCAGGATGAGATTGGATTACAAAACAGAGGTGAAGCCCTCTGTTCATTTCCCTCTAGCTTTCTCCCTCTTGCCTTTCCCCCTTCATATACTCAAAAAAGGATGAGTCCAAGCATGCCCTCTACTCTCTTTCTGCAAAGCAAAGTGATTATTTTTGGCTGAGTTCCTCTGTAACCTGAACTTGGCCCTCTGGGTTGCCTTTATTTTCTAGGTCCATAGAGGCTTTAGGCTTTAAATACTTAAAAGGACATGTACAAAAAAATCTCTTCCACAGAAGTTCTAGTCTGTGTGAGCTGAACTTTTAAACCGGATGTTAGATTGGTGTGATCTCTGGCAGTGAGAAAAAGGGACAACAAGACAGACAGACAAAGAGGGATAGAAGTTGACAAAAGTATATGGCTTTGAGGAGGTTTTCAACCTTGTTTATTTCCTACTGCTCAGCAGCAAAAATGGACAGTCAGCATTCCCCTGCACCCCTCCCTGTCAGGCGTACAACTGATAGCAGCTTTACAAAAAGGGAGAGAGAGAGAGAGATGAACAGATGGACAAACAGAGAAAGTGAGGGACAGAGTGATAACACATTGTATATAGCACATGTCTTTCAACAGGGTCTGAGAGCAAATCAGACAACTGACTAAAAACAATCATTTCCAAACATAGAATCAACAGGACAGTTTAATGTGGTTTGAAAATAATATGATTTGAAATTAAATGAGAACAATCAGCTGGTGTGATATTGCAGGAGAATTGGAGCAACTGATTACAATGCTGAACATGTAGACAACTTGGCATTGCTGATTAGCAAATGATGGACTTCCTTAATCAGTTACTTTAACAACAATGTTAATGTAATAATGTGATACAGTATAACATATTGGGCGCTAAAGGGCACACAGGGAAAGGTTGAGATTCCTGGATTTGTTGTTGACAAGATGCTTGCTGTTCCTTCACATTCTTCCAAAAATTTACCTTTATGTGGTTATATAGGAATCAGATTGTGTAGTGTCAGTGTATGCTTAAATAGGTCACATACTGTGTTAACACACCTAACACTTGATCAGGGTACGGGTACACACCATAGACCTTACAACTAATGGACAAAGCTTCCTGGCCTGAAAGTTAAGCCAATGCCTCAAACATGCATTCTATCTAATTTCCAGCAGGGGGCGACTCCACTGATTGCAAAAACAAGTCCATTTCTATAGAATATGAGAAAATGACCCTACTCCTCACTTGGTTTATTTACCTCAGCAAACATTTTCATAATGAGTATATGGCCTTGATCCCTAGTTTCACATCTTCTTCAATACAACGTGATGTTCATTTTGTAAATTATGGTCCTATTTATTTTAAAATTGTGATAAAGCAGGGGATGCTTTAGGGCATGGCTACAAGTCGACCTGTTAATCATGATAGAGACTTTGCAATGCTAACCATGGCACTGTGTATATTCAAATAGCCATGAACTTGTTTTTGGGTGTTGTCCATGTCTTCATCTTAAACGTTGACCCTCTCACTGTGTTTTCAGCATTTAGTCACCTAAAAATGTCTTGTTCAGCTGTATGCCAACTACAGCTAGCGTTAACTGGTACTACCTTATGGCAGTGTTTGCTGTTGCTCTGTACTTCCATAAATGGCAGCAGTACGCGTTTACCAGCCGGTTACCGTCCACTGGATGACTTGCTTCAGAAAAAGTTGAAAATCGGCAACCTTCCCTTGTTAGCATTTAGCTTAGTGAAACACCATTGCAACCATAAACAACACCAAAATGGGCGCGTTACCCTCTCCAGCTTCACCCTATGGTAAAAAATCGCCACATCCTATTGAAAAAAAACAAGATGGAGACAGCCATAATCGCTAAACTCGAGGCTTTGCGTATGCTACATCCACTATTTTTACAGTCTATGGTGCTGCACACGTGAGATAACTGGTTAGGCTAAGTCTCAATAAATGTTGATGAGGATAACAGCGTGAAAGCTTAAGAATACAAATGAAGCTCTTGGGACAGAGTGCAAGTATATATGAGCATTTATATGTGCATTTGTCAGGGAATGTATTAGAGTATGAATGCTCAGGCATAACACTAGCAAGACAGCACACCAACAAAATCACAACGCTCCTCCAACCCCTTCTTGGCTCAACATGTTTGAGCCTTTATTTGTTTTCTTATCATTATGGAGTCACACTTTAGCTCAGTTTACTAAAAAACACACAAAAACAGAAAAACCAATGGATGGGCTAATTCTACAGAATGTTCTTCCCCTCTTCCCTCCTGTAATTGTCTTCACTGAGATAGACATGTTGAAACCTGAGAAAGATTCAGCTTTACAGTGACACAAAAACCCCTTCTGGTTGGCTTCAATCCCAGGCCAGGGGCAGTCTTATCTACAACACCATCACTGCAGTGAGGAGTGAGCTTCTACCATTACTAAAATTTCACAAAAAGTGCATGTGTGCCTAAACACCTGAGCAAAACGGCACTTTTAGCCAAACCTGCCGAAACAGGCAAAAGCACAACTCTGTTGACAAAGACCATAATCACATGCTCAACCACTTTAAAAAACAAATTCCCTCTACCTGCTTTCTGCAAAACTGCAAACGGCTTTTCAGTCACACAGTCTTATTGGAGTGCTATTAAAGGATCCTTATACGTTACATGTAGAGAGGAGCTGCTAACTGTGGCACAGCAGCAGTAGGGTGATGGTAAGCTACTTCCCAGCACATATGAATAAAAAGCCTGCTGATCGGTTTATCATAAAAATGTTTTCCTTTCCTTTGACCTTTTGTATTTTGTATAGCCTAAGTCAATGTCACCACCTTCCAACACAATTATATCAAATTCTAACATTGTCTTTGTTTAACTAGGTCCTGTGTAGTTGCTTAAAAAGATATCATTAGTTGCGGTTTATGTCAAAATCTGACTTCAGTGGACTTTTTTTTTTTTTTTATTACCAATGCTGGAGTTGATTCTGCACATTGCAATAGAAATCAGGGGCAGAGGCACAGAGGAAGGAACTTCACCTCCATAAAGACTGGATGATATTATGCTTGACATGGGAGCATTACCTGCAGAGCACAGGACTGGAGTTGCAGTTTCCCAAAGTCAATCACTTTGTTAATACATGGAAGCTTCTGCTCTGTGCGTTCATGACATAACATTAAATCCTACACTGCTCATGCTAGAAATAACTTTTAGTCCACACTGAGCAGATGAGAGCAAAGAGAAGATAAATCCCAGCCCAAATCAAAAAGACACTGGGTCAAATCATTAAACAACACACATCTATACTTGAGGCTTTGTCACAATCTGATTCAACTAAGGGCAGACATAACCATAAATATCACACAGCTAGGAATGCAGGACGTTGATGTGAATGATAGAGAGCAAAAAGTGTGAATAACTGAGCAACTAGTAAACACTGGAGGAGAGCCATGCAATTCACTTGAAGTCTATTAGTCAGCCTTTGGTCTCAATCATTAGCAAGGTCTTCATTTTGAGAAGTGGTCAATTAAAATCACCCAAACCGGAGACTGGCCGGGAACCGGGGACGTCTGGTCACCCTATGATATGACGGACTTATAAACACACTTTCAGTTTTTCAGTAACGTAAAAAAGTAACGTTATTAATAGTGAAATTCGACCGTTTGTTGCTAACGTTTAAAAAAAATAACAAGTGGGCATCAAGTTCAACCCGTAGAAAGGTTATAACCTGATAAGTCAAGTAGACATTAAATGAATTAACATATACTGAAAGCTACAACTTTTCTCTGCAAGGCTTGGCGCAAGCTAGCTAAAAGTAAATTGAGTGAAAACTTCGACAACGTCGCTAACCTCAACTCGCAGCGTTAAACGGTTGACAGTTTACCTTCGTAGCAGAGTATGCCAATGTTGTTGTTCATTTTGTCCAGGTACTGGAAGTTCAACAGGTCCATTTTCGTTAGTAGCATTTATCGAGTTTTTACAAAAGAAGACCAGCTTTTTACTTCTTCTCCTCTCAAGCGACGGTCAAAAAGCTAAAAAAAAAAAAAAAGGCCCAGCCTTCAACTTTAGTTTTACAGGAACCCCCTTTAATAAAATAAAACTCCGCGGAGAAGATTGACACCAATGTTTTTTTAAATATGGGTAATTGTATCGCGGTGATAGAGCAACAAAAAAAAGAGTAGCGTCAGTTCTCCTCACAGCCAGCTGTAAGTCGACTGCACGGACACGCAGGCTATGCTTGGTATGACTCCTTTGCTGCACCAGTGGTTTCCTCTGTTGCTGAGGGGAGCGCACTGGGCATGCTCCATAAATCCCTGGAGCGCGTCAAATATCACAAATGTTTTACGCACAAGATCAGACTCTCCAAACACATCCAGACACCCGACGAACTGCAGTAATCCCATAAAAATTTGTATGGAGGTATAAAGTATATAAATGAATAACAAGAAGGCTACCAATCTCGTATTTTGCCACAGAATATAAAACAGGCCCAAGATAGTTTGGGAACAGCATGTAGGTCCATGTCCTCATAAGTAATAAGTGATAACTAAGAAGATTAAAAAGTGGAATGAAAAACTTAAAAGTGACAAGAAGGACAAAGAAAGAAAAAGGCAGGAAGGTAAGGTGAAAAGAAAACTGTGCTTCTCTTTATGGGGTTTTGCTTGTAAGCCATTTCTTTTTTGACAAAGATCTACATCTAAAGTTATTTAAGGTGTCAGGCTTCTTACAAACAAACAAAATATAACATAGAGATTTAGGTTTTTTCTTTGTCCATATTAAAACATATACCAACCAGAGGGGTAAGCATGGTATATGGATGTAAAAAAATAGCAGATATTCTATGTACAATATGACAACAAATATGTTAAATTGCCTATAGTTGTCTTACAAAAGAAGGGGAAACAAACTTCACTGTTGATGGAAATAACATGTTCCAGAGGCCCAGTAAAGTGTCTTCAGTTTCAGAGTGGATCTCTCCTGCCCCCTGGTGCTTCAGGTGGGCTATACCAAGGTTTGGGTTTCAATGAAAGGGGAATGATGTAGAAAAAGGCAAATGGAATGGAAAACGTTAATGGGTATCATCATCATATAGTTGAATATAATATAATATAATATAATATGACTGTAATCATATTATATGGTTTGTGTGGAAAAAGTGGAGAACAGTTGCCTCTGTGTATTTAAGTGAGAACACAATGAGCAGGGTGTGGCTGCACTTTCGAACATGAGTTTATACACAAACAAACATTTACCATTTGCAAGTGTTCGTGTGACACCTACCCGCAAAACACACAGATGGGAAATTAGATGAAAAGCTCACACAAAGAAAGTATTACCTGTGACTCCGAAAGAAAAAGAAAATGTCAAAAGACAATCTGATGATAATACAATAACAATTTGCTTGAATTACATTACATTTGCTTATACTGTATAGATACACTTTATAATCATACAATATACGTGTTGAGTGTTGTTAGATTAGATTTAGTTACTTGGGTGACTGATTTATCTGAAGAGGCAGTTCAGTCAGCCTTTATCATGTGTTTTCCCTAAATTACATTTGTTATATCATTAAAGATTAAGACAGAGAAAACCAGACCAATGTTTGTAGCCAGATGGAGAATGAAGATCGACTCTCAGTAAATCAGGGATCCGGATCCAAGCACATTAGGATATGAACTTGCAGAGAAAGAAAATGATGCTTATTTTCTTTAAAATTCTTCATCTGTCACATAAGCAGGTTTAATTATTTCCAAGAAAAATATGTATTGTGTACTGTATAAAGCCACTTTGTCTTGTGTCAGGCATTTTAACACAGAACAATGGAGGTTAATTAGTAACCAAAGACAACTGCAAGCAGTTATACACAATAACTGAACCTCCAGTTCTTCACCTTGATGAGACTCGCATGACTAAATACAACAAAGAAAGAACAAGGAAAAACAGCAAGAGAGAGAATATGATAGTTATGAGAAACCTAAAAGGTGGAGATAAAGCTTTCAGGCAGGTGGATTTAATGTTACTGTCTATCCTGGGCTCCATGCAGGTTAAAAGCACTGTAGATTACATTTATCAGAGGAAGTAAAGTAAAGTTATGGCTGCTTTGCTGACCTCTGTCTTACCAACAGGGCTCTAACTTCTAACACAGCTCACAACTGGATTAACAGACTAATTATACAGAGGACTTTACCCCCTATCTCTCATGTACACACAGCCTAAACCACAACTACAAAACAAAACAAACACAAAACAGTATGTATGCATCTGCACATGCACGCAATACTGTTTATATCCCTTTCTCACACTCACACAATTACACACATAAGGCCTCTCTAACTTGTCTCATTGGATACTAATTGTTTTCAGGTTCACTCACACAACAAGCTTCAGTGCAGACAGAGAGTCCATTCAGTGTGACTGATTCTACTACAGCTAGCGCTGCAGGTTCTCAGGGGCTCAACTCAAAGCAGTACACCTAAAAAGTAAGAAGCTGACACTCATACTGTTTCGTGTCTGACATTAGAGCTGCAAAGATGAATCAATTAATTGGTTTGTTGTCAACTATTACATTTATCGGCAACTATTTTTATATTTGATTAACTGGTTTGAGTATTTTTTTATGACGTAAGTATTTTTTAAACGTAAGTATTTTCTAGTTTTGTCACTCCTCCGTGACAGTAAACTGAATATCTTTGAGTTGTGGACAAAACAAGACATTTGAGGAACGTCATTTTGGACGTTGGGAAACATTTATTGACAAGTCTCACCATTTATGACATTTTATAGACCAAACAACTAATGGATTAATCAAGAAAATAATCAACAACGAAAATAATCTTGAGCTTCAGCCCTAGAAACATACAGAAAAAATGTTGCAGAAAGTCAAAATTAAATTGTTGAAGGCTTTATGAAGATGATGTCAAAACTTTTCAGGAAGTATAAACCACAAAGTTGTAATAAGACAGCTCAACGGGCTCATGGGGAATTAAATCTTTTTCAAGCTGTTGGAAACAAGAAGTCATTCATTTCTCTGGAGAGGAAGACGAAAGACAGACAGTAAAAGACCAGTGCCTCCATATTGCCTTTGAGCCAATTTGACGACAGATAATGGATATGTTGGATTTTTGAAAATCTAAATCCCAATATAATGTGTCCAGTGTTGTGTTATAATTAAATAAAAACTGCTAATCACAAAATATAATGTGACCAATGTGCCTTGATGCGCATTAAGGTAGCTCATTGGAGCTCCCACAGGCAGATAAAGACTAAATAGCTCTCCAAAATCTTCTTGGACTATTAAGGTTAGAATAGCTAAAATGTCAGCTTGATTCTGAACCTGTGCTTTGGTTTCTCAATTGCCTAAAATTGACCCAGTCTGTCTTTTTCACTTTTGCTCAGACGTTTGTGTCTCTCGTGCAGCAAATTAGAAAACACGACCACAACGACCAACTCATAACTATGACCTTTTCCTTCTATATTTACAAACAATGGAAGGCATGCTTATAAAAAATGACTAATAAAATGGATATTTTTATGCACTACCTGTCAAAAGTTTGGGGTCACTTAGAAATTTCCATTGCACTCCATTGTAGACAGAATACCAGATCAGTTGCATTGTTTTTTTTAACCAGGGCAGCAGTTTTCAGATTACAATATGTGCTTACATAATTGCAAAAGGGTTCTCCAAAGTTTTCTCAGATAGTTTTTTAAAATTATAACAGAGTAGTAAACAGAATGTGCCTTTGGAACATTGGATGCATGGTTGCTGATAATGGGCAATAGAGATATTACATTAAAGATCAGCCACCCACTCAGATCAGCTGGTATTCTGTCTATAATAGAGTGGTATGGAAATTTGTTAGTGACCCCAAACTTTTGACCAGTAGTGTACATCCGTACATCAGTTTAGCTAGAGTTTTCCTGCTGGTTATTAGATTATGTCTTAAAATTATCACAAACACTTGACTTAATGTCCTTTAAAAGGGAAACAGTCTCTAACACTGTGTCTTTGTTCTGGCTTGGCATGCTGTAAAATTTAATTAAGCACTGTATAAGGAGATTAATGGTTACACAACTTGGTGTAACCCCACTTCTTGCTACCATAGGGACAGGTTAACCCTAAGCCTACTGTGGTAATAACCTTTTCTTCTCACTGTTTCCCCAACTTGCCTTTATTAGCATGACTCAGAAGTAGAGAGCTCGCTGTTGGGCTGATGACTTATAGTGATGTCAGCTACTATCAGGAAAAGGCAGGATGTGCAAGTAACCATGCATGTAATTGAAAGGAAACGTTTGCGGAAAAGCATCATTGGCTCCCTAAACCTCATTTTACCAACGAATAATTCGACTACTGAACTAACTAATTAACTGGTTTGTAATATTCTCTTTTCCTTACAAAAAAGTTCTGAAAGTTGGACCGCGTTAATCAGTTTTGATGTCTATTCTGGAGCACTGAAGCTTTATTTAGTTTCACAGGATCTATCAATGCACTCGCCCATTCATTCATCTTTCATTTAGTGGGTATACAACTGCCCTTCATCTCCAGCAGATAATTCCTGTCTTCCTGTCATTAACCCCCTTACTTCCAGCCTGTCTATTTATTATATCTAATCTATCATGCCAAGGTGCTACCACACCTATGTCCTGTGGTGTTGTGTGTCTCTCTGAACAGGTCTGGGCTTCTCCAGGGAGTGGGTGTGTCTGGATAACAACACTGCACAGGCCAGGTGGTGATTCATCCTCATGCTTTATTAACACGCTCCAGTGCTCAGACACAAACACTGATAGAATAAAAGTCCGTAGGATGAGGGTAGTGTATAAAAAAAAAAAAACTTTCTTCTGCCTTTCTCACCTTTCCTGCTGCCTTTCTTGAATTCACTCTATGTATTTACTTAACTAAACTATATTTATGCCTTGTTGAAAATAAATGAAAAGGTGACAACTTTGTTGTAGATTTCTTAAGTTGGCCTTAAACTTTATTATAAGAACAATCTTTAATTAGTCCTCAATGACTTTATGGCTCCCTCTGTTAAAATATGACCACACCATTACAAGCTTTGTTTACATGGGGATATAATGAATTATAGATCCCTTCAAACAAGTGTTGTCTCAGCTCTTGGTATCAGGGTGATTACTGTAACTTTTCCACAAACGTTGAGGCTGTGAAGTTTGATTACACATATAATGTCAACAAAGACCTGAGTAGGACTGACCTGCATTACAATTTATGATACTATAGGTTGGCATTCCACAATTTTTAACATCTACTAGTCAAACACATACTCACAGAGGAGAAAATATTGGGTTGCTGCACCGAAACAATGATGACAACAGGTGATTGTGTGGATGTAAAGCTATTCGTCATTCCCACCTTTGTTGTGTGTGTGTGTGTGTGTGTGTGTGTGTGTGTGTGTGTGTGTGTGTGAAACGTGGAAACCCTTCTGTCAAACTGATCTGCTCTTTTTTCTGTTGTCTCTAATGCGGTCTGCACTTGTTCTATTGATTTAACAAAGCTCTTCTCTCACAATGCCATAATACCTTGGCAGCCTATGTTAAATGTCCATCCTGGCCCTCTTCTTTTCTCCATATCTTTTTTTTCCTGTCTCCATCTCTAATTATAAGTGCTCTCCATCCTTCCACCTCCTCCCTCCTAGCTTGCAAACAACAAAACAAACAATAGGCAGACAGTGGCTTGGCTGTCACTTTTGGGTATGCAACCACCTGGAACACCACTCGGATCGGATTGTGAGATGCAAATCTTTTCTGAGCAGCAACCTGAGACGCAGGAAAGGTAAAAAGGATATCTTGTGCATAGTAGTTAACAAAACATTCAGACTTTCTAAATTAAATTTGGTAAAATAATCTTATCCAACTTTGACATAAGAAAGAATTTGAGGCTGATGTCTGTGTTGATGCTAACAAAATGAAACTCAAGCATTTCAAATATATAACCAATCAGATATAATTTCTGGTAATAGAAAATAATCTGTACTCTTTCATAGGCTAATATATATATATATATATATATATATATATATATATATATATATATATATATACCTATATATATATATATATATATATATATGCCATGCTAACAATTAGCTGTTAAAAAACTGACCATAGGGACTTATCATTTATTAGCCCTTTAACAGCTCCTATATGGGACAGAAGGCTCTGTGCCATTACCCCTCATGTTCTCCATCTGTATCTGGATAACAGCCTCGGCATGCTCAGATGTCCTCAACACACCCTTATCACTGGATGCCGAGACTACAAATACAATACATACTTTTCTGAGAGAGAGAGAGAGAGAGAATGTTCAAAGTTTAAATTTCAGGTATTTCAACGTACCAACCTTCCTATCGTCTTCAAAAGAATATACATTTTTGGACAAAATCCCCTTGAAAGTTAATAGTCTAAATTTCTATTTATGTTGTGTGATAACTTTAATTTCTGAATACCTCACATATTGTATAAATTAAAGTCATTGACTCATTAATCACAGCAACTGACTTCAGTCATCACAAAGAAAACTCAGTAGGCCCTATGTCTCAGCAGGAATAAATTTTTTTAGCACTGTAAAAGCTTAACCTTTTCTTTGTGAGAGGCTTTGCAATCCTGTTTCATTTCATTTTCAGTAACTATGGCAAATGCTATCAAAAAGAGAGGAATGTAAGGTATGTGTGGTCAGCACAGCTCTGAGGAAAAAGTTCACTTGTTAAGACAGCAGAGCTGGTGTGGGACCAACAAGCGTGCCATTTACTGAGCGCAAATGTAGGACATGAGTTCTTTATCATTTTCAGTCCAGACAATATTAAGAGTCAATCACTGTTGTCAGGTAAGGACTCATAAAAACCCGACCATTTGACTCAGGCAGTTTAGGATTATTTTATGTACAGGTGGGAGTGAGAAACTCCACCTATGAAAGGTAGGATCAGGCATCGAGAACCGATTCCCACTTGGAATTGTTTTAAAATTACAATTCCAGTAGCATTGATTCTTTATTGGAATCGTTTAAAGGATTTGGTTTCAAATCCAATCATCGCCTCCCAATTTAATATATGCGCAAGTTTTGGTTTCTGAAGCGGCCAGGCCCTTGTTGTGTTGCAGCCTTGGAGCACAGTAAGCAGCACTCTAGTGTGGCTTTATTTTACATTGAAAAAGCCCTGTAACACTGTAAACTACCACTGAATCAAAATAAAACTTTCTCTTTTTTTTGTGAAAATTGGCATGGGACCCGTTTTAACTCCATCCCTCAAAGAATCAGAATCGAAAAGGAAGAATCAGGATTGAAATCAGAATTGTTAAATTCCAAATGATGCCCAACCCTAATGAAAGGTGATGGCTACAAAAAGTACGTGCAACATGGCCTGTTCAGTGTGGGGAAAGACTCTTCATACAACATTGTTTTAGACCTGGGGCCTCATTTATCAACTGTGCGTACGAACAAATGTGTGCGAATGCAATGCGTAAGAACATTGCCACGAAAAGTGTGTAATTTACCGACTTGTACTTACACTTAGGAATGTATGTAAATATAAGCACAAGTCGGGCACCCGGAAAGATCAGTTGGTGGAGCGGGCGCCCATTTGCGGAGGTTTGCTACTCGGCGCAGCGGACCCAGGTTCGTCTCCGGCATGCAGCACCATGTCATTCACCCTCTCTTTCCCCTTTCATGTCTTCATCTCTCCTGTCAATTAAAGGCCCAAAGTGCAACAAAAAAAAAATCTTTAAAAAAATAAAGTATATATAAGCACAGGTCTGGCCATGCTTACTAACAGAATCTAGTAGTAGAATAGCAATACTACAAATATTTAAGAGTGTCACAGTATGCATTACGCAATCAACATCCACATATGTCCTGTGTTTCCTATTATTAGAATGCACTCAATTAGTCATTTATCTAATTTTAAAACAGACAAGTTGCCTAATTGGTGTCAAACCCTATTAAAGACAGCTGTGACAATATTGAAAATACAGTGCAATGGCTTATCTTGCTTTATGGGAAGACTTGGCAAACTGCACTTAAAGACCGTGCTGATCTGCTTGGAGAGGGCACAGAATGGCTTTTCTTAGTAGGTACCAAGGCTGTTGTGCTCGAGTCCAGTTTTTCTATGGTCTCGGACTTGCTGGTATTTAGACTTGGACTTGTCTCAGTTTCTGCCACTGGTATTGCCAAATATGGCTTTTGGTCTTGACCGAGTCCAGGTGTCTTTATTATGTTTCTAATAATATTGGGGTGAAAGTGAAACACTGGCCACCTGATAACCAATCAAACACAAGATTATCTTTGCATGGCACACCCTGCACCTGCTTGCCCTGCTAACGTTATTGCCATTAATTTTCATTGATTCACACACTGTAACAAATGAAGATGTCCGCCAATTTTGCCATAATCAAATTTGGTTATAGAAATCACCGGGTATTTCTCAGCACTGCGCTTAAAAAGAAACAGGGCAGACTTCTAATTCTGCAAAGTAACAATTTTGTAAATCTGTGGGACTTGGTCTACTTGGACTCAAACCTTTTTGGACTCAGGCTTGACTTGGTCTCGACTATCCCTGGTCTTGGACTCAACAAAGGTAGTCTTGACTACAGCCCTGGTAGGTACGGCTTCCCCAAAAATGAACTGCTGGATTTGGCTTGTGATAATCGTGACCTTCTCCTGTGCAGCATTTTTTCTTTTGTTTTTAATTCCTCCTGCACTGAGTGAACCAAACAATATTCGTTGGTTGGATTCAACCTCGTCTACCAGTACCTCTATTTCTGTTTGAGAAGTTCCTCTTCTTTGCTCTCTTTGCCCTTATTGCGGTAAGGGAAAAAGCATATTGACATGGTTAATAAAGGGATGTGTTCTTACCATACATAGTTAATTGGAAGCGTTTCTGAAATGGCCTACATGAACATGAACGAGCACGTCGTTAAGAATAGGTTTGATTTATTAAGGTTGATTACTTTCAATTAGCTTGCACACGTTTGATAAATGCCATTTTTTTTTGTACTTAAGCACATACTAAATTTCCTTTGTAAGACAGAATTCTGAACATTTTTTATGATAAATGAGGCTTCAGATATCCACCTCAATGCCTTACTGTGAAACTTCTCGCTGGCAAATGAAAAGCTTCAACGTGGGGCACAAAGTATACCACTATGGATTTCTGCACCCTCCCAGGCCAATAAAAGGGAGTTTGCAGCAACAAGGAAGGCCTTACAATGGAATTTAAAATAATTTACTGTTTATATCTCTACTTAACTGGAACAAAAAACAGCCTGTGAAAGTAAATCACTTAAACCACATCTTTTGTAGCTACAAACAACGAACTAAACTTGTCTGCCCACAGGAGAAAAAACTGTTCTCTTGTTTAGAAAGAAAAAACAGCAAACAGAGCATAAATGATTACTGGTATATAATTGTACTTGAAAGAAAAACAACAAAATTCTTACATTGTGCAAAGTGTAAAACAGAAATGCTCTAAAACAAGGCTTAAATATATTTAACATTGCAACTGTGACCTTTTGACACTTGACCTTTGACCCTGTGATCATGGTGGCCTCTTGCCCATCGATTCATAATAGTCGCCCACTGA
The DNA here is from genome assembly GCA_026937815.1 of Etheostoma perlongum. Taxonomy (NCBI): domain Eukaryota; kingdom Metazoa; phylum Chordata; class Actinopteri; order Perciformes; family Percidae; genus Etheostoma; species Etheostoma perlongum. The sequence goes on along the minus strand of CM049374.1, from coordinate 28,020,565 downwards.
ATCATGACGCTAACAAAGCAGCGACAATGACATAAGTGCCTGTGTGCGTGTGTGTGCGCAGCAGTCAACAGAGTCAGTTAAACTGCAGAGGGAAGTGTATCCAGAGCACAGAGAGTGTGGGAGGAAGATAAGACAAGAAGGAGTGACAGGAAAGCTTACACTTCCCAAAACCAGCTTTTTATTCATCTTGAATGAGAAGCACTGATCTGATTTACTATGAGCAGCATGATTGCTGAGTGACCGTCTCTGCAACAACAACCCTACTTTGTTTTTATATAAACTAAATATACACTCATAAATAAATATACACTTGTCATAGTGGTTCAATTTTTCAAGCAATAGTTTGACATGTTAAGAAATGCACTTATTCACTTTCTTGCCAAGAGTGAGATGAGATGATTGATTGACTCATGTTTGCTTAATATGAAGCTAAAGCTATCAGCCAGTTAGCTTAGCATAAACACTGGAACAGCTAGCTTGGCTCTGTCCAAGACAACAAACCCCGCCCATCAGCACTTCTAAAGCTCCCTTGTTAACAATTTAATTTGCACAAAAACCAAAGTCTAATCAAAGTGTTTCTTGGTCTGGCGCAGTGACATCCTGGAGTATTCTCATTAGCGTGAGGTTGCCAGGCAACCAGCACAGACTCCAGGATGGAGCCAGGCTAGCTGTTTCCTCCTGTTTTTAGTCTTTGTGCTAAGCTAAGCTAACTGGCTCCTGATTCATATTAAAACAGGCATATTTGAGAGTGTTATCAATCTTTCATTCCTGCAAGAAAACTAATAAGTGTATTTCCAAAAATGTTGAACTCTAGCTTTAATGTACAGTATGTAGGTTACAGTTTCAGTAGTTTCAGACCAGGATAAGGCAAGGGCAAAAATGAAAACACTTACCGCTAATAAAATAAAAAGATTAGTTACATTATGTAACAACACGATACAGTATAACAGTTAAGAGTCCAAAAATTACGCAGACTTATTAATAATCGACTGCTCAAGTTTAGGAAAGGTTTTCTGCTAAATTGAATATGTTCTTACAAACATCAAAATGGATGTTGATTGGAACTGAGCAACAAGTCATTATCAAAATACAAACACAGTATGACAAAATACTGTACCTTGCATACTGTAAATGTCTTCTGGGATGACAAAAAAGAGATAAAACAGGTGTGAGAGAATGTGACACCCACAAATGTATTGTGGTAAAATGGTCATGTCAATTGTTATGTTTATAATCTGATGATAGGTATTTTTCAGTTGAAGAAACCAGGTTTAAATGTATTTTCCGGTTGATGCCTTTACAAGTGTAATTACGCACTTACGCCACAAGGGGGAGTATCACTAGGTGAGCGCTAGTTGGAACAACGGTTCCGTACCTCAGACAGAGGACAGCCTGCTGAACGAACGCAACTAATGTGTCCTGTCTCTCTTATTCCTGCATCAAAACAGGTTAGTAAGTGTGTGTTACAACACCAAAATATGTTTCGAAGCACTATAAAACCCTTTGGAACATTATCAGAGAAGGTTTGAGGCAGTAAATGTGTGTTTTATTCGAGTTAGAAACTTGTATTTCTATACATTAGCATAGTTTTGCTAGCTCTGGCATGTAAACGAAGTCACAAGATGGCGACTGTAATGTCGTACTTTTATTTAATTATACTGCAGCTCCTTGACATTGATTATAAGCGTGTAAGTGTTGTTATTGTGTAGTTGTAACAATGAATTGTTTATTAAGGTTTGGTAAATGTGTTAAGCAGGGTGAAGAGAGAAGCAAGTTTATATGCTTCACTACAGCTAGTGAATGTCAGAGAACATGTTAAGATTACAACAATGTTGGTAATGGTTGGGACTGTGTGACTTAAAGAACAGATTGGTAAATTCATAGACTATACTATGTTATTTCAGTGGTTAAAAATATAATAATTTTGTGTTGCAATGTGACAAATGTGGCAAATTTGAGAAATGAAGTGAATGAGTTTAATGTGAAGTCTTGAAAGAGAAAGAAAGTTATAAAATTCTGTTAATAAAGACAGAGGACAGCCTGCTGAACGAACGCAACTAATGTGTCCTGTCTCTCTTATTCCTGCATCAAAACAGGACATATTTATCTGTTAACAGGTTACTCATGCTTGAGGCCTGTAACAAGAACAATAGCAGGAGTGTAACAACAAAGTCAGCATTAAGGTAGGACATTGCAGTTACCTTGTACATCATCTGTAATCACTTTCACCTAGTGATCCATGACATTGTCATAGCTCATAAAACCTTTGCTGATAACCAACATTTATCTACTGCAGACTCCTTGACCCACACCCACACTGATAGCAGGTGATACTGTAAACACTGTTAACAGGTAATGACATCATAGTACCCATGTATCAATAAAACGGCAACATGCACTGACTGGGGAACTGGCAATAAACACTGGTGGTGTTTGAGACAGTATAGACCATGTGGTCTTTTATGATTACAACTCGGTTTTCAGCTGTTATGGTATTGCACACAAAAAACTACAGGATGCATACGCAACACTATATTCCAGTGTACTCCACATTGTCCCCAACTATTTTGTTTGATATATTGACTATGTTTTATTTGCGGCAGACTTCTACCATAACCGTACGTTCACACCGCCACCGACTTGAGCGTCTAAAGATACCGGAAGTCATTCATTTTCAATGGAAGCCGGCTTCTCTCAGCTGCAAGGAGCGGCAAATCTGTCGGCGTCGCGTTTTGGGCGTTTTGAGCGTGTTGAGCGTCAATCTGAAAGTTGAAATTTTTCAACTTTATGGTAATGAGCTATGACGCAGTTCAGCGGCAAGCAGCGGCTAACGCCAGCCGCCAATCGGAATATAGAAGTCCTTCACGCTGACTGATCCCGGAGAAACATACGATGTAATCTTTTCGTTCTTACCAAAACATTTGTTCCAAGGGGAAATGGATGATCAGCTCATCCTCGCCGTTGCTGGGTTTCCTATCATTTATGATATGACGTTGTTTGCGTATAGCGACCAGTTTAAAAAAACGAGGCATGGGATAAAGTAGCCGAGATAGTTGGTGTGTCCGGTGAGTAGGCAAAATGCGTGTTGATGATTCATAATTTTTTTAACGAGGGAAATGAGCAGTGCGCCGTAGCATGGTAGTCTTCCTTGCTTGCTGTGAATGATACAATCTGTTTTGCAGATCATTTTACCCTTATTAAATGCGCAAATGCGATGATCCATAATTATCCAATGATACACAGAGGACAAGCGCGAAATACTTACGAAAGCGAGAAGGCAATTCAGTTGCTCACAACACCGATTTGACCAATTGCGCTATACGAACGCCGCCACGTCAGAGCGGCCAAAGCGTCTGAAAGCTTCCCCGTACTTTTTGGCAAGCGTCCTTGGCGGGGCGGCCAGAGCTTTTTTGCAGCTCAAGTCGGTGGCGGTGTGTACGTACAGTAAACCTTTAGTCATAAATGATACACACTTCTTTAGTTCTTTACCAAATTGAATCTATTCATGTACAGTGGTGGCAGCAGCACCTTCCTTAATGCTAAGCTTTCAAATATATCAGCAATGCTTTCAAATCAGTGTATATCAGTGATAAGTCAGTGTATATCAGTGATAAGTCAGTGTATATCAGTGATAAGTCTGTGAAATACAACACCACCAAATACAGATCTGAGAACAGAATCAAAAGACTGGGCTGTTAGTAAAGAGAGGCTGCAGATTTCAAACTATTACATTTTTTTTAATCAACTGTCAGGTGCAAGGAATTATTACATTTATTAAGAAATATATGAATCTGCAGTTGATTCCTGCTTGGCCATCAGTTTAGTAGTAAATAAGTAAGTACATTTTATTTATATAGCACCTTTCACAGACAACAGGGGTCACAAAGTGCTTTACAACAACAACACATAAATACTTGTGTAAAAAGATGTGTATTGAGGTGTTTGTTTTTTTTAAGTTTCCACAGAATCCAAGGCTCTCAAGGCTAAAGGGGGAGAGTTCCAGAGCCTTGGAACCACCACAGAAAAGAAATGATCACCTCTAGTTTTAAAACATGTTCTGGGAACAGTTAAAAGGTCTTGGCTTGAAGTTTACTGCCAAAGACTGGGACAGAAAGTTTAAAAAGTACAACACAGTTCATTTTACTGTGTGAAGAGTAAACACTGACAGGAAATGCATCCGCACTCCTCACAATCTGGGCCATGACTAGTGATATTATATGTGAATGGGTCATTTGGCCTTAATTATTTGTTTAATATTCATAGTTTCTACTTTGAATGTATTAAAGTAGTAAAAGGTACCACTGGGGGCTATGCTCTGTTTAAGGGACCAACAACCCTGCAAAAAGAGGTCATTGACTAAATTGCATCAATGATAAGGTTACACAGGGTCAGAAAATTTCCAGTAACTTTCCAAAGGAATCTTTGCACAATTTCAATTTTTTTTTTCAATTTTAATAGTAAACATAAAAAGCAATACTAGGTTTCATGCTATGTATGTAAAGGGTTCTCAGTCATCCAAGTCATAGTTCTTCTAACTTCTCTAATCATCTTAACAAGACCTACAGGGAAGACGAGTTACAGAGATGGAGGTCTACTGCTCACCATCTATATGCTTACACTACTATGTGTAGATGTTTAACACCAGTGTCATGTTACACAGGAAGAACGGAGAAATATCTCTCAGAAAAAGGCTGGAGGGCAATCTCACCGCTTGCTGAAAAAGCTTCACACACACACACACACACACACACACACACACTTAACCCATAGCACCCACTGGCATGAATCCTCGGTCAAATTACCTCCCACTGAGAATACTGTTTGCCTTCAGCAAGGTTTAGACAAAGTGCCATGATGCAAGCTCTCCTATTTCACTTTTGTGTTGATTTGACTATACACCCCTGGGCATCGACAAGCTCTGCAGACTGATCTCATGAAATGGCATATGACACATACACGCGGACAGCTCAAAATGCATTCAAATAACACTTATTAGCATGTTTATTTATGCAAAGTCATGATGCCATGTTGAGCTCTGACAAGTTTTGACTGCTCACTTACTGGGGACTACCACACTACCCTTGATTTTTTTTTTTTTTGATTAATCAAACTTGCAGTTGTTCAATTATATTTAAATTAAGACATTAACAGGATTGGATTACCTCAAATAACCTGGTCCACACAGAACATGATCACATTGATCAAATTACATTTGCCTGCCTGCCCGATGTCAAATTCCTAATTTCATAAAATCTATTCTATGAACATAAAAACTTTGAACACAGATACTACAGCACTGTTTAAATGTTGCACTAAATATCTAGATGAAAGGGATGGAAATTCTGCATGCATCACATTGAGTTCAATTTTGTAAAACAGCTAAATTGCTCTGTCATAACCGGGGCTTTCAATAAGCAGAGTTTTGAGTCGTACGGCTGTTGCATATGATTAAACTGTAAATCAGATGGATAACCGGTCTTTTGCTAAAGACAATTTAACTCAATATGAACATGATGTTGAGCAGATTTACACAGTTGGGATCAAGTATTTACTAGAAAGCAATGACAATATTTAAGTACACCCACCGGACCGGATATTTATACTGGGGATGGATAAAATTACGGGAACATGCAGGGACAATTACACAATCCAATAATGCCTTGCAATGAATTTGATACACTTAAGATCAGAATGTTACGTTTTTGTTAAGACTGAGGTTAAATTAAGTTTAGCACAATAATTAAATAGAAGATTATACAAAAGGTCTGTTTTAATGGACTACTCCCCCTTACTGACAACTAGGAAAAGACAGGTGGTGTTTAAACAAAACATGGAAACGATAACAATGAAGGGGGAGGGGGGATTCTGTTAGTGTGTGTGTTATTTTTTTCTCCAAACAAACATGGAATTTCAGAGTACAGAATATGTGTGTCTATGTGTGTGCAGAAGTAGAGCAGAGGGCACTGTCTAGATCTTGGCCAACCCCCTTCTCTTGGCACCCGTTCTTCTTTTGTTGTGGTTCCTGTCAGAAACAAAAGGTCTATATTTCATCTCTTTAGTCGGGCTCTAAACCACTTGCCCCATACGGAAAGGCTGTCTTTGATCTAACATCCAAGACCCTGTCGCCAGTCAGGGTCTGCTAAATTCACAATGAAACTAAAGAAATGACTCTACTACCTGCTATATTCTAAAAAACACTGAGCTACAAACAGAAAATTTCGATTGGTCCTTGAAGCCGGGCCTGTAGTGCAATCCAGACCGTTTAAGGTTGATCTCAAATACAGGTTTGCTTCCTGGAAGGGTGGAGCACACTCCCAGTAGCCACCAAAATTGCTATGGAGGGGTGGCGGCAAGTATTAAGCATTTCCCCACACTTACCATTAAATATAAGGCACAGATTACTTCACTGTTTTTTTTAAGATTGTGTGTAATTATAGTCAGGGCCAGGACCATTTGACTTAAGGCCTGTGATTATTGTTGTTCACAAACAGCTTGCCCTCCAGCCAGAAGGTGTGAGTTCAAGTGTGTTTATGGGTGTGGGTGTGTATGTGTGTATGTGTGTATGTGTGTATGTGTGTGTGTGTGTGTGTGTGTGTGTGTGTGTGTGTGTGTGTAAGTAATGGTGAAATGAAGACGTCTTAACTTGTTTGCATATTCATTCAATCAAGCAAATTATGACAAAATGTTCACTTTTCTGTACAATGGCATTAAATCAAGAAAATTTCTGTCCCGAGAGGCAAAACCTAAGGCAGAAAAGACTGCAAAGCACTCACTGCTACACCCTGCAAAAGCTTTTTTCCTATGAGCACATGAGATCTAGGCCTGCATGATTAATCGTTATAAAATCACAATCTTTTTTTTAAAATGACTAATGCTCATTTAATTTTACGAGCCAACTGCATCACAAACGCTACTACTTCTGTAGGTTTTAAACATAGAGTGTATAAAATAGGTTTTAAAGTGCTTCCAAGCACTGCTATGCGCTCCCTTCTCTTCATTGAAGCCTCTTTGTTTACAGGCTTGTGGTGATGCGCAATGTACTATAGGTGCCAAAAAGAATCTATGTTTGGTACTGCCATTTTGTTTTGTTTTGTTCACTCATATTCAGGCAGCCTTAATCAATCCAGGGCAAGGCCAACAATTCTATTTTGAGACATAACTGTGGCATATTTTTTACCACTTTGAAGCCAATCAGAATGACCTCATACCAAGTATACCTGTAATTCCATTTGCCTCAAGACAGCATTCATGTAATTTTGTGAGAAATTAATTTCCAACAGAGATGAATTATCTGCAGGACTGTGGTTTAAATAAATAAAATAATGCTTTTTACTTTGAGCTCTTAATGTTGTGAACTGGAGCATCGGCCCTGTAGCACTTGGTCCTTCCAAATTTTAGAGCGGCTGTTGCCAAGCCTCTTCCTATTTTGTTTTTTGGTATCAAGTGCTGCGCACGCATTACAAAGGCTTGTCATAAATGCATACAAGTAGGCAGAGGTTATGACTCAACTGCATGTTGGCCTGGTTTGCCTAAATGACTCATTGCTAGTTTGGCAGACTAGCTAGTTGGTTGACTAGCTTAGTAGGATGGCTGACTCACCCATTTCTCCCGCACAATTTTAAAAGAGGTCCAGGGCATTGTTTTTGGACAATGAGGCTTTGCAAGACCCACAACAAAAAGTAACATCAGCAAAGAGGAAAACACAAAAACACTGCAGGGGAGCGAGGGAGCAGAGGAAGAGGGGAGGAGAACTCCCATTCCATTTTACTCACAAGTGCAAGGAAGCTGATATTCGGCTCATTATAGCCAAAGCATTATGGGAACAAAACTGTGACATAGGAGATGTTACAGCCGAAGCACTTTTTCATACATACTGAACACTCCAAGATGATCAATTAGCATGACAAAAGCAACTTTATATAACTTGAAGAACTGTATGGAAATGGTTGTAACAACAGCTAGCCTGCACTTCTACCAAATTATAATATTAATTTGTCTTAACAGAGTTAAGTACGTTATTTGGCTTTCCTTTAAAAGCTCAAATCATGCTCCCTCATGCTTGAGATTCAACTTCTACTAACTAATTAATTAAAAAAAAAAAAAAAATACAAATCCATCTGCTTGTCACTGCTCTACAACAGTTCATTAAGTTTAACAGCTGCACAGCAAGAGAGTTATTATTATATAATTGTTAAATACATGAAACATAAACTACTAAGGTGTCGTAAAAACAACAAACTAAACTTCTAGCTCCAAACAGTGCAGAGCAATTATCCGTGGTAGGCCACTGTCCACTGAATGTAGTGTCCTCGTAGGTTTAACTCTGCTGGCTGTGGAGAGAGAAGAATTGGCTATTTCTCCTTAGAGGACCAATACTGTAAAAGGTGAGATTTCCATGTCTTCTTGGGTATAAAGCAGGTTAAGGTGCTATTTCAATACTGTGAAAGTATCAAAACTTTCAATCTACAGAGAAATGCGGAAGACCAATCAGAGCAGACTGTTTTTTTTTCAGTTTGGGGGTTAAAGAGACAGGCGCTAAAACTGAGCGTTTCAGACAGAGGATGATTAAAAGTATATTCAGAGAGACAGTATGAGAAAAAAAGAATCTGTTTTTAACATTAAAGCATGTAAACATGTTCTTGTAGAATCATAAATACAAGTATGAACCTGAAAATGAGCATATAATGGGACCTATAATCTCGGAAGGGTTTTATTCAGTAACGCCAGAAGTCCTCAGACATGATTAGGAGAGGAGAAAATGAAATACAGAAGAAGACAGGGGAGGCGGAAAGACTGATTAGAGAATGAAAGAGAAGATGGACAAGGATCAACAAGCCAGAGACAGACACAAAGTCAGAGAGACAGTAATAGACTGAGACAGCAAGAAACTGAAATGAAGGTAAAGACAGATAATGACACAAAATCCACCCCGCCCAGATTCTAGTGAAAGCAGGTTAACACAAGCAAACATCTGAGTTAAAAACACAGTGCTGATGGCAGTTGAGTGCGGTTGGTCTCATTTGCCTGCTGCAACTGCAAGCTTGCACAGCACAAAGACGCCTATTGTCTTATGGCAGAAAACAGGGCCGAGGCTTATGGGTGAAACATAACATTGCACTTCATCGATAAGTAACGCTACTGCAATCATACAAATCATTTGTCCACAGGGCACCTTTTAACAGCAAGACAGAAAGAGTGGGAGCAAAATCATCTTCTGACACACAAACAAAGAGGAACTGGTAGTCTGATAAAAACTTACTCTCTTCTTCATTCGCATGAACAAATGATGCTGCTCTTGACAGAACATCGAGTGGAGTCTCCATGCTTGGATGCCTGTGGGACAGAGGGGAGGGTACTGTGCTGAACATGAGAGCGGTTTGGCTTTCCTCTCTATGTAGCATTTAATACAAAAACTAAGTTCATATTTGAAAAACTCCACAGTTCTCTCACCCATAAAGCTTAATAATATAAACATGATATAGTATATATTATCAACATTAAGGATCCAGCACTCAGTCTTCAAAGTTTCACTGTGAGTTGAGCGTGTTAGATCTAGAGTGATAACATTTAATCTGTCAATACCAGAACCAATACAATACCTGAGTTAGGGTACACACAGACACACCAAAATGAGACTTTGAAAAATATAAATGTTTTTCTACTTAACCATTTAACAAATATGCTAAAGTTATCAGTGCATCAGTGTTTAATATTGTCTTAACACACGCAGCTCAACATGAGCTTTGCGTAAGTAGAATACAGTCTTCCCTGATTTTTATATGTGCACATAGCATCAGGGCTGGAACTATCAACCATTTTCACTATTGATTCATTATTTTGTCTATAAATGTTATAATTTCCCAAGGTGACAAGATGCTGGAAGTGGTACAATTTGGCATTTAAAAAAAAATATATTAAACAATAATCTAAATAGTTATTTTTTTCAACTGATAACTTTTTTCAATAATAATAATAATACTTCTGTACTTTTACTAACGTTTCAATGCAAGACTATACTTGTATTGTAGTATTTCTAAATTGTAGTAGCCTATTGCTCCATTGGGAAAAATACTTCTTCACTTGTATTGTCCTGCAGTTTGTTGTATTTATAACCTTCCTGTGATGTCTCGAATTTGGGGGGGATTTTTGTCCTCCAGTGCTGTGCTATGAGAGGTATTCTGTGGAGAAAAACGCTCCAGCGCGCTTCTCTAGCCTCTTTCTGCATTCCTGGGATACCTTTCCCTCATTTCTACAGGAAAACAGCATTTAGAGCAGGATTGTCATCAAAAACTATTCCTGCAGCTTCAGACTAAACTGCAAAGATTTCAGGTTTGTTGTCCTGGTAGCTCGTCACAACACAGTCGACGTGGAGCGCGTGAAGAAAGGAGACAAAGTTTTCATACGACCAAATCAAGCAAAAATGAAACGGATTATTATTAGTAGCAAGTGCGTCCACGATTACTCCCACCAGTGGTTATGTATTTATATCAGCCTGTCTCAGTGCTTCCTCATAGGTCCTTTAGGAAGTAGCCTATCCAGTCAAAATAACGAAAGAAATGTCTCGCTATAGGTTTCACTCCTTTCCACTACACTCACAGCTCCACAGATAGACAACTGTCTCCAGATCCCTGGAGGAAAGAAAGCATGTGGATAAAGGGGGTTTCTTGGCGTGAGAAAGTTTGGGAAGCCGCCAGTGCCTCTTCATATCGTGAATGAAATGTCAACCTGCGTATAACGAGGCGGATATTATCCCAGCCCTGTGTTATGTGTGTTTACAACGACGTCTTCATTTTCATGCTGAATATTTCACAACAACTGACTGAGTTTGAAGCGTGAGGGGGGAATAAAAGAGCGCACTCTCATCCGACAAACGCGAAACGATGTCAGTCAGACACAACTTCATGTTAGCAGTACATACCTCCTTCAAGCGCCACTTTGGTATCTTCCAGTATGATAATCCACACAGAAGAAAAACAAACAAAACAAGATAAATATCCCAGAGACACAAAACAAAAAGCCACGGTTACACGGCGTTGTAAGAGGGAAGACAATAGTAGCAGAGCCTTCGGGACAAACTTGTTTGTAGGCTAAACGAGGAAGAGGAGGAGGAGAAGGAGGGAGGAAGAAGGAGGGAGGGAGGGAGGAGGGCAGGAATGCCTGGAATGATGGAATTCAGTTGCTAGCAGGTGGTGAAAGTGAGGCGCGCTGATTGGAGGACTGAAGCGATGATATCAGCATATATTATGATAATTAACCATTGCGTCACATCGTCTGAAGGTTAGGCTGCTGTCACCGTGTTTACTACTAATGGAGCTGGTGAAAGATTTATAAGGTGATTAAGGAGAGCTCCCGCCCTTAACAGCTCCTTTAAAAGTGCCTTTGAGCAAAGCATTTAACCATCAACATTTCAGTTTTTTGTTTGTTTGACATACGTTGTTATTAAAGGTCCATTAAATATATTGTAGCCTATACAAGTTTACACATACACCACACAGAGTAAGTCCCCTATCTAGTATTTTTCAAGCAGTAGACTATATAATAATTTAATAAATGAGAGATAACACACTATAATATAGCCTGGTTGTACACAGCAGCTATAGCTTACAGTAATTTCTAGGTCTATTCATGTAATATAAATATACAAAGTATATTTATACTACATTAATAAACAGTTACATATACTTACTACATTGTAGTGTTATAACTATGCAACTCTATCACTGTGTATGCAGCATTTTATGTTGTAGCTGGTTTCAGTAAAGCAGATTTTTGTTACTTTATATAATGTCAGGTAGTTATAGGAAATCATTTTATTAAATTATCGTCTGTTTTGTATATACAATCTTAACATGCAAAGTGGTTCATAACTATAGCAGTCATAAAAATGTAGCTGAGTACAAAGTTCCCTCTGAAATACAGTGGAGTGAAACTGTAAATGTACGTACCAAAGTTATTTTTTGTTACAATAGTGGTTGGTTGTGGATGAACTGTGTGAATTGCACAAATGTTGAACTGAATCACGTGAATGAAAGGCATGTGCGGTCTTTAGCAAACTGCTCTAAAGTACATAGAGATTGTAACAAATAAAAATTAAAAAAACAGTATGTAGATCATTAGTGACAGACAGGAGTACACAACAAGTAGGTTTATGTGCTTTATGTACTTTAATGTTTAATGTTTAATGTTTAAAAGGCCTTCTAGGCATTAGAAACTAGCAATAGCTATAAATGCTGCGATACTGTACATTGGAGATTTGTTGCAGAAATGTCTGACACAGCATCTGTCCCTATTCAAATAAACATGAAATGAAAAAAAAAACAAATCATACGAGGTCATATGAGTTTACCTTAAGATGATCATATGTCTATAACTGAATTCATTGTCAAGTATGACTCATGATAGTGGCCAATAGAAAGGTGAATAACAAAGACAAGTGGCAGTACCAGAAAGTAACTGGTCATTTCACAATTGACTGCATTATGATGGATACAGCATTAAGGACAGCACAGGCTACATTCAAATGCATACTTTTTGAATATTTCTTTTTGTAATAAGATGGTAAATGAAAGAAAAAAATGATATGATTAACCTTATTTTTAACAGCCAAATTCTACATACATTTTTTGTTTGTCCGTTTCTGCTTTGTTTTGCTGCTTTATCGGAGCTAAAATGTATGACTTTGCAATAAAATCACAGGAGTAAATAATAACTTTAATAATGGCTTTGTTCCATTTTGGCATCCCAGTTCGTCATTCCACTGAGCCAATATGCACAACACCAGTTGAAACTCAATGCAACGCACTAATAGGTAATGTTAATGAAATACACCTGTGCTTTTCCTGCTATAACACCAAAATATCGGCAGAGAAAAAGGCCTATGAACATGATAATTTTTTATGGATATCATATTTAACTTTTTAAATTTTAAAGTAATTAAAATATAAGAATAACTTACAATCTAGTTTGCTGTTCAATAATTCCCTGGACTTAAACAATGTAAACAAGTCATGCAAATGACTTGTTTACATTGTTTAAGTTAACTTGTGTACATTGTTTAAGTTAACTTGTTTAAATAATTAAGTAATCATAGATGCTGTATTAAAATTTGTATTACACCCAATTTGTGTAATTGAATTAGACTACAGCAAGTATTTAAGACCTCCAGTTCTCTTAATATGACATGCTGATAAAAATAAGTAACAAGTAACAGAGATAAACTTAACAATGATGAACATTTTTATCATGAAATAAATTTGATCCAATCTTTTATTTTATGAATACCAACATAAAGATTGTACAAACAGCAAGACTGCCAGTAAAATGATATTTAAGAGTTGAAGATCTTTGGCAAGCTAAGAGGGGTATAAAGTGTGTGTGTGTGTGTGTGTGTGTGTGTGTGTGTGTGTGTGTGTGTGTGTGTGTGTGACATGTAACGCCAGTCCACATCTGAAGAGAGTTCAATAAAGCCCCCTCTCAGCACAAAAGACAAAACTATCCACAGAAATATTATTCTCAATCTCTTAGCTGCCTGTCATCTGACCGTTCACAAAGAAAATGCACACATCTAACATAATTTGCATAATTAAAAAGATGACAGAAGTCTTTTCTTGACTATACTTGTGGTACTTGATGCATGCTGTGCTCACACTGATTTAGTGCTGTGGCTCCAGAGGTAGCAATTCAGCAGCTCCCCAGTCACTGTAGTCATTATGCCGAAAGGTTTGATCCATAGTACCATTAAATGTCAGCCGTAGTTCAGTCAGGCTTGTTAAATGTCAAGTCAACCTCTTTTCTACAACTTTCATGAAATGCATGATAAAGGGCAGTTGTACAGTACTGACGGTTCTACACTATTCAAACACAGACTGCTCAGTGATTCCATTCATAGAGGCTATGCAGTGATTTAACCACAGGGAAGTGTGTGGTTCTTCCAGCCACAGTTTGTCAGAGAAAAATCAAGGATGGACATTGATTTTCTGGCTGACAGGTTACAGAGAAAGATCTGGTCAACAAACAGGATCAGGACATCTGTGAGACAGACGGCTTCCTCCTCCAACCCTTCCACATCTTCATCAGTTTCTTGGTGCTGTATGACACTGTCTTCCACATGCCTGGGGGGGACCAGGACACAGAGCGCACTGAACATTAACAAACACATTCGAAGAACACTATTACTACAATACAACTGTTAATAATAGAGTTGGGCAGTATCCAGATTTTGATACCGTCAAACCTTCTCCCAATTTTACAGGTATTACCGTGACTAATTAAAAATGATGACGTAAGGCTCAGCCGTCATTTTTAGGCATTAAATAAATTATATTTAATCTCCTGTATAAGTGCATTGCATTTTTTTAATGACGGTATTGAAACTGATAACGTTTCTATTTTTAAGACCCCACAGTATACCATATTACCGCCCAACCCTAGTTAATATACAGTTTTAAGGTTTGAGAGTACACTTCTGATCTACATTAGTAAATATGAAATTACAGCCAGCAACCAGTTAGCTTAGCTTAGCACAAGACTGGAAACAGCGGGAAACAGCTAGCCTTACTATTTCCAAAGGTAATAGAATCACCCTTCCAGCACCTAACCCTGAACTAAACACCCTATAAAACTACAAATTGTCACTTTTACATGTACACGTTTTGTACAAACTAGAACATGTTAATTAGTGAGCTTCAGGTGCTTGTAGGCTGATTTTGTTACTTTTGGACAGAGCCAGGCTAGCTGTTACCAGTCTTTATGCTATGCAATGCAATGCTATGCTATGCTAAGAGGCTCTAAAGTTAGCATATAGACGTGAGAGTAGTATCAATCTTCTGTAACTCAGCAAGACAGCATATTTCCCCAAAATATCAAACTATTCCTTTAACAAAGCCAGAGCACCAGACCAGCCTTTACTAACAAATCCTGACAATGTATTATGTATAATTTTCCCCAAAAAACATCAAACAACGAAGAAAAGGGTACTTACCAGCTGTAGCAATGCCTTTGATACTCTGTGTTATACTGGAGGATTTCACAATAGATGAAATACCTGAGGAGGAACAAAGACAAGCTCAAACATGCAACTATACTACAACTAATGTGTCATCACTCTGAAATATGATGTTATGATATGCTACTTATGGGTAGAGGCCGTATAATCACATGATGTTATGATATGCTACTTATGGGTAGAGGCCGTATAATCACATGACTCATATCAACACATTTCAACAAAAGTAACAATTAAGAATGAATTGTTTGCTAATCCCTCTATCCATCCCTTGGCTATGGATAACATCTCAAACTATGAATCAGCTTAATTACCTTCAACATGGCAGTAAAACATCTATACGCTCAAACTGTCCTTAAAAATAGTACTGATCAATCTAACAAGTGTGTTACAAAGAAGTGTTACATATTCTTCTATTCAAATGCGACACTGTATCTCAGACAGCACTAGGACAATGCGGAATACTTTTGGAGGAATGTGTTTCAGTACTTAAAATTGCATTTATTGGTCTAAAATTTGAAAGTGACAACAAACTGCAACATCTGCTACACTACAGGTCTGATTTTGATACAGGTCTGACATCTTGGAACTGATGGGCCTTAGGTGCGAAGGGCATGACATGTTTATTTGATTTACTAGTTGATTATTTGATTTACTAGGTGTTACGTTTTTTCTATCAATTTACACATTAATTCAGTTTTGACAATATGTTAGCTTTGTTAATATGTTGGTGTAATGGATCCCAATGGATTAACATTATTCATTTGGAGCATTATCCTACCTTATTTTATATTCACCACACACACAATATCAGACTTGATCTGTGCACAGTATCTCAGAAGTATTACACTCACAATATCTGATTACTTTTTCCCGGTCCATCGGTCCCTTTTTCTCTGCCTGCCTCTCCCCTCTATTCTACAGCCCTTAACCCGTTCTTTAACCCAAACCTTGTTGTACGACAGCTCCACAGTCTGGGTCCTGAGCAACCTGCAGTAGAATCTCCTCCACGTCTCGGTTTTTCCCCGGAGGATCGACCAGCTTTGTGATCCTTTGCTGAAGGGTTCGAGGCAAGGCCATCAGCTGGATAAACTGTCCCTCTGGGCTTTTGTCAACCTGCAGGCACACAAACAGGAATAAATAAATACATACAGTAGACTGAATACCAGCAGCACAACTATTATGCATTGTTATTAGAAACCTGTATAAATGCATCTCAAGACAATAAAACTATGAAGGAATGATTGGAGTGGGTCAGATGATGTTGTTTTTAAAACCTCAACATTTACAAACATAAATCAACCCTTGCAACGAGTAAAAAAAAAAATGTAGTTAATGCATTGACATGGCGTACAATAATAAGTGTATTTCCTATTTGCAAGCCATGCAGTACACAATTCCCCAAAGCGCTGTGTACTGCAAAATGTGTTACTCACACACATAAAACACTCCTAACCACACATTCCGGTTATTCGAGGATGGTGTGATGAGTAGTTCTTTGGCATAACAGGGAGTGGTGGTAACATCTAATAATAACAATATAAAAAAATATATAAAAATTAAAACCTTACACCAATAAAAATGGAATATGTCTTCATGCTATTCAATATTCAAACATTGAAACATGCACAGATTTCCCATGTTGCACATGTTAATACTGTATGCAATGCAGGTAACAGGACAGAGTGCCAGGTCAGTCACACCCCATTTAAAGTGAGCACACTGTGTACTATTCAGGTCAAATCTGTGTTTAAAAATATGTTTGCCAGTTTCACTGTAAAATGCATGTCACATAGATAATATATTTCTTAAAAGGCAGTACAGGTAAGAATGTTATGGCAGTAATGACAATCCATATGTTTATTGGAAATATTTCTGTCACTGTTATGTAAGAATCAGATGTATTTTTTTTTTTAAGATTGTTTTTGGGGCATTTTTAGTATATTTTTAGACGTCCGTTGCGTCGAGGAGAAAATCTATATATATGGGCGCGCGCTCTACCAGGCGAGCTAGACAGGCGCCCAATTTCAGATGTATTTGTTCAACTTTGTAGTTGAGTCTCAGTTTATGCAGCAGGCACCTTTTAAATCTACAAACTCTGCATCTGAGGAATGAAACTAGTAGTTTTTTACATTGATACCCAAGGATTTTTTTTCTGCCCACAGTATTGAAAGATGGGCGACGAGGTACAACTGCAGAACCAGCACACAATCTACTCTTGTGTTGCTCACATATCAAGTGAGATACAAGGACCATGTTTTACCTCAAGTTTTCCTGGTTGAGGTTTGTACACCACTTGAGGGCAGTCCCGTAAAATGTTGCTGTACAGAATCCGGAAGTGTTGAATGTT
This sequence comes from Etheostoma perlongum, assembly GCA_026937815.1. Lineage (NCBI taxonomy): Eukaryota > Metazoa > Chordata > Actinopteri > Perciformes > Percidae > Etheostoma > Etheostoma perlongum. The sequence goes on along the minus strand of CM049374.1, from coordinate 28,003,211 downwards.
GTCTTTGACGATATTTGCTACCTTGGATTTATCTTCTCCAATCACCATTCTAAAATCCCCTGAAGAGGCACAGACAAAATGTAATGTATAGGCTTTGCAGTTTTATCTTTGCTGTAGTAAGATGCGATGAGATAACCCTTTATTGATCCTCAGAGGGGAAATTCAGGTGTTGCAGCAGCCAAGGACACAATAGTACCATAGTATCAACACATTCTGAGATATTAAACTCCAAATGGCGTTCAGTTTCCAGTCTAAAATATTTAGATGATACAACACTCATTTTGTAATTATTCCTGACTTTCCCTTTTGCTTTTGTAGCTCGGGAACCTAAATGGTAACACTCCCCTTCTCATCCCATTATTAGCATGTAAATATTTGTAGGGTTCAACATGAATTTATTTGCTTCTATTTCACGTCACTACATCTGTACAAATCAACCAGCTTAATTATGCGTCTTGAGACACTAGAACCATCAGTCTTATTACTTTCATTCATAAACCAGACAACTAACTCAGAACCCTACTGATTACCAATAGTGTCCATGTTGGATCGCACTGTACTTACATTAGTATTCAAAGTGTTTGAACTACACAGGCCAGATAACTATTACAATTATTACATTATTGTAGGGCTGGGCACCGAACGTCGATACTTTTATGAAGTCACAATAAAGTAGTTACAGATCTGCTTACAGTTTTTCAAAACTTAATGCAGACAGGCGAGGCGAAACAATCAAGGCACAACAGTGTTTCTACGCCCTGGTGATTGACTGACAGGCTGAGGTTGTAAGGCAAGGCAACTTTAAGAATTCAATTACATTACTTTGCACTTAAGTTAGTTCTCCATTAGTTCAATGTTGACAACAAGAGAGTCACCAAGTTTATTGTTAAAGGTTTGTGTCATTATGCAGTTTGCACTAAAAAAAGTCTTTGTTGTTTACATACCTTTGCATTTTAGTTCAATATTAGCCTGTACACAATGTAATTTGTTTATTTATTTATTAATTTATAATATGTTCATGTTGTGGAAAGAAGGTTTCTCTTTTTTTGTTAATTTTGGCAAAGAGTATCTGACTGACTATCCAAAAGCACAACCAGTTTTATTAATGTTACTCTGAGTGAGCAGTGTTACCAGAATTATTTTAAAATTTGAAAACTGTTTTGATTTACAATTAAGGTGGACAATAAGTGTTGTGTTTAATGTATTTTTGTTGATGTTGAAATGGATTTTAAACAGTAACGTTAAAGAACCGGGCTCAAAACCGAGGTATCGAAATTGGCACTGGATTGAAAGATTTTGAACGATGTCCAGCCCTACTCGTTTTGTGTGTGTCTCTTTGGCTTTTGTAGTTGTGCAGATGTGTTACCAGCATAAGAAAGACCAGCTATCTGCAGGAAGAGGTCTTCTTCAGTGAAGCTCTCTGGCAGCATGAGGAAAGAGGCTATCACAGCACTCTTCAAGTTGGCCACCAGAGCAGCACGGAGCTTTCCATTATCATTCTGCACCATCATTTTCACCTGTGTGAGCACACACAAAAACATGCAGGGACACACGTAAGCATGGATGGAAAACCTTAAGATTTAACTGAATGGTGTTATTTACATTCCACTGTTTCAACATATTTCAAATAACTTTGTCCAAATCTAGTAAAACATTTGACTGCCTTGAAAATAAATACTTCAATAAATAAACGTATGATAAAAAAGTACTGACTGGTTTGTGAAGGCATCCAGCAATATACATGGTCTTCCAGTGCAACAGGTCATCTATGAGAGACTCTGTACTAATCACACCATATTTGATTATCTATGAAGGAGAGAAGAAGGTCATTACAGTATGCAGATAATAAAGTTAATAGTAGCAACACAAAACAATACAACTAATTTAAATAAAGTTCTGACAGCCAGAAGTGAATTACTGTTTTCCATAAGTTTTCTGAATTTTTTACAAAAGAATCAAGGTGTTCCACTTGCGCTCCCCCCAAAGGCCTGGAGAACTTCCGTTGTGTAATCTGGATGCAGCGTTTTTTTGTAGCATTTGTTTTCAGGGTTTGCTTACTTTTGTTTTTGCATTGTTTCTGTTTTTGCAGCGTGTTTATGTATTTGGTTGTGTTGTGTGTATTTGCAGCGCGTTTGCTGAATGCTGCGCATGTGTTGTCAAATTGTTGTGTTTTGTTTAATTGCATGTGTTTGCTTAAGTTGCAGGGTGTTTGCACCTGTTGGCCACCGTAATAAATATTCCACCAAAACAAGTTCCTTCCCGAGACTATTTTGCAGAGCCACCGTTGCTGCGTCCGGAGTTTAGCGCCGCCTGACACGATTGTGATTGGTTTAAAGAAATGCACAACACACAGCGTTTTTTTTCTCCTATCCTGTATTGCATCTATGGTGTAGCCAGACTATCAGACCATTAACAAGAGTGACTTCCTGTGAGAAGTAAACACAGCCATCTATGACTGCTTAAGAAACACATGAGGAGATTTCAGTATAAAGTTAAAACTGGGCCGCTTTATTACAAAAACAAAAAGTAGGCATTGTGGACAAGCAAAAGGTGCTGCTGAAATCCATCCATCCATCCATCCATCCATCCATCCATCTTTGTCCGTTTATCCGGTGTCGGGTCGCGGGGGGAGCAGCTCCAGCAGAAATATGAAAAAAAGTTATTTACCCTATCCTCCACAGGGACCAGCGTGTTGTAGTATACGGAAGCGCCGTGTTCATTTTGTACAGAGCTGATCATCGTGGGCCCCAGTAGCTTAAGGATGGAGTAGTGTTTGCGATTTTGCAGCAGATTCATGGTGTGCCACGTCACTGGGTCATCCACCGCAAACACAAAGTCCAGCATGTTCTTCTGTATATAACATATAAAAAGGTAATCACAATAGCATCAGATTTTCTACTCCGATAAATTAGGATAAAGCAGCTTTAAATTTGAACATTCTATATGTTTTTTTTTTTATCAACTTTCGCTGGAATCATATCGGGATGTTTTAATCACATTGTGTAATTAAATTCTGTTGTCCAAATAAATGAAACTGGGCAGATTGTACTACAAAAAAAAGGACAAAAGAAGTTATCAAATGAGTTATTGTTACACAAGAGTTTTGTCTGACGTAATAGTAAGGAGCAGCTCATAGCACTGAAAACTATTTAATTATTTTATTGAGGATTTTTGGAATAGATATTTGGGAGATCGGTATTTGGAATACTGTAATGCACAGTGAATTTATATCAGAACAAATATGAATAAAGCAATATTTATATTAAACACCAATATTATAGTGATATTGATGTAAAACATTCATATTCCTAGTGATACTGATTTCTTTACTTCAGCCACATTGCCTAACGTTACTAACTCTAGCTTTTAACAAAATGCATTTTTATTCGTGTGTGAAGCTGAGAAACTACAAACCCCTGGAACATTGGTGACTATGTACAGGAAATAGAGCATGATAAGGGTCTCCTTAGTCTGATTTTATTTAGTCTAAAAAGTCTATAACGTTACAAAAACGTCACTGTGCCGTGTTGTGCTGTTAAATACAGTGCATGTGCAGTCATGGGCACAGTTTGTAAACTTGGCAGTGTCACTTACGTCCATTTGACCTTGGTTTGTCCCGTGTTGTTTGAAAACGCCAGATCCATAGGCAAAAGCTAAACTGATATCCTGAGGAAACTGTGATAAAATCCGTCTATAAAGCACGCCGCTGTTGTGCAAAGCTGGAAGAGTCATTTTGAACTAAGTAAGCTACGGTAGCTTTCCAGCAACAGCACGTTATAGGCGGAATAACCGACTAAGTAAAGGAATAAACGAAGCTTCAGACGTATAAAATAAGAGATACATTTCAGACTAAGAGGTTCAGTTCCACTAAACACGAACGCAGTCACTGAGTCGCACTACAATCATCCGTTTATAGTTTAAATACGTCTATCAGGTCAGTTTGGGTCGGTCTATATGTCAGCTGCATAGAAGCTGCAGCTTGACAGTCGACTAAAACTTACGTCACAGAGTGCGTTGCGGGCTGGAGGCTCACGGGAAATCGAGTCATAGATGGAAGGTTAGCAAACTAAACCGTTAAACTGCAATTAAACAGCCAAAATAACGACGAATGTGCCAGTTATTTTGCACGCAGGTACTACTATGATTGAATACAGTTTTGAAATGTAATCTGGGGAACACGCTACAGCATTTTAGTACTTTTAAATTAAATTTGAACAGCTTTAAATTTAGCCAGCAGAGGGTGGTTTTCGACCAATTGTAGCTAGCTAATGTTAGGTGGCAATGAGGTAATGCTGATTTGTATGATATACAAATATATCCATACGATATATCCATATCATTATCTACCTGTAAAATCCAGTGTGAAAAAGGGAAATGATTAACAAATACAAATGTATTTGTAGTCATCACTGACTTTATTTATGCCCATATAAATAAAAACATGTTTATTTCCTTTTCTTTTGACGTAATGCCTTTATTTTTCAGAAGTTAATAATAATTGTGAGAGTATTTAAATACATAACGATATTTTTTTAATTTGGTGCCTGAAGTTTTTTTTGCATAAAGCAAAGTAGCCACATGTGAAGTAGGCTACTAACCTGAACAATCATAAAAAGCCTGTTTTTGTTTGGGCTGGTCATGAAAATAGGTTATTTTTTTTCTGTCTACAACATTTATTTTGGTGTTTAAATTCATATTGCATTACACATCTTGTAAAAAGAAATCAATGAGATGATAACAGTGATTGCTCCTGTCAGGATCTAGTCACATTTTGGCAGCAGTGTTTTGGGCTTGTACTGCTGAATATCTAAAATAAAACCTATGACAGCAAAAACATGCATTTAAACTTGCATTTTCCAGTTTTTGATAGCTTAAAAACTTGCTTTGCTTAAAACATAATACCTGCTTAAAATCAAAAGACACTAGCACATCTGTGAAAGTGGAATTAATCTTGAGTGTGAGATCATGTGAAAATATTACTGCAGCAGTAAAAGCCAAAACGCTTCTGAGGCCATCATCAGTCTTCTTCTTATGGGCCCACTGCCCACATCTATTTGAATGAATTAATATTGAATGTAGACTCATGATATGTCAGTGATATGTCTGCAGCCCATTATAGGATTGTCAAGAGTAGGACAAATATTATCTTAGTAATTTCCTTGAGCCATCTATTCAGCCAAATGAATATTGATAAGGTCACTAAATCCTGACTTACTAGCTCACTCACTATGTGAAAGTGCCTTAATTTAGAAAAACTGAAGCACCAGTGAATACTTTCTTTTTCATTTGTTCAACATAAAATTGTATTAATGCCTACAGGCTACATTAGCCCATATGCTTTCTGCTTGCCTCTAGCTATTTTATCCTGTGTTTTAGAATCAGTGCCGCTGTATTACCTTGTGAATCTATATTATCATCCTTATAGTATTTTGTTATGTATTTTCAAGGTGAAACCGTCTTAATTCAGTTATAGTTTTGGAGCAGGTTTTTGTGAAGTAACATATTGAAAGGTAAACTAAAATGGTTGATGAAAGCTGCATTAACTCATTTTATTTATTTATTTGCTTGCCACTTGGGGACATCATTAGTGTTTAACATAATGCCTGCATATCATGTTATTAAGTTATTAGGTGGATACGAGGGATAGGTTAGAAAACATTTGGAGTTGTGTTAATAGCAACGCAACAAACATTCTGTAAGTACATTATTTATTCTCTTGTTAGTTCTGATTTGGTCTACTTTGCTACTTAAAAACTACGTTCACCAGATAGCGGCTAACTTAAGGCTGTGAGAGTTGCAGGCTGTAAAACCTCAACAGAAAACTGTTGGGAACTGCAGAGTTGGGTTATAATTCTCTATGAGCAATAGGTCTGTTGTAAAAAGTCGATTCATGTAAGAATCTCGATTCTTATTTTCTAAGATTCTGAATCGATTCACAACTTTAAAAAGTCTATTTTTAAACTTTATTTTCCACAAAATGACTCAGGTATTGCTTGCCTGATATCCGACTAAATAGTCATGGAACAGTAGAAGGTGGCAGCAATTAGGCCTGCATGATTAATCAATATTCTTAGATTATTTTTAAAGAAAATTTTTAATGACTTGGATTTTCATTTAATTTTACACGCCGACTGCATCACAATCACTACTACTTTCTTCTGTGTGTTTTAAACGTAGACTGTATAAAATAGGTTTTAAAGCGCTCCCAAGCACTGCAATGCGCTCCCTTCTTCATTGAGGCCTCTCTGTTTACAGGCTTGTGGTGATGCACAATGGGCTATAGGTGCCAAAACAATCTATGTTTGTTACTGCCAATTTGATTTGTTTTGTCATAGTTCATGCGTGCAATAGGCATTACACTTTGTGAGAAAGAAATTGTGGCAGAGAATTGTGATATGTTTGTCTAGGCTTCAGACAAACAGGACTCAGCATTTTATATTAAGATCACTCCTGTGGGGATATTTCTAAACTACTCGTGTTTTGATTTATTTGCTTATTTACATCCTTAGCTTGGCAGCTCCGACATAAATGCTACACGCTGTGTTATAGCTCCCTCCCTTGGGTGAGAGAGCAAGAGAAGTGACAGCAGTGTCATTTTAAAACACATTGTCTTCAAATTGTCATTTGATATATTGTTATTGTAAAACTATCAATTATAGACACTTTTATAGTTAACTGTATGAAAATTAAGGACTAAAATATCTTAAGTTTAAAACATGTTTCATGCTCAGTGTTGCCAATACTTTCCAGCAGTAAACCTATTTAGGCACAGGGACGTGGGATTAGCACAGACACTGTGGCAAAGAATAATAACCACTGTGAGAATTCTGCCATCACACCTTAATCTTTTCTCCCAGTGTTTGTGTGGGCCAGTGTGAAAATGAAAAGTGAAGTGACTGGAATGAAAGAGAAGGTTGTCTTTTGTAACTTTTTGTATGGAACAAGAACAACTACCCTAATTAAAATGAATCAATGTCAGGGGTGATTGCACATTTTATTTTCTAATTTGAAGTAATTTGGCCAATGTTTCCACCCCTTGAATTAGTCTGAAAGTGTCACATGATTTACATTTTACAGTACCTCTCAGGAACAGTTACTGTGGATGGGAGCAGCTATAATGGTATGGCTTGGCAACGACCCAGACTGCAGTTAACTCTTTGAACATAAATCAGTCAGTCTCTTAGTGTTTATGAATTTCAGCAGGCATATTATAATAAAAATACAAGAAGAGGAATACAGATTATAGTGAATGGTGCAAATCCTCTGAAGCACTTTAAAGCTCACCTGATAGTGACGCACGAGCCCTGATGTGTGTGACTACAAAACAAATACAAACATGTACACACATGCCTTACCTAGGGTAATCTTTTCAGCTTTTGCACACCTGTTGCCATGGAGATTACCATTGCTGCCCATGCTTAGTGATGGTAAGTGAAAAGAAAATACACACACACAAACACACACCTCTGTAGAGGCACAATTGCTCCAGGCCCCCACAAGACAAACCGAAGAAGCTGCTTTTATCGTACTCCACTGAAGAGTTACAGTGCCACTGAGCAGAGAGTAAGCCAGTAATACATAATAATATGGGAGTCAGAAGCAGAGTTGAAATGCACATTTGAGACACAGGGTATCTTATAATATCTTTGTTGACACTAAGACCCTAAGAATTTATATACTTTATGTCGGCTCAATGGCTGGTTGATCTTAATTTTGCTTACAGCAATATAATGTGAGCTTGGGACTACTTCATGATAGCAGTGACAACATCAAAGTTAACATAATATTTTAAAGGGACCGTTCACTCCAAAATCAAAAATATATTTTCCTCTTACCTGTACTTGCATGATTGTTTGATGGTGCTATCGCTGTTGTATTTAACATATTTGCTTTCCCAAAAAATCTAAATCAACCTGGTTCCTATTGATCATGAGAATTTTGAGACAGATTATTGCCATCATCGCTTGTCTTTTATTTGTGTATAATGTTATATTAAATAGTACGGACCGGTGTTATATTAAAGGTCCCATGACATGGTGATCTTCAGATGCTTTTATGTAGACCTTAGTGGTCCCAAAAAAAAAAAAAAGACCTTAGTGGTCCCCTAATACCACTAGAGCCAGTCCCACAATGACTTTTCTTTAGTATGTGCTATTTCTGAGTCTGTAGGTTTTAAGGAGAAAAGGGGTGGGGGGCAAATTCTCTGGGCGGGAAAAGCAGAGAAAGGGGAGGTAACCTTGCCCCTTATGACCTCATAAGGAGTAAAATTCCAGATCAGGATATCCAGGGCTTGGTTTCAACCTATGGCCATTTCTAGCCATTGGGGGACCATAGGCAGGCTGGGGAACTCATATTAATGTTAAAAAACCTCATAAAGCTTCCGTTATAGAGGGATAGAAATGTGTATAATGTTAGTGTGTAATACCACATATTTTGGGTCATGTTGTATTTCCAACAAACCCTTTGCAATATGCTGTTAGATTTAAGCTCTGCCTCGCCTGCTGCTGCACCGCTGACCTGAAAGCTTACCTTTAACTGCTGCAATCACTTTCTTCCACCATTACTGCTGTTCATAGGCCCCCCCACCCTTCCTGTAGTGCTTTTATTGTTGTGCTTCCCAAGCCAACGTTTGTTTTTACTTGTTGCCATGGCAATTTTGAATCTTGAATTTTGTGTTGTGCCTTGAAAGGCTATCTGCAGCAAATTCCCCCAAAGCAGCATTTAACCAGATGAACATAAACAACACCTACCCCTTACAATCCTACCACTACCAAAGATAGTGTTTTATATTATAATTGTAATTGAGGATCACATTCATATTTTTTTTATTACTGAATTAATTTGTTTTTTATAGTGGTTTGTGCAAAGTAATGAATAAATTACCCACACTCACTCAGTTGCAAAATGCTGAGAGAGAGAGAGAGAGAGAGAGAGTGTGTGTGCATGCATGCGCATACTGGCCTTAACAGTGATGATGTGTAAGCTCACATGTATTTGAGTCTGTGCTTGTAGTATGTGCACATGTGAGTGTGTTGATAGGGTAGTGAAGCTCCTGGCAATGTGAATTCTTACTGTGTTTCCTCCAACGCAGCAGCACAAGGCAGATCCTATCATACTCTTCTCTCTAAGCTATATAGCTACACCATACCCAACAACCAACACACACAAGTCAAAAGAGGGGGGGAACATGCGAAAGGTTTATGGGGGCTTATCTCTTTTAGTCTTTTTTCAAAGGAGATGATGGTTAACACTAATCATGCTATAACAGCTGGAGTGTGTCTTTGTAAATGGTTCCCTTCTAAGTTCCCTTTTAATGCACAAATTTCCATGGTTGAATCTTTGACTCTGTCGCCTGCATAATTTCATAGGCACATATGTTATATAATGGCTGTTTTGAAATGGGTTATGGGTTGTGTATGTGTGTCATGAAACATGTAGGCCAGGATGAGCTCAGGATGTTGCTACAGTTCACACTGCAGCTCTCTGACTCACTCGGCTCGTCTGGTTGAGTTAACAACGCCACTGGGCTTGACTCATCACGACTACAAATGTGCATGTTCAAAAGAGTCTTTTGAGGACTGAACACAGGTGAAATTATTATTTTTTTATGACACTACATTTGACTTTACCACTCTGGTTCCAAAGAGAAATTTATGTACTGACGTGTCTCTTTGGACTTGTCATTTCTTTTATGACAAGAAAAGGAGTTTCACCATTTTGTTGTTCGGTCAGCACAATTTGTGTCACATCATATTAGTTCCGATGCACCCTAGAGGCATTGGTCTTTAATAGATTTAAAAGCACAGTCCACATCTAGCAGTTTGATGTTAAGCTGTTAAATCCTAAACTGAAGGGCTGAGTAGAAAGTGTTTGTGGCTGATGGAATACACTGCAAAAAACAGATAGTAAAATAAAGGCTTTTTTAAATCATTTTGAAGAAGAGTGCCTTGGATTTCCCTTTTTTTCTATACTTAATTGAATTCCCAACCCCAAAGAGCACCTTCAAACATCTGACTGAACTTCCTGAGCACCCTGGACTTTATATTTTTTTGACTTTTCAACACTGCATTATTCTCCAGTAATCTATGAGGCACTTGCTCCTTGCCTGTGGAAAATGGTACCCCTAATAATGAGTCACTCAAAAATGGCTGAGGTTCAAAAGAGATATGGGTATATGAGTGGTTTAGAGTACAGCTGAAAAGCAGCCCTTCATCGGCATAAAGATCAGGGAAAACATTTTCATCAATTTTAGATAAAAATGTCAATGCTTGATGCTAAATGATAAGTCAGATCTGATAAATGGGTCGTAGAATATTTCTAAATTTGTAAATGTTACATCCTTTAAGAAAGATTGCTCTTCTACTGCAGTCTTTCTGTTTTTCTTCGTGTGGTTCAAATGTGTGTAGGATTTTCTTTTCGCTCAAGTAATCTCCTTTCTCCTACTTTTGTCCTGTCATCTTCTGGCTGTTTTTTTTTTTTTTTAGACAGCCTGCTGCTGGTGGAATTTGGAGAATTGCTCTTCTAATGCCCTTAAATAGTGACTGCATAATGAAGCCATGGCATAGGGAGGATATGTTTGTTTAGGAATAAGAAGTGAAAGACCCACGAGGTGTAGTAAAGAAACTGGATCTACTCCTTAACTGAAAAGAATGATTGGATTCGTCATCCATGTTTTGAGTGTTCTGCTAGAAAGTTGAGGTTGTAATGTAATTTGCTTGCTAAACAATTCCTATAGTCATTATAGAAGCCTACCATTTAGGTATCCTCGGATGTTGCTGCTTTACATGCTGATGCTACAATGTCCTTTAAGTAAAATAATCAGGAAGATCTTGCAAGTTTGTGCTACCTCAAAGCCCAGCGCACACCAGGTTTTGTGTAAAAGGACTTAGTCAGCACCACCATTACCTTTGTGTGCTGTTGTCTTAGGCTGCAGAACAGCAAGGAGCAACACGTTCCACTTAACTGGAGGGATAGGAACTATTAGAGAGAAAAAAAGTCTGTCCTTGTCCTCTCCTCCTTTCATTGTTTCCTCTTCGTGCTGTCTCTACCTCAGCTTTTTCACCATATTGGTATGAATTACAAATCAACGCCACCCTCCAGCATGCCAAATGCTTAAAATGGCAAAATATTGCTATGAGCAGATTCTCAAATGGGATGGGGATTTTTTTTCAGTTCTTTGAGAATTAATCTACTAGAAAATGTGTCAGCACATACAGTACATGAGCCCACAATGGTGGGAAAAGGGATAAGAGAGAAGGAGGTTTATTAAGATGGATGGAAGGATGGCGGGAGAAGGAGGTGGGGCTTGCAGGGCAGGGGTGGATGGTGTTTCCACCTCTGAACTCCACCTAGTGTGCACTTGCAGGAAACCCCTTCCAGTCGATGCACACGGCACGCAGTGCTACAAGGCTGCAGCACGACACACACACGTAGCCTATGATGTAGGAGGATGATGACAAGAGAGAGGAGGAGGCAAGGGGGAGGGGGAGAGAGCCAGTGAGTGTGCCGAGTGAGAGAGGGAGTGAGCAAGAGGAAAAGGACAGAGTGAAAGGGTGAGATAGGCAGAGAGAAGCATCTCTTGAGTGCATTCAGCTTGCAGCAGCTCAGGAAGCAGGAAGGCAGAGCAGAGGGGGGAGAGCACCTGCACCACACATCTCTCTCTCTCTCTCTCTCTCAGACACCCTCTCGCGCGTCACAGACACACATTTGTGAGGAGGCGTGAGGCTCAGGAGGAGGAACACCACATACACGCACGTTTCGCTGGCTTAGCTCGCTTTCGGGAGCTGTCTCTTGAAGACTGGACCAGAGCTGTATCCATCGCTTCATCCATCCTTTTTCTTCCTTCCTGCTTTCCATTCCTTTAACTCAGAAGCAGCTCTCTATCACCCATACCCGATTATTTGGACTGATTTGCTCTCTGTCATTCATCTAACCTCTGATCAGTGTGTGTGTCTCTCTCTCTCTGTAACCATCTCTGCCTGTCTCTGCTTTCACTCCATTCAGCCAAGAGATCAAGAGACACACTTGGAGAGCAACTAACCAACCGCCTGAGACACCGACCTTTCGAGCGCAATCATGAACTTCCTTCGTCGCCGTCTCTCTGACAGCAGCTTCATGTCCAACCTTCCCAACGGTTACATGACAGACCTCCAGAGGCCTGACCCAGCTGCTCCTCCTCCCCCCACCGCCACCTCCCCTTCCCAGCAAAGTGCACCCCCAACCACGGTGCCTGCACCTGCCCAGTCCCCGACCAAAGCTCCAGCACCGGCCCAGGCACCCGCCGGTTCCCCCGCAGCTCAGGAGCGCCGTGCGAGCCAGCCAGGTCAGCAGCCTCAACAGGCCCAGCCCTCCTCCTCCTCCTCATCTGGTTTCTTCAGCTCCTTCAGCTCCATCAGCTCCATCACCAATGTGGTCAAACAGACGGCAGCATCCGCCGCCGGGTTTGTGGAGCAGTCTGCTACATCTCCCTCGCTCTCCAAGAAGTTCAAGATCCTGTTGGTCATTGACGAGCCCCAGCACGAGTGGTGAGTGTTAAGATTCAAATGACTTTAACGATGGGTTGAGTGTTGGCCAACTGACTGATGGGAAGTTGGTTGTGTTAACTGGCACGCTGTTTCTGTTTTTTTGGGACACTCTCCAGATTTGGTGTACAAAAATGTTTGGGTTATAGTCAGCCAGAAGGAATATGATTTACTGTTAATTTGAAAAAACTCACTTAAGTGTGCGTGCATTGGCCTAACAATGACTGACACATTGCAGTGGATTTTAATCTCACATGAATCCTGAAATTAATTCTTTAATCATTTTCTATGTCTTTGTATTCAAATGTTTTCTCTACTTTTATTAAAGCTGCTTCAAAAATAGAAACGGCTCCATTGATCTAAAAAGACTGGACAGCTTTTCTCTGGGGTTTGAAGTCACACCCCCACCCCCACCCCCATCCAGCACTGTCACCTGACTCTGTTTTTGTGTGTTTATGTGAACCTTTTATGACACCATGTACAAGCATGCTTATGTTAGAAAGCTATGAGTAAGTGTTTTCATCCCTTGACAGCACATGTTGGCTAACAGGATATTATCCTTACACTATCAACTCATATATCATACAGTCATAAAAGAGCACTGACGCTCTGAATAAAACATCACACAACACAAGTGAAATGTTAGTCCTTGGCTGTGTGATAATGTTTGCTATCCCACTCGCTGCTTTCTGTCTCTGCAAATCACATTTTCAGGCTATAAAGGTTTTCTGTGTGGTGGATGATGATGGATTTTACAGCTGGTCATTGCTGTCATTATGTTGGTGTAGTTTCATCTTCTTATCTCTGGATTGGATGGATATGTGATATAGTGGCAACAATGTTGACCTTTTCAATTTAATAGATGTCCTCGAGTGCTGTCTTTTGGCAATTATTGTGTACTATCACACATAAAACGAAGTGTGTTCACAAAAACGTGATACGGTAAACGCATAGCAGAACAAATGAGTAGTTGACCATGAGTTGAGATTGTTGCTGGTTCAAAGGTAAAGAATGAAGTGTCTTTTAAGCTTTTAACCAACAAGGAAGAGAAGTCCTTAGGGGCTGACAATTGTTAAGAGTTTGAACGTCAATGAGTTCAGTGACAACTGAGCAAACTCCATCTGCTGATTAAGAATGTGTGATATGGTCAAAAGCTCCAGAACAAGTACAACAGTAATGTAGGCCTTGGGTGGAGATTGGTTTGTGACCTTTGCAAGTGTTTGACAATATTTGCTATATCAGAATCAGAATCAGCTTTATTTGCCAGGTATGAGGACACATACGAGGAATTTTACTTTGGATCATCAATGCTCACAATGCGCTTGTATATACACATACAACCAAACAACCAAACAATGTATACACACTAATATATACATACTCTAATCAGAAACAATATAGAGGCATGAGTGCAATGAAGAGTGAAATAAAAATTATTTAAATGTGGAGCATAGTGCAAAGGATAATGGGATAAATAGTATTTTGTTATTATATTACAATATGAACAGTATGAACATTATGAACAGCTCTGGAATAGGGAATGAGAATGATGAATAAATAACAAATAATAAGTGAGATATGAGAATGGGAATGATGAGTAAATAGTAAATAATAAATAATAAGTGAGATGTGAGAATGATAAAGTAATACTAAATAAGTGGAACCAGTAAACAAGTGCTGTTTGGAGACACTGTGGGTAAGAAGTCAGCTGTTCATCAGAGTGATGGCTTGTGGGTAGAAACTGTTCCTGAGTCTGTTGGTTTTGGCGCACAGTGCTCTGTAGCGCCTACCAGAACGGAGGGCAGGTTGGCACCGATGATCTTTTCTGCTGTCCTAACTGTCCGTTGTAGTCTACTCCTGTCCTTTTTTGGTAGCAGATCCAAACCAGACAGTGATGGACGTGCAGAGGACAGACTGGATGATGGCTGTGTAGAAGTGGATCAGCAGCTCCTTAGGCAGGTTGAGCTTCCTGAGCTGGCGCAGGAAGTACATGATGGTGTCTGTGTTGGGCTCCCACTTCAGGACCTGGGATATAGTGAATCCCAGAAACCTGAAGGATTCCACAGCAGACACAGGGCTGTTGAGTATGGTGATGGGGGGGAGAGTGGGGGGATCCTCCTGAAGTATACAATCATCTCCACAGTTTTGAGCGTGTTAAGCTCAAGGCTGTTCTGACTGCACCAGAGAGCCAGCTGATCCACCCCCCGTCTGTAGGCCGACTCATCACCGTCCCGGATGAGGCCGATGACCGTTGTGTCGTCAGTGAACTTCAGGAGTTTAACAGATCAGTCTCCTGAGGTGCAGTCATTGGTGTACAGGGAGAAGGGCAGTGGGGAGAGCACACACCCTTGGGGGGGCGCCAGTGCTGATAGTCCGTGTGCTGGATGTGATGTTCCCCAGCCTCTCCTGCTGACTCCTGTCAGTCAGGAAGTTTGTGATCCACTGACAGTGGCACTGTATAATGATTTGTGACACTATATAGTGATTTGTGACACTATATAATGATTTGGGAAGTTGACTATTTTCCATTTGAAAATGCATCTTGTTAGTATAAATATATATTTAAATATTTAAACACGTTTTAGTGTCCAGAATGTATAATAATACATCCCTCTTCACAATCTTGCCATTTTAGGTGTCTGATACTCAGATTTGTAAAATGCAAATGAATGCATTGCCACTATTAACCATTTTGGCACCATTCTCTTTAAATGGGTCAGTATTGTAATGCGGTATACTAAATATCTATAATCCCATCTGTGTTACTGTCCTTTGCAGTGAAAATAAGTGGTACAATTTACCATTGATGAAGTAATGTCTGAGACATGTACATAAAACGACTGAATGGTTTTTCACTGTTTAGTGCAGTGGCTATTATCATTAACACAATCAGAACAGGATTAACTCTATAATGGTGAATTATGAGTGCTGAGGTTCCACCACACTGTAGTGGCAGCTCTACTTTATGGTAATCCTGTGTTTTGGTGGTTTGTGATTGGGTGGCTGCCGGCACATAAGTAAGTGCCAACTACTCTACATAGCCAGAAAAAAAAGACATTTAAGACTTTATTCCTCCAGAAAAGGTTTATTCCTTAGCTGCCTTTACCATCAGATTGTTGCCCTTTACAATCACTGTAGCATATCATTGCTGAAACCCCTCATGACCTACGATCACATCAAAATGACCTACAGTCATTTTAAGTGATGTGTAACCACCACTAACAATGTGGTTTGACTTACATTATGTAGTGTGGTTATAGAAGGAAGGGATCTGATTGCTCTACATTTGGGAGACATGGGCAGTATGCATAGAAATAAGTATTGAATTTGAATTTGTTTATTTTGCGCACTAAAGTCAAGACAACAGTAACACAAGAAAATAAAATAATATAAAATAAAGATTTTGCAGGTGAGATTAAAAAAATACCTTGGGGCTTATAGAAGGAATCTCACCTAAGGAAGAAAAATATATGAAAAAAACAAGCATTAGGTTAGCTACATAAACAACACATAAAATAAATTTCAAGAATATAGGCGGTGACCATTAAGTTGGCGGTGTCTGCTAATTCATCTCACATTACAAATGTGTGCTAAGTGAATGCTGTGAAATATGTGTAGATCTAGCCAATTCATTTAGAAATAAATGTTCAGGTTCTTGCAAAATGTCTGCCACATCTTTGTCCTGGTCCACACCAGAACAGCCTAAATCCTGTAGTACATATGCAGACTTGTTTCAGGGCAATGGTGCCAAAGTAAGTAATGAAATTTAACATTTAAGAAATGTAATGCAATGAACTTACAACTTCACTGGCATTATTTCCCATTTTCTTTGTAACCAATACTTCATCCAATCATCCAACGATCATAAATATTAATGTTGTTTCTTTGAGGGTTTGCAGACAGAGCTTCATTTCAAGCATCTAGGCCAGAGAGGCATTCTGCTAAATGTTATTGATTTTACGCTCAGCACAGAGTGTGGTCTGAGACTTTCAGTAATATACTGTAAAACTTAAAAAAACTCTAAAGATTCTTCATGTCATTCTCATCAAGGTTATATTCTAATCAATCAGAAATGAGAGGACACATCTGTTTGACGTTGCTTGTATTTGCACACACAAAAATATTTTTTATTTTATAAAAAAAACCTTTATGGATTTTTATGGATAGCATCAGCCTGAAGAAAACTGAAACTATCCTTCATGTCATTTTCAATGACTTCACAAATTATGTGCAAAATGAGCGCACATTTGATTTCTATATTTAGGATGCCATTAGTTGGGGGGAATAATTTACGTAACATAGCAATGATCGTAATAAGAAACAATGAGGCTTTCTTTCTCTTGCTCTTTCTTCTTTTGTACCTTCATTCACCTTTCCCCAAATAAAACTTTTTCTATTCAGCACCGTGTGTGTGTGTGTGTGTGTGTGTGTGTGTGTGTGTGTGTGGTGTGTGTGTGACCTTTCAAAGTGGCTTCAGCACACAGGGGCAGATGATGGAAGATAGAGGGAGAAGATATAGGAATCTTCCTTTAACAGATGTCTATGTGACACTCTTTCCCGTTTGTCTTGTCGGGTGTTCTCCGCCCTTTTCCTCTTTGCTTCCCTCTCTCTGCCTTTTATCATGGCAGCCTCTCTGTGTGTGGCTCCAGAGAAAGTGCTCCGGGTTCCTGATGTGATGAAGTAATGGAAAGAGACATGGTGATTCAGCAGTTTCAGCCCAAAGGCCACATCTGCACTCTTTCCTTTTGCTCTCCTTTTCTTTATCTCTCTGTTTATCTATTGAATATATGTACTCTGCAGTCTGTGCCCGAGATTCCCTCTGAGTGTATTTTCCACCTATATTGCATAATTATCCATCAGAGGAGATTATTTCGGATGGTTGACTTTTTAATATGACTCAAAGCAGAGGGTTTTGTTGGTTTGACTGCAGGCTGATGCACAGTTCTCCGACATGCGGGGGTTGATGGTGAATGTCACCCAATCGCCCTGCAGTTAAAGCTCAAGCTTAAGCTTTAACTAGTTGCTTTTTTTCACAATATGTTTACTGTCGTTTTCTCAGAACAACCCAACAGTACAACATACAGTAACAGTACAATCTGACGTAAAATATAAATAAAATAAATATTTTCCATCATCATCTACAATTTTCTTTCAGGTAGAGCCCACCTTTCTATCTCTGTTAAACTTTGGGAACCATAGATGAATATAATCAAAGTCTTTCCGCTTGCCCTTAGCAATGTAGGTTAGTCTTTCCTGACCAATACATTGCACTAGTTCCTTTATCCACACATCCACACATCACACAGTGATGGTGCTTCCATACTCCTCCAACATGGCGCAATAGCCCTCCTGGCTTGAAGAAGTACAAAGTCCATTAGTCTAGTCTGTTTTCTATGTAGCACTGGGTCGAGGGCACAGTTAAAATTTAAAGATATAAAGATATAAAGATATAAAGTCCCTCCAAGGCTGACACAGCAAAAAATACCTTTTCAAAAAAACATTTGTCTTCATTAGGACTGTATACATTTATAAGATTTATTTTTTTGTGACAAAATATTACCTTGAACTATAATATACCTTCCAGATGGATCTTGGGTAGTTTTTATGATTTGAAATGGAATTAATTTGTGTATAAGAATAACTACGCCTCTTGCATGGGTACTGGAGGAAGCCTGAAATACCTGACCTGGCCAAGGAGTGTATGTCTGAAGCAATCATATGTGTTTCTTGTAGAAAGACTATTTTTGAGTTGAGTTTTTTATTATTTTTTTTTTTTTATCCTGTATCCCTAGTACTTGTTTCAGTTTGGCCAGTTTTCTCATTCCCTTTACATTCCAGCTTGTATGTCTAAAATATTCTTCTGTTTTGATTTATCCATAAAACAAAAAAATAAAAAAATAGGCAAACAAATAAAAGTGGCGCAAGTACAACCCCCTCCCTCCACACACATCCACACACACACACACACACACACACACATCCACAGATAGACCTCTACACATACAATTACAACATTTTTACTACTAAAATGCATAACCTCTCTTTTAATTCAGAAATTTAAGAAACGTTGATCCACAGTACTTGGGGAACAACTGGTCAGCGTGACTCTAACAAAAAACAATCAGCGTCATCTACCACGCACTTCATATTGCTGTATACGTATGCGTGTACATCCTTTTTGGAATTTAAAACTATACAACTTAGCCATATTAATATAATATCCTCACATTTGGTAATCATCAGTTGCAAAATATGTAAATAAAATCTACTCAATCCTAATGATTTGGTGCTGATGAAACACTGTCCTATATTATTAAGTAATAATACAAAAAAAACATCTATACATTCATAACTTGACCCACAGCAACAAAAGCTTATTTCAAAATAGCTGGACTTCTACAGCTGTTGCCCACGGCTTTAATAAAAAGTTTCTTCTGATGGAGGGGTTCACTGTGGTGGCTTGGCTGTGGGATACATTTGTAGAACTTTTCAGCTTCCTGTGGCTTTGAGAAAAGATGGATCTTGCCGTTGTACTGCAGTCAGAGTTTGCAGGGGTTGTGCTGAAATCTCCGGAAGGCATTGATATCAACAAACAACTTTGTCGGAGCCGCACAGTTTCTGCAGAGAGATCCTGCGCGAATGTTATCTTCACCCCATCATGTGTGATGTCTCGCTGCCTTGATTCACGGTAAACAAACTCCTTCTCCTGAAACTTCAAAAAACAGATGGGGATGGCTCTGTTCTGGTTGGGCTTCCCAGGCGCTAAGGTGCGATGAACCCACTCCAATGTGAATGATCTGTCGGGGTCCATCGTTAATGAAGTCCAAGAGTATCTGCTGACCCTCGGCCCCTTCTCGTATACCAAACAGATGTAAATACTTCCTCCTTCTCCAAATTGTCTGTCTTGGACTCAAGATAGGCGATTTCTTTGGTGGCTGACTCAAGTGCCGTTTCGTTTTTTCTAAGTGCATTTTCCTATCACTATGCTGCCATTTTGGTCTCATCCCCACTTGACTGAAGCTTTAACTATTTGGTATTTGAGAGCATACTGAGTTGAATCATTTGAAACTGTTTCAACTGACTAGGAAGCATAACATATTACACAAAAAAATAAATTTTTGTCTTCTTTCCTGTGGTTGCACAGCAGAAAAAGCACAGTTTTTCAACTCATTCACTTTTTTATTATGACGATGACGACCTACTTTGAATTTGAAAAAGACTATTAGGTTTGTGCATGTCTGTGTGCTTACATGCATGCGTGTGTTTAAAAAAAGTAATTCTAATTTTCTCAATAGCCAGCAGACACAGGAGTACACAGTGAGAGCAGGTGGGGAGGTGGAGCAACGTCTACCACATGCACACACGCATGAATTTACAAGCACCTTCATGGTCTGTTTGTGTTTTCTGTAATCTAATTATACACAATAGGAAAACAAGCAAAGTGTTATCACAATGAATTCAGCATGTTTTGGCTGACCGAGTTACAGAAATGTGGTTTGGGAAATAAAGCAGGTCATTGTTAAATGTTATTTGCTAAAGATGTACACTCTAAATACACTTTTTCACAACACAACCACATACAATGCAGCACATACACTAAAAACTGCAAACACGTCATGTTGTGTTTTTTTCAAAGGTGCTTGGCATTTCTGCTGGATGTGGTTTTGACTTTATGGCCATTATTCAGAATTATTTGTGGCATTATGGTTCAGCTGCAGGTGCACACACAGACACACACACACACACACACTAATAACTAACTTTATTACAGCCGGTGGCACTATTATGTTAACTTTATAGGGTCCTCTTGGTTTTGACCTTCTGATGTGTTGTACCTCTCAGCTGTTTCCAGCCCAAGGGATTATACAGAAACAACTCCAGTGTGTGTAGGTGTAACCTTGTAACTTCCAAATAGGACGTGATGGTTTTTAAAGTTCAAAACTTCATAAAAAAACAATGATGAAAATATGTTTTCAAGTCTGTTTTGAGGTTCAAATGCAGCTGTCCTCGCAAGAATAAACAATAGCATTTATCATTTCTTTAACGATTATGATCTATGTTCACCTTTACCTTTACAAGGATCTCTAGTGGCCAATTCATTTATCCACTGGAATGGAAATTTTCCCCATTTTTAGACTTTTCATGTACTAAAAGATTAAAGGAATCCTTAGCTGTAGATTGGTTGGGCAAATGCATTTTTTTGTCTCAGTGCATGCTTTGGGAAATACAACAACAACAAAACAACAACAAAGTAATTATTTATTGTGGCCTGCATATTCAAAACGAGTACAAATAGCTATGCAGATTAAGACTAGCCGATTTCCTAGGCAGATATTGATTGTTGTTTTTTTGTTGGCTCACTTTTACTCACAACATGCTAACCGGCAACATTCCATTCACTACGCTAAGCTAACTAGTGGCAGCACTGCCGGTGTTGCACTGAACTAAAACAATGCATGCACTGAGACAAAAAAT
Source organism: Etheostoma perlongum (assembly GCA_026937815.1). Classification (NCBI taxonomy): domain Eukaryota; kingdom Metazoa; phylum Chordata; class Actinopteri; order Perciformes; family Percidae; genus Etheostoma; species Etheostoma perlongum. Next base: position 27,982,215 of record CM049374.1, on the reverse strand, counting down.
GTGTTGGCCTATCTATCTACAGCTAGGGGAGACCGTGATATGCCCATTTCAACAAACGGTGGCGTGTTCCTTTAACTGTCAGTGCTGTCCTTATTATCATGGTCACAATCAACCCCAAAACTCAATCTTTGGTAATCAAAACCTGAATATTTTCCTAACCATAACCAGTTTTACCAAACCTTAGCTATAGCGGTGGCAGATTAGAAAGCGGTCATATAAATAATTATTTTAATGTATGCAACTGTTTTGGAAGACACTGAGAAGAGATGTGATCCTGCCTATAGTGCAGACAGGTCAGAAAACATGTTTTGCAATGAAAAACTATGTATTTTGTTGTTTAGTTTGGAGGATTTTAGTTTAAACTTATGATTGTTGGGGCTTGTCTGTGCAAAGAAATGAAAAGCTCTTAGGTGTAAACTTGTAAACACAATATTAGCATTATAAATAAAGACCCATTGACCGAGTTATTTTATTTTTTATATGTATGAAATCTATTCATTTATTTGTCACAAGAGTCTTTGAACACTCATAAATATATAGTCATATTTTAATGAATTGTAGAAATATATGCTGGTTTTACTGTGTAGCTTTCATTATTTGGCCTTTTAATTGATATGCTTATTTATTCCATACTGTTTCTGTGAGGAGTACCTAGATAAGCAGAAGGCTTGTGTTTGCTCCCAGGAGACCAGTCTGTTAGTGATTGCAAATTTGTGGCACTGGCTATGTCAATACTGACTGAGAAGTAACCAGCATTAAAAAGAGCTTTAATCCCTAAGGCCTGCTAGGACTAGAGATCACCAATGACATTTATGTCAAGAAAAGCTCATTTAAATGCTGTAAAATGTCCCCTCTTTGCATTGTTAAGTAGTATGTACGTTTACCTTTACTTTTTCATGACTGCTGTTTTTTCCCTGCTCTCAACTGTGGCAGACATTTTGTAAAGACAATTATACAGTATAAGCACAGCACTTACTGCCTGTGCTATCTCCATAAATTGACACCTCCACAGGCTGCTAAACTAAACGAGCCAAACAGCTTGAGTGATTTTATTCCCAAAAATAAAATCTAACCAAGAAGCCAGAGGCGGCAGTACAGTCTGAAGGAATGGTTATGTGAATGGTCCAAAATAAAGCTAACAAGGAGCGAAGGAGATTTAACATTCTTCTGTCAAATATTCTTAAAGGAATGTGTACACCTATGAATAGAACTGCTGTTTGGCCCCATTTAATAAGGAATGGAAGCTGCCTGACCCCCCCCACTGTAGTTACTGACAATGCTTTGAATACGGCTGTAGCTGTTGAGCTGACTGGATATGAACACATCAGTTGTTTTGAGCACAAAATTAACCTTGCGTCACAGCGTGCATTAAAACTGACAGCCGTCCCAAGACTGCATGGATTTCTTCCTCAGAAGCACCATAGCTGCAGATTCGCTGAATAGAAACCAGAAATCCTGCAGATTCCACAACACAAGCTTATTACTGATGTTGTTGTCAGCTGGAACAGCGCTTACAGGATGCTCTTCAGGTTTCTCGAGCAGCAGCCTGCTATCTGCGCTACGCTCTTATCTCCTGAGGTATGTTATTGATCATGCATGCTTCTAAAGTATTAAACATCTGATTTGTATTCATAGTTGGACAGATATTGTAATGTTCCAGGATTGTCTAGCAATATATCAATTATTGCAGAATGGCTGTAACGTGATATTATCGGTATCGTGAGCCATGTATCGCGCATCGTATCGAGAGGTAACCTGTGATTTGCATCCCTACTAATTACCACTGCCTGTTTTTAGTGAAAAGCCTGCTCCTTGTGAAAATACAAGCTGATGGTGGGAGCAGCACTGTGTTAGCTAAAAAACCTTTTTTTTGTCCATGGAAAAGCCAAATAGGTTTGGTGTTATTTAGCCTGGTGAAACATTTGGTCTGTGGATACCAGAAGCGAGACATTTTTTGTGAATTTAGGCTAAGCAGGTATTAAAGGGGCTGTACTCGATATTCAGAAAAAAGTGGTCTGGGATTGCTTCTACATGTCTCTTACAGATGTTTCCAGGCTTGTGCATTTACATGCATCCACAAGTACAGAAAAGCTCAGATTAGAACACACACACACACACACACACACACACACACACACACACACACACACACCCAGATGAGGGTGACCTAATTCACTGTTCAGGTTGTTACTCCCACTATATCTTTATAGCAAATATTTGTTAACTACTATATTAATGTTTTGAACATATCAAGTACAAGTCCCTTTAATATACTTATATACTTAATTATACCCTGTAATGCTAATCGTATCATTTTGTTGCAGTGTGGTTTTTGTTTATTATTTTGAATAGGGAATAATTTGTTTGGATAGAGAATTTTTTTCCAAGCATGTTTTGTAAGTATGTATGGTCCATATATCTAATATAGTCTTATATAATATTGATTGCCAAAAAATATATTACCCATTTTACAATAAAAGTATTTTTGATAGAATTTGAGTCTAGCTAACAATTGTGTGTCAATACATTACACAGGCAGGTACAGAAAGGCAGAGGTCCAGGTAAACATTAAGATAACAGACACTCAAATACAAAAGCACAAAACAAGAAACCAACGCAAACTGACAACAGGTAAATGAAAATGAGCTGGATGAGTGTGCAGTAATATGCACAAGTGAGGCAGACATTGTGACAGTAGTATACTTACTGTACTACTATTTAAGACATATTTTATACAAGGATATTATACTACCCTCACGGGCTGGAAACTGAATACATTGGAGAGTAAATGTATACGTAAGTGCTGCACTTCAAAGTGAATTATTTGCACATTAGTAATCACTAATGGGGATCTGAAGGGGATCAGATGAAAGATCAATGCCCCAGGAGACATGCCAGATATTTCAGGTTATTTATTTTTTAATATAATCCTGCATTTTGACCTTTGGTCTGATTGTAGCATGTGCACATTGTATAAACAGACCTCTTCAATCCTCTTCATTTAAATAACCTCTTCAGTAAAATGAGGGGGCCTTATTCATGCAAGGGCAGATGCATCGATTGGAGCAACTACACAAAAGCTTTTGACTCCGTCATAATACAAAATATTTCCATTAAATCTAGTCAATCAAGTTTAGGAAACCCAAGCAATGAAGAGTTTAGGGGAATGTATGACTTTTTATATAATAAGAAACCTTCTGCTTCATCGACCAAGATTAACTGGAATGGCCATAGATGCTGAATGAATCAGCAGAGTCACCTTTACTAGCTGCTGTTTGCAACTAAAACACATTAAAAAAAGGTCTATTGGGAAGAGCGATTTGTTCAGTAATACAAATAAACAGGAATTGTTTTGATTGTGTCATTAGTGTTGCTGATCTTTTTTATCTTTGGGTGCTACTCTAACTCCTCTGCAGTATCTCAGTGATAGACCTGATATTATGCACGCATGAGGCGCACAGAATTCCTAAGCGGGCAATAAACGAGACCAATCAGCATCACAACCTCTGGTGAAATAGTCCACTGTTGCTACGGCAACCGGTAGGGAGACCAGGGATTGTTGAAACACAACCTGGAGTAAATTCTAACAGTAAGATTGAAGAACTAAAAACTGAGACTACACCACAAACTGTGCATCTATATAAGTTTATTGTGCATGTGCCAACAGTAAAACATCTTCCTGTGCTTTGCTAAGAACAAAATAACTCATCACTGATGGCTAAATGAAGAACAGTGTCCATACTTCAACAGTATTGGTACCAATCAAAATATAGACTTGGTCCTGAAAATTACTTTCTTACCTGAAAATTGATGTTTTGACTGTAAAATCTGCACACTTCTTCTCACAGGCATGCAAATTCACATGCAAGATCAGGGAGTGAAAATGTATGAGTTCTGAAAATATATGGTTGAAAGGAGGCATTAATGTGATTTCACCACACATAACTGTTTGCCGTTTACATTAAGTTTCTCTGCATGGGTTGCAGAAACAAGTGTAACAATTAAAATATGAAAGTTGATATTTACACACTAAAAGCTTTCACATCTCAAGTAGTTTGTACATCAGAGGTTTTTCTATAGCTGTCGTGTAGAGCCACAGCCTGCCATCATAAAAACAGGGAAAACATGATAATCATTTGAACATGGGGATAACGGACAAGCACATTTTCCGACTGCCATTCCTTGAGGGAGAAACTCAACTTTTGAACATACACAGGACCAAAAAATAAAAAAAGTAAATAAACAACCCAATCCCATTAATAATTCAATAGTTACTTATTAATTAATAGCATTTCATTAGCAACACATTCCCCCCAAACAGCTAGTATAGATGCTAGCTTGGTTTGCAGTAAACTAATCATAGAAACTAAATTGTAAATATACAAAATGTGTATACAAAAAGGGCAAACTTGTATATGTTTTCAAAAAAACACCATATTTTTGGTGTACTGAATATTGCTGTAGCTCCTCTTTTCACCTTGTGTGTGTTGAGCTCTCTGTTTTAGCTACAGAGTGGGGCATCTCACTTCTATTCCATTTTTGTTGGGAGTTGCACATGTGCAGTAGCTAGTTAAGCACTACAATAGAGCTGTTTGGAGCAGTTGGTGAACAGTGTTTTCTATTTGAGATAACTCCCTTTGTGGTGGACTTTGGGCTTTTTCACTTTGTAAACCTATAACATGCACCAAAAGATATATAACACAGTAAATGAATAGGGAAAAAGGCATAAAGCATGAGCCCTTAAATACAATTGTATTATAAAATTTGCTTAAATCTGACATGACTGACTCAGACATGCCTTTTCCTCTCTTTGCCTTTGCGTCTGAATAAGGAGAGTCTGTGTGTGTTCCTGAGAGAGATCAGAAAGCAGTGTTGGCACTTGCTGTGATAATTTTACCAGCAGAGGAAAGAGAATTTTCATGCAAACACAAATGTATAAGTCATTACTTGACTCTAATTACAGCTGAGCAAAGTAGCCAGCAACTACATCCTGTAGAGTGTTTAATAACAGTAGGCCACATGCATACTGTGCGTGTTCTATGTAAAAGAATTGAATATTCATGTTCAAGGGTCAGAACTACTCTGCTGTAGATGAGTAATAACATTACCAACGAATATATAAAATAAACTTTTTAGGAACTTAATGTAATTTTAAAGAGCTAATTTCACACTATATGCACAACGTAGTGTCAAACGCACACTACAGTGTACTTCAATAGGCTTCTCTGCTTCACTGTCCCTGGATCTGCTGTCTTAGGTTAAGTTACTTGTTGCACTTACATGTGACTCTTTTTAGTTGGGCTTATTTGAAGCTAATGTACTTTCACTTGTTTCTTATTGTCCGGAGTTTGTACCTTTATGCTTGAATGCACTTAATGGAAGTCGTTTTGTATAAAAGCATCGGCTAAATGACATGTAATGTAAAGTGTCGAGGCTGCAGCCACCGCTCTCTTCACAACAATCTACCACTTCAGTATTGTTGCGTTAATTATTTATTTCCACCTAATGGGATTTACAAGATAGATGATTTGCTGTAAAAGGCAAATTACAGCTCCCAGGCTTATAGGCATGGTTATACAGTCTGATTAATAATCACACATTTCTGACTAATTTGACGTTACACACAGGGCATGATGTTATTATTGTCCATAAAGTAAACTGCATCTTGTGTACAGCAGCTGTGTGTGTGTGCGTACTTTTCTTCTCTCTCTCTCTCACATACACATGAACACACACACACACACACACACACACACACACACACACAAAACAGCAATGGTTTTGCACAGTTTTCATAACTTCTTCCTTTTTATTAACTTTATCTCCATTCTAACAGTGACAAAAAGACATGGTCTATCATACTTATTAGATTGTAATGCATCGTAGAGGCTGACACACATTATATGTGTACAGTTACAGCCTATTAAACGTGCTCATAGTGCAACACACTTTCCCTGAGCCTGTCACAGGAGTCGTGTGTTTGACTCTTCTCAGAAGGTCAACAAAGACAACAATATGTATGACATTTTTCCTATAATACCTTAATATTTGCAGTACTGTAATTAAAACTCCCCACTGTGTGTTTTATAGCCTTCAGTAAAATGATACCTTAAGGCAGCTGTCGGAGAGAGATAACATTACGTATACCACATATTAAAATGATGTTGCAATGATGTGGTGAACACAAATAATATTTCATTAAGTTTGTCTTAGTTTTATGTTTTTATTCTTATACGTTTCTGTATCATATTTTAACCCCAAATTAATTCAGATGAATGCATTGGGATTTCAGATGAAATTAGTCTTTTTTTTGCTCCCCTATGTTAAAACATGACTGTACGACAGGTCTGGACCAGTCGGGACTTTTTATTTGTACCTAAGATAAAAAGTACAAGAAAACACATCATCACTCATACTGTATGTGTTCAGACAAATGGTTCTTACATCATAATAATAATAATAATAAATTGAATTTATATAGCGCTTTTCACGAACTTAAAGTTGCTATACAGGGCCAGGGGCTCAGTGTTCCTTTTGTCTTGCAGCTTATGTCATTAAATTACACGGAAAGTACACATACAGTAATTTGATCAGCTCATGAGTAGTGCAATGCAATAAGCTGATTGGGCGATGGTTTTTCCCTTTGAGCCAGCCCTGTTTGTACCCACAGCACTGTCCAAAAAAGAAGCACCTATACCTAATGGCATAGAAGTCTGCTGTGTGATTAAACACACAGCAATTCTGAAGTTCTGTGAATTCCCAATAACAAAATTTAGATGGAGAGTCATGTTTGCTCGATGTATCCCTTTTGTTTAATCGAAGAGTAGGTTCCGCCTGCCTTTGTTTGTCCTCTATTATGCAAGGGTCAATGTGAAGCACTGTTAGTCTTGGAAGTCAGCAGGGAATCAGGGCTATCTGACAGAGGAAATAAGGAATAATGGGGAAAATAGAGAGAACAGAGAAACAAGACAGGAGAACAGGGGTTAAAACAGAGAAAGATGGTTAGTAAGGCAGAGACAGACATTAAAGAAAAAATACAGAGGGAAAATGAGCTCAGCCGAAGGTATGATTCCTGTTTTCCATCCATAACCATTAGCTACTTATGGTGTCTCTTGAGAAGCTGCATCACCAGGCTTTTTCTCCCCTGGTAATTATCTCTCAGTGTCTGTTGCTCTCTTCCCTTCTTGCTGTCTCAGTTCTAACCATATAATGAGAGGCACCAATCCATCAAAGAATCAGAGCCTGAGCCACTGGCTGCCCGGCTCACTACGGACTCTTGGTGTTGGCTACACATTAGCTTCCAAGTGAGACCTTATTATACAACAAAAGGTCTGATGCAGAACAAGACATTTCCTATGCCTAGTATTGATTTATGTACTGTACATGACCAAGGAAGGAGTGTCTCATGTTGTCTCTTTTACATTCACACCAAAATAGGACTTGAGAGGCTTAAGATAATCCTTATTTGTAACAATTACATTCCACTGGAATGATTTTTTTTTATGTGGTATTTGAATGTCTGATATAAAGGCAGTGTTTTCAAAATTAAGTGTGTTTTGTAAAATTATGCGTTGCAAAATGCAGTTTTGCCAAGTTCAGAACGAGACAAAGGACATTATCCATCGTGAGTAAGATACCAGTATGACAGAAGAGGAAATATGTTTTATCCTCCAAAATCTGTCTTTAACTTTTAATTGTTTATATTAGGGGTGGGGGTTATAGATAAACTGTTCTGCCACACTAAATTTAGTTTCAGATTATTTTAGAGATGTACGGAAATATGGCAATTTTAGGACTGAATTATCAATATACAACAATATTGCAATGTCTGCTTTCGTCTAATCTAGTGAATTACATACAAATTCAAGTGCTTAATCATATTGATGCAAAAATCATTAACTCCAATGTTGTCTATACTCACGGTATACCTTCATACCACCCAAACTTCACTGAAGTCATTGGTATAAAATTATAAGCTTTGACAGTGTTTGAAAGGTGATCTTCTGTAGTGGCCACTTGTACACTAATAATAATCAGATAAAGTGTTTTCTGGAAGATGAAGTGGTAGACAATGAGACAGCTCTGACCTTGGTACCGCAGTGTTTTGTCATCACTTTCTGCAGCAGACTACATGCTGTCAAAAGAGAGGACATAAAGTACCACTCAGCAACAGGGAAGCTGCAGACCCTACACATATACTGGTACACAATACTGGAGCGGCATCTGTCAACCATTAGCTCTGTAGTAGCGTGTGCAAAATTTAGTGTCTGCTGTAACCTGTTCCTCTCTCTCAAAACTGAAATTCCACATTGTAAAGAAGCTGTTTGTTAGTATTAAGAGAACATTTGATTATTACAGCAGCATTAAAGAAAGCAAGTGGAAAGTGGGACTGGCTGAATCTAGATTTGACTCTGGCTAGGCTTTGAGGGTTTTAGGCAGCTGCAGCATAACACCCAATAGTAATTCTCTCAGGTCTTTAATGCTTCACTTGACCATATGGTGTAAGGTGCAGTGATGCATTTTAGCAGGAAACAAGCACAGTTAACAGAATCACACACATATTTGCACTTTGTAGCATGAAAGCACAGAGCAATTTACTTTACCTCCATAAGCAAATCCAATGTTTGCTGAAATTCCAAAATGCAAATCAATTGATTTGATCCCGAATGGTCCTTTTCAAGTAGATAACTGGCTGAAATGTCCTGACTCTGCATAGTGGGCCTCATAAGCACACAAACAAATATGATAACCCTCTTTTATTTACTGTTTCTCTCTCTATTCTCTCACATGTGTGCACACACCACACATGGTGCATAGCTTGCTCATGACGTGCAGCACTGTGGTAAGTGTAAGTGCCAAACTATCAATATGGAGACACTGTAAACTGCAAAGGCCAAGCGGGAGATCGCTTCCTCTTGACGTTCCATATAAACAAACACTACACACACACACACATGCTCAGAGGGAAAAAAAATGGAAAAGAACTATTTGAATTAAATGAATAAAATAAGAAATTTCTATAGCAATATATCAGACTATATAAGAGAATGCAAAATTAGTCCAGCAACTCCAGAAGCCATGGTGTGTTGATATACTGTAAATGGTATAAGTATAAGAATAGGTATAAATAATAGAAGTGCAATATATATAATAGCAAAGTATATTATGTTATATACAATCTTTTTTTACATCACCACCCAGCCCATTTTGTCCTGCTTCATCACATCTTTTCAGTGTCTCCCTGCGGGTCTGTTATCAATCCTGTCTACAAACAGAGGACCAATAAAGCTGGGAGCACATGTCACTACAGCTAAACCATACTTCAAAGGAATAATTACTGATACGCTAAAGAGATTTGGAGAGAAGAAGGGACATGCCAACGATACGTTTTTGTGTGTGTGTTTTCATGTGTGCATGCAACTGACTGTGTGTAAGGCTGCCTTCTGCATATATATGCTCACCATTCACATGCTTGCATTTAACACACCTCAGGGGCAGTCTCATGACAGCATCAACATGTCAAAGCAAGCACTTTGTAAAATGGGTTAGAGAATTATGGCAGAAACACAACATTTAGCTAAGCGTGTGTGGTGTGTGGTGTATGTGTGTGTGTGCATGCGTGCGTGCGCGCGCCTGCCTGCCTGCTTGCCTGCCTGCTGCCTGAGTCGTGACCAGATAATATTCTCCTTCGTGAGCTCGTCTCAAACACCCACATTGAGGTTTTGCTACAGGATAGGAAGCTGCAGTGTATGCTCAGCATGTATTTGCTTGCTTTACTTCATGATGTAGCAAGAGTTTAGGGGAATTTAGCTGTGGTAAAATAGTGGCTTCCTCTCTCCAACACCACAGGAACACTCAAAGCATTGACTTCAAACTGGCATTTTTAAAGCTGTAGTGAAGAGGCTTGTTTAGCCCCAACATCTGCCTGCAGCTTCTTCCTCACAGATGGTGCAGCTGCTGTGGAGGTTGGGTTTTCTGGAGTGATGCTGCTGTCTTCAAGAAACCCTCTGGACCAAGGTCCTGCCTGATTTCACTTCATTGACTTTTGGCCACAAGACAATAAATAAAGGCACTGTATTTTGATACAGTGCCTTTATAGATCATCTCTCTCATCTGGTTCCCTACTCAAACTACTTGGTTTGTCCTTTTGTAATTATCATAACTATCTTTATCCTTTTTGGCCCAGTGGCAATAAAGTGTCACCTGTTGTTTCACCAACAACAACATAAGATATAACAACAATATAAGAGAAAGGAGTCAGCCCCGATGTGGAAATCATCTTCAAGCTAAGATATATCTATGGGGTAGTGTATTATGTGTTACAAACTCCTGTTGTGTGGTTCCTTTAACTAACTGGGGCAGTTTATGTGTTCTTTTATTGTTTATTGTGTTGTTTACATGATGGGCAGATAGAAGAAGCTCCATCCACCATCTACAGCTCAATTGATTTTGAAAGTCAAGTCTGGCTGGCACACATTTCACCTCCTCCTCTGCTCTAGAAAAGAAAATCTCTTATTGTCAAATCCTTTATTGGTAACTAATTTGAATTGTTTCATCTGCAAAAGTAAGAAAGATGAGATCACTCAGATATATATACAGTGAGGAAAATAAGTATTTGAACACCCTGCTATTTTGCAAGTTCTCCCACTTAGAAATCATGGAGGGGTCTGACATTGTCATCGTAGGTGCATGTCCAGAAATCACAATGTATGATTTTTTAACTATTTATTTGTATGATACAGCTGCAAATAAGTATAAGCCCAGGTGCATTTTACTAATTCACTGTTATTTAACAATGAAATGCTGCAATATTGACTTTAGACCACATTTTTGTCGGTTAATGGCGAGATCACTTCCCACTGCGTCAAGTTAGCAGTACACCAAGAATTCACCTGAAGCCACCTCTCTGTAAGACTTGCACGCCCATGGGCACAGGTGAATTTGCTATTTAAACGACGTGGGTGCTGGATGGGAAATTGACAACTGCGTCAGTCTTAAACTAGCAAAGACACTTGCGTCGGGTCCACTGTGCTAGGGTCCAATGAGTTTTTTGCATTTGCACCCAGCAGCATGTTCAACAGCCGTTGAGAACATACCAAATTTGACATCAATCTGAGACTACTGGAGCTCTTAGATAGGCACTTCCTTTAATGAAGAGATAATTAAAAGAGCAACATGTCCCACGGATAGCAGAGGTCAGGGGAAATTAATCTTTTTGTATCCCTTGGGACACTTACATGATTTTGTTTAATTAGTGTTCATTTAGCAGAGCCTAGTGGAATCTACTCTGCATCATATTACACTATTAGGTATTCCCTCTCAAAATGTTCAAAAATGTTTATACTGAATACTGAAGTATTCATTGTAAAACTGTCCATCATGCACATAATCTGTATATAATGTAATGAAGTTTACTGTTAATGTCTCACCCTCTACATTTACAAGCCTTCCAGTTAACAGCTGTAAGACGTTTATCATAAAAAAATACATAGAATACAATACATCTAAAAGTGTAAATGTTGTGCATGTACATTAAGTTAATTATATTTTTTAAAAAAATGTAACTGTAAATGAGACTATTTAAAGATGAAGCAGAGACATTAAGAGACACGTGGGCAGTTTCTAAAGATGACCCCAGTTTTACATTGGTCGCTGATTGATTTAGAGGCTACTGAATCTTATATTTTCATTTTTGCTAATGTGTATCAAAATAGTTTAGTAAGTTTATTAGATAAAATATTGTGTGTTCTAAGCAGGTTCAGGAACGTCATACTTGAAAAGCACCGAGTTTACAAATGTTAGTAAGTAAGTAAAGCTTTATTTCATTTTTTTATTTTGAAAAAAAAGTAAAGAATTACGCGGTCAGAAATGTCTTGAATCATTTTGTCCTATATTTGTGTAATTCAATGACTAACATAAAGGCATGATTTTTAACAAAACTATTTTTAATCTCTTATTTGCACATGTAACCATTTTGCTTTTGGTATGACATGGATATAATTCTCAGCTTTGTTATTGTGAGATGATTCCTCATGAGTGAAAAACAATCCAGAGAAAGTAGATGCTGGAATGGCAAAATGCAATTTATTTGTTGAAGCCCTTGGCTTCTAAACAGAAGTGAAAACTGAATATTTAGCATCAGTGTCTTGTGGCCAATAAAATAATTACATTTCAGCCTTTAGCAGAGAGAGGAGATGGGGGTGAGGGAATGCAGAGGGGATGATAATTGGTGCACAGATGACAGGATTTGAGGGAAGAAACAAATGTGAACAGAGAAGAATAGGATGGGGGATTCACCTCGTGTCTGTGATGTGACTGTGTTCGTAAAATGGGAATAGAGGATGATCGGAAGTAAATGGAGGACGTTAGAGCTGCAGAGACATGTTATATAGAGAAGAAAATGCATAAAAAAGTCTCAGAAGGACGTAAAGGATAAATGAATGAAGAGGAAGAGTGTGTGTGTGTCTCTAAGAGAAAGAGGGTTTAAAAGAGCGGGACAGGCTGGCGTGGAATGGTAACCAGAAAGCTCAGCGACACGTGTCTCCATCGTCCAACTGTGCATCATTGCGCATGATGGCCCCAGGCCTGCTGTACTCAGCCATGCTACTGTCTATGGCTCAAAGATCTCACACGCACACACACACACACACACACACACACACACATGTAAACAGTATGAGAGACTGACAGGAGGATGAGATGAGTGAAAGAGAGGGAGAGAGAGAGAGTAGACAGAGGAAATGGAGATTGAGGTGTGGAGAGATGACAGTCAAGGGAGTAAGATAAGGCGGGGGAGGAAGGGCAGCCTGCTAGTGAAAGTACAAAACGCAGGGACAAATGTCAGATTCAGATACGGACATTCTAACAGAACGGGAAACTTAGAGAGAGGAAAATTATTCCACTGTTTTGTAAGACAACTTAATGCTGCAGCTGAGCCTTGACTCATGTATCATCTGAGCACAGGTATGTCTTAATATCCTGACTAATCAAAGTTTAAATACATGCAATAGAGTGTGACTGGGGAGACAGCTTGATGGTTCAAAAATGAGATGTGAAGCTACAGTGAGACAGAGTCTCAGAGGGACTGCTGCTGCCTGTGGCTTGTTGGGTTACAAAAGACTCAATATGTATCATCCTATGTGTTTGAGAATGTAAGCACTGCTAACTACACTCATACTGAAATACTGCTGGCCAAAATAACTGTACTCTAGTTTTTGTATTAAAATGATTATTTTAATGGCTTTTTTCTTGTGTTGTATAAACTGTTGCCAAATCCAGGTTGAAAACTGTCCTTCCTCATGATTCCTCAACCTCATCATATGAAAAAGCCCAATTTCAAAGTATTTTGAATCCAGCATTGTTTCCTAGCTTGCAGCCTTACAGTGTGACCAAATGGTTATATTAGCAACCTGTTTTTTTCTTTGAATATGTACATAAAAAATAAAATCAGCAACATAATAAATAAATTAATGAATGAGTCCTACCCACCGGAATCAAACACACATTTAAATAATTTCATCTGGTGCCAGGGTGATGCTACTGGAATCATTAGATGGTAGTATATACTACAGTTTAAATGAAAACTGTACTTGTTGAATTATTTCTCTTGCATTCAATAAGTACATTCTCATGAGATTTCGACAGTACTTTCAACTATACTGGAGCTGTGTTTATATGTGCTGTAGTTTCTGTAGTAGTGTAGAAAAAAGACAGGGAAGATGCAAAAGAAAGCTTAGGCATTCTGTATATTCAGTGTGATACTTTTTCTATCTATGTCTAAAAACACACATTCACACCCACACAACAGCAATGTCGGGTGACTCACAAGATGCAATTCATAAGTTGCAGTGAACCAAAAATAAGCAGAGATTGGTATTGCAATTATGTGACAAGCCATTATGCTGAACCATGAAAGAATAAACCAGATTAGGAACATTGTGTGTTTGGGCATGTGGAGCTGATCGACCCAAGTGAGTCTTTTGCTTTGGCTTTTGCTTGCTTTAGATGAGAGTATTAATATTGCTCTCATGTCTTTACGGTAAATATAAGTAAGCAGCTGGTTAGCTTAGCTTAGCATAAAGACTAGTAACAAAATCCACCTTCATAAAAATGATTTGTAAAACTGACAAGTCCATGGTTGTTGCCTGTGAATAAAAACGACAATATGCCCTTTCTGATCTGCCATCCTTTAGGCAACTGGAGTTATTTACTTAATACTTATGATTGTGGTCATGGTTAAAACTAACCAGCTTTAACACCTGGTAGGAGATGGGATGCAGACCGCAGTCTCTGCTGTCAAAGTCAGAGATTCCCATGCACCCTGGTAGCTCACCTGGTTGAGCGTGCGCCCCATGTACCAAGGCTCAGTCCTTAAAGCAGAGGCCCTGGTTCAATTCCATCCTGCAGCCCTTTGCTGCATGTCCCCCCTTTTCCTGTCTACATGCTATCAATTAAAGGCAAAAAGCCCCAAAAATAATTGTAAAAAACAAACAAAACAAAAAGTCAGAGATTTTGTATGCGTAACCATCTAATTCAGTAACAGCACTATAACATCATGCTGATTCCAAATCTGCTAATGAAAGAGGACAATTTGCATAACCACAAGAAGTCGGTTTATCATGCAAAAATAGTGTTTGAACAAACGATGGCTGCTGTTTTTGTGGTTATGACTGTCTCGCACAGAAAGGGTTCAAACTTGCACTTTCTTCTCTGATACACTTCTTTTCACCTGTTGTTTTATCAGCACATGTACAAAGGTTCACGCTATACCCCAAGCCCACTCTGTACAGGCCCGTAATAAACTAGCAGGAGTTACAGAATTCTGCGATAAGTCTTCCCACCCACAAATATGTGTGTGTGTGTCATTTATGAAGCAAATTTCAGCTTCATAAATGATAAACGATAGAAGGTATCCAAATATAAGCCTCCTTATAATCTGTGTGCCTATTTATGTTTGTGTGGGTGTGGGTGTAACATTTTAATTATCGTGGAATGATAAATGGGAACTTGCAGGTCAGGTTTAATCTCCATTAACCTCAACGCAAGCTACTTCCACCTCTTACCGATTCAATAGACTAAACTGATTAATCCTTTAGAATTTCTAAGATAACCCTTTCTCTTTCCCTCCCTCTCACTGTTACCACCTCTGGTCGTCTTTCTACTCCACTTTCTCTGTTGGAGAGTTTAAAACTTTAAACAAACCAGTGAAGGGAAACATAATCTTCTTTTTGGTTACTTAGTCAGCAACCTGGAGTGTATATAAACTGTGTATGAAGCTCGGTTAGGTATGGATCCAACATTACATCAGACTGATACAGTATGAAATGCTGCAGATACTCTGTAGTGCTGTTTTAAAAATGGTATTACTAATAGCAGCTGTTACACACTGATTACCTGCAATGCATTCATCTACACAGACACCAAGACTGCTCTTACATTTCACCTTCAGACAGGCAGGATTTATTACAGGACTGTTTAATTAAACAGCAATACTTTTAGCTAGGTGTACGTAATAAACTGGCAACAGAGTGTATATTGCCTGTTACTATTATCCAACATCTCAGGAAGGTGAACTGATTACAATGGGGTTGTTGCTTCAGAAAGTAAATTACAGTCATAGATAAGATCTAACCTAAATTTATAATATTTTTGAAGTTTGTTAATGCTGTGATTTAGTAATTAATTTGTGACATTTAATTTTTTTTTTGTATATACTGTATTTAGAAATTATAAACCGTGAAAAACATTTACAAACAATACACTGAAACTAGGGTGACAGTTAATATTAATGATAACTGATCAAGATGAAAGAGCACTTCTATTTGTCTGCATTATAAAATATGAGACACATTTACATATGTATTATAGTGTCTTTTTATAATAATTATATACAGGATCATCTTGCCCTCATGCGATGAATGAGGTATCTGTTTCCTCAAGGAATAATCCATCAGTACATTTTATCCTGGCACATACAGGACAGACTGCTAAACCATGCAAATTGCATCTGGTAGAGGGTTGCCACATTGAGTAAGCACAGACTACCTGATATCCAGCAGATTTCATATAAACTCTGCACAGCAGTAATCTCTGTGCAGTATACAATTGCAAAAGTATACGTATAGTGGTACAAAAGTTTAGCTTTGGACTCTGATGATAATATGGTTATTAATCCCAGTCCCAACAGCACTGCAACCAATTGTTTTCATTTAATCATGGATATGGTATGTAATATATATACAGTACCAGTTTTTCTTTTCATTTTTAGAGGTTGATTGGTAAATAAAAAAGTCTCTTAATAATTTAGCAAATACAAAATGTTTTGTTCCAACCATGAGGGCTGAGATTTCTGCCACGCAAACTTATGCTTATTATAAGGAAAAAGATCAATCCTTTGAACCTGTCTCAACTGATAGACCTATGTAACCGTGGATCAGAGGACACAAGTAGACGTTATAGGTCTTGGTATTGGTTTGTAGTGGTAAACCAAAGTTCCAACATTGAATACCCAAAGGTAAAAAGGTAGCACACACAGAGCTCTTCCGGACAATATGGACTAATTTCAATTTCACCTGTATATTCTGGCCATGACAAACAAACATGCTAAATTGTGAAATTGAGATTAGTCAACTTTGTCCTGATCTGTATGTGTGTGTGTGCGTGCTGTGTGCGTGTGTGTGTTGCTGCGCAAGCGTTTCCTAGTTGTTTTGCCTGCAGCTGATTTGTGTCAAAAGCATTCTCGCTTTATCAAAATTTAACACTCACCATGTTTACAGTACATAAACACTTTTTAATTAAACTTATGAATGAACTCATTTTTGCATAAATTGTCATGCTAATGTAAGCCTGCTTTAAAAACTTGTTTCCTACATAACATCCATATTAAATCATATTCCTCTAAAACTGTAGCAGTTGATTTCCTCTGTGTCTGAATAAACACTCGTCATTTGTGAGGCCCCCCTGGTTGGTCCGATGAGGTGGAAGATGGTTTCACTCAGTGTAACCCCTGGAGAATAGTAATTAAGGACTTAGTAGAAAGTGAGTAGAAAAATTGAACAGGCTAGATAAAGGCCTGGCTTACTGCCAATACCCAGGAATGACGGAACAACATAGGACTGATAGCATTCTGTGCAACGGAGCAGTAAATTGCCAAAGCTTTCGTCTCAATGTTTTCTTTAATCAATATATGTTACTTTGCAGTATAATGTTGGACTCAGCAGTGCAGGATATTTGAGAGTTTTTGTTTTGTTTGTTTTAGCGATGCAGTTGTGATTTAGTCTGATAGAGAGTAAATGGTGAAATAAGGACAGGAAGATAACAAAGAAAATAACTGTAAATTGCAGCAAGGAGGGGTGGGCACCATTATTGTGCAGGTGCAAAGCTGGTGATTCAAATAGATGAGCAATAACAAGATGAGCAATAACACGTCATTTGGTAATTTTGTTTAGTTTGATTATTTTAGCTCAAAACAAACATGCTCAAACTAAGTTAGGTGTAGTGACTAAGCTGGATGTGTTTTGTAGGTCAGGTGCTTTTTGGTACCCATTTTGATATGAAATTGTGCTTTCTACTGCATCAAAACCATTAAGCAATTCATGTGGATTTGGTTGGTAGACGTACACACACTGACCTCCCATCATTTTGTTTGCTTCTAATTTCTTTAGTGTTTTCATCTAATGTGTTTAAATGTATGTTGCACTTCATGATAAATGTGATTGAGGAGTGTACTAATACTACAAACATCTACTTTATAAAAGCACCGTTGTCTGTCCTCGGAGGCATATTTGGATTTACTGTTTTGTTTTTTGGGATTTGCTCTTTCTTGACCGTTTTCTCTGAGGCAAAGCCAACTCGATTCCCCACATGGCCCATTAGGAAAATATCTGCTGCTGCTTCTAAAGATGGAGCTAATGTTACCAGGCATTGCTGGTGCCTGTCCCAGCTCCGTTTACTGATAGTGGATTCCCTTCTATGAACAATGTAAAGTATTAATCTCACTACAGCCACTCCCATCAGATTGCACAGTGCTGTGCCAATGATAATTTGGTGTCCATGGTCAGCCAAATTGCAAAAAGGATTCATGTCCAGTTCCAAAAAAATAGAGCCCAATATTGTTCTTATTCTGCAGAGCCACAGTCCACTCTCATCCATACAAGAGGGAAAGAAATAAAAGCTGCACTAGTGTTTGTTTTGGTTGTTTTTTGGCCACTAGGCGGCATAACACCAAAACAACCTGAACATCCCTTACATGTTTGACATAGACTGCAAATTGGTAACACTAGACTGGGAAAACCCTGCCCTCTCTGCCGGTAACTTGATTTTGCCCTGCAGCTCGGTCTGGAAACCTGCACGTTTAATTCTCCTGTTTCAGTTCACAATTTTGCGGGAACCAATCACAAACTGGCTTATCTACCTGGCGCGCTATTGGCAGGTTTGTTGATGCCGCTGTCGCTTCTACGTCACTTGGATCGTTGGTCTGATTGGTTGAAGGATTATCCAATTGCGTACAGAGTCATTTGAACTATGCCTGTTGGTCACGTCTCTTGTGCAGAGAAAATACAGAGCACACTCCCCGGACCAATGCTCAATCTCAAATCTATTGAGCTTGGCTTGGTCAAGGGTAACACATTAGCAAGCAGTGAATTATTTATACAACCAGCAGATACAACAGCAACATCATTCATTTGGAGTCATGTCTCTGGCATTTTGGTGTCCACCAACTGAGGAAACTATCTGTCTTCAGCTTTAACTGAGACTACTAAAATCAACTAAAAATTATAGTAAAACAGTACAGTCAAACAGAAATCATCTCTGACACACATGGTTGTTGTTTCA
Organism: Etheostoma perlongum; assembly: GCA_026937815.1. NCBI lineage: Eukaryota > Metazoa > Chordata > Actinopteri > Perciformes > Percidae > Etheostoma > Etheostoma perlongum. The sequence goes on along the minus strand of CM049374.1, from coordinate 27,963,381 downwards.
TGTGCCTCTCAGTGTCTAAATACATTTATACTTGTCAGATCATTGCAAAAAGAACTTGCTGTAATGCTTTAAAGGGAGTGCTGACTTCCTGTGTTAACATATCATTTACTATATATTGCCTTTTTAATCCAGCTGTTTGTCGCAACCTGGAATTTTGTGTTTGTGACAATCTATTGGGCAACGAGCCAGTTGGTAGATCAGCAGTTCCTGTGTGCTCTCTTTCTCTCCTTCTTCCTCTAAAATTAAACACTATGCTCCCAGTGTTGTCAAGACAAATAGGCGGTGTGGGCGATGGAAGAAAGTGTACGCTCACACATGAAACCACCCACAGCGTGCATCGCACACATTCTAAACAAAAGCAGAACAATAAGTGAAGTGATGAGGACTTTTTAAACAGTTAGAGTGTGTCAGTTGGGTAGTGATGAGTGTGTTGAGTGTGAGTTGTTTGTAGGTGTATACTGTATTCATTTGTATGTGTTAATATGTATGTGAGATAAAGAGGGGGAGGACGCTAGTATAATCTGTCATGGATGTTCAGGATTCTGAAATGAGATCCAGCTCAGAACATGGAGAAATCTTTGGATGTCCATTAGGTGAACCTATCTGAGACCCTTCCGTTTTCCATAGTTGTAGAGTGCGTGCCCTTTTAAGTTAAAGGCCTTTAAATAGTTGATTTGGAAATACAGTTTATTCAGCAGAACTCAAAACTCAGAGAGCAACAAAGATACACCTCAGGAACATGGTCTGTTCTATGGTATTGTACAGTATCTGTTGTTTGTACATGCTGTCTGTGTTTGTTTGTTATTACTATGGCTGCAGCGTGGGTTGGGTGCCTGATGTGAGTCGAATGCAGATGTGAGTTGCGCATGCGTCACTTTGCAACGAGTAGCCTACAAGATGCTAACGAGAGACTTTTGTAATGTCAATACAGTAAAAATGGACCAGTTTGTTCACTGCTGGCTACAAGCTAGCAATCAAACACAACAAAAGCTGTCACTTGAATGGCGTTTTGAGCTAACGTTAGCAATCAAACAATCAAAGATAGCAGACATTTTTGAAATGATTTCCATCTTCTCTTATTGTTTGTAATGAGATAAATTTATTATTTTATGGATTTCACAAATTTCAGTCTGACACGCCGTAAATCGTTTAGATCTGAGCATGCACAACTCACGTCTGCACTCGACTCACATCGGGCAGTGACATTGCCCACGACAAATTTCCCATGATATGGGACAATAAAGTAAATCTTGAATCTGAAATTATTGAGAAGCTAATTTGTCATAAATACATCAGAGGAGCAACAGGTGCATCTGTTTACCGAGTAGCCAAACAATTTCATGTTGGTTTAATAATGGTTTATAACCGCAATCTGGTTTCAGGTCGAAACACGCCGCAAGTAGTTTCACCCACAATAGCGGAGCAAAGTGAAAAGAGTTGGTTTGCTGAGGAGTTGTGCTGGAGGCGTGCCGCTCACTGTTGCTGTTCCTTCTTGTACCATTACTCTGTGCAATTTGTAAATTAGGAAAAAAAAATAGCATTAAGGATTATAACTATAAACTACAGCACCCATAAATGACACAGGATGGTCAGGATTGCTTGTGGTACTCCGCCTTAGTGCGCCCTGAGAGGGCCTAGTTAATGAAACCTGAACCAAGACTAAAATCCTGTTTTTATTCAAGTGATATGAACTCTAACTTGTTGCCAAGTGACAAACTCAAGTGCTGCATCACTGACACCAACTGTAATTGACTTCCTCAGTCAACTCACAGTTTTCTTTGCCTGTAAAATGAAAAAAAAAAAAAAAAAAAAAATACTTGAAATAGTCCTTCTGGCTATTTCTGTCACTAAACTGTATTTGTGTGTGCATTTAAAATAGTCACAGGTGTGCCCAGACAGTGGGACAAAAAAAGACAATAACCAGACAGACATCTAGATAAAGTGCACATAAAGTCTCATTTGTGCAAAGCCAGGGCAGGGTTGTCTGCCATAATGTATCTTCTCGCTATCTTGCTGCAGACAGACACTCCATCAAACCAGGAAGAACTCACCCTAACCTCAGTTTCACTTCACTGAGCGATAAATGCAACTTTTTAGACTTATAGCAAAGATCAAAGGAAACAATTTGGTGCCTGGAGATATAACCCATATAACTTATACTTCTTCCTGGTACAGTGGGATCAAATTGTCCACTTGCTGAGGAATATAATGGTGTCTGTGCAAGAGACAGAAAGTGTCCCTTTGCAGAAGCCCTGTTTCACAGTTGTTCCATCATTCAGATTGAAGCACTGCTTTTCCAACACAAATGATTAGTGGAGGATTGTTAGATTCAAACAAATCTCTCCTCAGCCTTTCCTCATCTATCTCAGTCTTTCAGTCAATGAATAAAACATTCAGCAGGAGTGGAAAGCCCAATCTTTCAAACTGAGAACCCAACTCTCTTAAAAGCCCACAGTGACTGGAGGGCATTTATCCTACCTTTGAAAAGAAACTAATAAAAAGCAGACTCTGAGTCGAATTTGAGTTTAGCCTGTGATAATTTAACCAGTTGTAGTCAGACTTTTTTTTGAGCATATCTTGTTGTTCATGAGCACTTCTGTCAATTCCTTTGTGTTATTGTTTCACTGGTGTTAAAAACAAACATCAACAGAGCATCTGGCACAACCTATAGTAACTTTGGAATTAACACCAATAATAAATAGACAAATAATCATGTTTTCTTGCATAGAGACATTAGTAATTGCAGCAGATATTGAACATAAATGTCAAACAAAGAAGCAGTCGCCAATGTACAACTGTCAGACGGAAAATGAGCTTTGGAAGGTAGAGATGTTGTAATAGTTATAGTTGAGTCGCTGGTGTAAATTTGACAACCCTCTTAACTCCTCTCGTAGTGATACATTGTTCAAATGTTGTGCTATGAGACAGTGTTGCAGCTGCATTTCATCTGTTGTGTGCACGTTGTTGTGTGTGCTTTACTAAAAATGATCTGCTGTAGAGCTGAAACAATGTGACAATTTATTTATTAGTCGATAAACAGAAGATTTCCTAACAATTATTATAATTGATCAATAGTTAATATTTCTAGGCTCTATAGGGCAGTGTCAGTTAGTCCACCGCTTTGGTCCAGACTGAAACATCTCAACAACTATTAGATGGATATTCATGAAATTGTGTACACGCATTCATGGTCCCCAGTTGATGAATCCTAATAACTTTCATTTTTTTCACATTCAGGATGAATAGTAATAACTGTTGTGATCCCTATAAATGTTTTATCTAGTGCTATCATCAGGACCAAATTTTGATTTGTCCAATATTGGTTTATGACCAAATACCTGCAAAACTAATGACATTCCCATCAGCCTCGGCTGTGCTTTGTGTTTAGTGCTAATTAGCAAACGTTAACATGCTAACACGCTAAGATGGTGAACATGGTAAACAGTATGCCTGCTAAACAATAGGATGTTAGCATGGTCATTATCAGCATGTTAGCATAACGATGTTAGCATTTAGCTCAAAGCATCACTGTGTCTAAACGACCTCACAGTGCCAGCGTGGCTGCAAACTGATTGTTGGTCAGATAAATTAAGGCATTCAAACATGCCACCTTGGGCTCTTTGAAACTATATAATGAATATTTTTTTTTCTGTTAGACAAAAAAATTCAGCAACTAATCAGGAACAAAATCAGCAAATTAATCGATAATGAAAATAGTTTTTATTTGCAGCCTTAGTGTGCTTTTATAAAAATCCATTGTATTGTCATATTAAATGGCCAGTATTGCTGACTTAATGAGAAATAATGACAGATCCTGGCCTATACAGAAATACAATAGGCATAATCAGACTGTTTTACCACCACAGTCCTTCAGGCTGTTCTGACACAGCCAACAATTTACGTTAATAAGGAGGTTGGTTTTCTTCTGCCTGGAGAACATTATTGTGAAGCAATCATACCCCATATTTGACTTTAATTGTTTGACTTTGTCAAGCCCGCTAATTAGTGAACTGAAAACCAAATACCAATGTGTTCAGTCTGAATGAAAACAATACTGGCTCATTGGCTGTACTGGTCATGCTTTGATGGGAAGAAGAAAAGCAGAATATTGTTGAATATTGAGTGCCCAGTTAGTCAGTTTCTGTATTCTCATCTTCATTTGCATTCTGATATTAATAATAATAAGTTGAAAGTCATGATGGGCGTACACTGCTGATCAATTTCACAACCCTTCCCCAACTTGCCCCCCCAAACTTTTAATCCATTTATTGTAATTACACATCAATCACAAATTCAGCAAATGCATTACTGCTTTCTTTTTTACGCCTATAATATGGAGGTGAAATTAGAGATTGTTTATGCCCAAACTGTCATGTTTTGTTAGTTTAAAATCCATGGGCAGATTCATTTCTAGTGACTTGCTGCTGCTGTCAGCTGCCATTCAACAGTTGACTGTGGGCCTGTTGACAAGATGGAGCAAATTTCAACAACTTGAAATACTAGTGGGTGCCACCTATAGCAATGCATCATACTTTATAGACTAATTATATTTAATACATGCAGCCTTACGTAATCTGAAAAGAGGCTAGAACATACAGCTGTAAAAAAAATGCAATAGTAATTACAATACAATATTTTTAGTATGAAGTAGCATAAGATGGAAATACTTACATAAAGTACACAAGTGTAGTTAGTTACTTTTCAATACTATGTAAAGGCACGAAGGAACCAGAAAACATCAATGAGAGCTAACATTTTAGCGTAACAGTTTGCATGGTATTGTAAATGCATTTGTTGCAGAATAATAAGCTTTAGCAATAAAAACACAAATAGAAAACACACAAACAAAAAACATTTTACCTGCACATGAACTTGAACTAGTAGTCTTTACCAGCCACAAATGTCCTGCAAAAGGAAATTAGTAAAAAGATTCAGCAAGGTGTATGTCAAGGAAACTACAGGAGACCCTGATGAAAAAACTGTGAGGAAGTGAGGGTGTGTGAGGACGAGAGAACGTACAAGTGAGGCAAAGGAAGCTGCAGCTTAAAGTAAAAACAAAGCTTTAAATTACAGGGACAAGTTAAAAAAGATTGTTGTCATTTTTGTCTGCTTTCCAAGGAAAAGAAGTGCAATAACTATACGCTGTCGTAAACGCTCACAGAGACACAAAACCAACCCACTCTTAGCACATCTTGTATCACTGTAATGGAGCAAAATCACCCAAACACACCACAAACACACAGCACAAACACACACACACATACACACATATCTCTAACACCCATTTGTTAAACGATGCAGGAACACTGGGGAGAATCATACAACCAGAAAATTAATGTTTCATGTATTTCTGTCTAGTATTGTTCAAGTGAAGCACAATTCAATTTCATTTCTGTTAATCATCTGGAGTTGGTTATATTTTATATTGTTAGATATTATATATTTTTAAAGAAAAGCATTCTTTTTAAATCTAAGTGTCTGCATTGTTATAAATAATAATGTGTTCCCAGTTTTTGTGTAAAACAACTACCTATATCTTTTGATTTCTTTTCTTTGTTAATGCTTTATATATCAATAATAATGACAATGTTCTTTTTGCTTGATTGTACTAGATGAAAATCCACTAATTGACAACAAATCAATTTTTAGAAATGCAGTCGATTGAATTATTAACTTTTAAATTATTGAAATAAAAATGATTTTAATCACCAATGCTAGGTAACTTACTTGAATGAAAAATGTAATCATTTACTTATTACATATTACTTATAAAAGTGTAATTACGTTACTTTAATAATTACTCAACAGAAAATGTAATTACATTACTCACAGCGCCGGAAAAAGTACTCAAATACTTTACTTAAATACTTGTAGAAATAATAATAATAATAATAATTATATAATAATCTAATTATACTCCCTTGCAAATAAAAGTCATGACTAAAAAAATGACGTAAAAGTACAGAAGTATTATCAAAGCAACATTTACTTACTTAAGTATCAAAAGTAAAATTTCTCATTATGCAGAATGTCTCCTTTCAAAGTGTTATACTATTATACAAAATGATATTATTCAGCTTTTATCTCCAATAAATACAGTATGAGTAAGAAGGTTTTATAATGTTGTAGTTTGGCAATGTGAAACCAATTTGAGATACTTTGTATACTACAGTGCTGAGTAGATTACGAGTAGCCTAAGTAGGTATAGTTATAGTTACTAACCAACTAGTTAAAGCTATAATGTTCATCTAATATGCCCAATTAGATTTCTGACTGTGTTGAAGATGTGAAAGAAGAGACTTGTGATCCCTTGTAGTTGTACAGTATTCGCCACAACTTACAGTTTTACAGACAAATTGACGTGACATTCACATGTACATTCATGTGTAAGGCAGGTATAAAGGGGGGGTAAGGGATCATGGCAGGAGGAGGTGTGACAGCCTCCAGTGCTGCAGCTGAATTATTCGCCAGCTTCATCTCAGTGCAGAATACATCAACACACACCACTTATATAACGCTTGGTATGCTGTGCATGTTCACTCAGCGCAGCCAATCAGAGCTCAGGGTCTTTTGGCAATTTTTTTTCTTCACGCATAATGTGCACAAAGCTACACTCAAACACTCGCACACACTGAAGGACAAATGTCAGACTGAACACTGATCCTCTGCTTGGAGAGGAAAAGCTGAATATTTAAAATTCTTTGTCTGTTTGTGTTTGTTTTTGCTTGAGCATGTTTGAGTGTCTGTTTGTCTGATGAGTCTTTGAGCGATTTACTGTGGCCGTCTAAACCATTCTGTGTCATCAAATGGCTGGTTTGTCTCAGCACACAAGCATGTTTACAACAAGCTTGGAAACGTGTATTATGATAGTAAAAATGATAAGACTATTATATCATTAGTAGACAATTCAATAAGTAAGTATTCTAACTGTTACCTTTCTAATTTTGTTCCCATTGAGTTTTTTAATTAGACTTGCTTGTGTTTCTCTTCAGTCGAACATGATTAAATAACTTCTGAGCCTGTGGTGTGCTGCTGCTGAATCACTTGGTCATTAACATGTACAGTTTTAGTGTTGCTGGGAAAATTCTTGACAGCCCTCTTCAGCATACATGCTGTTTTCTGACTCCCAACTTTCCCTCGTCTGTGTTTTTTTAGGAGCAATTTTTGGTTGAAATGTTCAAGTTTGTTGTACTTATGTACTTATATCACATCCCAACCAGCACTTTTAGAGCAGGTGTTTCCACCTGGAATGGAACACCTGTTTTTACATCACTTCCTGGGTTGTGGTCAGAAGTGTGAACTGTTTTTTGACCGGTGGTGGAAAGTAACTATACTTTTGCGCAAGGTCTGTACTTAAGTACAATTTTGAGGTACTTTTAGTTTCATGTTATGTTACTTTATACTTCTCCTGTACTATTTACATTCATTTGGTGCTTTGACTTACTTGTTACTCAACATATTCAGATTATTAATATAACATATAATCAACAAATAAATATAGTATATTATTATTATAAATTAAGATACACAGCAGTATACATAGTAAATTAGAACTATCCCCACAATAAGAGCTGCAACATTAAAGTTATGCGTATATGAACCAATTAACAATTAAAATATAATATACTGTACATTATTCTGAAATGGGACACTCTGCATAATGAGTACTTTTACTTTTGGTACTTTAAATTGATTTTGATGCTATTACTTTTGTACTTTACTACCAAATGTGTCAGTATTTTCACACTGCAGTGCTGCCACTTTTACTCAAGTGAATGATCTCCGTACTTCCTTTACCACTGCCTATGACATTCAAAAATAAGGATGCCTTAAAAAATGTATTGTAAGAAGTACCATGCAGTCAGGAAGTGTCCATAAGGAATAAAAATAAGTTATTGTTCTACAGCCGGCAGCACCGTCCTCTGCCCCCGTTCCATTCCTACAACTCTACTCTCTCATGCTCCTACATTGACAGCATGTCAGCTAACCAAGTAATTATACTCCTGCTATCTTCCACTACACTAAAGGTGAGAGGACTGCTCTAACACTCTTTGTGCCCTTTCACCAAGTTTGAGTCTTGTTTTACACAATTTGCACTCCACTGTTGGATCTAGTGATAGCCAGGGCTTGTTTAGTCTTACCTTGCTAGAGCCATTGTGCTGTGCCAGGAAAGGAAGATTTCCTTTTTGTTTTTTTCAAGTTGGTTTAATATAGTCTGGCTGTGCTTTTATCCTTTGACTTCTTCAATATTGCCATTGATTCTTTCCATTGGTAGGCAATCATGCCATCATTGTGTTTCCAGGGACTGATGTATTCTCTACGTTTTAAAACAACATAGCAACCCAGTCTGCCTTGCTCAATAACTCTTGTCTCACTAAACCCATTAAAATATAGTTGCTTATCGGTTTATTTGTATGCATACATTCCATTAAAGTGTCTTTGCCTTGAATCAATCATGATAGATAACCACGGAGGAGAGATGGTCAGAATTGTTTTTCCCTTAGAGGGAAAGTGGGGAATATCTACTGCTATGATAGAGAGAGAAAAAGAAAAAATAACAAAGAAGTGTGGGAGATGTCACCTTGACGTCATGATGTGATATGTATGATGCGTTAATGTGCAGCAGATTAAGTAATTAAACCCTGGTTATGTTGTCCTTTTAAAATGTGACTCATATGATACAGGATTTCAATCCATGTGAAACGTAGCTTAAGGCGGATATTTATTGGGCTAATTCTGACCATTTGATGACACCTTTAGCAATCAGGCATCCATATGTATTTTAGGAGAGTTATTTTCTCTCAGTTTCTGGGAACAGTGGAACCGTATGAACATAAATCATTGCGCAAACACAATGATATAAGTAAGCAAGGTGCAAAACCAAAAATCAAGAATGTAATATCTTGATAATTATACAAAAATGTTTATTAAGCAATGGCTGCTAATGCCACCATAATAAGTCCACACTACAGCTAATGCACATTATTTTTTTATGTTTAATGTACTTATTGTATTGTTTAATGTACTTGTAAATTATCTACATAATTTGTAATACTTACTCCACTTATTCCTTCTTTGTTTTTTGTCTCTGTCTTTGGCATAGTTTTCTCTCTTTTTTTGGGCGTAACCGTGCATTGATTGACAGGCTTCATTTCTACAAGACTGTGTGGCAGCCTCAGACTCTCAGGCTCCACAGATCAATAATGAAAATGGGATTGCATCAAATGACTCTGAAAGAAAACAGAGTCAACAGAGCTCAGCTGTTGGATTTAACCCAGCACAGAGCCTTTAGTTGTGTTGTTTTTCTGTGGCAGCCTTGTAAGCGCCACAAACCTGCATCAAAGTTATTACTAAGTGACTTGTCCATCTAATGTGGTCTTAACAGCCATATAATGTCATGTTGTGATGCAGCTTTTACAGGCAAAACATTAAGGTTTACAGAATGACATAGAAATATGGTGCCCACCAAATTCTAGTCCAGTAGCTCCACACCAACCTGTTCAAATAACATAGGTTTACTTTAGCCACATAGTCCACGTATGGTTTTCCAGTTTAGCTCCTATTATTGGTATGTATCTATATCCAACCTGTTCAAATAACATGTGTCTGGTTTATCAGAGTTTAGCCACATAGTACAACACACCTGCCATGACATGTAGTTGCATCCCCTGGCAACAGTAGACTATACGTGTCTTTTGTTAACAGCTAGCTATTTGGGACCAAACTATTTCCGGCAACAAAAGCGTTCATTCCAAAAATGTACTGTAGCGAGTGACGAATAGTGAGCTGTACCCAGCATGCTGTTTGGTATTGTAACAGTTATTAGAGGTCCCCTATCAATACATTGCAGTGTGTACATAACGCACTTCTAATAAATATGTCCCGTAGATCTCAAAAGCTTGCACTTCACACTGCACCTCTTTAGGTTGGTTGAAAAACCAAGGATAGACTCGTTCCTTTTAAAGTTAGACTTAAATTCACCTTTATTTCCGTCTCTCAGGCGTGCTTGCCACCGTGCACTCTGTTACAGTCTTTTTAGCTGTGTTTGGATAATAGCTAGATTGAGATCTAAATCTTATTATCTCCCACACAAAGTCCTAATCCTAATATCACCCCCGAGTAAATAAACAGATCTGAAGCAGTTTTTTTAGGTCTTCATTGAATGGTTTGGGGTGGTGGTGATGGTGATACAATTTATTTATCTCCATCCTAAAATAAATTTAAACCACAGTTTAATCCATGCATTCATCTGCAATAAATCTATTTATTTTCAATTCCTAAAAACTACAGTATGATTGGACTACCAGCCATTCCATTTAATGGGAATCAGTGGTGCTCTTTCATTTCTGATGCTTTATATAACAAACTTAAAGTGTTGTAACAGATGTATACTATAACAAAACATGTGGGTGTGTTTCTCTGTGGATGTATCAACTCTACCCTTATTAAAGTAGTTGTTTTACCTTTGTGAAAGTTAGAAAATCTACTTAAAGTCATGTGTTCATGATAGTGGGTCTCTTTCTTGGGCCAAAAATGTCCCAAGTGAAGAATACATTGTTGACTTGCATTCCTTGAAGTTTTTGGAATTGTTATTAGAAGACACTCATGGGTGCTAGAAATTGAATACAGCAAAATGTAAGGATGACCTGTCAGAGATGATATACTGCTTATAACTTCATAAAGTGAGCAATCATTTGGCCTAATTGGCTAAATTAAATAATATAGCCATTTTAGCTATTGTTGAGGTTGTAATGATCATTAAACACCACAAAACAAAACTAATAAATGGATAAAACTGAGAGAATACTGGTTAATTCCCACATCCTCAACACTGTATGGGGAGAAAGTTTGTGAATTTGTGTTCGCTGAGCTTGTAGCCAAAGTGCTACTTTATCTATTTATAATACACTACTTAGAAATTTCCATTACACTCCATTATAGACAGAATACCAGCTGAGATCAGTTGCATTGCTTTTTTAACCAGGACAGCAGTTTTCAGATTACAATATGTGCTTACATAATTGCAAAAGGGTTCTCCAATGTCTTCTCAGTTAGTAGTTTTTTAATTTAGATTAATAAAAAGAATGTGCCTTTGGAACATTGGATGAATGGTTGCTGATAATGTGCATGCTTTTGGTGTAAGCTGTTTTCCAAATTTATACATTTCTCTTCTTCAATCTGAAATGGATCCCAAGGTACAAACAAGATACAAACTAAATAGTTTGAATGACGAGCAGGATGGTGGAAGTGCGGTTAGTGGAGTAACAGACCATTGGGTTCCATGTTACAGGATTTGTCAAAGCTGCAATAATATTGGTGGTGTTTTCACAGCTTGTTTTGCTCCCCTCAGCCACACACACACACACACACACACATGCACACACACATGCGCGCGCACACACACACACACACACACACACACACACACACACACACACACACACACACACACACACACAAAATTAAATATAAGGGTAACCTTTTTTGTTTTTGTGACAAACAAGTCCATTCACTTACAGCTCTATTAGAAGGAGTCATATTGGTGTGTTTTGCAATGCGGCAGCTACATCATGCTGCTTGATGGATTCAATAAGGGAGCTACATCAGCAGCCTCATGATAATTGTCCATTACCGTGTTGGCCTGACATCCCATGTCTTTGAGCATTGTTTTACATTGTGCACTGCGGTTGTTGATCGGTACTAATTGCATTTTTCAGTCAGAGAGATTATGTGTCTTTGTTGTGTGCTGCTTATTTTATTTTGGAAAATAATGTCTGGGCATCATCATTTTAGCAACATTGATGTGTGTTCAAATAGCTGCCCATGCTGAAACACACACACACACACACACACACACACACACACAAACTAACAGAATTATAACTTTGAGCAGGACTGAAAAAGATTTATTGCTGTAATTCTAAGGTCACCAGTTTTGATGGTGTAGCTATTGATTGGTGGATGTTATTGCATCCTACCCTCAGAGTGTTTCTCTCACAGATGGCCTTATCCTAATGAACCAGACTAATGAGACAGATGCCTTTATACTGCACTACATGAAGTCCTGTGAGGAGATATGGATGGAATCTTACATACATATTTATTTAATGCCACAGAGAGGAAACATGGGGGCACATACAGTGTGATTTAATGTCACATTGTCGTGCATAAGCTTGCTGTTTGTAGGGATGCATTATTTTATTGGAGGATCAAGGGGCATTCAGGGACCTGTTGAAAAAGTCATTACATTTCACAAACTATTCTTTTTTTAAGGATTATTAGATAGGTCAGATAGACAGGAGAGTGGGTAGGGAGAGGAGGAACATGACACACAGCAAAGACCTCCAGGTCAAACTCAAACCCGGGCCGCTGCCAAGGACTCAGCCTACATGTTGCACCCTCTCTACCTTGTGAGCTAGAGATCGCACCCTCACAACGATGAATAAAAACACGATGAAAAGAAAAAAAAGGTTTCTTGAGGGTTAGACACTGTAAATGTATAACTGTTTTTATTATCAGCCAGGGCTTCAACCTTCTTAGTTCATGCTCTTCATTTTTGCTTTATTTTATTTTATTTTGTCTGTTTATGGGATGGTGATGGAAGCAGTGCAAACCATCTCCAATCCATTTAAAATGACAAAAAAATGAGACGTCATGAACATTTTGTTTGTTGGTTGGCAGCCTGTGCCTCTCTGCTTGACTCATTCTCCCTGTCGGTTGTCTTTGTCTATCTGCTCTCCATCTGCCTGCCTGTGTGTATGCGTGTGTGTGTGTGTGTGTGTGTGTTTACATGTAATCCATTTCTACCATCACTCTTGATCAAGTAGCAGCCAAGATATTAAGAAGTCAACATCAGACCACGCTGTTATTGGATACATCCATCATTCAAATGGCAAGACAGCTTTTTAATATTGGAGCAGAATTCTAATCTAAATTCTAATTCTAACAGCTATTGATATGACACTAATTGCAGTTTTGGCATGGTCACACTGATCTGCTGCATATTTTTTTAAGAAGTTCAAAAAGTTCATTAGAATAAACATTTTTCTACAGCTGAGAAAGTTGGGCCATTAAAAGTGTACAGCCAGGCGTCCATTTTCTCTCTCTCTCGTTTGTTCAACAGGGAGTGTGATGTCCAGTAGAGGGCAGTACAGACAACTGAGAGTTTACAAATGGCAACCTAAATATCTTCTTTTGTCTACTCTTCCAGGGCCAAGGTGTTCCGGGGAAAGAAGGTCCTTGGAGACTACGACATCAAAGTGGAGCAGGTATTATATCAATTTTATAGACCTACAATCCTGCAGAATCCAGAACAGAGATGAAAGTGAAATGACACAATATTCATGTTTAATATGGAAATGCAAAGGTTTCAGGTGACAAGCTAAGATACTGGTTTCACATTTTCAACAAAAGACTCTCTCAGATGCTTCTACTTGTCCATTGCTTTATGCATCTGGTAATTTAAAAAAACAAACAAAAGTAAAAGGTGTCACTCCAGAAAAAAGTGAATAACATGCAACTTTGCTGTGTGTTGGTTGCAAAGATAGAAGGTCACACAGGTTTAGCAGTTTAACAAGTGGGTCCACCACTTTGATCCAGACTAAAACATCTGAAAAACTATTGGTTGGATTCTCATTTAATGTTGTACTGACGCATAGACTCAATCCTACAGATTGTGTTCAACTCCTCACTGTTTACAGTGAAGTATCTCAACATCCACGAGATTGGTTGGCACAAAAGTTAGTACATACATTCATGGTCCCCAGAGGATGAATCCTAATGACTTTATAAACCTACTGGTAAATATAACCTGCTACATATCAACATGCAAGCATTGTCACTGTGAGGCATAGACTGTATAATATGAATGGACAGAGCATGTGTGACGTCACCCATTGGTTTGTGGAGATCTGCTATGAGTTGTCGAGTTTGCTGTTACGGGCGCAGCCATTCCAAGTTGTGGATGTGACAATTTTAGATGGGGGGAGGAGTGAGGAGGAGCCCTTACACTCTACGTTACGTTACACACTTTCACTGGCAATCACATCTTAGCCACGCCCTAAAACACCTTCTGCTTTATCGCCGGTTTAAAATCAACGAGACCCTACCTGTTTATGTTTACCTGTGTATAAATATATAGCATAACCATGTTTTTAAAACCACCAGTACTTCATGTGTAAAATTACACCTGCATATTGATATCATGTGTATTTACTGTACATATTTAAGTCGTCTCACATTATATATTAATACTATGTGACAATTTGGTTTTTATTATATTAGTTTAACCAGCAAACCATTTTGATATTGAAATACATTGTCTACTTATCATATGAAATAAATATTCTCTGGGGTTTCACACCCAATATTTCACATCTAATAGGTGTTGGCAGGGAAATTACAACCTCAAGCCTCACCACAGAAACACAAATAGACACAAGTGGAGATAGGACTTGGCACCTATTAGTCACAGAGAAATTCTCACTATGTTTGCAAAGACTAAAGACAAGCACACATGTATTATTTTACCAGAATAACTGAACGGTTTATGTATCCAAAAATATAGATGTGTTCTTATCTCAATAAATACAAAGCATATTGAAAAATGCAAATATAGTGTCACAGCTGTGCACAATGCTTTGGAAGTTTTTAAAGCAAAAGTAATCCAGTATATATGGTTTTGCTCCAAGTTCAATCATCATACAATTATGGAAAACAGTTAAAATATAAAAAATTTTCTCAACCTTAACCTCAACTATTTTGAATACAGTCATCTGATATTCTGCTTTTTATATATGGGATTCTACATGCAACATTTACAATTTATTAGGATTCATGTGTATTTCATCACTTCTGTATATCAAGACTTGTGTGCAGCTAATGAAACTGTCTTGTGTCCTCTTTCCATCCTCGTAGGCTGAGTTCTCAGAAGTAAACCTCATCTCACATTCCAATGGAACCTGTAACGTGGACATGCAGGTCATTAGGAGCGGGACCAAATTGGTCAGGTCAGCACTACATGCAGATACACACTCACACATTGGTTCTTCTGTGATTCTGGGAAGATAAAACTGTGTTAATTCTGGAGGTGAATCCTTCTTCTCAAACCCCAAATCCTAATCTTATACCTTCATTTAACCTTAACTATTATCCTGACTGTGACAGTAAGATTAATTCCAAAATACAACTAAAAGATACATCACCGCCTAACCTACCAGATGGAACTCATGCCGTGACACTAAACCTGTTTTGGTCCTCACAAAGATGGCACACATCAATTTTCAAGGCCTTTGATTTTATACTCAATTAATTATTCTACTCTTAGAGTTTAATTTAAATCACCTATGAAGCCCAATACAACCAAGACATACAAACCTGACCTCAACCATGAATCTGATCTAAAATAACATCATGAAAATATCCCTACTTAGGAAGACAATTGGTTCTCACAAAAAAGAATAAAAACAAATAAATTTCCATACATTTTCAAAGCCCATGTTTATGTGTCAATTAAAGATGACCTGGGAGATCAGACAGAAAACAGAATGCTCTTAGAAATCATAGATACACTTGTTTACTGTAAGCTCGATCAGTGGAAAAAGTTGGATGCGTATGACCACAGTCTCTACCCACAGATTGGCACAGTACAAACATGTGCACGTCCTGTAACCCAGACAATCACAAGACTCACTCACACCACAAACCACACTGACACAGACACCAGTGTCCCAGCTATAGACTGCCGGTGACTAAGCAGGACTGTAACTCCCACTGCTCACCAACCCACAAAACCAACAGGAAATGAAGGCGGCAGCCTCAGTCTGATTATCAACATCTCTGCTCTGTAATTATGCTTTATGAAGGGTTGGTCCGTACATGCTCACACACAAACAGTGACCATTGCCTGAGACAGATTGATTCCCATTCACCTGTCCTGACAGTATCATGTCCACAGAAGCATTGTTTTTTACAACATGCATCATCTGAACTCCTCGTAGACCCCAATCATGGCCTCAGTCTCACCCAAACATGGACTTGGTGTGGAGAAAATGAATGTGTTTGCAACATAATTGTCAGTCTGTCTTGTTGTCTGCCTGTCTGAGTTTAGACTTCAATGTTTTTAACTATCTTCATTTGTCACTGTAATTACCAGTGCCCATCGATTTCAAGTCAAAGCAGTGATTTTGCTAACTGCTCTGTGTGTTGCTAAGTTACTCTCACCCAGAAGAAGATGTTTCCCAGACTCTGAACATGTCACTATGCGATTTTCAGCTCCTCTTCTCTCAATTCTTCTTTTATGGCTTTATATCTTTCATTTTTACTGACTACAATTAAAAGAACAGATATTGAGTAAAACATATGAAAAAAGATGAAACAATGTACCATGACCCTACGATTTATGAGAACTATTTTGTAAATAATATTACATTTAAAAGTATAAAGGTTGCAGTGGGAGCCTGTACAGTCAGCAGATTTTGTGTTTAAGGATTAGAGTGTGTTAACTATCATACTTCAGCACACAGCAACACACAATTTAAAGTCATGGTAGGTATGTGGGATTGACTCAAAACAAAGTACAGTTGTATTGTAATGTAGGAACATGTCAACCAGAGAAAAAAATGTGAATGATGGAGGTATATGGAACAGAGGAATTGTCTGTGTTAGCTTTGACAATATATTTAGGTAAACTCAATTCTGTGATGATCCCCTGACTTCTCATCATGACCAAATATCTGCAAAACTATTAACATCAGCCTCAGTCAGTTGTTCTTTCTGTTTCTGTTTAGTGCTAAGTAGCTAATGTTTGCATGCTAACACAGTAAACAAGATGGTGAACATAGTAAACATATGTTAACATTGTTATTTTTTTGTTTATCATATTAGCATTTAGCTTGCTGAAAAAAGTGCTGCATTGTCTAAATACAGCTTCACAAAGCCACTAGCATGGCTGTAGATTCTTAGCATTTAGTTTTGAATGCAAAGTTAAAGCTAATTCAGATTACTGTGGCCTTGATGCAACACTAATTCAGTATTAAATTGAGAGTCATGGCGGTGTATATCTTTACAGCTAACTGTCAGCAATGAAGAGATTGTAGTCACATTAATTGCAGTGTCCTCTCCACCAGGGTTTTTTCAGGTTCTTGGAGAGTCTGATTAGTATTCTTTGTGCATAAAGAGCTGGTGGTGGACCAACTGCGCCAAAGTTTTCTCTCTATGTGTCTCTTTCGCCTAACTCCTCTCTACATCTCTGTGTTTTTTTCCTTGTCTCTTTTGTCGCCGTTGTCTCTCGGTTTTTCCTCACATTCCCTCTCTCTCACACACATACATTTAGAGTTAAAAGAAAAAATAACAGAAGTCATCACCATCAACCTTTTACTGATTGGAACTGCACTGATATAGTTTTTTTGCCCTTTACCTGTTGGTCACTAGTTACTTCTGTGAGCTCTAGCACTGTGTTTTAAGTGTTTTTATAAAGGTCCCTACAGTATCCTGCGTCTCTGTACCGTCTTTGCAGTTGGGGAATAACTATAATGGCACTGTAGTGCCACTTATTACCTATATACTGTGTATATATTAGAGCTAGGCAATGATTAACAGTTTTAATCACATTAATTGCATGATTTCCCTGATTACTTGCGATTAATTGCATTGTTATACGCAAAATTCCAAAAAATGAATTCAAAAGTAGTGTATAGCGCAATTTTATTTTAAATGTTCTGCCATATGAACAAACGTGCCATACCATTTGTTCTGCAAACACTTAACATCAGCATTTTGTCCCGCTCACATTTCAGCATAATGTCTCTCCTCTGTTTTCATTACAGTCATTACTGTTCATCCTCAACATAATGCACTGTAACTCCGAGGTCATTTTGGTTACCCAGTGATGTCCAGTAGGCCCCAGTGAGAGCAACAGTGGGTGCACGTTGTAAAGTTGTCGCTTTTGCAGTCCCCTACTTGTCATACAACTCGTGTATTCTTCTTGTGATTGTGCGCCTTGAGGAAATCTCATACCTGCAGTCATTTGTTGCGATTGTCAGAATGTTTCTCAGACCGATGTCCTCCACAACACTAATTGGCCTGCAGTCTGTAGCTATCCACGATAAAACAATTGTCGGTGTTAATTAATTAATGAGTTAACGCACAATAATAACATGTTAACTTGCCCAGCTCTAATAAATATATATATAGTATAGTTGTGACATCACAACCGTACGGAAGTCCTGACAGCTCATTTGAAGACACAGTTTCTGAACAGGGGTGTGCATTACTCTGTGAATGGGGCATTTTGATACTTTCACCGTATTTAAATAGCACTCCGACCTGCTATATAATAAAAAAAACATGGAAACCTCAGTTTTTAAAATATAGGACCTTTAAAGTACTGTATAACATTTAAAAAATCATAACAATCCTACACAATGGTAATAGAATAAAACCCGACACACCAATTATCGTTTGCCACTTTGTTTGGTTTCTATTCACCTGTGTAGATCCTCCATTTTCGCTCAAGTTTTGGTTGCCAGATTCCCCTGTGCACTGCAGTCCTCATCAATGTTAACACTACCTTTGGCCTGGGGGAGACCCACAGACAAACACACTCTGTGACACACACCACCAGCAGCTTCATTCTATTTTTATCAAATAACTAGGCTTTGACCATTTTGCCTGACACTGTAAAGTGACTCAGGCCAGATTCACAAAGTCACAATATCAATTATTTGGATTTTTGTCATAACACAGGTTGTGTGGTGAAATACTCGTGTAAGTGAGGTACTACAAAACTAGAAATGTAAATCATTTTTATTTATTTATTTATATCTTTGCTTTCACACCAGGTCCTTCAGGCCTGACTTTGTTTTGGTGCGCCAGCACGCCTTCAGCATGGCCCAGAACGAGGATTTTAGGAACTTAATCATCGGTCTGCAGTATGCAGGCATCCCCTCTGTTAACTCTCTGGACTCCATCTACAACCTCTGCGACAAACCTTGGGCTGTAAGTAATTTCAGCAAATCACACCTGCAACAACCTACATAGTATTTTATTCACTACATTATGAATAACATAGACGCGGAAAGATGTTTTAATGGAGCTTGCAGCTGTTTCTGTAAATTTCATTTGGAATTAAGATAATTTTGAGGAGTTTCTTATCGTGACTTTTTGTGGCTTTAAGTGCCATTTAAAAAAAAAACAATCACTATGATTATTACGATAAGAATAATGTCACTGTTCTGTACTGTATCAGTGTTGTAATACATTACACTTACCTGTCAATGCAGTTGACTCTCTCTTTTCATTGTCGTCCTCCCCGCCAGTTTTCCCAGCTGATCAATAATCAGAAGAGGCTGGGTTCAGAGAGGATCCCTCTTATTGATCAGACTTTCTACCCCAACTACAAAGACATGGTAAGATTTACACTTTGTATACTCTCAGTAACCTTTCAGCAAACTCACACCTCCGAAACTACAGCTTCTCAACAAATGTTTTCATTTGTCTCAGGGCTATAAGATGTTCTCTAAAAGCAAGACATAATCTTGTCGGCAACTATAGATTTTAGGATATTACCGGTGTAAAAAATAATATGTATATATATATATATATCAATGTTTATTTTGAATTACTTGCCTAAATGCAATTTACCATATTCTTAGCATAAATACTTCACGTTCAGTATATACAAGTGTTCGCCACAAAGCTGAGAATACACATTAGAAGAAGCATAAGTCATGATACGTTCCTGAGAATTCTTTACACTTGCTATTTAGCTACTGCTGAAGCCCCAGTAGACCCCTCAACTGGGGAGGTAATAGAGCGGTGGAAGGAGCACTTTGAGGAACTCCTAAATCCAGCCGACATGTTCTCTGTGGTGGAGGCAGAGCTGGAGGATGATGGGGGACTGTTGTCAATTTCCCTGGTGGAGGTCGCTGAGGTAGTCAAACAACTCCACAGCGGAAAAGCCCCAGGGATTGATGAGATCCATCCAGAAATGCTGAAAGCTCTGGGTGTGGAGGGGCTGTCTTGGTTGACACGCCTCTTCAACATTGCGTGGAAGTCTGGGACAGTGCCTAAGGAGTGGCAGACTGGGGTGGTGGTTCCCCTCTTCAAAAAGGGGGACCAGAGGGTGTGTGCCAATTACAGGG